>OV656826.1:5000000-6250000 GCA_927399485.1 Calamotropha paludella
TCAAAAAATTCAATACGAAATCTTTGAATTAGAAAAACAGAAGTCAACCAATAATTTCAAAATAAATAGTTCAAGCTTCAGTAAAAATAAGACAAATATTCAATAACTACCAGAAAAGATTTAGCCTTTTCTTCTTCACACGTTCAAGAATGAGTTCAAAAGTTTGTAATAATGTTTCAACCTCACTACAGAATCACACAATCAGTATCTGGGTGTACAGCATAAGAGTGTATAGCGTCTATACTTTCATAGTAGTCTGTGTGCCATAATATTTGTATCCGTGTAAACACGTCGAAATATGTTTTGAATATATTAACAAAGAACAAGCAAAAGTCAATATAGTTGCTGATAAACAGGCCAAGGAATTTATAACAGACGGAAAGAAACAGCCGTTATGATGTCTTCTCTAAGGAAAAACTGGAGCCAATCTTGAAAACTAAAAAATATTGTCAAGAGTTTAAAAAAACATTTTTATAGTTTTATGTGGTTTGAAAGATACCAACCATATAAAGATTACCCAATAAAATTAATTAAGTCTGGACTAGATAGAGTTATTTTATTATTGAATAGTAATAAATGTAAATTACATTGTAACATTTTATCCAACAATATTACCCGTCCCGAAAGATGGAGATTTAAACTACTTATACATACGTCCGCCAAACAATATTCATGCAACAAAAAACGTATTGTGTGAAATTTTGACAGTAGTGTTCAAAGAAACAAAGATTTTAAAATGAGGAATTATCAGCACTGAAAACTTGTAAGAGTTAGAACGCCGAATAAAAACTATGCCTAGAGCCATTCTCCGGTATCCCAAAGAACTAAACTACGCAATTTCTAATGTGAGTAAAATTAAAAGAAACAGTAGAACGCACATAGTTCACCAGTACGATTGTTTAAATAAGAGCTGGACACTGCAACATCTTACATCAATCACCAATCTTTCATGTGATACTCACGTTTTGGGTGCTACTTTCCACATGATTGTGGACTCCTTATCCGCAAATGTAGTACTTACATTAGACGACCTATAATAAACCTGAGGATCTGAAATCTGTCAAGGCTAAGAATATTCTGGATTACCAGCAAGCTTCCAGGGTAAAATAATAGAAATAATAATTTCAGACAACTCAAAACGATTATTTACCCCCAAACTAAACAAAGCTTGTGTTATGTACACTAAATAACGTATAGAATATATAAATAAGTAGATAGACGATTATGTCTCGGGAACAAATGCTTGTGCTCATCATATCATCACCGTTGCACCAAATGGCTAGCTAAAAGAGTTACTTTAATCTTAGGGCGAGTCACAAATGATTTTCAAAGACGTAGTGCCTACAGTTCTATTTAAATTTATTAAGTGTCCATGTGTAAATGCAGCTTAAGCTGCATTTGACAATTTAGTGGATACACTTCATAATTGTATCACTGTCTTCAAACTCCCCAACGTATAGAACTTATGCTCGATACTCGACACTCACAGTGTCTGAATGTAAAATAGGACTTGGGAAATACTGTAAAATAGGAGCGGAGCAAGCGAAGCTCCCATGGATCAGCTTCAATGGTGCAATGTCTGTTACGCCATAACTTCCCGAGTTCTTTACCGATTTAAATATTTTTGTGGGGGATCGAATCAACAGGCTTAGGACCAGATTGTGACGGAGCCCGAATTTTAAAATTCGCAAAAATTCCCATCGAAACAAAAAAAATATTATTTTTATTTTTTAGGTATTACGCTCCGCTTCAATATATGGTGCTAGCGTAACTTTATGCTTAGCGACTGCATCGCCTAGTATAATAACACCTTTCCTTATTGGTATAAGTTCTGTCGTTGGGTTTAAAGTATATATTTAACGCTTGAAGACATTCGTTTTCTAAATTATCTTTAAAGTAAACTGTATATATACTGGTTCAAACATTAAAATATATCCAGCACGAAAGGATAAAAAGAGCGAACTCCGTAATTTATCTGTCGACTTCATCAATGATCTGAATCTAGATATGACAGTGGATATAAATCCTCTTTTGGGTCCCACATAAAGCAACTTTTACACTATACGCAATACACAAATGCACTTAAAGCTTTGTGTTCCTAATCCCCAACATAAGAAAACATTACATCGTGTAAAAGAATAACACATTTAAATCACCATATTAATTTATTCTCCATGGGAAGATTAGCAAGTTGTGCTTTAAAGCTTATCTCTCAAATGGATTTATATTTATTGTGACAATTTATATAAGGGACCTGCTTGTGCAGAAATCTCAGGGTATTACCCGGACTGAGTTAAATCTGTTTTGTGAAATGAAGAATTAAAATATTTCCTTTTTATAATAATCATCAATGAAAAATATTTGTTATTATTAATTTTATTTTTAGGCTATATTTTCATGTAAGATCTCCAAGGCAAGATAATGAGGTCTTCTTTGCTGATATATATCATTGTCGTGAAAATAACTTTTTCATTTGACTAATTTCTTGATACTTTAAAACATCTTTCGATTAATAAATGAATAAAACGCTGATCGAAATTTACTCGAAGACAAGAGTTTTTATAGTAAGTATATATTTATTTTGGAAGTTTAAAGATTTTAAAATGGGAATGTCATGGTAATGAAAGTCAGGAGTCCTAACGCACGTCCTATAAGCGACGATAAACACTCTGGAGTCAACACTGCAAAGAAAATATAATATTTGCTAAACAATATCTAGGCACTATAAAAGGCGAACTAAAGTCAAATAAAGACGCTGCTCGGTGCAACTCCAAATGTAGGGGAACAGCAAAACAGAGTAGAAAGTAAATACTAGGTGAAACAACACGTTGCTTGTTTTAGAGCTTTTTCCCGAGCACATTCTTCTAACGCTTTATAAATTATAAATAAACTTTTAAACTAGATTAAATAAAAAAATGACCTATCTAAAGACATAAAATCAAATGAGTACATAAAGGAAAACGGCGGTAAGCTTCTTAGCCAAGATAAAGAAGTAATCTCGAGTTGATAAGATTGTAATTCTGAATTATTTAACGAAGATGGTTACTTTTCAAATTATGCAATAGCACCAGGAGAGTAAAAGTGATATTCAAAGAAAGAACAACAATAAGGTGTCTGGGTCATATAAATACTTTCAGGATTTTGATATAATAATATTATATAGCTGGCAAACTTTTTCGTCACTGTTATAGAAAAACGCAAAATGCCGGATTGCTGATTTTTTGCGCCCCTGGCAATAAAATGCAATAAAATGCTCGACTGATTTGATCACAAACAAAAACAAAAAATAATTAAGAGGTAGCTCAAAATTTTACATAACATCAAAGATTTTTTAAGACTTGTTAATAGTCGTGTTCGTTACATTTTTTTGTGCGCATGTGCGGGATCATAAATTTCATAATGACAGTTATATTATTATTAAAAAAAACTGTCATTATAAAATTTAAAAATGGCAGGTAACGACATGAGAACGCATGCGTTCAACTGATTTTATTCATTGCGCATGTGCAAAATCCCGCACATGCGCACAAAAAATGTAACGAACACGACTAATGGTATGATGTCTCAAGGCCCAACTCATGCGCAGGATTAGTGTTATAACATACAGGATAACCAATCTTGGTCTTTCAGGATGATGAAAAATACGAATAATATTGCTCTTACAATGCAGATAATAGTACTTGCAGCATGATTTCACTTTTGGTTTAATTTTGTCTAATGTAAGTTATGTAAGGTTATCTGGGTTAGCTCATTTCATCGTAGATCCTATCTTGGCCCCCTGGCTTGATTGGGATCTAGAGTGAACTCATTCAAAATAAAAATAATGTATTAGTATTTCGTAAAAGTCGCCCTTAGTGTGAAGAAGAAAAATCGTCATAATGAATATAGTTTATTAGAATATGCTACTCAGTGAAAAATAACAAAAACACAAATTGTAGGAAAATTCACCTGCACCATTTAGTTTGCTTCAAATACCCTGTGACTGACGTCAAAGTAACAGACGCCTTTATTTTTAGACATATAAAGACTAGAATCTTATAAACATTCAAGCCATTTTCTCCAGGATTTACAACTATATCCAGGAAATTGGATCAAAGGCCTGGCCAATCGGCAATAAACAGGTGATTCAATGTATGGCAGATTTTAATCCATATATTCTAGGAAAAAGTTAGCAATTTTTTTTTTATATCGGTTATTCTGCACTGCGCGTTTTTGATATAAAGGTGGAAAAGCGAAGCAAGATTTACGATAATAATAACATTGAACATCAAAGTAAAATGTATTGCGTACTATAAGTATTAAATGAAATGCAAAATATATAATTGGATGTATGGTTGGATATGCGTTTATTGACATTTAGTAATTTTATAAGTCAGATTATGTTAATACTAGCGGCCCGTCCCGGCTTTGCACGTGTGGACAAAATTCTTTAATTTTTTTCTAGCATTCAATATAGCCTATGACACTCATCAATAATGTGCCTTTCTATTGGTGAAAACATTTTTAAAATCGGTTCAGTAGATCCCGAGATTACCCCTTACAATTTAACAAATATACAAACACACAAACTTTACTTCTTTATAATATTAGTATAGATAACGTTTAGCTAAATACAACCTTAGAACTCATTGACTTAAAGTTTTTAAGACCAGTAAATGTTATTCAATTCAACTAGCGGCCCGTCCCGGCTTCGCACGGTTGGACAAAATTCTTTAAATTTTTTCTATTATTAAATATTTTTCCGTTAGCGCCATCTAGCGTCCGGTAGTACTACTCGCGGTAAACGCGTTGCTATGATAAAGTTATTGATACAATGGAAAAAGAGCGAGAAAAAGAGCGGACAGACAAACAACAAATTTGTGATCTTAGATTATAGATTCAATATTTATTGCATACCATAAAATAAATACTTAGGTGATAATTTTATGTGAAGAGCAGGAAATAGCAATTGAAGGAGGAGAGGACGTCTTATTATGATGATGATGTTATGATTTAACCGTTCAAAATTAGTACGATACTACTTTGGCTCTTTTTGTTAATTGTTTACGCATCATGATGTCAGCTAATGTCTAGTCGCAGAGATGCCAGTTGGAACCGGCTAAAATAATGTATTTTTTTTTGCGTAAACGTATTTTAAATCTTATAGAGCAATGGCATTGTGAATTCAGAAACACCACCTAAATCAAACATTAGATGTTTTTTTTAAATATTACTTTCGATGTTGAAGGTTGTTGAAGTGTAACACTCATGGAACGATACTAGCTCATAGTAGACGTTGAAATGCTTTTGACGTGCCCAGCGTCTCGGTAACGAAAGGGTTTGAATAACACCTGAGGGCTCGAAGATGTGGCTATTTTTTACAGGTGTATTTTAATTCTTATGGGTTACTTATTCTTAACTTAGGATCAAAGGCGAACCTTTTCCCTGATCTAAAAAATTTTTTAGTATCAATTAATTTGAAAAAGTTTAGTTGATTATTAGAAAATTTTATTAAACATTATTCTTATAAGCATTGGACGTTATTATTTCTTATTTAATTTCTTCGCGTTCTTTTAATTACTTATAAATCCAATTAATAGTAATTAACCTAGAACAATTTTTTCAATCTACTTTGAAGTTTAAGATTGTACATAACGTTGCAAAGTGTAGTCACTTGTGCTTTAAAATAAAATTTAAACTATTTTTTTCTATGTGTAAACATAACAGTAATAAATTTTAAAGAGGATAGATGTCTTTATCAGAATTTAAATAAAACTATTAGCATAAGGAACTTTACTAGCTATAATTAAATCAAAATATACAATATTCAAATGCATCTATAGCATATATTTAGTGAGATAAGGGAAATCTCAAGAATTGTAACGTTTGTTTGACAAAACACATGTCATGCAAATGTTATCTGCTTATATTCAGAATATTTGCTTATTGAATATGATCTAAGAGGTATCAACAAATATTGAATTATATTGTGCGTAACTGAATTCGTGAGAGGACTGTGTTCCCAATAAACATTTACTTCTGCATTAGGGAAACAAATATTTTGCCAAAGCGACTCGGCAAATAAATGGTAAATTGCTATGGTATTGGATTTTATGTTAAGAGGCTTTTGGTCTCGTAAGTCATGCCCGTGAACGGATACTTCTGCCTATAGAGATTTCTTTCAGCTTAATTACTAACCATTGCTTAAAACAATATCATCTAAATACTCATTTGTGTTTAATATAGGAGTTTAACAACAAGGATTTTAACCAAAATCAAGAAGTATTTTGATTGTGCAAGTTCAAGCAACACCTTTTCCACTTGTTGTAGATTATAGTAGATTTGCTAGTTATTTTCTCTTCCGAATTAATACTAATTCTGGATGCCATAACACAACTGTTTTAGCTTCGAAGTTTCTGGATGCCATAACACAACTGTTTTAGCTTCGAAGTTTCTGAATGCCATAACACAACTGTTTTAGCTTAGAAGTTTCTGGATGCCATAACACAACTGTTTTAGCTTCGAAGTTACTGAATGCCATAACACAACTGTTTTAGCTTAGAAGTTTCTGGATGCCATAACACAACTGTTTTAGCTTAGAAGTTTCTGGATGTCATAGCACAACTGTTTTAACTTCGAAGTTTCTGGATGCCATAACACAACTGTTTTAGCTTCAAAGTTTCTGGATGCCATAACACAACTGTTTTAGCTTCGAAGTTTCTGGATGCCATAACACAACTGTTTTAGCTTCAAAGTTTCTGGATGCCATAACACAACTGTTTTAGCTTCGAAGTTTCTGGATGCCATAACACAACTGTTTTAGTTTAGAAGTTTCTGGATGCCATAACACAAGTGTTTTAGCTACTCAATTTTGAATCAGAACAATGTATGTGATATTGGCTAATATCATATGTTTTTATAAGTCAATGCCGTCGGTTTTTTTTAATAATGTAGTTCCTATACATATTTTATCATCCTTCATTGAACTTAAAATTTTCTACTATTTGATAAGTTTAAGTAGAAGTCCATTATTTTATCAGTTTATCATTGAAGAGTTATTAGCCAAGTACCAAAAGCCACTTCAAAATTGATAACACCACTTAATAAAGGTGATATCGATGGACTATAAAACATAGAGGAATTCAATATATTGTTCCAGTGACATTTCGTCATAAATATCGTAGTAAAATTGCTTGTATGAGAGGCAGTATTTCATTGTTCGTAAGGATAACGCTTTTGCGCGATAGAAAAAAATTACACATGGATATAACCTAATACAATGTGAGCACCAAAAGTCTCTCTCTGTCCAGAAATTGATCAAAGGAATGGTACATTAATCTTTTATCTACACGGGAAGATGCGTAATGCATACTCTGCCATGGGTAAACAACGAAATTATGTAGGACCCTTTACCCAGCCTAGTGTCCGGTAAAGGTTTGGCGGTATACCCACTAAAAACCCGTGTTATGTACCTTTAACTTTGCCAGGAGTACGATGGGACTAGTAGCTATATTCGCCACCATGTAGATTCATTGATAATGAAGAACTATGGAACGGATTAAAGAACCATGGAATGGATAAAAGGAACATGGAATGGATTAAAGAAATTTAACCTTTTTGATGCTTTTGTTAAATTTTGGGATTTTATTAAAGTTTTTGCAAGTTAATCAACCGTTTTTTTATTTTGATTAATCAGCAGTTAGTCATAATTCAATGTTCGAGTTACTCCTAAAACAAATTTACGTAAACAGCCCTTTAAATATCCTATTTTTTTACAGCTTTCAATTTACATTTTTCACCAAGATAAACATATTATCTTCGTGAAGGATGCAAGTTTTTCCTCGCTTACGGCGGTTGAAGTAATCGGATTACGAGTAAAATAAACAAATATGTATTTCTTCCTCTCCAGAAAATACACGTGTATTGTAACTTGAGTTCTTGGAGGAATAAAAACAGTAAAACAGGATAGTCAGAGGGAATCATAGAAAGGATGTAATAAGGATAATGAAGAATATATTAATTAGTTATTATTTATATAGAAATGACTAGTATGGAAGTTAATTATTAGAATTGTTAGGAACATACCCGTTTCAATTATTGGGCGGTTGTAGCACATTTGTGACGACTTTTTCGACGATCCTCTCACTAGGAGTCGAAAGGTCCTGTCATAATAAAGGCCCCTAATATTAAAAACACGAAAATTAGAAGATTAGGGTAATCCCATTAGAAATTGTAATCATTATTAACCTAGAGCCTAGAGTAAAGGATAAATATACATATACATTCATGTATATTAAAATACCCATACCCAATTATAAATTGGTTACTTAGTGACTTCAATCACTGATCATTGAGTGTTCTGATAACAAGATTTTAGAGCGTCCATATAGAACGTAAGTCTCCAATTAGGTGATTAATGTTTTCTGTACTATCGACATCACATGAAAGTATTCATTCTAAAAATAAAATGGTTCCTATTACTGTGGTATAAGGTTGAAAAGTAAAAGTGTATGGCTTGGTGTTGGACAATAGACAAACTCTCCATTAACCCTTTTTACATATTAAGATCTCCACAGTCGAGTATTTAGCCTAAAATTTATACTCACAGAGAATTTTTATATCATAATCATTATCCAGAAATTATATGATTTAATTTTTGTCCACAGCTCATCGTGTATCCAACGAGGCCTGGTCTGCAGACAATGGGAGCCCTCATCACAATGTTCTTCATTTGGCTAACAGCATTCACGCTTGCATCTCCTCTATACATATTCAGAAGTTTGAAGACTCATAAACTAGGCCTAATAGGGATGGATTCCCTAAGTTTCTGTATAGAAGACTGGCACATAAGAAACGGGAGGGCAATCTATTCCTCATTTAGTTTAGTATTTCAATACTTACTGCCTGTTTTAGTAGTCGTAATAGCCCATGTCCAAATTCATAGAAGACTCCGTGGCCGAAGAAGGACCACAAGAAAAACACCAGCAATATTAATAGCAATCGCAGCGACGTACGTTATCAGTTGGTTGCCTTTAAACGTATTCAATCTAGTAGCAGATTTCAGTCCAGAACCATTCATGGATGAGAAAACAATGACAATAACATACGCAGTTTGTCACATGTTTGGTATGTCGAGTGCTGTATCAAATCCCTTACTTTATGGCTGGCTAAACGATAACTTCCGAAAGGAATTTGAAGAGATTTTGTGTTGCTGCCAGAAAAAGGGGGATACAAAAAATAACATCAGGATAAAGAACCGAAAAATGGACACAGAATTGACAGCTTTAGCACAGTTGGAACACACAGTGACCGCAAACACAAAATCCTCACAATGCTCTCAGATTTTCTGACTAAAGACTTGCTGTAAATAGCATGAGACCAGCAGTGTTGAAATGCACAACTTTTGAACTATTTTCAGTGTCAATTTAAGCTGTGACTGCTTTAGTTTAGAATACTGTTAATTAAAACAAATATTTATATGTGTAAAAAATTTCTCTACTATTCCCTTTTGTTAATGTTGATGATGTTGTATATTAATTGTAATTGACTACGTAAGTTGTTTCTCTTAGATTTATGAAAATCAACAACGATATTGTACTTTACGTTTTCATGAGCCCGAAACGTAGAGTATTAATATTTTGTACGAATTAAATTGTAAGTAAACTTTGTCGTAGGGTTTTTATTTAATAAAATATTTAAAAAAGACTGTTCACTGCCTTTATTTTTTGCCATATTTTTGGTGGTAGTCTACGTATCAAAAATAAGATTAAACGAATAAATTAAATAAATTTTCTTCAGCTTATCGTTCATACAATGGATCGACACTAAATTAAATTCTTTTCTCCACTGCAGTCTGGATGCCACGGATGATTCTAGTTTTATGCAATTTTATTCAGAAAACGTATCACCCTTTATCTCTATAGCTCTATGACGTATATTATCTTTATCATCCATCTTTAACATACATTATAATGTTAATTCATGGTTATTATGGTCAAAGTCCGAATTTAACCTACAATTTTGCATCCTGCTGTAGAGTAAACGTTTATTGTAGAATTAAACAAAATTAGGCTTGTCAAATAATATATATATCGAAAGAAAAATCCAATTTTCAATGCTAGTAGTTAGGACCTTGATATCGCATTTAGTACCGAAGGTTAAAGAACTTAAGCAAAAGCCAGTCACCGGATGGGTGAATAAAAATTTATTATTTAATGTAACCAGTGCTTTGTAATGCACGCGTATTCATTCGGGAATACCTGTGCCTCAGCATTGGACACGTTACTTTATCAATCAGTTTATGGTTTACCATAAAGCCCTTTTTATATTCTACTGATTACTTTTTTTGTTTCTTGACTACAAATAGCTCTCAAGTTGCTTAGATATGAAAGATTTCATTAAATTTCATAACCTTTACCTAAAGGTACCTAGTAAAAAAATAAATGTTAACAAAAATAATTACAGGCACTATATTAAACAAAATAAAAATATCTCCTTAATCTTTGCTCGTAGGTAATGTGCCCTAAAGACCGTTACCTCGTTTTATTGTCAAATTTATTCTCTGAGCAAGATACAAACCAGCCTGCCGATCACTTGACCGCTCAGTGGTTTTTATTTTAGGTCCTTATAAATTCAAACCTTCAATTCCTTATAAATTGAAACCAAAGTTTCAAACCCGAACATTTCAAATACACTCATTTGCAAAAAAAACGGGCGGTTTTGATTTTCATTCATCTTTAAAAAGATACAATACAAAAAAGGTTTCAATCGTTTGTACACGTTACTGGCCGGTTTTAAAAATGCCGTGGTATTTAAAAAAGTACGTTATAAATTCAAATTTTCATTTGATGCTCATTTTTACAGAAAACTTCTTTTTATCCTACATTTTTGGCGCGAAGTTCCAGAAGTTAACATCGACTTTTATAACTTTTATTCAATTTTCATCGATTAATTTCATATCCTTGACTGTCAAAGCTTTATTTATTGCTGTTTGGCTGTATCAAAAATGGTAGATAAAGTGGTCAAAGCTACCAAAATTATCGTGCTGCTTGAAGAGGGTTTCAGCCAATGCTTCGTGGCTAGGAGGCTAAATGTTAGTCGCTCGACGGTCCAAAGGACCTGGCAGCGATATCAGGAGACTGGTTCCGTCGAGAGAAGGCCTGGTTCTGGAAGAAAACCATGTACCCAACCACAGGATGATCGTTTTCTTGTGAGTCGCGCATTGAGAAATCGCAAATCTTCGAATGTGGATCTTAAGAACAACCTCCAAGAAGTAAGAAATGTGCATATTAGTCCATGGACGGTCAGGAAGAGGCTTCTCGCTGCCAATATACGCAGTCACCGCCCGGCCCACGGCCCAAAATTACTCCGTGAGCACCGAGTTCGCAGGCTTAGGTTCGCTAGAAAATGTAAATCATGGACTGAAGAAGATTGGAATAGGGTTTTGTTCTCTGATGAAGCCAGGATATCTCTATTCGGTGAAGATCGACGTCGGCGAGTGCTAAGAAGACAAGGAGAACGCTTTGCAGAGGCATGTTTCGAAGAAATCACACCTTATGGTGGGGGCTCTGTTATGTTTTGGGCAGGAATAAATTCAATGGATCGTACAGAGTTAGTCTTCATTGAAAACGGCTCACTGACTGGGCATCAATACATAACGGAAGTTCTAATTCCTCATGCACAACCCGCATTGGCCGCTCTAGGTGAAGACTCCATTTTTATGGACGACAATGCTCGCGCCCACCGATCTCGCGATGTTAAAGCGTATGTGCAAGAGGTCGGCATTCGTCGTTTGGATTGGCCAGCTTGAAGTCCCGACCTCAATCCCAAAGAGCATGTCTGGGACGTTCTGAAACGGCGTGTGAGATCAGTACAACCGGCTCCGCAGACCATCAGAGAGCTGAAGAATGTGATTACTGCGGAGTGGGAACGTATTCCGCAAGCAAGTATCCGGGATATACTCGCTAGCATGCCCAGACGAATTCAAGCTGTGATTTTAGCTAGAGGGGGTCACACTCGATACTAAACATTTATCTGCTTTTACTTTATTAAAGAAAAACAAACAAAAAAAACTTTTTTCTTTTTACTTCATGAGCATATGCACTACTAGCGAACATACACTACTAGTGAGGTTTAGCATTATGTCCCATAAATTGTATCAAAATTTTATGAAATACTGATGAAAACGATTATTTTCTTATTAATTTACCAAATTGTGAGGATAAAACTGCTTATAATTATCAAACAAAGCAATATTAACATTTAAAATGGTTCATTGCTTAGGTGCCCGTTTTTTTTGCAAATGAGTTTATGTAGTTGGTATTGTAAAGCTTTACCTATGTACTGTTGACAGCGCTTCAAATATATCTTGATAAGTGTTTTCAAACTAAATTCTAGTAAGGAATCTGAAATAGTAAGTATGGTTACATATAAACCATTGTTTTTATTGAGCATAACAAGAAAGTAGAAATCCAATCACGAAGATTTCACAGCTTATCTACAAGATGATGATAAAATTTGACACAGTGTTGTAAAAAAGATATCTATTTGAGCCAATCATACATAGACAGTATAAATTTGTATTGTGTGAATGTACAAGAATTCGAGACAAAGCGCAAGCTGAAATACTCTAAAATAATTACCTGATTCTAAATTAAACCTTCATTGAATGTTTAAACTGTACTTGGCGATATATATTCCTGCTGTTGTGTGTTTTGTAAACAACTTTTGTTTTTAACTAATGAAACTGATTTCTCCTTTGATCAAACATTTAGCCTTTTAGAACAAGTGGAATTTGAATATTTGTAATGCAAGATAAAATATCACTGGAATTACAGTGAAAAAATGGCTATTTTGTGTAAATTTCGTGTAGTGCTATATGGTGATTATTATTCATTTTTACTTTATTGTATTTCTCATTTTTTTTTGTTGATGATAATTTTTGGTTTATTTTTAGGATAGAACATTATGTATTTTTCTGGTGTGTATTTTTGTAGCTATAAAGTCCTCATCATGTAAATAGAGTATATTGTTTGCAAAGTTTTCCCGGCCGCGACAACGTAGGAAACTCTCAATTCTCAGACTGGACTCGAGTCCGCAACCTTTGGATATCCACTCCACTTCTCTCCCAATTGAGCTATCGAGCCTTTTGATACTAGCGTTTTTCTTACCAAAATATTTATTGGGGATATTAATGAAGAGATATGTATTATTAAACAGGTGCTAAACAACTATACTCATATCCTCTTAAAAAGGCAAAATAAATTAATACTTTCACAATTGCATTGTTTTTCAGTAAGCTTTACTGTTCTTTCGCTTGCCGATGATAACGTTGAAGTGTCAATTTATGACGAAAGCATTCAAGCTGATGAAAGAGTCTTACCGGATGATTTAATTCAGATGATGGGTACAAAGACCGAATATGATCAAATGATGGAAGATTGCATGAAGGAGTTTATACAATGTTCGAGTTACAGGCTTAGGTAACGGTAATTTTAACTTGTAAAATTTTAGGTTTGATGCTAGTTATTAATGATTTGGCAGTTAAATGTTGTTGAGTAAAGTAAAACTGATTCGATTGCCAGGAACTAATGGTGTTTGGTTAACTCTTGGCTTGCTTTTTAGTTAAATTGTTTGAAACTTTCCTGGCCAATTAAATGAACATTTATTAAAACGAGATTATCACCGCGTTTTTTTTGTTTTTGAGTAATGTCACGGAAATACAGAAGTATTTTACGAGTGCATGTTGTGTTCACATGTCTGTTCACGACACACAATGTTCACTGTAATCAGATCGCAAAAAGTTACTTTTTTGTTTTGTAATGTTTTTACACAAAGGGATTTCAGATACACGACCATTTAACCCGTCTTTGCGATTTAAATTTTTGTATTTTGTTTTTCACATGCGTATCTCTAAATCTTATAGAAATATAGCATTGTTAATGCTTAAAATAAAATAAATACATTAGCGTTCATAGATTACATTAAACACATTGTCTAATTGTGAAAGAATACACTATGGTTATGTGGTAAGCGTGTTCTATTGTAGATTTTTAAACTATTGCAAAGGCCAGTCATGTGATAGGCATTAGAAGATAAAACAGACTTCTTCGTGTTTTGGAGGGCGCAATAAGCTCTTGTTCACGACTGCAGATGTCAGCACTTACCAATTTATTGGTTTTGTGCAAAGGGTTGGCTTGTGCCCCAGCATGGGGGGCGTTAGGGAAAAAATAATCTGACAAGATAGATTATCATAAAAAAATAGAAGGCAACGTGATATTATGTTCATTTATCCGCGTAGATACAAACGGACACCATACTATAAATAACTTCCACTCGGACGCTATCACGGAAAAGTCGTTCATAAATAAAAACGAGGGTTATCTTTTGTCGGATCGTTTGTTTGACCGGACATAACCTCATATTGGATCACAAAAGCAACCTCAATAACAAGGGATGTCCTTAACCAATGAAGGGAAAAGGTTTACAAGATACTTTACCATCAGAGGTCTGTTTCATAAAAGAATGGGCGACCATTCACTGTACATTAAATAAAGTATGAAAAAGGCCTACTTTTCAAATAGACATTTCGGTTGATACATTTTGGAATGTTACTCATTTAGTAACATAGAAGAAAATACGGCATTACAAAAAGTTAGTATTGTGACGTTGATTCAGATTCAGAGTGAAACTTAATGTAATTCAAGTTATTAAAGTTTTAACTCACCATACTGCTTCTGGCTCAAGTAAAGGCTTTTGTCCAATAATTAAACATATCGTGACGCAAATAGGGAAGTATGTCACGATGTCGTCAACCCGATGTAGGTTTCTTATGCATTTTGTGTTATATGTGACACTATATGTTAGTGTTTAAACTTCCCCGCCTATTACAAATTTTATTTATATAAAACTATTGTGAAGTGAATTACGAAACGAAAAATAAAAGCATCACGAATCCGGTAAAATGGTTTTTATTTAAACAGTGTGATAATTTAGCTGCGTATGAACAAAATACAATGGGAGCAAATATCGTTAAATAGTCATAAACTTATTTTCCATTGCTAAGTCTTATAGCTGACTAAATAAAAAAAACTTTTTACAGGGAGGTTGTTGTATGCGCACACAATACAGAAGGATCATTTCAATTCTTTGAAAGTATGTGTGAGATGCTTTACGAGAATTGCAAATTAAACACAGGTAAGTATTGACGATGGAATAGGAAAGTCTTAGAGAGCTTAAGGTTTAACATATCAATTAATATAACTGATGATGCTCCGTGCTCTGAAACACGTGTATAGTGAGGCGTGGTACAAGGTGTGTCGATGTCTGCGTTTTCTGCATTTATTTGCGGGCGGGCGTTGCATTTTGCTCATTTATTTGCGAAAGTATGTGCCATTTTTTTTGTTTTATCAATGGATATGGAATTCTGACAAGTAATGCCTGTTTTTATCAAAATGGTTCAAGATATATTTTGAATGACATCATCACTAAAATCTCATTAATAGGATTTATAAATCCTTGGCTTCATTTAACTTCAAAGTACAGATTTTCAAAATGATAAAACTCATACGTTATATCACATTTAAATTATGCGTAATCTGTGTGGATCCCGATCTATTTCAAGTATATAGACATGTGAGAAGCAATTTAGAAAAATATCACAAAACTATTAAACTATAGGTTTACGAACTTTTAAGTGGTTTGTAAAAATAATAATGATCCAATGTTGTTAACTAATATAATTAACAGTTTGTCATATAAGTACTTTGTTCATGTTTAATGGTTGGCTTTATGACGATTAAGGGGTCCGTTAATTCCAAATTATGAATCACATAACTGAGCTAACGGCTTTATTACAAGATCTAGGGCTAATGTACTTCTTAAGTTATCTTGCTTTCCTAATAAGATAAATAAAAACAAAATAAAAAACATCCAATGAATGCAAATGAGCTGCAAATTCTCGCTCTGTCTTTTGCAGAAAGCCTAATGGACTATTTGATAGAATCAGGCGTTACTCGGCGGCAGTATATGTCCATTAGTAAATAAAAAATATGTAGCTTATTTCCGCAAAACTCAAGCAGTTTGCACCGCCCGCCCGCCCGAAAATAAATGCAGAAACCACAGACACCGGCACCTGAAAATGAAAATGAAAATAACTTTATTCAAATGCACTTCAAAATAAGTAGTTTTGAATCGTCCAACATTTTAACCTACCACTCATTCAGGACGTCTTTTAACTGACAAGAAGAATGGGCGCAAGAAACTCGTCAGATTTAACAGAAGTAACGACATTTACAATATAATACGTCGTCACCATACACAATCCACAAAAAAAGTCGGTTTTTTTTTTTTTTTTTTTTTTTTTTTTTTTTTTTTTTTTTTTTTTTTTTTTTTTTTTTGCCTGTAAAGTCGGTTTTACGGGCGAAGATTTTACGTGACAACGTCTTTTTCTCGGTAGAATATTTATTGATATGAATATAATTAAATTGCACAATGCGCGCGGCAGACCGATCATAGTTGAGTGGGAGAGAGACGCAAGGCATTCGGCGGGCCTCTCTCTCGTTCGGTGACTCATCGTAACGTTACCGAGCGTTACACTTTTTCATAAGTGACTCCCAGCCGCAACCAATTTATAAGACGTTATCACGTCAAAAAACAAAATTATTTTGTTATGACAATACTAATAGTGTGATGATATCATTATTTCGTTGATTACAACTACTACTAGTAGTTGGTGAAGGTGCCGGTGTCTGCTGGCTGGTGATTAAGTGGTTGGTGATGAGCTGGTGATGAAGAGAAAAAAGAGTGTGATTTTCCATTTGAATTGGAATATCTGCGTAGGGAAGCAGTCTCAAACCTTTTTAAACACAACTAAGACTCCTTGTAAGTTTCGGTCCCTGTGACGAAATTAGGAATGAGGAAGTCATAGACACAAATGGCCACAAAACATAATGCTTCTATAGTCGTTTTGTATCAGTACCGCGGTTGGATTCGCTCAAGAACTGCTATTGAATCGCACTGTTGTATTTGGGGCGCTGGGAATGAGTCGTATTGTCAAAGTGCTTGTCGAAGTGATCGAAAAACTTTTATTCTTTAGTGATTTAGTCAAGTGCAATGGCGGAGGGACCTTAGAAGTTGATTGTCATCGATATCTCTTTTGTGAATCCCCAGCGATCCACCATTTAGTAATATTAATTTTAATTTTAATATCTTTACAATACAATTAATTTTAATATCTTTTTTAATGCTAGCGGCCCGTCCTGGCTTCGCACGGGTGGACAATTTTTTTTAAATATTTTCTATTATTAAATATTTTTCCGTTAGCGCCATCTAACGTCCGGTAGACGAACTACTTGCGGTTAACGCGTTGCTATGGTACCGTTATTGATACATTGGGAAAAGAGCGGGGAAAAGAGCGGACAGACAAACACACAAACAACTGTGATCTTAGATTAAAGATTACTGAAAAAACGCCTGCGCGCAAATATAAGCAAATCATACATACGAAAATTCGTAATAACCCAACTTTCATTAGGCACCGTGTCTTTGCTATATTGCCATTGTTATTAATCTGTCTCTTACTCTCCCACTTGTCGCACTCAAGCACGTTTCGGTTGAAAATGGCAATAAGTGGAATGAAGCCGGCCGAGATATCTTTTTTTCTTTCTCTCTGTATCTCTTGAAAAGGATATAAATAATACACACATAATATACAATAATACACCTACAGTGGTAGGCAAAGATCACACATTTCTACTTAAACGATCCTGGCATACATATCTTGCTTCGTCAACTCTCATCAGACCTTTCATATAAACTCTTCGGTTAAGGGTGCCTTTGAGCTCGCTTTTTTAAGAATATCTTCTTCTATTTGGTCTCTGAATATTCGTCTCGATCTGGGACCGACTTACCCAAGCATAGTCACTTCCAAATAAATGACAAGATTATAAAATCTACACTTATATTATAAAGAGGAAAGATTTGTATTTTTGTATGTTTGCAATGAATAAACTCAAAAACTACTAAGCCGATTTCAAAAATTCTTTCACCATTGGAAAGTTACATTCACGCTGAGTAACATAGGCTGTATTTAATACTAAAAAAAATAAAGAATTTTGTCCACCCGTGCGAAGCCTTGACGGCCCGCTAGTTGCAGATAAGTATGTCGAATGAAAATACATTGATAAAGAATTATTGTTTTTCCTGAGGTAACTCTTACTTTTAATATTTGTGTAGAACAGGGCTAGGTCGGTCGATGTCGGAGTTTGAGTGCTTTTAGAAATTTTTCTACAGTCGTATAAAAAGGCGGCAATAAAAATTACCGTGATTGTTGCGTTCAAGGTATATTTTACTTTAACGTCTTATATATAAAACTTTATTTCCGAACATTACACTGTATCCAATTCCTCAGACTAGAAACCTCTCATCGACAGGTTACATACAAAATTTATTGAACATGAGTTGATTAAATATCAACTAGCAGAACTGAGTTTCTTCTTAGAATCTTAGAAATGTAGCTTAGGAATATTGCCATAGAAATGAAATGTAATTGGAATTCGGGTAATTTTAATTACCTACACTTTTTTGTTTCACTATTAATAAGATTCTTTATAAGCGATCTTAAAATAATAACCTCTGTGTTATTTCGATAAAAAGAAACAGAAAACGATTCTGTAAATGAAATTCAGTGTCATCTGTGTTCTGTCTATGAAAATTCATAGTGAAATTTTGAATACTAAGAATTCTAACACCAAGGTGGATCGTCAAGGTCGTCTTCTTATTACATTTGACTTTGTTTAAGTCCTCGTATTTGTGAATTTTTGCTTTGTATGTCATGAAAATGTGTCTGCCTGAAGGAAGAAATGAAGCTTTTATCTATATATCTACCATAGTACTGTCAACACTCCCTGTTATACCGCCTTTGTTCGCCTTATAATGTAATATTTGTCATGATCTCTTTATATTAAATGCTGGAGTCAATGTAATAAAAAAACTTTTATTCAAAGTCAAATTATCATAAAAGAAAAATCGACCCGGCTCACAAGTGAATTTTCAGGAGGGAATCGAAACCGCAACCCGGAGCTTGTGAGCCAAGTCAATTTTTTGTAGTATTTTTCTATTATAATAATTTATCTTATAAGATAGCATTGAAAAAATGCATAAACATAATTATATAAAAATTATAAAACTTTTATTCAAAGAAATTTAAAAAAAATATTATCTAGAATAATTACAACCTTTTTGAAATAAGTACTTATTGTGTTGACATCAAGTTCAATGAAACCTCTTTTGTTTATTTATTACACTAATGAACTGTTACGTCAGTCTATGAACCCTTAGAGGCTTTGTATACCACGTTTTTTACTTATGAGCGATACTTACGCGCGTCAGTCTCAGCATGATACAGATGTAATAGACATGCAAACATTGCTTTGGAGAATATATAAAAACGCGCTGCTGACGAGCATGTAACGCGCGTTCCTAAAATGCACATCGACATCGCATAAATAAAATGCAATATGCAAAGACCCTTATAACGAGAAAAATCTTAATCAAAAGACGTACAATGCTGGTCGGAAGTTCCGCTCTAAAAATGAAGGAATCTTCATCCTTGGCAGGCGGCAGGAGATCGCAGCAAAATACCATTGTTCAAAACGCTACTGCCCAATTAGCGTACTACTGGAGGTGTATTATGAATACCTGCAATGTCGTTAGTTGCCTTTAAGCATGAAAAACGTTACACTACACGATAATTATTATAAATACTGAATATTCTTTTTCTTTTCTAACGTGAACTTCTTGTTTCAGAATATTGGATGTATTTTGATGATAAACTTTGCCATCAGCTACTTATGCGTAAAAACTTAATACAAAATAAATGAACTTTGATATAATATGTTATTTATTTCCACTCTATCTTTATGTTTGTCCATTACCTTAATACAAAAACTATTTAATAACAAACTCCTAGACAAGTTTTTTTAGCAAAAATATAATTCAAGGAAAGTGCTAACTATAATATCATCTCATAAAAATACTTTTCTGCGTGGAAAATTGCGTTTTATCCGCTAGCGAGGAAAAGTGTTTTAAATATAGATCCTTTTTATTTAAAGAAAAACACATGATGATAAGAATCATCATTATCATCTTTATAAGTTATTTTATTCTTATTTAAATAAATACTTTAATAAAACCGTTTTGGTTTTATTACATTATTTAAGGTCCTTAAATCATAAAAAAAACAAAAATAAATAATATTTAGAATATGCTAGTTGTAATCAATAATTATGTAAAATTCTTAAGAATAAACATCAAAAATGTCCAGTCCAGTGATACCTATTTGCCATTTCATTTAAGCAGTTTTCTTACACCTAAAATTTTTCCTCGCTGTAGTTAGACGAAAAATTGTGTGTTTCACTCGGCAGCTATATTTTTAGCGACTCGTACCTTTCTTTATTTAACTCTTAAACCCTACCCGGGGGTCCAGTAAACCCCAGTGTTTCGTTTTTTGAATTTTTATTTGCGGAAACGAACGCCTGGACACGTGGCAGAGGAACTTACTCTTTTATCTTATTGTCCGCCAAAGTTCAAACAAAAAAGTAGTCCCCATGTTGTCAACTATGCATGCAACAGCAGATCCTGATGCAAAGAATTGACTACCGGAGATAGTACCAGGAGATTGACCAGTTATGTCACAAGTACAGTGTGTATAGGAGAACAAAGAGATGACCAATGGCAGTTTTTTGGCCTTATAAATATAGCGGGCGTTAACTCATATGTGCTACTATAAATGGCCACAAAAGAAAACATAAAAAGACATCTTTTCTTTAAAAAACTCACATTGGGTTTGATCAACCCTCAATTGGAAGAAAGATTAACATGGCCTTCTTTGCCCACAAATCTCCAAGACCTACTAAGAGGAATTTTAAAAAAGAGCATCCTATTGTCGACGCAGGTCCTGCTCCGATGGCAAAAAAAAAGATGTGCTGTCTGCCCAAGGGGGAAGGACTATAAAACGAAGGTTTTCTGTGGCATATGCCGTAAACCTCTTTGCGGTGAACATACTGCACCAAGATGTGAAGAATGTGTCATCCAAAAAAATAAATTCTTTGTTATGATGTTAGTTAAGCCTTCTTTCCAAATAAATGGTATTTGTATTAAATTTGTGTTTAATTTATTTAGTATTCATGATTTAAATATTGGGGTCTATGAAACCCCTGGGTAGGAATAATGTTTCTCCTAGGATGGGTAGGGTTCGAGGGTTAATAAGGTTTCAATAGAGGTAACTTGCGGTCGAATCTCAACTTTGCAGCTTCGCATAACAAATAAATAATTGTTTTCTGTTCTGTGATTGTCATGCTATCTTGTAACATGCTAAAAAAATTAAACGCCACTTATAAGCTAACTAGCTTTCCGCCCGCGGGTTCGCCCGCGTGGAATTCGGTTATATAGCGGTATAAAGCAATAGCGTAAGCTATCATTCCACTTCCCACGTATTTTAAAAAACACATCGTTACCATGTTTTAAAAAACACCCAGCGCCATCTATCGCATACCTCAAGAACTAAATAGCGTAAGCTATCATTCCACTTCTTATGTATTTTAAAAAACACATCGTTACCATGTTTTAATAAACACCCAGCGCCATCTATCGCATACCTCAAGAACTAAATAACGTAACTAATACTTATACCAATTAGTAATTCGTTGACTTTAGTGATTTCAGAATAAGTAGATGTAAAAAAACAATTTAGACGATAAAACAAATTGTACGTCATCCCTCGAGAATTCCTCATTTTCGAGAATTCATTTTCGTATCATTTAGCTTCAAAATCTACATGTTCATATTCGTTTGCAACATATAAGTAGATGTAAAAAAACAGCTTAGACGATAAAACAAATTGTACGTCATCCCTCGGGAATTCCTCATTTTTGGGGATTCATTATCGTATCATTTAGCTTCTAAATTTACATGTTTATATTCGTTTGCAATATTTTACCTTGTTTTAAACGACACACAGCGCCATCTACAATCCATCCATCAAGCAAACAATATTTTTGTTTTTCCTCGGGAACATCAATTTTTTCCAGGATAAAAAGCACCCTATTATTTAATCCGGACTTTTATCTTTACGTCTGCAAAACTTCAAAGCAATCGGTTCAGTAGTTACGGCGTGAAAGCGGAACAAACAAACAAACAAACTCACTTTCCGATTTATAATATTAGTAAGGATATCTTCATCATCGTTATGCTGAAAATTGTCCACTCCTGTGTGGAAGTATCCCCAAAATGGCTGGTTTTGCCACAAACTTCCATTCCATAATTTTAAACGATTTTTACGACACTTTTAAGTGCTATGGGTCGGTACTTTTCTACTCCACTGGACTCTTGCGGCATAGTTATGTAAGTAGTTATTAAAAATTCAGGATCTGGACACAGTATCTTGATTGCTGAAAATTATCATTAAAGAATAAGCCCACCTGATTTTAATTTATTTTTAGGGTTCCGTTCCTAAAAGGGTAAAACGGGATACTATTACTAAGACTCCGCTGTAATAGTATCCCGCTGTCCGTCCGTCCGTCTATCTGTCCGTCTGTCAACAGGCTGTATCTCATGAACCGTGATAGTTAGACAGTTGAAAATTTCACAGAAGATTTATTTCTGTTGCCGCTATAACAACAAATACTAAATACAAATATTTAGAGGCTCCCATACAACAAACGTGATTTTTTGTTCATTTTTGCTCGATATTGATAATGGTAGGTGCTTGAAATATTCACAGAATATTTAACTATTCACTTTAAAAATAAATAATTAAATTAAAGTAAAACTAATATTTAAGTGATTTTATACTTAACTAAAAGTTTGTACAGAACCCTTCGTGCGCGAGTCCGACTCGCACTTAGCTGGTTTTTGTGATATGTTCATCACCGGAATTGTCCTTTAATGTATGCAATGAGATTTTTCATTATTTTATTGTTGCATTCTAGTTTTAGACGCTAAAATTCGTCATTTCAAACTTTATCTGCCTCGCTTCGAAACGTTGCGCCATCATCGCTTGTTTTACTACCATGTTTCATTATTTTTCCTATCACAAGCTTGTTCCATTGTTTCTGATATTGACACCTAATTATAATGTAACGTAAGCATATTTTGCTGACGCAGGTCTTTTGGTATTTAATTGAGCTTCAAATCTCCTAGCATTTCACACGCATTAATACTGTTTAATACGGAATTTCTATACAAAAGAGGACAAGAGCACTTAATCTTATACCTACTTATTAAGTAAAATGAATCCCCGAGGACAAAAGGTTTCGAGATCTTTGCGCCGGGACAATGAGGAATACGGGAAATAAATGGGGATTAAAAAATTAGGAAGATCCATTTCGACGAATCAAAGGCGACGAAGCTTGCGAAAGTTTTTTCCGGTGTACATTTGTGAAGGTTTTTTACTAATGGTATTAAAGAATGACCTTTCAGGCAGATATAGGTACGTAATTACGCAACAAAACAATAAACTGTTTCACTATCTATTATTAAGCAATAACTTCGCGTCAAATTTAAGAATGAAACAGAATTTATATGACATTACTCTTGCTTTTCTTTATTTAATACTAGCTTTTGCCCGCTGCTCCGTAAGCATTAATGTAGACTACCGATTAAAAATTATACTTATATCCCTCAGGAATAGTTTTTTTTTTCAAATAGAAGATCCCCTATGTTCTTTTCTGTACCCCTGATAAATTATATAAAAAAAGTTCATTATGATCAATTGAGTAGTTAAGACATGAAATTGTAACAAACATACAAACACACTTTCATATTTATTATATTACTTAGTATGTACCCACAATGAATATATTACAGAAATAATTCTAGATAAGACGCGCCTGTCAATATATTTTGTCCAATGTAGGATGATACTTTAGACAGGTGTCACTTCCTGATTGCTACGCACTAAGGTTGCGTTTATTTCATTATATTTGGCTTGACATTGCAATAGCAACTTTATACCCTCTATATAGGTGTCAACTGTCACAAGTATCATCCTACATTGGACAAAGTATGCCTCCGACTGAAAAACAGCGTGATGACAATTTCGCACTGTCTGAGCCGCGGAGTTTTTCATAATTGCAGAGCAGCTTACTAAATGTCTCTAACTTCTTTGTTGTTTGTGTCTTTTATCGTAAGTGCATTGAATGCTCTGTGTAAAAAAAATCAAGTATATTAATTTGAAGATAATCGGACGTGAAACAGGTAATAAGTCTAGTATGATTTTTTGTAAACCATCCTCCATTTCACATACTATCGGATATACTGCTCATAACTGATACTAGTGAAAGTGATGGAGCGATTGTTGTCAATAACAATTGTTTCCTCACTCAACTTACAATCTTTCTTTTAAGTTTTCTGCTATGATAGTGATTAAATCTATCACAGTTTTTTTATAATACGAATATGTATACTTACAGAATTACACTTTACATTATGAAGTTAAGATCAGTTTAAATGTTCTGCCTTTGTACAATAATAGAAATATTTTAATTTAGAGAGTATGAACTTGATTAGCTGTGGTCTCAAAGACCCATAGCTCATTGATTTGAATGTCAGCTTTTAACAAGAATATTAATAAATAATTAGTTTCTGGCATTGTTAACGTTAAAAAACATAAGACAAGTAGAGAAATATGCAGTTTGGCTTCCAGTAGACGTTTTGTTACCCAATATTTAATTTAAAAAAATAAACAAAGCAATATTTTTCACAGAAAATTATAATGTATACCAGTTTAACCTCTGATATTCTATTTTCATGAGTAAATCTATACTTTTGTTAAAAACACTCATTGAATGGATGCGGTCTAACAGGTTTCTTTAAAAAAGACGTGGGCTCGAATTCTTTATTGAAGTACAATTCAAAATTATAATTTTATTTATTAAGGAACATCGATTTGATCAAAAGTGTATTCAAATTTATAAAAAGTACAGTCTGTTTAAACGTCTTAATGCTTTAAATCATTCACTAGATTCTCAAAACTTTGCACCTGTTCTGATATTTTTCTATCACTTTCGTAATTTATTATTTAGCCATTTTCACTGGCCCTCAGAATTTGACGCTTATTGTATATTTAAACTGAGACCAAACATAATGTAAATTCTATCATTTTTTGCCTACCCACTATTCAGGATATCTTTTAACGGAAAATAAGGACGGGCGGACCGGGCTTATAATGTTGAACATCGTTACATTATAAAACATAACTATCACAAAATATTATTTTCTACCATCAACAATTAATTTCAATAAAGTTTACAAGTATGTGTTTAAAGGAACTATAGTCAAACACTGCCATGAAATATTAAGAGTAAAAAAAATAGTTTAAAAATCAACATAAAAATGCCATATCTTTTGTAAAGACAATTATCGATATTACTAGTTGTTAAGAACAGACCCATATCCCAAGGCAGCATTCACAAGCAAGACGCATAAACCAGCCATCGCTTCGCTCAAACATATTTAAACGTAACTCAAAAAAGGTCAAATTCGTGATACTTAGAACAGATGACAAGGTGGATGACGACGTAGTAAGTAGTAGTGTAAGATTATATAATAAAAAGGAGAACCAATAACTGTAAGACGACTCTAAATTAAGTTTTAGACTATGTATGTCAATATGACTTATCTAGTTTAAAGTATCGGTTACAAGGTTAATAAGGATTTTTATTGAAGATGAGTGAAGTGGCAATCCAGATTGGGGAGCAGGAACATGAGTCCATAGCGGTATGCCATTATCAGACTAGACTTTTTTTATTACCGTGAAAAACAAGATAATAATACTAGGTAATAAAAATAAAGATAATTTATCTACTACCAAGATACCTTACCTTTTTATTTCGTAGGCAGAGATAATGTGAGAAAAATGTCGTACAAAGTATCCCATGCATTGTAAGATTGTAATTTCAAGATATATTATTATAATAAGTGATAACTAAAAAATTAAAAATAAATTATAGTTTAAAAACACGCTTTTATGGTAAACGAAACTAAAAAGGAAAATTTTAATTTCAATATAACAATTTGGTAATTAAAGCGAAATCTAAAATTGACGATCTTACATTAATGTTTCATTTTAAGTAGGTATAGAAGCGTGTCTTTTTCATAATTCATGTCATTTAATAAAAAAATTCAGTTCGTTCGTATAGGTATTTTGATCTGTTTTTCAAAATTTCCCCGATAAAACAAAATGAAAACAAATTGTTCAAAATTTCAAATTAAGTGTATAAAAATCGCGTTAGAAGATTCCGTAACAAACAAACAAACATCCAAGTGAAGTTTAAAAAGCGTTTTAAAAAACGACCCGCACACACAAAATTATTCTCAGTTTGAACTCGAACCCGTAATTTTAATCTCATTCGATTGTTAAACTTTTGTAAAATGTTTTTTTATAATGCGAGGAGGATCTTTTTATTGATGCATAGAGCGTAAAAAAGTAAAAATACTAGAAGGTTTCGACAGGTACTCACAAGGATCGGTATTGAAGATAGCTATAGAACACAACCAAGGGTTTGAGTCCCACTTAGGGATTGCAATCCAGCAAAGTGGGATCCCGCGATCCAGCGGGATCCAGCTCAATTTTAGGCTCTGAGGGATCCCGCAATATCTTGCGGATCCGCAGTGCGAATCCGCAAGCATCAGCTGGTGCAAATTTATTCAAATTGCCGCCTTTAATCTACTCAGCAACGCGTCTTACGAGCGATGTTGCCGTTCAATCTTTTGTTTTGCGTCTGAATTGCACATACCCACGTACATAGCCTGAATCGCGAAGCTGTGAATCTGAGCTGGAAAATAATTTAAGTTTACAAGAGGAATTAGAAATGCAGCTAAAACAGACAGAAACTATAAAAGAAAACAACTTTGATAAAATATCAAAGAAAGATATGGCAGCATTTGAAACCGATGGAGTGAAAGGAAAATATTTGATTTTGTTGCACGACTATTTATTAACTATCAAGCCGACAAGTGTAAAGGCAGGAAGAGCCTTTTCGGCCGCTGGCTACATAATGTAGTTCTATAAGAAGTAGGTTGGGAGATAAAGCCATTGATGCCATTTGTTTTTTAAGATCATATTTTCAAGAAGAGAAGTGACTGATTATTTCATATTTGTGACTATTTGATTATTTAATATTTCTAACGTTACGATTAATTATTTAGTAAGAAAAATTCAAAGACTATTAGTAAACTAAATTCATATGATACTCTTTGTGAGTACAAAATATTGATTATATCTCTACCTCAGATAAAGAATAGAATTAATATTTTTATTTAAGTACAAAAGTACCTACAATACAAAGTTCTACCAAATATTCATATATTTTTACTAGCGGCCCGTCCCGGCTTCGCACGGGTGGACAAAATTCTTTATTTTTTTTCTATTATTAAATATTTTTCCGTTAGCGCCATCTAGCGTCCGGTAAACGAACTACTTGCGGTTAAAATGTAGCTTATATGACACGTTCGTAGATTTACCATAGCAGCGCCATCTATTGATTACTTACTCAACCCAGTCGAAAGGTATCGACATCTGTTAGAATCATTTGGAGTTAACAGATAATTGTGACTGTCAAATAATAACATACAAATAATTAGCAATAAATTAAAATTGCGACTATAATTTGAGATTTAAACTATCCTATCTCTCAAGTTGGATCGAACTGTACATGGTGTGCAATTTTATTATAATCGGTTAAGTGGTTTAGGAGTCCATTGAGGACAAACATTGTGACACGAGTTTTATATATGTATACTAGCTGCCCCGGCCACGCGTTGCTGTGTTATAAATTAAAATCAAATCGACGTTTGATCAAAATTGGTTAAGTAGTTTAGGAGTCTATCGCGGACAAACAACGTGACACGTGATTTATATATATTAAGATTAAGATGTTTCTGGACCTTTTATTATTAAATAAGTAGCCGAACTGGTGAAATAATTAGCCAATTATTTCGCGGGATCCCGCTGTTACGAAGTCAATCCAGCAAAAATCGCGCGGAATTGGGAACAGCGCGGGATTGCATCCCTAGTCCCGCCTAAGAATAACTTTTGAGCGGAGTCGATTTTGTTTATAAAAAATTTTCACGTAAGAGAGATATAAAAATACAAAATTATAGAACTCAAAGATTAAAAATGGGTTGAAAAAATATCTGTTGTTAACTTTTTTTTTTTTGAACAGTCGACAACACATCAATCTGTGTAGAGATTAAAATGAAATGATCTCATATGGCGTCGATAATCATTATGGCTGTTTTAGTTTCATATTTAATAACCAAATCTACGATACAAACCTGTCTGGTTAATATGTGTAGGCAGGCGATATTAAATTACATACATCTTCGTATAACTTTAAATTTTACTTTAACAATTTACTTTAATTACTTTGGTATCGATCAATAACTCACTGTTCAGTCTTATAACAGAAAAACTTACCTCAAGAGACTAAAGATTATTAATATTTTTGTCCTTCGCAAAAGATCTTTTATTTCTTTGCTTTTTTTCTCATACGAGGTTATTATTATTATATCATTTAAAAGACATCTGCTGCTAAACTGAGGCCTCCCCCAAAATAGTGGGAGGCATTGCCATAATCTCTACAATTGGCAGGCGAATAGTTAAAGACCATAATTCGAGGTGAATGATGATTACAGTTATAATTCGCCCCTCCGCTAGCTATCTCTTCGCTTAAAAAGCTGGAAGGAAATCACATCAGAAGACCATAAATCGAGGTGAATATTGATTTATGTTGTGAACATTATGATAATAATTGTACGGCCTCCATCCTCTAATGGATGGATGATGGATGGATGTTAAATTACTGCAAATTGTGAAATTTTTTATTAGAGTACTTAAATATACGACCAAAAATGTCTATTATCGCTTTACTAAGTGACAAGGATTTTTTCTTATTTTTTAAGAACTGGTATAACTTTACCACTCACAGGTACAATTATTATCATACAATGCAGGTATTTTATCATATAATCCCCTAATTTGCAACATATACCAACAACGTTGTACCCATTCTTATGAATGGAAACTTTAGCGATAACGACACTTAACCCGCCACTCATATTAAAGTTCCGAACTTATGGTTGTAACAGTTACTGATGTACGGGAGAACTTACGTGTCTTTTCAGATTGAAATAAGATATTTTGACCATCCGATGACTGTAATTGCGACAGGTATTTAACATTAAAAATCGTTAAGCTTCCACTTTAAAAAAAAGTGTTCCCAACATGCTATGAAGTACTTTCTATATATATATATTAATTCAAAGTCACAGTGTTTGACCACGACGAACTCCGAAATTACTCAACCGATTACGATGTTGTTTTTTTTCATTTTACTGGATTTATTGCTACTTAGGACATAAACAGCACAGATTTCATTTTAATTTGAAAATAAATATGTTTATTTTGATTTTTTTTCGTAAGAACTGTTTAAATTTATTCCACTTTGTATATAGTATATTAAGTTTATACTTCCACAAACCACATCTAATAAATAAGACAACATTGTAGCTCGTATATCTTGAACTGTTGAAATTATTATTATTATTTAGTGAATATTATTTGTTCTTGTTTGGTTATTGATTGGCAAAATTTTCTTAAATAAAAAAATGTTAAAAGGAACATGAATACTACCAAATATTTTCTTGGGATTATAAAATCCCTGATTTCATGGCGTTTTTAATTATCAAAAAATAAGAAAAACGTATAATAATTAAGTGTTTTTATTTATTTTTTTTACATTCACAATGCAATATTTCTATAAGATATGAAATATGCGTGTAAAAAACAACTACGCCTCCGAGCCCTCAGGTGGGATTTGAACCCACGACCTTTTGTTATCCAGGCGCGTGCTCTGACCGCTGAGCTACCGAGACGCTGGCAAACGTGTCGAATTATACAAACGTATTTCAACTTCTACTTACTATGAGCTAGTATTGTTCCACCAATGTTGAACAATTAAGTTTTTATATACTTACAGCCTAAATTATCTTAAAAACTTGTATTTTTAATAAATCTGCCCGATTGTACTCCCCAAAATGTTTATATCTTTACAACAAAATGTGACGTTATAAGGAAAGAGGGACTAAGCTTATCATATTGATTCAAATATCATTTAACATCAAAGTTATTTTAAAGATCACTAAATTCGATATTGATTCAATTAATGAGCCGATAACTTCTCAACTTTGCTGTATTATCCGAGTTAGGGAAATAACTTACCTATCAATATCTAGCTTTTATTTTCAAAGGGGAATAACTTATATCTACCACGAGGGGGAACACAGTTTTAATGAACTTTTGAACCTGATATCACGCTATTATGAGTCATATAAGAGTTTAAGTACAAACTACAGGGAAATACGATCTGTAATGTTTTAAACTTTAGAGCTAGTCTTGATTAACAAACAAAGGTAAACTCGCAAGTTTTTAAACGTGACCGTTCAATTCTGATAACTAATGATCGGGTTTTTTAGTTCTTCGGTTGCTAAGTTAGATTTTATCTGTTTCAAAAATTAAGGAAAAAAATAATTGATTCAGTAGTAAAAGCTGTTCTCTATTACTTTATCACATTAGTCTTGCCCACTGTTGGGCATAGATCTACGCCAAGAATCACCGCAACTATTAATCCTGCGTTGCCAATATCCAATGGTTTCCCGTGACCTTGACCAAATCGTCGGTCCAGCTTGTGGAGGACTACCAACGAAAAGTTCTCCGGTTCGCGGTTGACATTCGAGAACTTTCCGCCCCAAAGGGCATCAGTTCATCTCGTTATGTGTTCCGCCCACTGCCACTTTAGCTGAGCTAACGATTTAGAGAAATGTTGATTATCAAATTTTTTGCGGATCTCCTTTCCTTATTTCTGATTCTATCATAAAGGGAAATGGAAAGCATCACTCACTTTATTACCCTGTGGTTTCCCTCAAGCTTTTTTATGAGGCTTATATGTTAGTCAATACACATTGATGACCAATATTTGTACTGAGATATGCTTCGTGGATCCGGAAAAAGAGGTTTTATTTATAATAGAGTTTCTTGTTTTTAAAGCTAAACTTTTTGTTTCGACTCCGTTACAAGAGGCGTGATCACAGGATGACTAAGTTAATGGTTGATGTTAATCTATAATTTAAGAACACACATTTGTTGTTTGTGCGTTTGTCTGTCCGCTCTTTTTCCCGCTCTTTTTCCATTGTATACGCGTTACCATAGCAACGCGTTACCACAGCAACGCGTTAACGGATCAGCTAGTATATACTCTAAGAACACAAATTTGTTGTTTGTGTGTTTGTCTGTCCGCTCTTTTTCCATTGTATACGCGTTACCATAGCAACGCGTTACCGGGTCAGCTAGTGGATGACTAAGTTACTACTTTCCAATTACTAAATTTAGTCATGGAGCCGCTTTTATTTAAATATGCTATAGGAGTGGAAATATACGAGCTAAATACTGAGGTTATTAATACGCACACGTTTATTGTCTCAACTTGTCTCAAATGTCAGGTGAGACTCAAACACAAAACAACCAACTTCGCTACCTGGGCGAGTTTCCTTTCAATTGAATTACCGAGACCCTGGCAGATCCGTCGTATTGTTTTTAAGAACTTAGGCTAATGCCAGCCCCGTGTCTTCATATTTTGAGCTTCTTTAAGTTAGAATTCACCTAGTCTTTGAGCAAGACGATTTATAATGACTCTTGAAAACAATTTATAGGCTCAGTAATAAATGGGTATTGTAATTCATATCATAATTTTATGAGAAAGAGAATCATCTCATTTGTGCTCCACGTCTTGGACGTTCTGTCCGAATAGATTCTCCCTAATAAATTTGAACTTGGATGTGATGATACTATTGCCGTACAAGAGACTTAACTATCTGCCCAATAGTTAGGTCTCTTGCAATTATTTTGGAGTTTTTGCTCCGCTCAATGGTATTAAAATACCAGTCCTAATAAATGGGTGAAGGTCACTCATCAACGATTTAGACATCTGAGTATTAAACTGTGAATGACCACAATAAAATTATAACAATTGACTTGATATTGGAATTTATAATCTTCTCTTATGACAGACACTATCTTTCTGCAAAATCGCTATGATAGTATCTTGCTATTCCTGACATAAGGTCTTACAAAATATTCTGCCGTCCGTCCCACACACCGGTCGCCCTGCCTTCTACCTACGACACCAGTAATGGGAGGAATTTGAAATGACCAAACATTTGTTTTTAGTGTTATAATGTGACAATTGTAACTATAATATATTTCAAATAAATGATTTGCTTTTTTTCGTCAATGTGATGATATCCACGGTGGAGTAGCTTGTATGCTAATTTTATACGTGGTCGTATCTATTATGTTGAGTTTGACAAATTAGTTTATATATATTTGTGCGGCTGCTCAAAGAATGTACATTTCATAGTTCGTGATCGATCATTCGATGTAATTTTAAAAGCGAAGACATTACGAGGAAAGTATTTTAACTGTTTTCTGATACTAACTTAATCGAATGATTTAAAAAAGATAATTTGCAAAAAACAACAAAATTTGCTCGAATCTTTTAATAAATCAACATAGATTTATATTTTTGTGGTTTTATAAATAACAATATAACATTCAACGTTGCAAAAGGATATATTTTTGTAACGATGTGCCAAATTTGATATAAAATCACTCAAAAAGAGTGGTTGAAAGCTTATTGCGCGGTAACAGGCAATTAGGCTTATAACACACAAATATCAATATCAAAAGCGCCTATAGGTAAAGGCAATTTACATAATACATATTGTATCATTTACCGTACTGAGTCAGCTGGATCATGGTTAATTGGTATTTGAATCGAAAAATACAACAGTCTACCAGGAATAGATAGATTTATTGCCGTATTGATGCCTTATCTTTTTATTTCTTGTTATCGCAGTAAAGCTTTGTGCATGAGGCGGTATGTGAGACTTCCCTACACGCCCTCACGCTCGATGAAGGCTTCGAAACATACTCACAAAAAAAACCTGAGGCGTCCCACAACACATCCTTAGGGGTCGCGAGATGTCCTTTCGGATCAGCCGCAATCCCGACCAATGTGGTTCGGCCTCTTGGGCGGATGTCGCCTATACTCCGTGGGTGACGGAGCAACGGAGTGAGCCGTGACGCCCTGAATACTCCGCAACTCCGCACGCCTGAGCGCAAAGTGCAATGGGGATGCCAGTCTTCAAACCCGACAACCACTGGACCCCTTTCGGTGAAGACCAGCGGTTGTTGGGTTGGGAGACCGGCATCCGCATTGTTGCCTTACCTGCCAGTCTACCGTTATAACAATGAACAAAGCGCTATACCTTTCAGTGCAAGTAGATCAGGTACCTATTTAAGCCATCAGAAAAGAAAAACTGGTTGTATGGTCACAATATAATAGCGACGAAGTAACTACATAGATACTTAAGTAGACACAATTGGTTTAAAACTCGCAAAGCTGCAAAACAACGCTATAATTTTCGAAGAAATCCCCTATAACATTGAGAGTATTTTAATAATACTTAGTTTGTGTTGCTTTGGGCCCACTCAAACACTAAATACGCTTTTCATAGAAATTGTTTTTTAACAGAAATACCGCTCTGATATGCAGGACAAAAATGTCAAAGGACATCACCCATTTTGGGCTATTTTTTTTTAGCCGGCCAACAAAAAATAACTAAATTTTATCATAGGCATAATTATAATGAACGTTTTGTATTATGACAGTAAAGCTCGAAACCTATTGGTTAAGATGATAATCAGTCTCAAAGTATTTATTTTATTACCTACGGTTTGCGGGGTGAGCTCGTGATTTCCAGGTAAACAGTTATTGTTAATGGTGTGCGAGCGAGAGGACGTTGCAAGTACATTTACCTGCCGAGTTACAAGTGTTAACAAGAGGCAAAATACACCCACTTAATCCTTTTCGTAGGTACTTTCGTTCGTTAGTTCTCCATGCAGGCGTTTATGTACAGGTTTTTTATTAATTATAATGCATATTATTTTCATTTCATATATTTTTATTCAATATTTACAACTCTCCTGGCCTTACAATAATATCTTCTAAACCTTCGGCGGGGCTGTGTGTATCGTTGGCTCGTGCCTGGCAAACCCCATGTACCACACAATGCACATGACGTGTGAGCAGCAGCCAATGGTTCTTCGGCCAATGTTACATGTACAGTAATAGTGTTTTATAGCCTGTCGCCCTTCGAGAGCCCTATCTATGCCAATATAAACGTTATACGAACGTGAACGGACATGTCGGGACTGGATTCTACCGCGCAATACGTAAAGGTCTGTTCCTTCTAGCTCTCGTATGTGTTCTGTGGGTAATTGGTCGCCAAGTTCAACGATGAACATACCATTTGGCTGCAAATGCTCCGCATATTAACTCCTAGCTTGCTTTATTTTGTATACACCAAGTGCAAAAAGGATAAGATCTTCTTGTGTCAATGTGGGGAATTGAACCTCAAGCGCATCAACGTTAATTGAACGAAACGGAGCACGTCTTCGGTTATAATTGTATCTGTTCACCAGATCCGCCAATGTATTCGGTACATTAACCCTTTCCCGTATTATTTCTAAATACATTGGAGCCCTTACATTGTCCACAATCAACACATGATAGGCATTTAATAAAGCTGCACTGATTTTAAAATATTCCATCATATGATGCAAGGCGCGATTGCTGTGTACAATTCTTAACAAGCGAAAATCTCTTTTGAATCGTCCATTGATTATTTCTACTACCCAGCGGCATATAGTCACAAGTCTGGATTTATTCGCTTGTTCTGTCGTAAGTTGCGTTTCGTTTGCATTTTTCGTTTCTGGCATATGTACTGTATATCCATGTGATTGTAAAGGATAGGCCGCGTCTCTAAAGCCACGATCTAAGATAAATACGTCACCCGGTCTGAAAAACCAATGAAATATGCTCTCCTCATTTTCAATAATTGCATTCATTATTGTTGCATCGGAAGTTGAAGCGGCGTGCGGGCCCGTTACGTCAATTATATGACCGTCACAGCAAACAAACAAGAACGGCTTGGTCAGATTTCGATATTTGTGAAGACTATATGTTTGTCGTTGAAAAAAATAGTTCGACCTCTTTTGGTTGTATATATATGTACCATCGACTATTATTATAGCATTTCTTTGTGGCAAAGGGCTTTCTGGATTGCCAAATAGAGTTTCAGGTACTAATAAATTCCTTTGAGCCACTTGTTCCCTGTTTATGTGGTCAAACCCAACATGCAAGGGAACAAAATCACGCAACAATGCATCACGACCTAGAGCTAACATTCGTTGAAAACAGGATTCGCTCGTTCTAAACACTAAAGCAAGTCTGGCATTAGAGTCTCCTGTTCTTAGTTTTGCCAATACAGCGGCCAGTATTGTCTTCTTTTGACGATTATTATTTAGGCTGGATGTGTTTACGAGTAGATCGGAAAACTGTTCGTGAGTAAGTCCCGTCCAAGTATGAAACTCGTTTGTATTAATGACTTCGTATGTCTCGAAGTTTAACACGTCTGTTGTAATATGATTTCTCATAATCGTCAGAGCATTTACTATTTCAGATGCAGTAAAATCTTCTATGAGATTGTCTTGTAAAGGTAGAGTATACCAAAGGTTCTGGGCTAAGTGTTCTTCGCAAACGCGAGCATTTTCTGGTATTAGTAGATTGTACCGCCCAATCATACGAATTATGATATCGTTAGGTATTCTAAGCCTGGTAATATTTTGACAATGCTCAAAAATGCAGTGCACTGTTGAGTTTGGAGTACGTACAAATCCTGCTAAGGTCATTGTTGGATGATTACGGCTTTGTTGCTGAATAGGCTCATCGGGCAACACGTTATCATCTTGACGCGCCTCGCGTATACGCCGATGAAACGTCCTCTCAGCTCTTTGCCAGCAAGGTCGGCAAATGACGTCGGTAGGTTCGTTCTGAAAAAAAAAAACATTTTTTGTAAACCCACCTTCTACAAGTTAAATACAAACGAATCTTTCCCAAAGGACTTCTTAACAAAAATAATAACATGTTCGTGCCCGTACTCCCACAAAACTAACTATTTCAAAACTTTTGAAATAGTTTTGAGTGTAGGCAAGAGCCAATGCCTACATTTAAACCGGCTATAACTTAGACGGGCACTATACCATATTGAAGTGGTACTTAAGATCTGTACAGAGCGCCGATAAAAATACTAACAAATAAATAAGAACAACAAATAGTTAATTCGTGGCAGTAACAGAGAGTCGATGAAATACTAATAAACACTCGTAAGTAGAAATCTTACTTAAAAATAATAATAATAATAAAAATCTTTCCCTATACCTTCAAAGGTTCTTGTCTACATTTCTATCACTGATGTAAGCCTATGTACTTTATAAAAAAACCCTTTCATAGTACTAACTAAAGAACTTAAGTATACATTTTACTTTATTGAAGGAAGGTAGGTACTTCAGCAAAATAATTCAACGCGACACCTAGTCCTGATCATGATGTCATATCGACGATCTGTTATTATCACAGAGTAGGTACCTAGTTATGACTTAAATGTAAAAAAGGTTGCATTACATACCTGTCTCGCGATTAGCTCCTCCATAATAATCTGAGCTATGTCGATGTGCTGTTCTTCCCGAGAAATCCACGTGTAAGTCCTTCGACCTTTACATGGTTCACGACAGTTAATACACAACATATGTGCCATGATTAACAAAAACAGTATAACAAAAACAAAAACTCAACGATAATTAAAACAACAAACAAAACAAAATCAATGTTAAAAACCACGAAAACAGTGAAAGTAGCCGTCCGATGTAACGAGAGTTGCATGGAAAACTAACGAACGAAAGTACGAAAAGGACTAAGTAGGTGTATTTTGCCTCTTGCTCACACTTGCAGCTCGGCAGGTAAATGTAGGTACTTGTAACGTCTTCTCGCTCGCATACCTATTATGCCTCTTGCTCACACTTCTCGGCAGGTAAATGTACTTGTAACGTATTCTCGCTCGCACACCATTAACAATAACTGATTACCTGGAAATCACGAGCTCACCCCGCAAGCCGGGTGCAAGCCGTAGGTAATAAAATAAATACTTTGAGACCGATTATCATCTCAACCAATAGGTTTCGAGCTTTACTGTCATATTACGAAATGTTTATTATAATTATGCCTATGATAAAATTTAATTATTTTTTGTTGGCCGGCTAAAAAAAAAATAAGCCCAAATTTGTATGAAGCCTGAATGATGTCCTTTGTAAAATGAAACATGCGCTAACATTTTAATTCAAAAAGAATAGACGATGATGACGACTGCACCTCAAGCGATTCAGTAAATAGTTAACCCACATTTGAATCATAATTTTATTTTAATTAGTGCACACGATGCTACTAGGGCAAAACTACTTATTTCCGATATGTACTAAATATTTTGCATCAAATCCTATTAAACAATTAAATATATACTGGAAATAGGTAGGTTGGTGTGGCATCGTGTTAACCGTATTATATATTAAAAACAAGTAGAGGTGAATGGTTTAATAATTAAACACAATATAAAATAAATGCTAAATATTATTTTAAATTATATAATTGAGTGTCAATTAAAGTATCTACGAATGCTACTTATGAACATTCACTAGTTATTGAAATTTATTAAACGTCAAATGTGCATTCTCTCAGTGGCCGCATTATATCCGCTTGTGGTAAGTACCTCTGTTATTTCTGATACCCCAGTCCAAGTGCCTCATTTATCTACATTTTTTAATATTCTTATATACGAAGCTTTAGTCTTTTAGTGCTTGTATTATTCTGTATTCTTTTAGTATTCGTGCTAAGTTCAAAAATAGTTAACATCTTGACCTCTTTATCATACTCCATTCTGAAAAGTAAATAAAAAGATAAAAAATTAATTGATTAATTTCATTTTTCATTTCATTTGTGTTTCTTCAGAACTTAACAAAAATTACTGTTGAAAAACCTATCGCTATACTATAGTTCAATAATAATGCTGTATCATTTATTTTGGCAAATAAATCGCTATACCGCCATTTTAGAACCACAGACACGTTTAGCGTTTAACGAACTCCAATTTGAAATACGTCATTACATAGAAATAGTTGATCAAAAACTTTAAAGACGACTATTAGAGGGTATATTATTCACAGCATAACTAAAGCTAAGACTTAATAAGTAAATTATAAAATCTTTCACTAAACTCCTATATTAGACGAGTACAGTGCAAAAATTTCTAAGGCATGAGAGGTAATGCTAAAATGTTATCACAAAGTAAGAATTTTTATTTTTAGTTTAACAGCCTTTTAACAGCTACTACAGCACAGTCTATTTCTATAAATGAAAGCACAGTGAGTAGCCATAATTATGCTATCACCTAACATACAAGCTCCTATTGTATTGTATTTAGAAGATTTCTTATGCGACAATAACAACTCAATACTTCCATGTCAACATAACACACATACCTATTATTCTCATATGCATAACTTTAAGGATTTATCGCATAGTGCTCCATGATTTGCGATAGTCGCTTTGCAAATTCTTGAAAGCAATTGCTAACTAGAAGACGCCATACCAGTTCTGGGAAGCTGAGTTTATATAAAAGCATTATGTGTCCATAATTATCATCTTTATCATCAATCACAAACAGTTCATTTCTTTATATTACGTAGAATTTATTGGTAGTTACTTTCATATTTCTACTTCACTAATTACTTTTAAGTTGAATACTTACGTCGCCAGCTGTTGCAGTTTTCATATTCCATTTCACAATAGTTGTTAAAAGTTTTATGTTGTCCGTCGTAATGTCTAGCACAGATAAAGTGTTGTCTGAAAAAAGGGTAAAGTTCTTTTAATTATAATTCGCAATATTGGTAAACACATGTCAAGAAAACGTCTGGTCAAGAGTAACCATACTTGAAAAATTCTCTTCCTTGATCTTGAATATTCGTACGAGATTTTCAACACATTTTTATTGAAAGAGCAATTGAATTAAGAATAAACTGGTCCTAAAATTATTAAATTATCTAGAGGACCTACATTGCAAGAATATTTTAAAATAAGTTAATAGAAAGAGTATGTTTGAATTAGATTTGGCATCAGAAAGACGCAACAAGATAATAAGAAACACAACTCTAAGGATACAGATCTTAAATAAAACGCTGTTCGCCATTAATTTGAAATCGACTGATAATAACGTTAGGTTGTGAATAGGATTCATAGGATAAAAGACTGACTGATCGGTTTGTATTCAATAGTATCCCACGATCCTCCTTAAACCATTAGTCAATCTGATCCGAAAACTGCGTCATTTTGTGGTTGCCATTCAAGGATTTTTTTATATTAATATTATCAGCTTTATAAACTTTTAGCCGATTTAAAAATCATTGTTTTAAACTTTATCAGTTGTAACATATATTATTTAATTGGAATTTTCACTATGATTTTGTCTATTCTCTGTTGCATACCTACTCTATGTTTTTATTAGAATTTCCGTGTCGATCCCAATTGCAAGTGCACCGTAAAACCAGAGCAACAAAAATAAAAATATCGTAAAAAAACCTGTTTTCAAAAATACTCAAAATACTAATTAGTTTACTAATTCGAAGAACTGCTAGTCGGTCAGGTATCTGTGATTTAAATCCTTTAGCGTAGATTTTTAGGATATAACTAGCGTTTACTTGTAAGTCTGTGGACATTCCCTGATGAACACACTACATCCTTTGTCTATTAAGTCAGATTTTCTGAATAAAGTCTTCTTTGGATAGAAACGGACCTTCCACGGCTTTGTATGGGATTTATTTACATAATACGCCGATATTGATGAAAAAATCAAAACTGAAAATAATATAAATTATTATAATAGAAATTATCCTATAAGATCGCATTGAAAATGCATAAAAAAAATATATAAAAACTAAATGGCTGTTTCATCTTAATCGATTGCTCAAACATTTGTAAAAATGTTTCTTTCGAATATAAGAGGATGTTCCTCTCATTGATGAAACAACGCTGGCCTACAGCGTAAAAATAAGAAAGGTACTAGAAAAAAATTTGGATGAGTGTTCACAAGGTTCGGTAGCTCAATTGGGAGAGCATTGGACCGGATTTCCAAAGGTTGCGGGTTCGATTCCCGCCTGAGAATTTACTTGTGACCCGAGTCGATTTTTTTTCTAGTATTTTTCTATTATAATAATTTATCTTATAAGATCGCATTGAAAATGCATAAAAAAATATATATAAAAACTGAAAATAATGATTATTTTGTTTTTATAAAGTAATAAATGTACAAAAAATTAAAAATATTACAAATAATACAAATAAAATATGGAAAAGATTTGGAAATTTAAAAGAAAAACGTGGTTTTGTACATACCAGCCTTATTTTTACCACATCTTATTTTATTAATGAAATAGGAAAAAGTAATATCTGACTTTTTTTATAATAATCCAACTAAAATTCAAGAAAGAGTTGAAAGTATACAGATGATGTACCGATAATAAAATAATTATATCAAAGTACACTTAATATGTGAACTTTTAGATATAGAAAAATTTTTACGTAGGCGTCTGAAAGACTTTGGTTTTAGTCCCATTTAAGAGGAATTCTTTAACACAATTTTATAAAAGTTATATTAACACGATTTATATGTTTTCCAATATTTCTGGAAAAATATATTTTTAGAAATGAACCTTGCTTATTTTTCACTCTTATGAGTTCGGTCTGGATGTCTTGTGGATATATAATAAGAAAAATATCATATATTTTATTTGCTCTTAAAAGAAGGGATACATTTAATAAGGAAAAGGAAAAAAAATACATTGCATCATATCGAAAACGCTAATATAAGCCTCTGGAATTATGTTCGAAATGAAATAAGCAGCATGTTTCAACTGAATCACACTGAAAAAAGGGAATAAAAAGAAACTTGACTGCCATCTGTATTTAATATCAAAACCGGATACACTTAATAAATTAATTTAATGTTATAAATGTTCGAAAAGATTTTTTAGAAGCATTTTCATAGCTCGAGTGTCTCTTCTAATTCAAGCATTAATAAAAATTGCTTAAAATTTAATATTCCTTTATTTCGTACTCACGAATTCCACCTTTTGTTCGAAAAGCAATTTGAATAGCTATCATTGTATCGAAGTATTATCAGAATTAAATTGTAACTTACGTAACTCACAAAGTAAAGTCAGAATCGTTTTATGCGGTAACATAACTTTATGCACTAACATAGTTTACTGCAAAAATCACTATAAATCGAATAATCGTAAAATGATAAAAACTTGTTTACAAGATCAGTCACTGTGGAGAAGTTATTGAATTATAGTATATCTTAAGAGTTAACTTATGTAACTAAATTAGTTAAAGCAATTTGAAATACTGATTATCGTTGCTACAGCTACCAATTATTAGTTTTGTATTTTGTACCCAGGCAGCACATATACCGCCATTCACAGCTGACATACATATTAACATTTGAATAAAAGATTGTTTTTGATGAGCTTAAAAGTACATCAAAGCAAGAGATTTGTGACATTTCTAAGGGCCTCATGTTATTGAGAACCTTGTTCGTGATGTAAGCGCTTCGGTTCCAATTTTGCGATCCGTACCGCTAAAGAGAGGAACTCTTTACAATTTAGGGGCATTCAAGTCACGACTGATGTATCTTCTAGGCAAGTGCGTCACATTTTAGATCGCATCGTCGCTTGTCATCAGGCGAGAAAAATACCTAGCGTATCGATATAATACATATAAAATCGATATAAGATTATTTGACGTAAATTGATATACATTGGAGGTTAGATTGGATTTAATATTTTTTATTAATAACCAGCCAGAATGCTATATCAAATAAAGCCTTTTAAAATGATGCTTGTGACAATAATAACAAATAATATAATACTAATTAGAGAACCTCCTCGGCTCAGATCCCGGAAGGGGCAGATGTTTGCGTAATGAATAAGACTTACCATCCGTTAACCTAACAAGCCTTACAGTGCTTTCGGCAAGGCTGATTGGTGTTCATTTCCTTACATTAATCTATAATCGAAGATCACAGTGGTTTGTGTGTTTGTCTGTCCGCTCTTTTTCCGCAAATAGTTCGTCTACCGGACGCTAGATAGCGCTAACGGCAAAATATTTAATAATAAAAAAAAATAAAAAAATTTGTCCACCCGTGCGAAGCCGGGGCGGGCCGCTAGTTAATATTAATATATCATGATATCTTAACCTTTTTTTATTCATCTTTCGGGTTTGATTACTGGTTGGGGCTTTATTGAAATTTAACATTTCTTTATTTGATAGAATCAGACGTTACTTGGCGGAAACCCTGATGATGCTCCATGTGGAGGAAAAGCACGTGTTGAGTAGTTGGTGAAGGTGTAAGGTGTGTCGGTTTCTGTGGTTTCTGCATTAATTGACTTGCATTTTGATTTTTTTGCGAAAATAGGCTATATATTATTATTTTACTTTTATATTTGACTGTTCGCATTTTCCAGGTCTCAGGTAACAGAAGGGAAGGGCTTTTGTATAACAAAATGGTTTAGTTAAGATTTCAGACTGATTCAGGAATAATGCCGTTAGTCTTTTGGGGACACTACCTTGGCGTTAATAGAAAAAAAAACTAACAAATTCAATTTGATAAGTAAAAGAAAAACACTACTTTGTCGGATCTAAGACTTTGTGGTAGCTTCTTATCTTTGATTCCGATTTCCTATACATGGTAACATTAATTGCTTGGGGTAATTTATTACATGCATAATTAATACAAACCCAACATAATGACCTTTCAATGAAGACGAATTAACAATCTTAGATCACAGTGGTTTATTTGTCTGTCCGCTCTTTTTCCCGCTCTTTTTCGTATATGCGTTACCATAGCAACGCGTTAACCGCAGGTAGTTGTCTACCGGACGCTAGATAGCGCTAACGAAAAAATATTTAATAATAGAAAAAAATGAAAGAATTTTGTCCACCCGTGCGAAGCCGGGACGGGCCGCTAGTACAACTAAAAATCATCATACCAAGCATCAATTCTAATTCATTCACATCAATCAGCCAAGCCCAAAGTAAGCACCGTAAGGTTTCCGTTAAGGATACTAGAGTAACTAAATATACAGGGTGCTTCAAAAAAATGTATACACACTTTGAACTTCCATAGAAAATTTATTTACCGTTCTACAAAGTTAAATTTCAGGAAAATAGAAAGCTGAAAGTCAGCTGAAAGTCAGCTACCACTTACATCACTTTCACGTGCCCCTTGCCTTGAAGATTTGTTAGGAGAGCGTTGAAACAGTTCCAAGACTGCCGTTGATGACTCATCACTTGTAGCTGTTCGAGGCCGACCTGAATGACCTTTATGCACATCACAAATTGTTCCATGAACTTCGAATTTGTCTCGTATGCGTGTAATTGTTAATCTTGAAGGTGGTTCTGTATCATACCCCTTCTCCACTGTCTTTGAACTTCATTTACATTCTCAAACTTCCAGTACCACTTAATAACCTGCTTACGTTCTTCAAAACTCAAACGTACGTCCCCCATGTTGATATTACAAATTCCAACTGATAATATAACATAGAGGGACGATTATGCTGGCACCTGGCGAAGAAATATAACATTAGCCTTGTAGAGCGGGAAAACTACAATAGTTTAAAGTGTGTATACATTTTTTTGAAGCACCCGGTATTATGATACATAAGTTAGTGATATAAATTGATATATATAAATAACCAAGACTCAGGTACAAATGATCGTATTCATTATACAAATATTTGCCCCTTCCAGTACTGGAATCCAGGAAAATATTTCTTTGAAGGTAGGATTAATCGCGCTTTTCATAACTGTCGCCTTCTTAATACCCTAATTATTGAATTGCGAACCGAGATTCCAATTTTGTTCTGGCACAGGGTTATTTGTCATACCATACCGAACCTCATAAATTTAATTAAATAAATTGCCACCTTGTTTTAAAGAAAATTAGTTTTTTATTTCAAATTGTTCCAAAATTATTTAACTCAGAAAAAAAATTACATACGCATTTTTAATAACAATTTATTTTTGATGATGAGTTTGTTCTGAAATTGTACGTGCGCTGCTGGTGCATCACAATTAATTGGAGCGGAGCGAGCGAAGCTCCCATGGATTAGCTTCAATGGCGCAATGTCTGTTACGCAATAACTTCCCGAGTTCCTAACCGATTTTAATATTTTTTGTGCGGAATCGAATCAACAGGTTTAGGAATTTTGATAGTCGCAAAAAATCCCATAGAAACAAAAAAAAATTTTTTTTAGGTATTACGTTCCGCTCCAATATATGGTGCTAGCGTAGCTTTATGCTTAGTGACTGTATCGCCTAGTATAAAATAACAACAGTTATATTAAGGATAAACATATAGTATTTTTCGTATTGTATTATTTTTTTATAATTTCTAATACTATTAATTACATTATATATTACTATATTATATAATGATACTATATATTAGAATAAAAAACTTTTTTACGGATTTTTGCGCATGTTTTATTTTATATTTAATCCTGACGTTTCGAAGAAGTCTACTGACGGTCCTGTGTTCGAAGAAGGGTTTTATTCTAATGTGTAATGTGCGCGGAAGAGTAAGAACTAAATATACGATACTATATATTCATTCTCTTTCTTAGTTGTACCGCTCTGGAACAGACTTCCGTCAGTCATTCAAAACTGTCCAACATCCAATTTCTTCAAACTTAGGGGATTGTCTCGCAAAAATATCATAATCTATGATCGACTACCGTTTGGTGAAACGGTAGCCATCCTGCCTTTCGCACTGTCGGTCCTGTGTTCGAGTCCCGGAGGGGGCAGATGTTTGTATGATGAACACGAGCATTTTTACCTTAGTTATATAGATTATACATTGATATTATTTATTTATGTATAATAATTATGTATGCCTATCCGTTACCCTAATATCCATAACACAAGGTTTACAGTGCTTACTTAGGGCTAGACTAACTAGCTAATTGGTGTGATTGTACGAAAAACATTATTATTCTATTTAATGTATAAATATAAATAGTTTATGTTTTTATCTATTATATAAACTTTTCATTCGTTTGATTTTAATTAGTCAATTAAGATATTTTTCTTTCCATCATTATCACCTTCACATCTTTGCATCACCTGCTTACTTTTGTGTATACACAATTCTTTGGTTAACTGGAAGAAATCTGTCTTAGAGATAAGTTCACAATTAACTAGATATATTCTTTACAATATCACATTGTTAAATATTTTGGTGCATATAGTATAATAAATTGTAGTATGTATGAGTACAATCCTATGCAATAAACCTAACCTGTATCTACAAAATCATCGATTGCTCATTGTCAGGTTTATCCAATAGATAATTGAATGTGCTTTTTTTTCCTTCAAATTCGTACGATCGTTTTCCGTACTGGTATGCCCAGATTGTATTTTTTGTTTTTATTGCATTAACTATCAGTTCTCAAAACCGCTGAACCGGTTTGAAAAAACAGTTGCCAATCGAAACGTCTGAATTAAATGAATACACGGACATATCACGTCAACCTACCAACAACTGTAATAATATTTTCAATCAAATTTATTTTTTTTGTGTTGGACTTTAAGCTGAAAATTGAATGGAAACACTTGATACCCTTGTATAGGTTCATGTGCGGTTATCTTTACCATAAAACAAACTTTAATGATAATACCTGTAAAAAAGAAGTTGATAGAAGTTTAAAAAAAAATGGAAAAACGATAAAGAATTTGAGGTATTGCATCGAATATTCTAGTTGTTTCGAACATGATTTGTGAGAGATAATTTTTCGCATTGATACCTAATGAACTGGAACAAATTTTAAGCTGTGCTAAGACGTAAAATCAATTTGAAATCGATTTGATTTTATTGTAACAAAACCACAGATTTTTTTAACTAAACAAGTTGTTACAAAAAAAAAACAACTTATCTCAAGTGTCAGGCGAGACTCAAACCTACATCCCCTCGCTATCCGGGCCAGTATTTTACTAATTGAGGTACCAAAATCAGGTCACACCAGTCGAATTTTTCCAAGTAATTTCTTAAGCTGTCATGAGGATAACACCAAGTGACACGAGAGAGCGTTCTATAGAAGCATCTATCTATAGGAGATAGATGCTTCTATAGAATGCAAATAATATTTCGTAAAAGGAGGGTCATCACATGGCCTTGGGATTGGTCGGTGGACCAACGGCTTACATGCCATTCTAAGTAAGAAAGATCTTTTAGTAACCAGTCGGTCACCTGTCCAATGTCCAGCCTTTGAGATAGTCGCTTAACCTATACAATCACAGAAAGATTTGTAAACGACTACGCCATCGATTTCATCGCCACGCCATAGTTTCAACGGCACCTCTAGCCGCTTGGATGCAGAGCTCTGGTGAGCTCAGTAATTTATCTAGTTGTGATAGGCTACTGTGACATAAAAATGCTTATTTGTCTGACTCTCTGTCTGCACGCGCATCTTGCAAAAACCACTAAACAGATGTACAACCTGGAATTTCCGTAGGCTATTAACTTCATACCATGAGGAGGACATTTCAAATGGGCGTTGCGGACATAGGTTACCTCACGCCCATTGAACCCTCCAACATATAAATAACATAGTCTGCGAGCACCACGCGGTAAAGGCTGTAACAGTGTAAAACGTAAAATGTAAATATAAAATAGTTTGTTTTATATAAAACATTTTAACAATTAGGAACGTGCCTGATAAAAAAATATTGTGAAGGTAGTAGAAAATACATGACAACCATTATATTAGTCATGACCTTTAGACTCCTGTAAATAATTCGAAAGGTCAGGATTAAATATAAAATAAAATATGTGCAAAATCCGTAAAAAAGTGTTTTATTCAAAAGTGTAAAACGGTTAAATCTCCTGTGTTCTCTGGAGAAGCGCAACAAAGACTTTTTTGGAAAAACCGTAAAACACTTTAGTATTTTGGTATTCAGCTAAAGAAATCCATGAAAGTGAGACGAGTCTGTTGAGGTGTAAGTAAATCAATGGATAATCTCGTTCGGATAGGGAGAGGATGTAAATTCAAGTTCCATCTCACTACCAAGACGAATTGATTTTGTGCTAGTAAATAATTTGATATAAAATATATGATAGATATGTAGAGTCAGCACCTTCTCATCTTTCCAGCTTTATTTTTGTTTAATTTAAATTCGTTATTTACTTTTTTGTTTTATCTGCTATATGCCCATTGTAAGGAGCATAAAGGGAATGCCCCTGTGTTAAGGAAATGAGTGTTTACAACTAAGTAAAGTTGTAATGCGCACGCCGTAATCAGTGTCCACCTTAATACGATTGTCGTAGAGTTGAAGATATAATAGCAACAGATCTGGGGCCGCATTGTTAAATTGCCTTACTCTTTTGTATAAAAGCTTGTCTGTTGAATAACTTAATATCATTCTGAAGTGTGTCTTCGACGTTTCTTTAAGTTGTTTAACACTAATTTAAAGCTTTGAAAATGAAATTCTCTAGGGTTTTCTTCTTTTTCTTCGCATTTGTTATGGCCATGTCCACCACTACAGCGAGGCCCGAAAACTTCTTCAAGGAAATTGTAAGTTAAATTATTTATTACTTACATACATCAGATCATTCAAAACCCTTTTAAAGTAAAATCAATACTTCATCAACTCATTTCGAATATGAAACTTCTTCAATCGATTTCCAACTTGAGGTGTACTACGTAGAGTTAAATATCAGTTGAAAGATGATGATTTTAGCAAAGTTTCCTCTTCTGAAAACACATTAGCTGTTAAAGATATAAATACGAAAATGAAACATTATTTTACAAAATTCTCTTGGAGTACTGTTGTATAATATAATTATGTGTAATGTCGACAGCACATCAATGTAATAATACTTTTTCGTTTTAGTCGATTCTTGCCATTTTAATATAAATTATTTCATATTTTGTATATTATTACAATTGTAGATTATTTATTTTTAATACTACAACAAATTTAATCGAATAAAAGTAGTTAGTTCTATATTTTTTAATTCGACATTCGAATCATATTAACGTTTTCATGGAATTCTGTGTATTTGTTAATGAAAAAAATAGGTAATGCTCTATTCCATTTCTTTTCGATGCTTAAAGTACTTCTTCATTTAAGTGAAGTAATTGTATAGATCCTATTTTTAATATGGAGCCTATTTAAGTTCTATTGTAGGGGCACAGGAGTCTTTATGAAATGATACATATCACGCAAAGGCGGGGAGAGCCGCAGCGCTCCGATCATTTTATCAGACATACCAATGCTACTCCGATTTCACAATATTCGCATACACTCACAATATTCATTTATCATATACAAACTTTACTTGTCCGTGAGTTGCACATATAATAATCCCTACTAATATTATAAATGTGAATGTAAGTTTGTTTGTTATGCTTTCACGCAAAAATTACTTAACCGATCATCATGAAACTTCGTACATATATTTTTGGAGCTATTAGAAGTAACATAGGATACTTTTTATTGGAAAAAATATAAAAAAATGCGGGCAAAGCCGCAGGTAAAAGCTAGTAAAAAATTAATAATCTCATAAATTGTTATGGAACCAAATGGCGAAACCACGATGTTACCACAATATCCAGATCCGAGTCAATATTGAAAAGTTTCTTTTAAAGAAAATAAACTATATTTACCCATCCGGGGTTTGAACCTGGGACTTCGGAGTGGCTTTACAATGAAAATTGGTTTGCAAGCCACTCGACTACGGTGATGGTTAACGCATATCTACAAGTGATAATTAAAAATACAAATACTTGGATGTCTTTTTTCTCTTGCGACTTGCCAAGCCATAACCAAGGTTTAAGTGCCTTTTGAGCAAAATAGAGCTCAAGATAATAACTTTTTGGTTAATTTTGTATTTTGCAAGCTATAGGAACATAAGCCTCAATGTATGAACTTCTAACTCAGACCAAAAACTTGATTAAAAGCCACCTCATTGTATATACAATTTTAACATTTACCAAGTTTAGACTCATAAGACCGCCGGGATTCTCTGAATTTTCAGTCGAAGCCCTATAGAAGTTCAGTCGAAGCCCTATAGAAAGCCGAAAGTGTTCACGCGCGAAGACGACTTTAAATTCTAAATACCTACTCCTACACGTTTAGTTCAAAGACAATAAAATTGTTTTATTAAGTAGCAACAACACAGGAAATATATAAACGACATTCTAGACTTCAATTCAATTTCTTGTTAAATGGCTTATAATTTAGGAAATGCTCAGTTCATGGAGGGATTGAAGTATTCCTTTCTGGACTACCTCCCTGTTTTTGTGATCGGCGGCCATTAATGAGGCACTTACTTACTGCCCGAAATTCCGAAGTAGTCATCTAACCTTTTTTTTGTGAAATCTACTACCCATTAACCCAGTTACCTTACTAAACAATATTAACGATCCCTTTTGAAGAAAATATTACAATTTGTTTTCTTACTTTTCAGGAGAGAGCAGGACAGAGAGTAAGAGATGCTATCATCAATGCAAGACCGGCCATCGACACTCTAGCGGAAGCTCAAAAAGTCTACAAGGACTTCCAATAATGAAACCGAAGATAAACATTATTTTTAAACATACTGTACTTTAATTCTAAGAAAGCCAAAAACCATCATTCTACTTTAATAAAACTAAATAAAGCATAGATAAATTTTAATAAAATACGGTTATTTTTATTTAACTCACATCCGATGTAATTGATTAGGTACCTATAAAAATTCTCAGCAGCTAACATTCTTTTATTTTGACGGTGACTAATCATAGGTAAAAACCTGTATCTTTATAGACTTTACAAAGTGCAAAAAATGCCACCGATGTCAATAAAAATCATATATTTTTTATCTGCTTATGACTTTTTGTAAGAACTGTAAATACTCAAAAAAACTCTTAAATACCCTTCAATCTTTTTACAGGAACTCTATTCACAGGTGACTACGGAATTAGTCGTTACAATTATACGACTACCTTCCAAAATGTTCCTAAAGTATATTTCATCAGTTTTCAGAAACATAAATAATAAAAACCATTTTTTTTTTTTTTTTTTTTTTTTTTTTTGCCTGTAAAGTCGGTTTTACGGGCGAAGATTTTACGTGACAACGTCTTTTTCTCGGTAGAATATTTATTGATATGAATATAATTAAATTGCACAATGCGCGCGGCAGACCGATCATAGTTGAGTGGGAGAGAGACGCAAGGCATTCGGCGGGCCTCTCTCTCGTTTGGTGACTCATCGTAACGTTACCGAGCGTTACACTTTTTCATAAGTGACTCCCAGCCGCAACCTAATTTAAGACGTTGTCACGTCAAAATAACTAAGCTCCGACTTTTCAGAACTCGGATAGAAGTTATTAATCAAACAAATTGACTAGATAAAGGCAAATCTAACGTTTACTGAACAACAATAACAATATAAACATATTTCAATTTATTGGGAAAATACAATTATCGTGAAATTTGTTTTATTTGACGTTTGAAAAATTAGTCTCAAATAAGATTGCAAAATAAAAACAAAAATGTATTTTCTTTTCATTATTTTGAGTGGTTGGGAACGTTCCCGATTAAAATGCACGGCTTACATTATTTGACAAAACGAAATGTCAAACGATCATATTGAAAACTATTCATTCTACAAATGTTTATTTCTTATTCTTTTTTATTTAGGACCGTTTAGCTCTTGATTGTCATCAAACCCGGGGGCCAAGACAGAATCCACGATGGAACGAGCTAACCCAGAAGTTGCCCATTCACCCTAGTTTTGGAAATGGACGCGTTATAAATTCTCGGAAATACAGACGCAGGGAGGTAGTTCCACTCCTTTGCTATGCGCATTATGAAGGATGTTGAAAAGCGCTTGGTGCGACAGGTAGGAATAGCAACCAAGAAAGGGTGGTAGCCCGCAGTGCGTCTTGATGTCTGATGGAAAAAAGGAGATGCTGGTATGAACAAATGCAGTTCTTTAGCACACTCTCCAAAGTACAGCCTGTAGAAGACTTTATGTTATTTTAAACATATTATAACTGTATTTTTCAATTAATTATTGTAAATTTTACTATATGTATGTGACAAATTTTTGTCAGAAACTTATGCAACGGTCTTTCACCAACGGTCCTCGGTTCAAACTGGCAGAGGCATAGCATTAGTTATTGAGTTATGCTTGTTAATTAGCAAAGAATAAAACTCTTTTCTCTGTGAAATCTTCTTCTATTTGAGCAGAACTTTCTCCTTACACGACGATGACCGTTTCCAAAGAGACCCTTAAACATTAAAAACGACAGATTTTTGAACAATTTACTTAAAAGGGAAGTCGCATAGACAATTTACTTCCGGTATGAAATTATTAAGGTTGTACAAATTAACTGTATATTTTACACGATATATAAAGACTATTAGAAATAATTTATTCATTTTCTAAATAATGATTCTGTAACGGAAGTGACCACCCAACTATTACAAAATAACGAAATGAAATATTTATAGCACAATAAATGTTCACATTATTAGGTACGCAATACAAATAATATGTAATTAATAAAATAGATGGTCGTGGTCATAAACTAACCAACGAATGTGTTACTCACTAAATCATCTCTAATAAAATTATTAGAGATGAATAGTCTCTGCATAAAATTAATATTAATAGGAATATCTTGATAAATCTCCGCAAATTACTTATTCAATTATATTAATCAATGTTCCGATAATGTAATCCGATGATGGTGTTATTGTGTAGAGGGATTCCTTTATCTTAAGTCGCAGGTAACGTGTTCATTCATTAATATATTATGTTCGTTATTAAAGGTATCCAAAGCACAAGTTCTGCTCACTTTGAGACTAATGAATTGTTATGTGCTGTCCGAAATGTATCTCCATATGATTTTTATATCAGTTCTTTCATTGATAATATTTGTTATAGTAGTACTGATTAAGTTACCATAACTTTTGACAAGGCACAAACGAAGAGCAAAGTCTTTATAAAAGCATTCTGAAGTGCAATGCAGACACCGCGATTGGAGATTACAATGACAAAGACGGCTTCGGATAATGATGTCATCAACACGACGGATTCATTTACGAACTAGGTTAGTTGTTACTTGTAAACGGCACTGATTTAAAGAAGCAGTTGTAAATAGCAGTTTTGGTAAGTTAAAAATTATAAATGGCACGTTTAATAACTAGTTCAGCAGTTAAAACTAAGCAGTAAAGTAAACTAAAATGAGAAATCACATCAATTTGGGCGACCGTTTGGTGCAACGGTAGCGATCCTGCCTTTCGCACCGACGGTCCTGGGTTCAAATCCCGGAAGGGGCAGATGTTTTGTGTGATGAATACGAGCATTTGTAGCTTAGTCATGGGTGTTTATATATATTTCTATGAATATTACATATCTATGTATCATATATGTATGTCTATCCGTTACCCTAGTATCCGTAATACAAGCCTTACAGTGCTTACTTTGGGCTAGGCTAATTGGTGTGAATGTAGGAAATATTATTATTATTATTATTAAATAAAAAATAATGAAATGGATCAGTGAATATATAACTGAGCAGGAAAATAATTAATTGGGCGGTAAAAATTATTGAACGAGTGGTTACGTGTGGGCAGTAGTAAATCAGAATTTGTCGGTAAGAAATCTCATTCTAAGCAATTATATAACCTAACCTAACCTAACCAACCCTGTGATTGGTTACTACATTCTCTTCTCAATGGATTTGAGTTCGGGTGTCACCGCTCGCCATGATCTGCCGAACTATTTATCGAACCGCTCATTCCATCGTTTTTACTGCTTGTAGTGTATGCGTTTAATAATTCGTCACTAACACAGACCAGCATTGTCTCGAGCGCACCACGTCAGTCGTTACGAGAGCCACGGGCGAGAGTAGACGTGTCGGTAGTCTGTCCGTTAAGTGCGTGTGCGAGCCTGTGATATTCGACAATTGTGAGGGTTTTACAACTGGCGACGAGTAAAAAGGTATTTTGTTGAACAATGATAATGATTAAAATAATTAAAAGAAAAAAAAAAGGAAAAAGATATAATATAGCGAGTAGTTTCACATTCTCTAAGTATTGGTACAAAATTTCTTTTTACATACATAATTATATTGAATTATGGAGTAATTATAGAACGCATGTTTACATTAAGATGAACAGTCGTTTTTTCTGTGAGGTTTAATATTCCGCGGCAGGCAAACATTTCATAGTAGGTATACTCTGGCAGCCTCGAAACCCGGTTACATAAATAGGTATTGTAGGTACCTAATACTTACTGGCTAAGTATATACAATTGGATTAATTGGGTATTTGATAGTATTTTAACCAAATTGTGAAAATTTGATATATCGAATTGTGGGTACTTAACCTGTATGATACGTACTTGGGTATAACGTCGCGCGACAATGTTTTCTTGTCGAGAATAATTTTGAGAGAAGGTAGTTATGCTATGCAAGACGGTGTTGTGGTAAACACTAGTGAGTGGTATTTAGTGGGCATAGGTACCTACATATTGTAGTCTACTTTTTTAGACAAAATTAAACAATGATAATTCTTTTTCCTTATTCACTAAACATATTTCTAATATGATTATCATAAATACCTACCTACAGTATAGCACAATAATATTAATAATAATATTATAATATTATTATTATATTTTATATTAATAATATACGGTTATTTTGAAAATTGACTTATTATCAGTGGTAGGTATCTGGTATTTTAATGTATAATAATGTATGTCAATATGCACGTGTGTACAAGTGTAGAAGGTGATCATTTCTTTCTTCATAACTGGATTTACACAAAATAAAAAAATATTTGTAACTTTAACCGGATTCGGAACTAACGGACAATCCAAAGTAATTTCATATCCATATCCGGTATGATAATCATTCCTATATCTGTATCCGAAATTTTATATCCATAACGTCCCTGTTACCTACTTAATTTTAATTACACTCGTAACGTAATCCTATAGGTATCTATAATTGACTGCGTGATCTAGTGACATTTTACGAAAGAAAAGGAAGTGATGCTACGAGGTCTCAATTAGTAGTTTGTTAAATTCTGCCATTAGATTGGTAGACCGTGTTAAATGCTGCCATTAAATTGGTAGGCCGTGTTAAATGCTGCCATTAAATTGGTAGGCCATGTTAAATGCTGCCATTAAATTGGTAGGCCGTGTTAAATGCTACAATTAAATTGGTAGGACGTGCTAAATGCTGCCATTAAATTGGTAGTCGTGTAAAATGCTGCCATTTAATTGGTAGGTTGTATAATGCTTCCATTAAATTGGAGGATTCTGTAAATTTTATATTTTAAAGTTGAAGGATGTCTGTTTTAACCAGATTGTGTAGGTTGTTCTAGAACCGATATTTTGCGTTATTTTCAGGTCGCCCCATCAAACCACAAAAGTAAAACGACATCATGGCAAATTTTATGCCTGGGCCAGACAAACTTGATCTCGAAGGCGATACTTCGTCGGTTGGCATCCGTTGGGAGCGTTGGAAAAGGTCACTCTTAATTTATCTTGAGGCCGCCGACATTCAAAACTCTGCGAAGAAAAGAGCTACCCTGTTGCATTTTGGAGGGCCAGGACTTCAAGAAATTTATTCTAACTTACCTGGGGCTAAGGCTGAAATCCCTGCACCAACTGATACACCAGATGATACAGCGAGTGTTCCAGATGTATTTCAAGTTGCTTTGGAAAAGCTGGATGATTATTTTCTACCAAAACAGAGCAAAGTTTTTGAAAGACACGTATTTAGACAACTAAAACAGGAAACGGGTGAAAAAATGGAGAAGTTTTTAGTAAGATTGCGTAACCAAGCAGATAGATGTGGATTTGACAAGCCGGAAAATTTCATAATCGACCAGATTACAGAAAAATGCACGTCCATCGAGCTACGTAAGAAGATTTTGACAATGGGTGACAAAGCTACTCTAGATGAAATAATGATAAAAGCGAAAACCCTAGAGTTGGTGAGTCATCAATTACATGTATACGGAAATGAAGGGATTGGAGGAGGAAAAAACCAAGAAGTGAATCAAATAATTAGCAAAGGAAACTATGGAAGAGGTCAAAATTATTCCAATCAAACGACATTTCGACTACAGAACATTTTACGATGCATTAGATGTGGGAGCAGATTTCATAAACCCACCGATGATAAATGTCCTGCGAAAAACAAAACCTGCCACTCTTGCAAAAAAATCGGTCACTTCTCAGCGCACTGTAAATCTCGGATTACTGGAACAAAGACACAGAAAAGAAAGCATAGGGAAAACTCTGACACAAGTACAGAAAATAGGAAGAGAGCGAAGAACGGAAATGGAAATGTTAATGTCGATAGGGTTGAAGATGATGAAGTGGATTATGTTTTTCAAATAGATAATGACTCCACCATTAGTTGTGTGGTAGGTGGAGTGGAAATCGATATGCTCATCGATTCAGGTTGTAAACCTAACCTAATAACAGGCGAAACATGGGAGAGATTGAAAAAAAGTTGTGTAAAGGTAAAGAACCAAATTAAAGAGCCCAAGAAGGTTCTTTTTGCATATGGTAGTAAGTCTCCATTAACAGTGAAAGGTTCATTCGAAACCGAAATTAAAGCTAATAGCCAGAAAGACAACGCTATTTTTTATGTTATAAGCGGAGGGACAAGGAATTTACTAGGAAAAACAACAGCACTGAAACTAGGAGTTTTGAAAATGGGCATCGGTATCAACCAAGTTGCAAACATGACACCACCATTTCCTAAATTCAAAGATGTTCTCGTAGAAATTCCGATTGATGATTCTGTCAAGCCTGTTTCTCAGCCATGCCGAAGAGTGCCAATTCCCTTAGAGAAGAAGGTTGACGATAAAATCAAAGAACTTCTAAACGAAGACATAATCGAAGAGTTACGAAGTTCTTCCAGATGGGTTTCTCCCATTGTTCCGATTCTGAAAGAAAACGGAGAGTTGAGATTATGTGTTGATATGAGACGCGCTAACAATGCCATAATGAGAGAGAATCATCCACTTCCAACCATGGATAAATTGCTCCCTAAGATAAACAAGGCAAAGTTTTTTACCAAACTTGACATTAAGAATGCCTTTCATCAGGTCGAGATTCATCCAGACTCCAGACACATAACCACTTTCATAACTCCAAACGGTTTATATCGTTACAAACGGTTGATGTTTGGTATCACGTGTGCACCGGAGTTATTTCAGAAGATTATGGAGCGGATGTTAATTCAATGCGATGGAGTTATAAACTTCATCGACGACATTCTGGTGTATGGTGGTAATGAAACAGAACATGATAACAGGCTCAAGAAAGTATTGGAGACACTAAAGGACAATAATGTCTTACTTAATCAAAGCAAATGTATCTACAAAACGCAGAGTGTGGATTTCCTTGGACATCACCTCGATCCCAAAGGTATAACACCGCTGGACAAGTACGTCAGGAGCATAATGGATTTCCGTGAGCCAAAATCCATAGAAGAACTGCAAAGCTTTTTGGGTTTACTCAACTATATTAATAAGTGGATTCCTAATTTAGCTACGGAATCAGAGCCGTTAAAACAATTACTCAGGAAGAAATTAGGTAAAAACACCAACATTGAGAATTTATGGTTAAAAGAACAACAAGCGTCTTTCGATAATTTGAAGCATAGGCTCACAAAAATACAATCACTGGGGTTTTATGACGTACGGGATAAAACCCAGGTGATAGCTGATGCCCAGTTGGATTAGGGGCCCTTCTTGTTCAGATCGATGCAAATGGACCACGAATAATCGCATATGGAAATCGAACTCTCACAGATTGTGAAAGGAGATATAGCCAAACTGAAAAGGAAGCTTTGGCTCTAGTCTGGGGGTCGAACATTTTAACATATTCCTGTTTGGCAAGGAGTTCGATTTGGTCACGGACCATAAACCCCTAGAGATCCTTTTCGGAAAGAAATCCAAACCATGCGCAAGAGTAGAGCGTTGGGTATTGCGTCTCCAATCGTATAAATATCGGATAATGTACAAGCCAGGGAAAAATAATATCGCCGACCCTTTGTCACGACTGTGTAAGTTGACTAACAGTCCTTATAATGATGAGGATACGCATGTATGCCAGGTGGTTAATTTTTCGCGACCACAGGCAATACCCATGAGCGAAATTATTAAAGCATCTGAGATTGACAAAGATATTTGCGATGTTAAAAAAGGACTCTATCAACATGACTGGAATACTCTGTAAGGAGTTATAAAATTTTTGAGAACGAGTTGTCTTTCTTTGACAATATTTTATTGCGAGGCAACAAAATTATAATACCACATTGCCTTCGTAAAAGGGTGTTGGACGCTGCACACGAAGGCCAACCCGGTATCGTCGCGATGAAAGGTCGGTTAAGATCGAAAGTTTGGTGGCCACGTATAGACAAAGATTCCGAAAATTTGGTCAAATCTTGCAAAGGGTGTACCTTGGTGGCTTTGCCTAACCCGCCAGTACCCATGAAGAGACGAGAACTGCCTCTGGGACCATGGATAGATGTGGCTATGGATCTTTTAGGACCACTCCCGAATAATGATTATTTGCTAGTTATTATCGACTACTATAGCCGATATAAGGAGGTGAAAATTACGAAAGTAATCACAAGCGCGCAAATTATAAAAAATCTGAAGGAGATCTTTAGCAGGCTTGGCTATCCTGTTTCCATAACAGCCGATAATGGGAAGCAGTTTGTTAGCGAAGAATTTCGTGAATATTGTAGAGAATGCAACATTTGTCTTTACAACACAGTCCCATATTGGCCTCAGATGAATGGTGAAGTTGAGCGACAGAATAGAGACATCTTGAAGAGACTACGGATTAGTCAAACCGAACGAAAAGAAATGAAAGAATGTCTTTACGAATATCTAATGATGTACAATAGTACACCCCACTCGGTCACTGGTCAAACACCATCCGAACTTTTCTTCCAGAGACTAAATAGGGACAAAATTCCCTCAATAGAAAGTGCAAGTAGGAATAATAATGATTCAGATTTGAGAGATAGAGATAAGATTCAGAAAGAAATAGGAAAAGAGTATGGAGACAGGAAGCGCAAAGCGGGCGAGTCAGAGATAATTGTGGGTGATAAAGTTTATGTTAAAAGTATGGAGAAAACAAATAAATTGGTGTCAAACTTTAATCAGACTCAGCATACTGTGGAAAGCGCTAATGGAGGAGATTGTATTGTAAGAAATGATGAAACAGGACAGTCTTATAGAAGGAACATTATTCATTTGAAAAGAGTTGAAGGGGAATGGAAGGCAGTGATACCAGATGGGCAGTCGGTACAAGTACCGGAGGGCATGTCAGAAGACTATAATCCTAAAGGAAGTTCAGAGGAATAAATTAATAATGTTATATTTTGATTTTAATCAGTTATAATAAATATGTTTCAAGAGGTTTAGTAGTTATACATTATATTTTGTTAATTTGCTACCAAGTTGATATAATAAAATAAATAAATAAATATAATAGGAAAGGGATGTAGTGTATGCGTTTAATCATTCGTCACTAACACAGACCAGCATTGTCTCGAGCGCACCACGTCAGTCGTTACGAGAGCCACGGGCGAGAGTAGACGTGTCGGTAGTCTGTCCGTTAAGTGCGTGTGCGAGCCTATGATATTCGACAATTGTGAGGGTTTTACACTGCTCATTCAGTTATTGGACTGCTCAATTATTTTTAGAATTGACATTGTATCATAATATAACCGACTAATTGATTTTTTATTATTGTCCATATTTTACTGTCGCAATAATTAATCAACCGCCATTAAATTAAGTAACTGCTTAATATATTTTCCAACTGATCATAATAACATCTCGAATATTTAAACAACAGCTCAAAAAATTGGTTCCTCTTGTAAACTAGGGCAACAAAGAATTTGAGATATCTTTTACCATAAGAGGGTAAGTGGAATACCCTATTAAGTTATTTCATTACAATATAAATATAGAATCCGCCGTCCCCATTTTCTCATCGGACAAACAGACTTACGAATAAGTGCCACCGTTAATTGGTTGATATACAAAAGAGTCGCACTAAGCGTTTTGGTTCCAATTCTGTAATCCGTACAGCTCAAGAGTGGAACTCTTTGCCTGAGTCTGTGTTTCCTGATAAATACAATTTAGGGGTCTTCAAGACACGAGTGAATAGGTATCTTCTTGGCAAGCGCGTTACATCCAAGATCACATCGTCGCTTACCATCAGGCGAGATAGCGGTCAAGCGCTTTCCTATTCACGATAATATATATAGACATCAAACTGTTACTAGCGTAGCAGTAAACAATAAAAAAAATAGCCTACACGTTGTTACAAGAAATTATAAATAAATTAAGTGATATTTCTTTTCGACAACGTGATTGAAAATGAAGGTACAATTAATTGTACCTGTAATTAGATGAATTTGCAGTGACCTCACCCGCCTTTTTATAGTAAATGTCGGTCGAAGTATTATTTATTGCAATTTGACATCAAGAGTTTGCTAACAAGTAGGTGATGTCATTACATTAAGTAACCTGCAAAAAGTTGTCTTTGGCGTTTTGGCGGGTTTTTTATTCATTTTTAACATTGATGGTTTTTTATAAATAACAGAGATTCAATCAATCAATGTATTGTACTAGCTGACCCGATCACGCGTTGCTATGTATTAAATTAAAATGAAACCTATCCTTTGTATAACTTATATACTTATATGGTATATAATTAATGATATAAAAATATGCAATTTCATATACTTTCTAAAAACTTGTCAAATATTGTTCAAAAGGGTTTTTGACAGCAATAAAATTGGCGTTTAACATTTCCTCGACAAAAACGATTTCAGTGTGCTGAAAATGATCATTTGTTTAAAAAGATATGAATTTAATTTTCAAGCTATTTATTCTTATACAAATATACTACATATTTTGTAATTGTTTTTTTTAGTTATGTAGGTATATTACTTTCTCCATATTGTACTTTCTCTCTTCGAAAAAGCTGTATTTTGTCTTTGTAAAAGGGGTTCAATGAATTATTTATATAGTGGCAGCACTGGAGACTCAAAAAATCAAATCAAATCAAAAGTTTTTTATTCTTTTACAAAAACTTAGTTACAAAAAGTTTTGGGTGACACACCTATTAAGTAAAATATACCTGTATCAGGTAGTCACCGCCAGTTCAGACGGTGCCAAATAACATAGGTAAGTTTATAAACAAAATATGACAAACAAGAGGAAAAAAAGTATACAAATTAGTTTTTTTTTTCTTTTTAACAAACTTATATGTTGTATTATGTGAATAGGTTTGTGTGTGTGTGTGTGTGTGTGTGTGTGTATTTGTGTGCTGAGGTAGTGTTAAGGAATAATTTTTATGCCAAAATATTATGTCATCAATATTTATTAATCAGTATTCATTATTTAAGAGATTTTCAGTATCTAAATAACTTAGCGATTTTAACCAAGCCACAAGTTCTGTTTTACAATGCTGCGATGTGAGTGGATAAATATTCAACTTTTTATTAATTTTATTGTATAAAAAGCCCGCCTGTCTAGCAAATTGTCTCGCAGCAAATGCTGATTTAGAGGATGTGGTAGGAGCAACTTTATTCTTTCTTCTTTTATTTAATATTTTAGAATCAAAGATTAAACTTTTATGTACTTTTAGTACAGTAAATAGTACGTATAGTTTTCTTACAGTAAGCAGGTCTGCGTATGTATATAGTTCTTCAGTGGGGGATCGATATGGTAAAAAATACATAACCTTCAGCAGCCGTCTTTGTGTTCTTTCTATTTCCAGGAATTTTATTTAAGTGGCACTTCCCCATATTGAGATACCGTAACAAAGGACTGATTGAGCTAGGGCTATATATATTTTATTAATAAGTTCCTTACTTGTGACATGTCTAAGCTTTTTAAAAACCCATATTAGTGCTCTAGTTCTACTCATTACCGTATCTATATGTAAATGCCACGAAAGATGTGAGTCTACAACAACTCCTAGGTATCGAGTTGAGTAAGCTCGTTTTATAGAGAGGCAAGAACATGTCCCTAGCTGTTTATTGTCACAGTAGTGTATTTTAATTTGAAAATTATTATCTGGTTGAGTTCTTTTATTTGGAGTAAAACATATGTAGTTGGTTTTGTCAAAATTAAGAGTCAGTAGATTTGAATTTAACCATTTTATAATCTTGACAATTCCTTTCTCAGCCAAGCTCTGTACTTCGTCCCATGATTTCCCAAAAAATACAATGGCCGTGTCATCCACATAAGATATTATTTTTGAATTTGGGATTTTGATATTACATAGCTCATTTATATATAGTAAAAACAGGGTTGGACCGAGAACACTCCCCTGCGGGACACCATATGCTTTTGTTTCTACCAACTTGCTTTTTTCATTTTGTACTTTAACCTGTTGTTTTCTGAGACTAGCGAAGTTAAAATAAGGAATATCGATTTCATGCAGGTTCGTAGTCGATTAAGTCGCATACGACGATACAATTGCAGCCGAGTGATTCAGATTAGAACCTTTGGTCATTATAAGCTGTCTTAGCTGTGCAGAGCTGGTCTTATTTCTTGGCATCATAATTTTATAAGTAAAAAAACATTAATTGGCAACACATAGAAACCAAGCATAGAAGGAGAAAATAAGGAACGTAAATAATGTGAAAAATTACAAAATAATAAAAAAATATGTTGGGTGAATAATCCCTGCGTCAGTATTATTATGATCGAACACTGCGTTTTTGTTATCCACAGAGTGCCGACCATTCTAGAAACCACTGAACTGGCGCTCAGCTGTAGCATATGTCAGACGAAATGACCTTATTTCCTTGGAGAATGGGACGCTATTAATTTCGAAACACTTGCTCCGTTACGGGGCACTTCTAGGCGAGCTCGTGCTGTTGACATTCATCCAGAGAACCTAAAACAGCACAGGTATGACCAGGGATTCTAGCGATATCTGAATAAAGTGTTCTGAATACTGTTATTCATTTCTGTTTTAAAAGTTAAACAAAAAGAAACTGTACTTTCAATCTGTTTTAGAAAATACCAGTTCATAATTGTTAATATCTGTTACAGTCAATAAGGTTCACATTGGCACAACTATGCGACAGCTCACTAACGATTTGGGTACTTTGAAATGCCTATGTTGGGGTACTGTGTATACACATAGATAGTTAAACGTAAAACAGTTTCTTGCAGATCGGTAACAGAAAACATTATATCTGTTACACTTTTATTAGTGTTCGACGCAAAACAGGTTCAAAACAACCAAATAAGTGATACAGGAATAATTCTGTAACAGATTCAATCTGTAACCCTTATGAAAGTGTATCCTTATAAAGGTGTTTTTGAATCCCTGGGTATGACCGTGGAGTTAAACTTGCGCCGGAATCCTTAGTGGAGATTTCATATTTGTAACATTTGGGGCAAAAATCCTGAAGAAAGCTGAAACTACCAGAGACTTCAGAGCTGGCTACTATTTGGCACAATCTCAGCATCTAATGGAACGACGCCATTTCTTCGATACTTTACCATTGTAATTTATTTATAACTAGCTAACCCGGCCACGCGTTATTGTCATAATATAGTGTATGATATGATAGAGATAGAAATATTTTAATGTAATATTTTAAAATTATGTACTTATAAGTTTATTTACCTTCCAAAGATATAAATAAAATTGCATTAAAAACCTAATATGTTTCGTATTGTTTAGTATTTCACGCTTAACACTTAGGTGTTACACCTTTACACCTAAGTTGAATTAATTCTGGTTATCTATAATCTAAGATCACTGTAGTTGGTGTTTGTCTGTCCGCTCTTTTTCCCGCTCTTTTACAAATTGTGTCAATAACGTTACCATAGCAACGCGTACCCGGACGCTAGATGGCGCTAACGGATCTATTTAAAGAATTTTGTCCACCCGTGCGAAGCCGGGACCGGCCGCTAGTAATTTCTTAAGATTAAAAAGTTATATAATTAATTTTAATGTTTTTCGACCATTTGGTGCAACGGTAGCGATCCTGCCTTTCGCACCGACGGTCCTGAATTCGAATCCCAGAAGGGGCAGATGTTTGTATGATGAATACGAGCATTTGTACCTAAGTCATGGATGTTTATATACATTTCTATAAATATTACATATCTATGTATCATATATGTATGTCTATCCTAATACAAGGCTTACAGTATCCCTAATACAAGGCTTACAGTATCCCTATTACAAGGCTTACAGTGCTTACTTTGGACTATGCTAATTGGTGCGAGTGTAAGAAATATATTACTACATTTTCTTAAAGTTGTTCGGTTGCGACTTGCGATGGGACCCTTTTGCAGAAACATAACTCTTTTTCATTTTATACGTTTTATATTACCTTTAACTTCACTTAATATGGTAAAATGAACTCTATCTGAATGTTTTAACGCTATTTTCACCGACGCTTAGCACTGAGAAGTAACATTATGAAAGAAAATCCCCATTACTTTGTATGAGTTAACCCCCGGGCATATAAACCAGATATAGTCACGTACTAATTAATTATGTCATGTATACGCTGAGAGCAGCGATAATAATGACGAGAATAACTTTGTTATTTGTTTAATGAACCTGCTGATAAAGTATCTCTTTGTTTATTATGTTCACTAAGTGAACTTTGGCGAAGGTTTCAATTACAGTATGTATATTGCGAATTTGAATTAAGTCACCTTACGGAGTTTTCGTCATTAAGGTGGAAGTTTGATGAGATATTACATCGTTATAAGCCAAATAACATTACTAACGTTTGGTGCGTGCGATCATGGCATTTCGCACAGCCGGTCACGGGTTCGAGTCCTGGAATAGGGCAGTTTGTGTGATGAATACGAGCATTTGTAGCTGAGTCATGGGTATTTATATATTTTTTTATTCTGCACTGCCACATAGTACATTATAATTAATTAAAAATCAGATTCTCATTTTTATAATGATACTGAAATGCATCATAGATATGGCGTACGTTATGCATGTTATCATATAAATATAAAAATCATTAAGTTAGAAGTCAGAAATATTTCTAGACATATTAAATATCTATATATCATACTAGCTTTTACCCGCGGCTTCGCCCGCATTTTATTTATTTTTTAATACATAGTATCCTATGTTACTTCTAATACCTCCAAGAATACATGTACGAAGTTTCATGGTGATCGATTTAGTAGTTTTTGCGTGAAAGCATACAAACAAACTTACTTTCACATTTATAATATTAGTAGGGATATGTTAGTCTTTCAGTTAACCGAGTATCCATAACAGTGCTTTCTTTGAGCTAGACTAATTGGTGTGATGTAAGAAATATTATAATTTTCTGTTAACTAGCTTTTAATATTAATGAAAACACAAAAAATGACATTTTTCAACTCACGCGCACAGTGCTGATTATAAGGTGCTAAGTACTGAAAATTTAGCGGACGACGGCTTAAGAGAGTTAACGCGTACGACATTTCGTGAAATAAAATAATAATAAATAAATATTATTCTGAACCCATGAGAAACTAAAGTAATTATGTTATGGAATTCAGAAACAACGACTACATCACAACCACCCACCCAAGCTAATAGAGAAAAGTTCATTTTGAACCCGAGAAGTGGCGTAACCTTGAAAATCTTCTGAGAAAACTGATCCTTATGAAATTTTATACAAAACAGAAATCACCTAATTTCAATTATATGGAAGTCTTTAGATTTTTCTCATTTGAACCGTAATAATCTCACCCACATATTCTATTAACTATTTAGACTTAAAAAATATATTGTTAATTAACTATTTTACTTTATTAAATAATTTAATAAAGCAATTAAAACATGAGGAAATTCAAAAAGTTGAATGTTTTATGTAATGTTTTTTTTAATAATACTAGCTGACGCGGCCACGCGTTGTTGTGTCTCAGTTATAGATGTCGCTGTACCGAAATGAATCGCGGTGACGTTACGGTTCTATGACTACACATATAGCTAATCGTTCTTAGCCTTCTTGTATGTTATTCTTAGGCACTATGGTAAGGCGTAAACAATGGAAAAAGAGTGGACAGAAAAACACACAAACCACTGTGATCTTAGATTATAGATTCATGAGTATCCTTCTTTATAGTAAAATACTGTATAAATATATATTGTTTCTTATATTTAAGCTATACAAGCTTCGGTATATATATAAAGGAATTTGGATATTTTGACATTGAATCTCCAACCTACGTTTCTCCCACGCTGTTTTCAACAATAACAAGTTTAAGATTATGAAGCTTCGATCTGTTTTTTTTATTTAACTATATCGGTATTTGTTTAAGTTACTCATTTTGAAGATATTTTGTGCATATGTTTTATTATTTATTTTGATTATAACATTCATATAGGCTAGTGATGGGATGTGTGAAAATTTTTTTTTTATAGTATTCATTGCGGTTCGAAAGGATCCTTATGCTGTCACTACGCCTACCTCCATGGTCGAGTGGGAGGTCTGGGTATTGTGGTACCTTCGTTGTTTCTTCATTCCATAACACAACTACTTAAGCTTGCTTAAAATTGATTTTGCTTAAAATTTCCATATCTATACTTACTAATATTATAAAGCTGTAAAGTTTGTTTGAACGCGCAAATCTCAGGAACTACTAATCCGATTTGAAAAATTCTTTCAGTGTTAGATAGCCCATTCATCGAAGAAGGCTATAGGTTATATATCATTTAACATATAATACCTGAGCCACAGCAACGTGTGGCTGGGTCCGCTAGTTTCTCACAAGACAGGACATAAAACAATCGAACTAGTAGTGGGGTGATGATTAGCGACGTCATAGAAAAATCAAAATATTGTTTTTATATTTTAATAATATTTACAATGTATTTAAAAATATTTAACAAATGCAGCGATAAATTATTACTAAAGGAAAATTCTATTATTGAAAATCTTTGTACACTTTTTGCGCTTCCGCTATTGTGTCGATGGCTGGCCTTGCGTTAATTATGGCGTCCCTTACTCTCTGCCCAGCTCTTTCCTGGAAAACAAAAGAATTAAATTTAAAAAATTACGTTCTATTTTTTTTCTTTTCCTTTTAAGAGCATTACGAGACAAAAATAAAAACGTTTTTGTTGTAATCACTAATTGATATATAAAATTGAATAAATGGAAATACCAATGGTCTGTGTACAATCGACAGCATATCACGATATACACTTTGACGTTGATCTCTCTTATGGAATCGTAGCAGAGACCATTTTACTTTTAGTTTATTATTCAACAGAAAAGTTTGTAATTTCCTTAAAAACGAACAATGAATTGTCAACATGAGTATTGTTTTCAATTTTCATGGTCACTTACGGATGAATTGAAGATATCAGTTATGCCATTAAAACAAATGGTAAACATGTACAAATGTACAAATGAACGAAACGACTGCTTACCACTTTTGCCGACAGAAAGTGAACTCTATTGCAAGTAAATAACTTATATAATGTATCGCAGTTTTCTCTTTTGAGATACCTTTGATTCTTTTACTTAATTTTCTCTTAAATACCCAAGCCGACTTAGATGGGACTGCTATTCCCTTATAAGACCGTGTTCTATTTACTATTTTGTCGTTAATTTTTGCTTTGAAACTATATTTTTGTAATTTTTTTTATACAAAAAGAAATTGAAGTATTATTAGTAACAAATCATTTCTATTTCTTGACAGCTAATCAGGCTGAGCGGAAATGACCCTATGTTTGAAGCCAAACGGTCCCGAATAAAATTCCCGGAAGGGGACGCCCCACAGACGGGTACTGTGAGCAATATAAGTCATATAAATGTATTTCTGTAAAGACAATTCGTGTTCATATTATGAGGAATAATTCATTGATTCTATTTAATGTTAAAAGGAATTATTCAATCAAATTACTTACAATTTCCTTGAAGAAATTTTCGGGTCTCGCTGTTGTAGTGGACATTGCCATAATGAATGCGAAGAAAAAAAAGAAAATCTTTGAAAATTTCATTTTTATATATTTATGTCAACTACTGCAAGAGTTGATAATGCTTCGAAGGCAAGATTCGGATTGTTGTTATCAATTCAGCAGACAAGCTGTTATATACTAAAGTGGAGAGAATTAACAAATACAGTTACGATAACTGTTTTTTTGCAAAATCAACCTTATATCCATCACTTAAGACTGACATATTTTACAAAACCGGTATCACAACATTGTAAGTTTTACAAAGAACTCACGAAGCAACGGGGCGTTCCCTTTTTGCAGCTTAGAAGATTTCAACCTTTCAAAAATGAATACCAGGAAAATGTTTATTTTTCCGTTGAAATGGACAACAATAAGAATTATCATATCGATTATCGATGATTATAATAATTAAGCTAAATATATTCAGTTCAATAGAAAATACTTTATCGATAAAACCACATTGAGCAAATAACAGAACAGAAGAAATAAAATAGTGTAACAACTGGCGGTGCTATCGATCAAAGCGATCTCTGCCAGACATCATATAGAAAGATGGATAAGGCTGGAAAGAAGGGTAAAGAACAACGGTTTTAACGAAAACATATTTAAACTCCTACATCATAAACATAGTCGTACGTATATAATACACATAAATAAAGATTTACATATAAACAAACAAATATATTAATATATATTTATTACTTCAAAACCATGAACATTGTGTGACAATTCTTACTTGGCTTTCGGGTCCCATGAATCCGTTGTCTCCACACCGAAGGAAACAAAGATATTACTAAGCAGTAATATCTTTGTTTTATAATTTTTATATATTTTATGCATTTTCAATGCGATCTTTATAAGATAAATTATTATTATAGAAAAATACTAGAAAAAATATATAAAAATAAAATATAATATAAAATATATAAAAATTATAAAACTTGAATGGCTGTTTCGTCTTAGTCGATTGACCAAACATTTGTAAAAATGTTTCTTTCGAATACGAGAGGATGTTCCTCTCATTGATGAAACAAGTCTGTTACGCCATAACTTCCAGAGTTCTCAACCGATTTTAATATTTTTTGTGTGGAATCGAATCAACAGGTTTAGGACCAGATTGTGACGGAGCCCGAATTTTAAAATTCGAAAAAACTCCCATCGAAACAAAAAAAAAACTTTTTTTAGGTTATTACCTATTTTTTTAGGTAATACGCTCCGCTCCAATATATGATGCTAGCGTAGCTTTATGCTTAGCGACTGCATCGCCTAGTTTGGAGCGAAGCTCCCATGGATCAGCTTCAATTACGTTACGCCATATCTTTCCGAGCTCTTACACGATTTTAATATTTTTTGTGTGGAATCGAATCAACAGGTTTAGGAACAGATTGTGACGGAGCCCAAATTTTGAAATTCGCAAAAATTCCCATCGAAACAAAAATTTTTTTTTTTTTTATTGTTACGCTCCGCTCCAATATATGATGCCAGCGTAGCTTTATGCTTAGCGACCGCATCGCCTAGTTTATATTTATTCCAGGAGGACAATACCGTGCAATGCCGGATTCAGACTTCATCGTCAGCTTGTCTTGTTGGGAAGAGAGAGGCTTCGCGCTAATGCCATCAAGGGTCAAGTACGAGAATAAAAAAAGAAACAAAACTAAAATACAAATATACATCTTTATATGTGTGTGTTCTAACTATTCATGTAGTCTATTTGGCGCGAGAAATACATAAAAAATGAAATAATACCTAGCATCAATCAATCTAATGCATTTAATTTCAAATAATTGAAAGTCGATTAATCAAAAGTCAGGTTCTTCTTTTATAAATCGAATGTTTAGTTTTCGTGTAGAGTCTCCCTCTGAAATCTGTCACAGATTTTATTTTTAATCAGTTGCCAAATGCAAAGCTTATAAGCGCAACGTATTTATTATTAATAATATTTTATTTCAGGTTTGTCAAAAGGTCAGCGGGCTTAAACGTTACTGATATAACGATGGTAATTATGAAAGGACCGATGCCATTAAATCGCAGGGGTATTTTTTATCATTACGCTGCGGTATGCATAAAATTTAATCGCTATACACTTTCATGAGGCCATTTAGGACAGAAGAAGGATACCTACTAAATATTATAAGCACTTTTTGGATGTCTGATAAAAACGACAATTTTAAGTTTCCTACTATCGTTCCTTGGTATTTTTTAAATGCATTAAATTATTAATATTCCCGCTTACCCTCGTGTCAAGAACAATTGCTTTTGTTATGAGTGATTCTGTCCGTAGTAGGTACATCGGCGAGATTTAAACTCAGTCTGTTTGGTTCAAAATTGATAAATCAACCGAAATATTACGACCACCTGAATGGCGAAAGACGTCTGCTGCTGGGTGGAAGGATCTCTTAATAAATTATCGTTAAAAAAACTAAAACACACTCTTGTATAGTAAACCGAACTCAGAAGTAAAAAATAAATCAAATATGACAATTAGGTAATTAACGAGAAAATTAATGTCATTGTCAGTGTCCGATATCGAATGTTGTACTTATTTATTTATTTATTAATTTATAATATTACAACTTTCTATTTTTATTTCAAAATGCAGAGTTAGTATAAGAATTATGTCGTACAAAGCACCCCATGCTTTTCATACAATAGTAATTCTTTTCTCGTCAATTACTTAATTTATTTATTTTACCATATGAGCGTGTTTTTTGAGTTTTTTTACTATAATTAATTTCTCGTTTTTAATTCGATCTACTACAGAAGCGTGATTTATGTCATTTATTATAATTTTTCAGTTTTACATATTTAATTTTTTTGAATATAATTTTTGAATTATTGTATTGTGAGCCAGTTCTGAACAGATGCAGGCTGTCTCTGAATGGAGCGATGCCAATCTAGTGGGGTTCAATCCGTCAAAGACCCAGGCGTGTCTTTTCTCCGCTAAAAGGAGTCCTTTCAACTTGACTCCTACTTTCCGAGGTGTATCCGTGCCGATCACTGATCATCTTGAGCTTCTCGGTATGTCTTTGTCTCCGACTCTCAATTTTGGCTCTTTCATGGAGAGCAAGGCTCAAGTGGCTTCAAAAAAACTTGGCATTCTGGCGAAGGTGAGAAAATACTTCACACCGGAACAGTTGCTCACCCTTTACCAAGCAAAAGTTCGATCGTGTATGGAGTATTGTTCTCATCTTTGGGACGGTTCCGCCCGATACCAGCTCCAGACGCTTGAGTCCATCGAGAGGAGGGCCAAGAGGCTCATCGGCAATGAAGATCTTTTCTGTAAGAAGCTCAAATGCCTTTAGCATAGGCGGATGGTTGCAAGCCTATCAGTATTTTATAGGATACATTTCGGAGAGTGTGCAGCTGAATTGCACAACCTTGTTCCGCCATCCTCATTTTTTCATCGGACAACCAGACTTACAAATTGGCGACACCGTTATATGGTGGATACACCAAAGAGTCGCACTAAGCGTTTTGGTTTCAATTTTATGATACGTACCGCTAAGGAGTGGAACTCTTTGCCTGAGTCTGTGTTTCCTGACAAATACAATTTGGGGGTCTTCAAGTCACGAGTAAATAGGTATCTTCTAGGCAGGCGCGTTACATCCTAGATCGCATCGACGCTTACCATCAGGCGAGATAGTGGTCAAGCGCATGCCTATTTTCTATAAAAAAAAAAAATTGTCATAGTTATCTGATAAGTGTGCAAAATTTCAAATTAATCTGACATTTCGAAGTGGGTAAAAATCAAGTTAAAAGATTGCCTTACTTACAAACATAACTCTTACAAACATACTGGTGAATTTAATAAAAGCGTGTTAAAAATGAGGGGGTTTTGCCACGCATGGCAGATTGTCGATTGTACTAATAGACTATAATTCGGATAACGTTTCTGCCCATTTTATGATTTTACGAAAAGTGTATGGTGATTCAGCCAGTATAATAAGTCGCTTTTATACGACAGCCTTTCGTGTAAGGATTGGTGCTAAACTACTCTGTCGGACACCTCACGGCATACCTTATATTTAACTGAGAGATAATTTAAGTTCTTTCGTTATTAGTTATGAAAAGATCAATGGCGTAGTCTTTAGTGTTTAGTGGAGATTAAGCAACTTTCGTCATGGCTATGCATCGGGTGGATGACCAAAAAAAATATTTCAAAAACCGTTATTTTTATCTACAAGGAAATCCTTTGCCCGAGCATTGAGAATATCAAAAGACTGATAAGAATGGCATACTAAGAATGACTTAAAAAGAGATAGCAAAAAAAATGAATCAATAGCAAGGAGTAGCAGGAATAAAATTTACTGATGACCTTAGATATTGTGTACTTCCTCAGCAACGGAAATAAAAAAAAACAACAATTTTCAAGTCACGAAACCCTAATCAGGTGTCGACATATGCATAAATCACCGGAATTCCCGAAAAGGAAGAGCTTTATTACTGTATCTGAGTCGACAATATTTGATATGTACCTAATTTGAAATTGGAATCAACAGGAAAAGCCGATTGCGTCATAAACTTTTTCATGTCTCAAATATTTTAACGAAATCAGCCAAAGAATTTTTTTTTTGGATTCCTAACGGCATTTTTTTCAAAAACAACCACATTTCCGAGCCTTAAGGTAGGATTCAAAACTCTCCGAATACTCGCCTGGATAGCGAAAGGTCGTAGGTTACATAGGTCGTATACGACAATTATATATATCTACGCAATTTGATTGTTTATGGTACGTTGCTCAAATTACGTGGCGTTGTCTATACCTAAGATAGAACGGAGATTTTTTAATTTATACCATTCTAATCAAAGGACGTTTCTGTCAAACAGAGTGACATTACTTCTCATTATATTTACATATAAAAATTCCCTATCACAATGTTTGACTGCGATGAACTCCGAAACTGCTCAACCGATTTTAATGATATTTTTCATTTTGCTAGATTTTTTCCAACTAAGGACATTGGATACGTTCCATTTTAATTCATAATAAAAAAAATGTTGCATGCAATTAGTATAAATTATATATTATTATAATTTATTTAGTTTAATTGAAATATTATAAGCAGCGATCCTGCCTTTCGCATGGTCCTGGGTTCGAATCCTGGAAGGGGCAGATGTTTGTGTGACGAATACCAGCATTTGTCCCTGAACCATGGGTAGGTATTTATATATATTTCTATTCATATTCCATATCTGTGTATCATATATGTGTCTATCCGTTACCATAACACAAGCCTTATAGTGCTTACGTTGAGCTAGGTTAATTGGTGTTCATGTAAGAAACTTTATTATTATTATTAGAATTTTATTGTCCTTACTGTAGCCAAAACACGCAAGCCTAATGGGGATTGGTGGTTAACCATTATAGTAGTATGTACTTATATTTACTGCTAAATGGATCCAATCGTATCTATTTACTACTAAACATACACAAAACAAGTTGTAAGTATTTGTGAAAATCTAAATCAAATACTTGTAAAGCGGACTCAAATACAAACTAAAATTAATTTCACAGAACAAGTAGGTATTGATTTCTCAATTTATACGACGCAATTTTCGTTTGAATCAAAAATATATTTTGTTCGCCGTATTCAGTAATTAATTGAAACATGCAAAATGCATGACAAAAAACTCTAGATATAAAAAGTTGAATATGAATAAAATCGTAGTCTAACGAGAAATTTTGAATCGGTATTTGATGAAGTAACTTTCTGCAAAAAAATTAATCAAGTGTTATATTTGATTTTCAAGATTTTTTTGCATTTTCTTCTATTTATTTTTCTTCTATTAATTAGACGACCGTTTGGTGCAACGGTAGCGATCCTGCCTTTCGCACCGACGGTCCTGGGTTCGAATCCCGGTAGGGGCAGATGTTTTTATGATGAATACGAGCATTTGTACCTGAGTCATGGGTGTTTATATATATTCCTATGAATATATTACATATCTATGTATCATATATGTATGTCTATCCGTTACTCTAGTATCCATAACACAAGCCTTACAGTGCTTACTTTGGGTTAGGCTAATTGGTGTGAATGTAGGAAATATTTATATATTTATTGTTATTTATTTATGATTCATATTAATATGTGTATGTAATATTTATCTATATAATAATATAGTAAGACTTTTAAAATTATTTCCGCAAATTCAGCTTGCCTATTTAATGTCCACTAAGATCCAGTAATCAGATCTAATTTAGGTAAATGTAGGTACTTGCAGTACATAACGATTTTCATTCAATCATAGATTTTAACTCTCTATGTATGTAGTGTGCAGTGACCTACTTATTTTTCCTAACTTACTTTTATTGAGGTTATAAGAAAACCAACTCACGTCTCTGTCAAAAAAGTATCGACGCAATTAAATATTACAAACTTCTATAGTAGTTAAAAGAGCATCTTTTAAAGCTCATCTCTTAATAATCGAAGATATTTTATCATACGCACCTTTAATACTATAGGGGCACAATTCGAAAAAGATGATTGTTGGAAAAACACCTTTAAAGATTTTTAAGCCCCTGTATTGTCACAAAATCGATCATAAGTAAATTAGTAAAATAAACTAGTAATAGGATAAATTTAATATGCGATAAATATTTCATGCTTAGTGAACATGCTCTTATGATGTTTTAAGATTTTGCTTTCAATAGCTTGATTTACTTATGACCGATTTTGTGACAATACAGGGGCTCAAAAGTCTTTAAAGGTGTTTTTCCAATAATCATCTTTTTCGAATTGTGCCCCTATAGTATTAAAGGTGCGATATATTAATAATCGTCTCTTTAAAAGAATAAAGAAAATATCAAGAGTAGTAGTTTCTTGAGCAAAAGTATTTTGTTTTTCTAAAATCTGGAAATGTACATCTGTTTTAACAAATATCTTTTGAATATTATATCTATAACAAAACAATATTAAAGATTGAAATATAAATATACCTTTACCCACTTAAACAAAGCAAATTTCAACATAATGAGATGGAAAGTGCTATTGAATGATTTCCATATTATATAATTTTCTTAACAATAGGCAACTTAAACTCAAAAATAGCACTTGTTGTTTCACGGAATCCCTCTTACTTTTTCTATTAATATCTTCGCAGTTTTCACATAGTTAATAATAAATTATTTGATTTAAATCGATTTTAATTTCAACATGCGTTTCGTAGTCTCTGGACGTATTACTTTTCATCTGATCTTCCCTAAGTGACTTTTTCGTACATTTAATCACGACTCACTTTCCTGTGGAAGAAGGCTGTGAAGGAAGGAAGAACAGATCACAGATATCCATTTTCTTCGATCCTGACATACTCTCTCTATTCATCAACTCTGATTTTTTCTTTATTTAGAATGGGTTCGCTCTTGATCCCAATCAAGCCCGGGGGCAAAGATAGAATCCACGATGGAACGAGCTAACCCAGAAGGTGCCTATTCAACCTGGCTTTAAAAACAGACGGGTTATAAGTACTCGGAAATACAGACGCAGGGAGGGAGTTCCACTCCTTTGCTGTGCGCATTATAAAAGAAGTTGAGAAGCGCTTAGTGCGACAGGTAGGAATAGCAACCAAGAAAGGTTGGTAGCCCGCAGTGCGTCTGGATATCCGATGGAAGAATGGTGATGGCGGTATGAGCATATGTAGCTCCTGAGCACACTCTCCAAAATACAATCTGTAGGAGACCGACTTTGCGGCGGTGAGCTCAGGTGTGAAGCTTGTTCTTCGCCAATTAGAATTGTTCCTGAATTCTCTATTATCTTTCGGTTGGTTACGCGAAATATATATATTAGACAACATCACATACTTCGAGTTCTGAACCCAAGTTTAGTAACTAAAGTAATTGTGTTATGAAATTCGGAAACAACGACGGCACCCCAACATCCGGACCCGAATCAATATAACTACTTTGACTCGGCTGGGGATAGATCTCGGACCTCGGAGTGGTATTACCATAAAATCCATGCGAGAATTTCGACCACGGACGTTGCCAATGAGAAAACGATTACTCTTTATTGGTTCGGAACCCGGCTGAAAACAGTGACAATTGTTTGTTTGTTTTAGTTTTAAAAGTGTGAAAAATCTCTTGATTCCATTATATAACCCATAGATCTCTCTAATATCTATGACTAATACTAACCACACATCTTGTTGCTTTCTTAAATTTGTCGTTTATTCCCTGTATGTTATTGCAATGTTCAGGGATACTTACTTTGAGTAAGTATAGATACTTGTTGACTTTGTTGTAATTTATGAAATGATGATATCATAAAACTATTACTATTGTCATAACATTTTTTTTACGTATTATATTATAAATGTCGTTACTTCTGTTAAAGCTGACGAGTTTCTTGCGCCCATTTTTCTTGTCAGTTAAAAGACGTCCTGAATGGGGGTAGGTAAAAATGTTAGACGATTCTAAACAAATTATTTTCAAGTGCATTTGAATAAGGTTATTTTCATTTTCAATGCAGTTTTACAACTGCTGTAGCAGTTAAATTGTTTAATGATAATAACAAAAACATATCCAAACCTTCGAAATTATCGCGTCAATTTAATTGTAATGATCATGCATTGCCAGATTTTTTTTATCTTCTACTCGTAGTTTACCGTTTGAGCAGTAAAGCAGATTTTTTGTGACGTAGGATATACTGTATGACGTAGGATAACGTGAAATAACTTCGCGTCGTAGTATATTTTACTATGCATTAATCACACCAAAGTTATTTTAAACGTCAACATTAATCAAACTGATCATCTAAGTAGAGTTTAAGACAAGGCTTTATACAATTGAACTAACACTAGGATTACCGATTGATCACGTCATAGAAAAGAGTCAAAATAATGCCCTTAAATTTTATTGCTATTTACAATGTATTTCAACTTATTTAACATAACAGTGATAAATTATTTATTAAAACATAAATTCTATTATTTAATATCTTTGTACACTTTTTGCGCTTCCGCTATTGTGTCAATGGCTGGCCTTGCTTTGATTATGGCGTCCCTTACTCTCTGCCCAGCTCTTTCCTGAAATACAAAAGAATTCAAACTTTAAAATACGTTATATTTTTTAAGAGCATTACATACGATTCTATTGAAATCACTAAATAGTTGACGAGTGAAATGGAATAAAAGGAAATGACAATGGTGTACAATCGGCAACATAACAAGATATATATATACTTTGACGTCGATCTACCTTATACAATTGTAATAGATAAATATAAATGTTCATGACTCAGGTACAAATGCTCGTTCGGAACTCAAACCCAAGACCGTCGGACCAATAGGCAGGATCGCTTCTAAACGGTCGTCGAACCATAAATAGTTCAATCAAATTACTTACAATTTCCTTAAAAAAGTTTTCGGGTCTCGCTGTGGTAGTGGACATTGCCATGATGAATGCGAAGAAAAAAAAGAAAACCTTGGAAAATTTCATTTTTATATATTTATGTCAACTACTGCAAGAGTTGATAATGCTTTGAAGGCAAGATTCGGATTGTTGTTATCAATTCAGCAGACAAGCTGTTATATACTAAAGTAGAAAGAATTGATAAATACAGTTACGATAACAGGTTTTATTACATATTCAACCTTATATCCATCACTTAAGATTGACGTCTTTAACAAAAGCGGTATCATAACATTGCAAGTTTTATAAAGAACTCACGAAGCAACGGGGCATTCCCATTTTGCAGCTTAAAAATCTTTTGGACAATCCATTTTTTTAAATGAATACCTGGTAAAATATTTATCATTGGTTTATTATATTATTATATAGTGTAACCATGGGCGGAGCTTTCTCTAGAAATGATCTGTGCTACTTTCCATTCATACCATTCATAGGTTGTCCACCATGGATGGATAAGGCAGGAAAGTAGCGTAAAAAAATGGCCCTTTAAACGAAAATCAAAATATATACAGTATAATTACATCTTTAAGTATTTAAAACCACAAACATTGTGTGACTTAGTAATAAGGTCCTTAGGAGTAATAGATCAAATTAATTTTATTCAAATAATTGAAAGTCGAATAATCGAAAGTAATGATCTTCCCTCAGAAATCTGGTCTGCAGGTTTTATATTTATTCAGTTGCCAATTGTCAAAGCTTATAAACCCACGATCTTTTACAGTATTTACTTACTCTATGGCTCAAGGTATTCATTATTAATACCTTATATTATATTACAGTATTGTCAAAAGGTCATCGGGCTTAAATGTTTAAGATATAACGATGGTAATTATGAAAGGACTGATGCAATTAAATCGTAGGGGTATTTTTTATCATTACGGTGCGTTATGCACAAATTTTTCGCTGTATACTTTCAGGAGGCCATTAAGGACTGTGTAAGGATACCAACTAATTTATTATAAGTCACTTCTTGAGTGTCTGATGAAACGGCAGTATTAAGGCTGCTACTATTGTATTTTGTTTTTTTTTTAATAATTTAATTATTAATATTCTCTCTTTTATAATACCTCATGGCTAGATCAATTGCTTTTGTTATGAGTAAGGTGCGTAGCACATAGGCGATATTTAAACCTTGCTTGGTTCAAAACTGATATCTCAACCAAGAGCTTAGGCTAAAGACATCTGCTGCTGGATGGAAGCATACCTATAAAATATAAAGGTTTTGCCTGCATGGCAGGTTGTTGTCCCGGCGGAGTGACCGACAGCACTGCTGCCTTGTGACATTCCGTGTAACTTTTTGCACCCCATTTTGAGAAAAACGCGTTTGAATATAAAAATCGTAGGTAACACCAATATAGCAGGGCTATCACTGATAAATTTCAGGGAAAAAAACATTTTTTTAAAGTGCTCCATATAGAAAAGGACTAGACAATCTCAATAAGACTTGTTAAGCTTAATAAGCGTATCTCAAGATACACTAATTGTGCCTCACAAGACAGAGTGGGATTGTGCCATTGTCCGCATTGCAAATGCTCACACGTCCGATAAATATCCGGTGCGTACCTGACATCTACCAAAGGGAAGGGGTAACGACCCTTTGAGGGACCGAAGGGCCAACTATCCGACAGGGTCTGAAATGGTGGCCTGATAACACGGTCCCGCTATTGATCCTAATGGATAGCAATGAAAAATAACAAAAAAGTTGTCAATCTTGGTAAAGGACTATAATCTGGATGAAGCTGCTGCCCATTTTATGGTCTACGGAAGGTGTATGGAGATTCTTCCGGTAAGATTTGTCGCTTTTTACCAATACAAACCCTTACGTGTGAAGATTAGTGCTATTTTACTCGGTCTGACAGCATACGGCTTAAGTTTCAGCCTTTAAAGAAGCCTCTTTGTCATGATAATATCAACGGCGTAGTGGTTGGTGAGTGTGACCAACGATTATAAAGGTTAAGCAACTTCCGTAATGGTGATTCATGGGATGGGTGACCGAAAAAATATTTCAAATACCAATACACAGAGTCTGGTGGTGTTTTTTTCTATTAAGAAATCCTTTGCCCTGGCAATGAGAACATTAAAAAACTGATAAGAATGACATACAAAAATTACTTTTCAAAAGAGATACGATTAATTGTAAATATTTAATAAAGAGGTGTAGCAAAAATTAAATTTCATGACCTTAGATATCGTGTGCTTCAGCGACGGAAACAGAAAAAAAAAACTTTTCACGTCACGAAATCCTTATCAGGTGTCGAACCCCATAAAAATACGCTATAAAGGTTAAATTTGCATTAATCACCGAAATTACTGAAACAGAAGAGCTTTATAACTGTAATTATGAGTCGACAGTATTTAATACTAGGCGATGCAGTCACTAAGCATAAAGCTTCACTAGCACCATATATTGGAGCGGAGCCAATTCCAATTAATATGTACATATTTTGAAATTAAAATCAATGAGAAAAGCCGTTTTAGAAAAAAAAAATCTTGTCTCTAATTTTTGGACGAATACAACCATAGAACAGAGACATTTTATATCATATTTTTTTTGTAATCTTATTGCCTTATTTCTTCAGGTTTAGTTCTTACACTTCCTCGCACATTACACATTTAAATCAAACATTTTTTTGCGCATAAATTATAATTTTATCCTGACGTTTCGACTCCTTTACAGGAGCCGTGATCACGGGATGACTATAACATCAAGATTTAATATTAATTATGAGCAAAAGTGGTACAAAATGTTTTATTTAAATATTCCTACAAGTATTCCTACGCCTATAAAACCAACTACATCTCCAAGCCCTCAGGTAGGATTCGGGACTCCCCGAGCACTCGCTTAGATAGCGAAATGTCGTAGGTTACGTAGGTCGTGTACGACAATCACGTGCAGTAGAAAATTATCTGCGCAATTTAATTGTTTATGGTTTAGCTCAAGTTACTTGGCGTTATCTTTACCAAAAATAGAACGGGGATTTTAAATTTATACCATTGTGTATATTAAAAATTCCACGTTATTAATTTAATTAAAAATTTTAATCTTGTAGGAATATTTAAATAAAATTTTTTTTTACGATTTTTGCGCATAATTAAAATTTATTCTTGACATCCTGTAATCAAAGCTGCTGTAAAGAAGTCGGAGTTAAACTATAAATTGTGCAAAAAAAAATGTTATTTTTTGTTATTGTTTCATTTAAATGTGTAGAAAATTATGATATAAAAAGTCGATAAATACTCTATTCTATGGTTGAATTCGTTCAAACATTTGAGACATGAACAAATTTTTTTACTAAACAGCTTTTTCTGTTGATTCCAATTTCAAATTAGGTGCATATTTATATTAAATATTGTCGACTCATAACTAACTCATAGCTTCGACAGAAACGCCATATGAGTGTAATGATAATCATATATTATGACGTTTCTGTCAAACTTATTATCTTTATATTTAACAATTTCCTGTCACAGTGTTTGACCGCGATGAACTCCGGACTACTCTACCGATTTTTAATGAGTTTTTTTTTTCCAACTTTGGATAGGATAGGATAGGTGTAATTTTAATTTATAATTAAAAATATATATTTTATAAATATAAATTATAATAACTGAGCCATAGCAGCGCGTGGCTGGGTCAGCTAGTATAATTATAGTCATCAGTATTTTAATGTCCCCGCTGTGGCCACGACACGCGAACCTAACGCATATTTGTGGTTAAACATTATACTTATATTTATTGCTAAATGGATCCAATTATATATACTACTAAACGTACACAAAACAAATTGTAAGTATTTGTTAAAATCTAAAGCAAATACTTGTAAAGCGAACTCAAATACAAACTAAAATTAATTTCACAGAACAAGTAGGTATTGATTTCTCAATTTATACGGCGCAATTTTCGTTTCAATCAAAAATGTATTTTATTCGCCGTATTCAGTAATTAATTATACATACATGATATAGGTACCATATAAGCCTTAGAAATGCTGTTTTAACTACTTTTGATATCAGTTTGGAATATTCAATTGATCCAATACTTTTTTGACTGAGTCGTGAGTTGATTTTCTTATAAATTCAATAAAAGTGAGTTAGGAGAAGTAAGAATAGTCACTGTATGAAACTCATTACGTAAGGTACTGGTAGTACCTACATGGGCTAAATTAAGCAAGGCGAGCTGAATTTGCAAAAATAATTTTACAAGTAAAACCATATTAATATTTAGATACTGTATTTTATTTTTTATTTAATAATTTATTGCAAACTTCACAGCTTTTTTCAACCATAAATACAAACTTCCAATTACAAACATGAATAGCCAGTTACGAAGTAAGACATATTACAATTCTTAAAATGAGTTGATCACTTGATATTCTAATATAAAATTAATTAGTTACATTAAACCAAAGTAAATTTAATAGGTAAAAATTACGGTGCTTGTATGTGTGATTTGTGTGGTGTATGTATGAGTGTGTGTGATACAAATGCAACCTCCTCCGCAATGCCGACGCCAATCAGTCCTACACCTTATTATATATTTGAAGAAGGGACTTCAATACCACGTTACTGAAGGCGTTTCGGCTCAAGAAAAAGATATCGGCATCTTTGAACTTGTCCTCATATGTTTTTACTATTCTCTGTAGTACTGCGTGTCTGGCATAATTTGTTCGAGCTGAACCAATAGGCAGACAATGCATACGCCTGGTACGTACCGCAGATGCGCGCACACCAATACGCTCCGTGAGCTCCGGACAATCGACGACAGCATTGACCACGTCATACAGAAGTCTCATGTCTGTGATTAGACGCCGGTCCTCGAGCGACAGCAAATGAAAGAAGCGGAGACGATCAATACGCATTACATATTACATACATGCATATTAATATGAATTATATGTAGAACAAACTGCAAAAAATCTTTAAAGTCACATAAAACACTTATTTCATTTTGTGCAGAAAGTTGCGTCATCAAAATGCCAACTAAAAGTTTTTGTTTGACGCAAAGACGTTTTATCAGCGATTTTCTTTATGGTCAAATTTTTTTCTAGAATTTTTTGTCATGCATTTTGTATGTTTCAATTAATTACTGAATACGGCGAATAAAATACATGTTTGATTGAAACGAAAATTGCGTCGTATAAATTGAGAAATCAATACCTACTTGTTTTGTGAAATTAATTTTAGTTTGTATTTGAGTTCGCTTTACAAGTATTTGCTTTAGATTTTAACCAAAAAAGGCCTTAAAAGTGTGAAGGCATTTTAGTCATAAGGTATTTCTGTAAAATGCTTTAAAAATATTCTCTTTTAATAAAATAGTGATTTCAAAAGACTTGTGAGACAAGCTTTTTTACAACGTGACCCAAAGTCTAAAAAACTTTAAAAGCTTTTAATTCTGTTAGCGATACAAAGTGAGGCCAGTCTTAAAAAAGGTATCAAAGCCTACGCCTAAGGTTTTACCACCAAATACGCGTAGTTTAATAATTAAATAAATTAAAATATTTCAGACAATACAGAGTCCATTTTTATTACTAACAATTTTCTTATCTCTATGTTAGTAGCATTGTTTTTTATATTTTACTTAAATTGTCCTACGATAGATTCACTGTTGATGACTAAACCTACTGAGGATCGCAGTCTTTCCTCTCTGCTGTCATTTAGAACATTATTGCTAAACTGCAGCATCACCGAAGCCCATCTACGCTAGCATTTGCAAACATGCCCGATGCGCTTCAGCAGTGCGACAGCCCCACCAGTACCCCACGAGTTAAATATAATTTATAAAACGTTTTTATTTCGAACTCATAGAGCTCATATTAGGTTAGAACTATATAAGGCTTAATAAGTAGCGTTAGTGTGAGATAGTCAATCACTCACACAATATTATTTGATAGAATCAGGTGTTAACATGGCGGAAGTACATATCCATTTACAAAAACAAAAATATCTAGCTCACTTCTGCAAAGAACAAGCTTAATAAATATGCAGACACCGCAGACATCAAGACAGCGATATGGAGCACTTATTGCTTGATATTGAATAGTCTATCGGCTCCTAATAATGCTCAGTGTGGGGCCGAAACACGTGAAGAGTGGTCGGTGATGGTGCAAGGGGCATTGCTGTCTTTGTGTCTACGGTATCTTATATATTATTGCCGTCCAGTGGGCGGTGCATTTTACTTGATGTTTGCAGAAGAAAGCTAGCAAGAAAGATTTTGTTGACCAACAACACAACACAAAACAAATTTATACAAAAACATGTTAAAAACGGTAAATTAGGAGACCCTGCCTCAGCATAATACCTTTACACTGTAAAGTACGGTTTTATTTTAAAATATTTTTGTTTCTATAAATACATCATATTGTGTTTTTAACTAACTGGTTTCAGAACTTGTCTGACAGGTTAATTATAGCAAGGAGCGACATTGAAAATTTTTCTTTACGCCCAAGACTGTGGCAGCTTATTGAGCGATGTTTAGTGGAAGTACATTCGACGTACATTTTCATTGAATCACATAGTACTTCGAATTACTTTTCCCTACGGCGGTTAACTTAATTAGATGAATTCATTGGCGCATAGCGTAGTGGTTAGTTTATAGTTTCCGATTGCGAAACAATTACTTACTCCCATCAATAATTACTTATTTCGACCCAAAATGGAGAGCTGTCTTGAACAATCGGGAATACTGCTTATATTCAATGCAAGTGAAAGTGATGGGACAAGTCTTTGATAGCTAGAATTGTCTGAGTTAATTCATACTAGACATCATGGTACAATGCATTGGGCGGTGTACATAATGGAAAGGACATTAACAGGCTGTTACATACAAAACCCAACTAAAACTTTACATTGAAACCTGACTTAACATACTCACTGAATTGACGTACGAACAGATATGAACGCTATTGACTCAGCTAAAAGGGAAGTACTTCTGCCGAAATAGGTATCTGTACTTGGGGATGTACCTAAGGGACTTCGGACTAACTGATTCTTCGTTGGAACTCTCATTCATTAAAAATAATAACTGTAAGCGTGTTTCAGGTTTACTTTATATTAATGATAACATTTTTTTAACGATCACATCAATTAGTCTAGTCCAAAATAAGTACTGTAAGTCCTGTGTTAAGGATATTAGATTATGCATATAGATGTAATGTTCACAGAAATATATATAAATATCCATGACCAAGGTACAAATGCTTTTAATCATTAAGCAAAGCAGCCCCTTCCGGGACTCAAACCCATGTCTGCCGATGCGAACGACAGGATTGCTACTGTTTTACAAAACGGAAGTCATTCATTCAAGATAATAATGTTTATGATTAGCTAAACTGATACTATCGCAAATAAATTAAATTCGAAAAATACTAGAAAAAAATCACCGCGGCCCACAATTTATTCTCAGGTAAACTGAGAAATCCTGTAAGCCGTGTCGATTTTTTCTAGTATTTTCTTACATAATTATTTATATAAGATAGCATTGAAAATGTGAAAATCAAAAATTATCCTAGTATTAACAGCTAAAATAAATTTACTAAATAAATAAAATTCCAAAGTTTAATAGAAATCGTTCAACCACCTGCAAGAATATTAAATAGTTTTTTTAGTTTATTTTGTGATTAGGTATGTCTAGATGAATTTAATAATAGAATACCGAAGGAGCTGCTTAAGTGCTTTGGCACTCGGAGACAAATGATAATACGTAAAGTAATATAGGCCTAAAATGGTCAGGTCGAATTTATTCATAAAATATGTGCTTGTATAAAAAGTTAACGAAAATAAGGATAGGAGTGAAGTGTGTCAAGATCGGAGTTAGGGATAAATCCTCTGCCTCTTTCACTATGAGACAGACCTGACGTTAGTAAGTGTCCCTTTACAATATGGAAAAAAAGAAATCTTAAACAAATATACACTGTTCTTTCTTTTCAAATAACTGCTTAGCTGCTTGTTCTTAAATTTATCATATTAAATATTTATGCGTAAGTATTTTTTTATATATTTAGATATTTACATATCTAGGTATTTTCGTTCTCTCGTTATTGTTACTTTCGTGATCTTGTGTTTATTCTAATAATTTACTTATTTACAAGAATTATTGGCTTTATTTTTAGAACATGCTTTTTTGTTGCAACACACCCCCGTTAAATATTAAATAATTTCTCCATTCAAAGGTTGTGGGGTGGAGATCGCTCTAAGAGATAAGAGCACCTCTAGTGGCACCTCATATTATTCTTTATTTAATTAAGGCTCATAAGCTGTGTAACAATACAGTGTTTTTATTTATTCACTACGGCCTCTGTGATAGAGTGAATAGCATTCCGTATTTCATGGTTAAAGCTATTCCAAGGTCTTGGGTTACTGTGGGAAACGAACTTTTCTATATTGGCTCAAGTCTGGGTGTTATGATACCGTCTTTTCTAAGGTGCTTTAGCTATTTAAATTGAGTTTTGAACAATGTATGTGATTGGCCTAATATTTATGTATTAAGTAATGATTATCATTTTATATTAGTAGGGTAAAAAAGAAAAGATTGAAATTTAGGGAAATAACTTATTTTATTCAATAAATAACTTAGATCTAAGTATATACATGAGGTTCAGTTGTTTTATACAATTTTTACATCAACCTAGCTTGTAAACGGATGCAGCTTGTCCTACGACTGCCACGGCTGGGCCTGCTTTGATGATACCGTCTCTTACATTCTGTCCCACTCTTTCCTGTGAAAAATAAAATCATAATTTCTTAAAATTTGCACACACGTACACACATAATTATAGTTGTATACATTTAACGAAGTATCTTCATTAACTCGTATTGTATAATCCTATTGAAAGTACCTTTTTTAAATTACACAAAAATCAACTTTAACTTTTACATATAGAGTTTAATATCGAATGACAGAAAACTTTAGTGAAATGCCAATATAGTTTCCCAGCGTATATAATTCTATTTCAAATGGATTAACTAGGAAGTAATTAAGGTGTTAGAACAATGCAAAGTATAATGCGAGTGATAATTAATTATAACAGGCCTTACATTTGTGTTATGATACTACGGTGTTTAATGTCATTAAACAATAGTATAACAATAAATAGGCCAAATTAAAATGAAAAATACAAATATTTTAAAAAGCAAAAAAAGAACTCACGATTTTCTTGAAGATTTTCCATTTTGGCGCCGCTGTCACTGTTGAAGTGGCAAGGAACAAAGCAAATACGAAAAAGAATATTTTTGCGAAGTTCATTTTTAAAAAGTTTTGTTTTTTTTTATAAGTTATTATTGTTTCGAATCCGAGCTCTTTGGATTGAATGATAGAGTTACTCTAAAATGAATGAGTTTTATACTAACGTTGGTATATTACATTATCGTGCGGTCGTGAAAGAGGGAAGCCCCTCATCGCTGTGTACGTGCGATGAGTTATTGGTTACATATAAAACTTTGAGTTTTAAAATAACTTTGTGATTAATCTTAAGGCATAGTAAAAAATACTACGACACGAAGATATTTCACGTCATCTTACGTCATAGAGTAGACAACGACACTGCTTTACTGCTAAAATGGAAAACTAGATAAAAAATGCCAATGCAAGATAATTACAATTAAAGAGACGTGATATCTTAGAAGGTTGGAAGATATTTTTGTTATGATGATCAAACAATTAAAATGCTATAGCAGTTGTGAAAACTTTAATATTATTCATACTTGTAAAAATAAAACAAAAAATCTTGTGACTATAATCAGACGACGATTATCATTGTGACGGACCAATAATGAACAATCTGTTTTTAATTTCTTACTAGCTAACCCGGCCACGCGTTGCTATGGTAACGTTAATTGATTATAAAAAAAAGTCGTTTTTTTTTTTTTTTTTTTTTTTTTTTTTTTTTTTTTTTTTTTTTTTTTTGCCTGTAAAGTCGGTTTTACGGGCGAAGATTTTACGTGACAACGTCTTTTTCTCGGTAGAATATTTATTGATATGAATATAATTAAATTGCACAATGCGCGCGGCAGACCGATCATAGTTGAGTGGGAGAGAGACGCAAGGCATTCGGCGGGCCTCTCTCTCGTTCGGTGACTCATCGTAACGTTACCGAGCGTTACACTTTTTCATAAGTGACTCCCAGCCGCAACCAATTTATAAGACGTTATCACGTCAAAACTGTTATTCTTAGGCTTATGGTAACTATATATGGTAACAAACCCACAAAGGTTTTTGTTTTATATAGTAGAGATTGGCAACCTTCGTGTTAGAAATGCTCGCATACTGATTTTCTTAGTAACGTCACTCCGAGGTCCCGGATTCTATTCCCGTAGAAAAACGAACTGTTTTATACTGACTCATATCTGAGGCAGTAAGGCCTAAGAATAACAGTTTTTATAATCAATTAACGTTACCATAGCAACGCGTGGCCGGGTTATACCAGCAACGCGTGGCCGGGTTAGCTATTGACTCAGCTAAAAGGGAAGTACTTCTGCCGAAATAGGTATCTGTACTTGGCGATGCACCTAAGGGACTACGGTCTAACTGATTCTTCGTTGGAACTCTTATTCATTAAAAATAGTAACTGTAAGCGTGTTTCAGGTTTCCTTTATATTAATGATAACATTTTTTTACGATCACATCAATTAGTCTAGTCCAAAATAAGTACTGTAAGTCCTGTGTTAAGGATATTAGATTATGCAAATAGATGTAATGTTCACAGAAATATATATAAATAGCCATGTCTCAGTTACAAATGCTTTTAATCATCAAGCAAAGCAGCCCCTTCCGGGACTCAAACCCAAGTCTGCCGATGCGAACGACAGGATTGCTACTGTTTCCGCAAACGGTAGTCATTCAAGATAATGTTTATGATTAGCTAAACTGATACTATCACAATAAATTAAATTCGATAATTTACTAGAATAAAATTCCAAAGTTCAATAGAAATCGTTCAACCACCTGCAAGAATATTAGATAGTTTTTTAAGTTTGTTTTGTGATTAGGTATGTCTAGATAATTTAATAATAGAATACCGAAGGAGCTGCTTTAAGTGCTTTGGCACTGGGAGACAAACGTAAAGTAATATAGGCCTAAAAGGATCAGGTGAAATGTATTCATAAAATATGTGCTTGTATAAAAAGGTAACGAAAATAAGGATAGGATCGAGATCGGAGTTAGGGATAAATCCTCTGCCTATTTCACTATGAGACAGACCTGCAAATTCTGTATATTATTTGATGATAATTTTTAGATGGCTGACGAATATGAAATGTTTGAGTTCTTGGAATGAGATAACGCGGAAGCCAACGCAAATAGAAGGCAGCGTCGAAGAAATATTCGCCAGGAAAGCGACCCTTTCGAATTAGACGAAGCAGAGTTTGTGAAGCGTTATCGGCTTACTAAAGAATTGGCAACTAACCTCATCCAGGAGTTAAAACCTCACCTCAAGTCACCCGTAAAGCCAACTGATTTATCTGTAGAAACCAAGGTATTATACATACTGTTTAGTATGAAAAATATATGTATATTTGTTTATGAATTGTGTATTTGCATTGCTATTGTTATAAATGGTGGTAAATAAGAAGACCTACTTAGTATTGATTGTCATTTTAAGGTGCTGACCGCTTTGTCATTTTATGCAACTGGTTGCTATCAACGCCCTATTGGTAACATTGAAGGTCAATCGATGGCTCAGCAAACAGTTTCAACTGTAATAGCACAGATTACATCAATCCTGAATAGTTTGGAGATGAGGCAAAAATATATAGCCTTCCCTACAAATGATCAAGATCGCCACAGAATAAAAGCAGAGTAAGTATGATTTTATTTAATGATAAATTGTGTTTTAAACTGTTTAAAACATTACACTCTACTTATATTTCTTGATAAAAACATAAGAAATTATAATTTCTTTTAGATTTTATAGTAAGTTTGGGATGCCAGGAGTTTTGGGCTGTATTGATTGTACCCATGTTGCTATTGTTCGACCAGCAATTCATGAAGAACAATTTTTCAGTCGTAAACATTATCATTCGCTGAATGTTCAATTGGTAAGTAGTTTTGCTATTTGCTGTCATAAATAATAACATTATTTGAAGAAGCTTTTCATGTTCATTAATAAATTTAATAAATGTCACTATTTATTTACTTCACTCTTTATAAATTTATTTTTCTGTCTAGAATGTTGTTGTTGACACTTAGCACCAATGCCCTATAAATTGTTAATAGACTATTAAAATATAACAGAACCATATTATTTGTTTTAGGTTTGTGATGCCAACATGCAGATATTAAGTGTAGATGCAAGTTATGGTGGTGCATCCCATGACTCATTTATATGGTCTAATCACCCATTAAGAGCTCACTTGGAAAGTCTAAGTAATACGGAGAATACTTGGTTCCTTGGTAAGTATTAGTTTTCAAATTATGGAGTATTACATCACAACTAATGTAATAAATAAAACAATAATAAGGGCACAAATTAAATTAAAACTAAATGCTGTGAATTTGGTAAAGATTTATTATAATTATAAATAATCTGTCTTTTTTGTAATTAACCAAGTCATGTTTGTTAATGTGAATCACCTTTAATATTTATTTATGTATATTTCTGTTTTTTTTCATTACAGGTGACTCTGGGTATCCATTAAGAAAGACGATGATGACACCCATATTAAATGCAGCTCCCAATACTCCAGATGCACACTACACCAATTTGCATGTTCGGACGAGCACTGTCATTGAGCGTGCAATTGGGCTTCTTAAAGCCCGTTTTCGTTGTTTGCTTGCCCACAGAGTATTGCACTACTCACCAGATGTAGCTGGTTCAATTGTAAATGCATGCGTTATATTACACAATATTTGCAATAGAGCAAACACTCCTGTGGAACAACTTAGCATCGAAGAGAGGATACAAGAATCCCAATTGCAACTCAGTGATGATATTGGTGAACAGTCACATAGCAATAATAGGGCTCTGCAAGATGGGTTAGCTATGCGGAATTCCCTCATTCACCAGCTCTGGGAAAGGCGTCACTTGCGATCCTGAAAAGTGTAAATGATAATTAAAAATTTTGTTTGTATTAATTTATTAATAAAATTGATTACCTATAGGATTCCTATGTACCATTACATAATGATATTTTAATTTAAATATAGTTTTAAGTAAAAGTGTATTTAAATAATTCATTTGTTGTTTATTGAGTGACACAAGTTATTGTATTATTAAATAGCCATTTACATGTACTATTTTATTATTTTCATGATTTTATAATAATTTCAATTTAGCCAGTGTAGGTACATATATATATTTTGTTTGTATGGTGTAAAACATAACATTAAGTTAATTACTTATTTTTTAGCTTTTATTATTATATAGGTTTTCTATTTAGTATTAAGTAGATAATATGTGTTAAGCGTAATATGTAGTTTTAAGTAAAAGTGTATTTTATAGAAGAATAAACTTTTGTTTGTTTACAGAGTAAATTGCATTAATGTATAAGTAAATAGTGGTTTACATGTATTATTATTTCCATGTTTTTATAATAATTTTGATTAAGTCAGTATATGTATGTAATATTTTCTATTTTATTTTTTAACTGAACAAGGAATAAAATTATTTTGACAGAGTTGTTATAGATTATTATAATAAAATAAAATTAAAAACTGTACCTTTCAAGTTTTTCATCTTGGGTATTTTGGGCGATCCTGTCAAGAGCTACACTACTTCTAAGAGAAGCCTCAGCTCGCATTTGAGATGACTGCACGAGAACAAGTCTTGCAGCCTCCTGTCTGAAAAAAAAAAATTAATATCAATTAAATTTATTGATTTCTTACATATTGTTCTTTTTTATTTTACCTGTGGGAATGGTAAGCCCTGCCCAAAAGTTTCTCCAAGCATAGATAGAAACTGTCTCAATTTCAGTCAAAGGCTGTTCTGTGGAAGGTCCTCCTCCAGTACGGTTGTAAGAACCTTTTACAGCAGCCACTCTTTTTTTTTTAATTTTGCTTTTAGATCCACCCAGTACTGAAAAATGTATTAGAAGTATAAATTATATATACATTGTTACTTTAATTAATTTACCCAAAATAATTATAAATATGCATGTGAAAAATTTTATAAGGTACAATTTTAACAAAATATGTTAGAAAACTTTATATAAGCTTGATATTTATCATTAATCCATTTGTTTAATTATAAACAGTTATTTTGTCGATTCAATCTACTTACATCAAATCCATTTTAGAGTAAGATTTGCTAACGACTGTACTTAAGTTAAAAGTATGAATTATGCAACTTACTTTGGACCATCCTTTCCAGTCTTTGTGAACTCTCATCACCCATGGCGTTGAGTATTTCTGTGACTTCACACCACTTTCTCTGGGAGTAGGTCTTTGCTTGCAACGACCTATTGTAGGCCGAAGCGATATCTTTATTGATATTTAAAAATTCCCACAATATTTCTAATTGCCGAACTGACACCCGACGAGATTTATTTCTAAAAGAACAAAATAATTAATTTAAAGCATTGCACCTCTAAAGCTTCTTAGCAAAAAGGTAATGTTCACACTTACTTCATGTTCGACATTTTTATTAATATGCAATTTATTATCAATTTTAAACCCACCGCGCTCACACAATTCTGTCACTGGTATGAAAAAACAAAACGTTCTGAAGCCGAAACTTACATGTAGCTTAACATAGACGTATATTTGTCGCATTCTTGGGCACTGTTTATGTTAACAACATAAATTTCAAGTGGCAAAGTAGAAAGAGTTCTTTGTTTGGACCCTAAGCATTGATTATAAGTGGCACCAAATATGATTACTTACTTTTGTTGCACTGAGCTAAAATATGTTTCAGAACATATCAAATAAACTGCGATAATAGCTAGCAGGGAATAGACAACGTTACGAAATCATTCGTTCGTTAGCAGGAATAAAACAATATTGTTTTACGAAGGTCATAGTACGAATTTGAGTAATGTTATTATAAGCTTAAAACAAAACGTTCTTAAAACATGATGTTTTTCTAAAAGTTGATAGTAGGCCTCCTGACGTTAGTATGTGTCCTTTTACATTAAGGAATAAAATAGAAATTTTAAACAAATATAGATTGTTCTTTCTTTTCCACTAAATGCTTAGCTGCTTGTTCTTAAATTTAGCATTTTAAATATTTATGCGTAAGTATTTTTTTTATATATTTAGATATTTACATATCTAAGTTTTTTCGTTCTCTCGTTATTGTTACTTTCGTAATCTTGTGTTTATTCTAATAATTTACTTATTTACAAGAATTATTGGTTTTATTTTTAGAACATGCTTATTTGTTGCAACACACCCCCGTTAATTATTAATTAATTTCTCCATTCAAAGGTTGTGGGGTAGAGATCGCTCTAAGAGATAAGAGCACCTCTAGTGGCATCTCGTATTGTTCTTTATGTAATTAAGGCTCATAATCTGTGTATCAATAAAGTGTTTTTATTTATTCACTACGGCCTCTATGATCGAGTGAAACGAAAATGAACTCTTCTATATTGGCTCGAGTCTGGGTGTAATGATACCGTCTTATCTTAGCTGCTTTAGCTATTTAATTTGAGTTTGGAACAATGTATGTGATATTGCCTAGTATTTATGTATTAAGTAATTACTATCATTATATATTAATATGGTTAAAAAGAAAAAGATTGAAATTTAGGGAAATAACTTATATTATTCAATAAATAACTTAGATCAAAGTATATACATGAGGTTCAGTTGTTTAATACAATTTTTACATCAGCCTTGCTTGTAAACGGATGCAGCTTGTCCTACGACTTGAACGGCTGGGCCTGCTTTGATGATACCGTCTCTTACATTCTGTCCCACTCTTTCCTGTGAAAAATAAAATTTCTTAAAATTTGCACACACGTACACACATAATTATAGTTGTATACATTTCACGAAGTATCTTCATTAACTCGTATTGTATAATCCTATTGAATGTACCATTTCTAACTGACACCAAAATCAACTTTAACTTCTACATGTAGAGTTGAATATCGAATGACAGAAAACTTTAGTGTAATGCCAATATAGTTTCCCAGCGTATATAATTCCATTTCAAATGGATTAACTAGGAAGTAATTAAGGTGTTAGAACAATGCAAAGTATAATGCGAGGGATAATTAATTATGACAGGCCTTACATTTGTGTTAAGATACTACGGTGTTTTATGTGATTAAACAATAGTATAACAATAAATAGGCCAAATTAAAATGATAATTACAAATATTTTAAAAAGCAAAAATGAACTCACGATTTTCTTGAAGATTTTCCATTTTGGCGCCGCTGTCACTGTTGAAGTGGCAAGGAACAAGGCAAATACGAAAAAGAATATTTTTGCGAAATTCATTTTTAAAAAGTTTTGTTTTTTTTTATAAGTTATTATTGTTTCGAATCCGAACTCTTTGTATTGAATGATAGAGTTACTCTAAAACTCGCTCGTTTTATACTAACGTTGGTATATTACATTAACGTGCTGTCGTGAAAGAGGGAAGCCCCTAATCGCTGTGTACGTGCGATGAGTTATTGTTAACATATAAAATTTTGAGTTTTAAAATAACTTTGTGATTAATCTTAAGGCATAGTAAAAAATACTACGACACCAAGATATTTCACGTCATCTTACGTCATAGATTACACAAAGACAATGTTTTACTGCTAAAATGGAAAACTAGCTTAAAAAGGCCAATGCAAGATAATTACAATTAAAGAAACGCATTAAGTTAGAAGGTTTGAAAATATTTTTGTTATTATTAGGGCCCGGATTAATATGTAAATACATATTTTTAATTTACATGATTTTCGCTCTCGTATGTGTTCTCTACCTAAATTATCATATATTGATTGTGAAAACTAATTTTTTATTTTCCATATTTTTCCATATATCATGGTTGTCCATATTTTACAAAAAAATATCACAATCATCCATATTTTCGATTTTTATATAATAAAACATGAGTTAGTTCACAAAAAATGATATAATTTAACGTGTTTGCATTCTCGTCACCACACGGCTGCGCGTGTGTCATTTCTCTTGCGTATTAATTGTCGTACCTACGCTCCCTCATCCTACATCATCTTGATCTTTCAGCCAATATAAGGCTATATTTAGGCCAAATCGACAAAGTTTTAATTTCGATAGATAATTTAAAAAAGCATGAGATTGTGTACTGCAATCAATTTAATAAGACAGATTTAGAGGAAGATGAATTAATCTTCGTATTTTTATTTGAATTACCTGAACATTTCGCTATCTTTTTATATATTTTTTTTAATGTAACTGTTACTGCATAATATTTTTTTGCAATAAACAACGTTTAATATGAATGATTTTCTTATTTTATACTCCATATTTTTTCCATATTTTACATTTTTAGTCCATATTATATGTACATATTTTGATTTTTGATACATATTTATCCGTGCCCTAGTTATTATTATTAAACATTTATAATGCTATATAAGTTGTGAAAACATTAATATTATTCATACTTGTAAAAATAAAACAAAAAATCTTGTGACTATTGTCAGACGACGATTTTCATTGTGACGGACCAATAATGAGCAATCTGTTTTTAATTTCTTACTAGCTAGCTAGCGGCCACGCGTTGCTGGGATAACCCGGCCACGCGTTGCTGGTATAACCTGGCCACGCGTTCCTGGTATAACCCGGCCACGTGTTGCTGGTATGGTAACAAACACACACACACACACACACACAAAGTATTGTCATAATATAATATAGATTAGCAACCTCCGTAGTCGAAATGCTCGCATCCTGATTTTCTTGGTAACGCCACTCCGAGGTCCCGGATTCCATCCCCGGCTGAGGAAATGTAGAAAAACGAACTTTTTTTATACTGACTCAGATATGGCTGTGGTGGTACCGTCGTTCTTTCTGAATTCCATAACACAAGTACTTTATCTACTAAACTTGGGTTCAGAATGATGATGACCGTTTGGTTCTACGGTAGCGATCCTTTTTTTTTTCTCGAGGGGAAATGCATTACGCATACCCCACCGTTGGGCGGGCGGTGGGGTTATGTGGGACTCACCCGTCACGAAGGACTGCCTTTCGCATCGACGATTCTAGATTTGAATTCCGGAAGGGGCAGTTGTTTGTATGATGAATACGAGCATTTGAACCTATGTCATGGGTGTTTATATATATTTCTATAAATATTATATATCTATGTATAATATATGTATCCGTTACTCTAGTATCCATAATACAAGCCTTACAGTGCTTACTTTGGGCTAGGACAATTGGTGTGATTGTAAGAATTATTTATTTATTTATATATTTCGGGTGACTAACCGACAAAAGGAATATAGAAAATTCAGAAACAATTCCAATTTCAGATATGCATGTCAGAAACATAGAAAGTGGAGATTTGTGATCTCTGCTTGACCTTACAAGAAAAATTTATTACATATGTGTAAAAGTAACTCAGAGAAGATCAGATGAAAGGTAAATACATCTAGAGACTACGAAACGTATATTGAAACTAGAATCGAACATAATGAAAGTGATTATTATAAACTATGTCAAATACGTAATAATAGAAAAAGTTAGAGGGTTTCCCTTAAACAATAAGTGCGATATATTTAGTTGCCTGTTGTTAAGGAAATTCTATAATAAACAAACCTTTCAATAGCATTTGCCATTTCATTATGTCGATATTTGCTTTGTTAATATGGGTATAGGTTTATTTATATTTCAGTCTTTGATATTATTTTGATATAGATATAGTTTTAAAAGATATTTATTAATACAGATGTCCATTTTCCAGATTTAAGAACAACAAGATTCTGTCGCTAAACATATGAAACAAACAACGTTTGATATTCTTTTTATTCTTTCATAATAATAATAATAATAAAGTACTTGTGTTATGGAATTCAGAAAGAGCGACGGTACCACTACAGCCATATCTGAGTCAGTATAAAAAAGTTCGTCTTTTATTTCGACCACGAAGGTTGTCTATCTCTACTATATAAAAGAAGGACTTTGTGGGTTTGTTACCATATATAGTTACCATAGTTACCATAAGCCTAAGAATAACAGTTTTTATAATCAATTAACGTTACCATAGCAACGCGTGGCCGGGTTATACCAGCAACGCGTGGCCGGGTTAGCTAGTAAGAAATTAAAAACAGATTGCTCATTATTGGTCCGTCACAATGAAAATCGTCGTCTGACAATAGTCACAAGATTTTTTTGTTTTATTTTTACAAGTATGAATGATATTAAAGTTTTCACTACTACTTTAGCATTTTAATTGTTTAATAATAATAACAAAAATATCTTCAACCTTTTAACTTATTACGTCTCTTAATTGTTATTATCTTGCATTGGCCTTTTTATCTAGTTTACCATTTTAGCAGTAAAGCAGAGTCTTTGTATACTCTATGACGTAAGATAACGTGAAATATCTTCGCGTCGTATTATTTTTTACTATGCCTTAAGATTAATCACAAAGTTATTTTAACCTCAAAATTTTATGTGTAAACAATAACTCATCGAACGTACACAGCGATGAGGGGTTTCCCTCTTTCCGCGGTCCCGTTATCTTCGTCTGGACACAGTAATTGAACCACGTTTAACCTAAGACCTCGAGATAAGGTTCATTTTGCGGTAATGACCACACGATAATGTTAAATACCTACGTTAGTATAAAACTGGCTCGATTTAAAGTAACTCTATCATTCAATCCAAAGAGTTCGGATTTGAAACAATAATAACTTATTTAAAAAAAACAAAACTTTTTTAAAAATGAACTTCGCAAAAATATTCTTTTTGGTATATGCCTTATTCCTTGCCACTTCAACAGTGACAGCGGCGCCAAAATGGAAAATCTTCAAGAAAATCGTGAGTTCTTTTTTGCTTTTTAAAATACTTGTATTTTTCATTTTAATTTAGCCTATTTATTATTATATTATTGTTTAATCACATTAAACACCGTAGTATCTTAACACAAATGTAAGGCCTGTCATAATTAATTATCCCTCGCATTATACTTTGCATTGTTCTAACACCTTAATTACTTCCTAGTTAATCCATTTGAAATGGAATTATATACGCTGGGAAACTATATTGCCATTTCACTAAAGTTTTCTGTCATTCAATATTAAACTCTATAGTAAGAACTTAAAGATGATTTTTGTGTAAGTTAAAAAAGGTATTTTCCATAGGATACGAGATAATGAAGATACTTCGTTAAATGTATACAACTATAATTATGTGTGTGTACGTGTGTGTAGATTTTGAGAAATTATTATTTTTATTTTTACAGGAAAGAATGGGACAGAATATAAGAGACGGTATCATCAAAGCTGGCCCAGCCGTGGAAGTCGTAGGACAAGCTGCATCCGTTTACAAGCAAGGTTGATGTAAAAATTGTATTAAACAACTGAACCTCATGTATATACTTAGACCTAAGTTATTTATTGAATAATATAAGTTATTTCCCTAAATTTCAATCTTCTCTTTTTTACCCTTCTAATATATAATGATAATAATTACTTAATACATAAATATTAGACAATATCACATACATTGTTCCAAACCCAAGTTAATAGCTAAAGCACCTTAGAGAAGACGGTATCATAACACCCAGACTCGAGCCAATATAGAAAGGTTCGTTTTCCACTTTAACCCGAGACCTTGGAATAGCTTTAACCATGAAATACGGTATGATATTCACTCTATCACAGAGGCCGTAGTGAATATATAAAAACACTGTATTGTTACACAGATAATAAGCCTTAATTAAATAAAGAACAATACGAGGTGCTACTAGAGGTGCTCTTATCTCGTACACTGATCTCTACCCCACAACCTTTTGGATGGAGAAATTAATTAATTATTAACGGGGGTGTGTTGCAACAAAAAAGCATGTTGTAATAATAAGACCTATAAGTATTGTAAATAAGTAAATTATTGGAATAAACACAAACTACGAAAGTAACAATAATGAGAGAACGAAAATACTTAGATATGTAAATATCTAAATATATAAAAAAATACTTACGTATAAATATTTAACACGCTAAATTAATGAACAAGCAGCTTAGCAGTTATTGGAAAAGAAAGAAAAATCTATATTTGTTTAAAATTTCTTTTTTTTTCATTATTGTAAGAGACTCACACTAAGGTCAGGTTTGTCTTATAGTGAAATAGGCAGAGGATTTATCCCTAACCCCGATCCTGACACACTTCACTCCTATCCTTATTTTCGTTAACTTTTTATACAAGCACATATTTTATGAATAAATTCGACCTGACCATTTTAGGCCTATATTACTTTACGTATTATCATTTGTCTCCGCGTGCCAAACCACTTAAGCAGCTCCTTCGGTATTCTATTATTAAATTCATCTAGACATACCTAATCACAAAATAAACTAAAAAAAAGAAAGTAGAAAAAATAACTATCTTATATTCCTGGAGGTGGTTGAACGATTTCTATTGAACTTTGGAATTTTATTTATTTAGTAAATTTATTTCAGCTGTTAATACTTCTTGAATTCTGCGATAATTTTTGATTTTCACATTTTCAATGCTATCTTATATAAATAATGTTATAAGAAAATACTAGAAAAAATCGACACGGCTTACAGGATTTCTCAGTTTACCTGAGAATAAATTGTGGGCCGCGGTGATTATTTTTTAGTATTTTTCGAATTTAATTTATTTGTGATAGTATCAGTTTAGCTAATCATAAATATTATTATCTCAAATGACTACCGTTTGGTGAAACAGTAGCGATCCTGTCGTTAGACTTGGGTTTGAGTCCCGGAATGGGCAGAGCTTTGCGTGATGAATAAAAGCATTTGTAACTGAGTCATGGATATTTATATATATTTCTAAGAATATGACATCTATATGTATAATTTATTATCCTTAATACAGGCCTTACCGTACTTACTTTGGACTAGACTAATTGGTGTGAATGTAATGAAATGTTGTCACTAATATAAAGGAAACCTAAAACACGCTTACACTTATTATTCTTAATGAATAAGATTTCCAACGAAGAATCAGTTAGACCGTAGTCCCAAAAAAATCCCTTAAGTACATCCCCAAGTACAGATACCTATCTCGGCAGAAGTACTTCCCTTTAGCTGAGTCAATAGCGTTCATATCTGTTCCTACGTCAATTCAGTGAGTATGTTTAAGTCAGGTTTCAAAGTAAAGTTTTAGTTGGGTTTTGAATGTAACAGCCTGTTAATGTCCCTTCTATTATGTATAATGTACGCATTGTACCATAATGTCTAGTATGAATTAACTCAGACAATTCTCGCTATCAAAGACTTGCACTTGCATTGACTATAAGCAGTATTCCCGATTGTTCAAGACAGGTTTCGTTTTTGGGTCGAAATAAGTAACTATTTATGGAAGTAAGTAATTGTTTCGCAATCGGAAACTATGAGCTAACCACTACGCTATGCGCCAATGAATTCATCTTATTAAGTTAACCGCCTTAAGGAAAAGTAATTAGAAGTACTATGTGATTCAGTGAAAATGTACGGCGAATGTACTTCCACGAAACATCGCCCAATAAGCTGCCACAGTCTTGGGCGTAAAGAAAAACTACTTTAAATGTGGCTCCTTGCTATAAATAACCTGTAAAACAAGTACTTAAACCAGTAAGTTAAAAACACAAAATTATCTTTATATATATAATTCTTCTGTGAGTGTGTATGTCACTGAACTCCTCCTAAACGGCCTAAATCCTTTGAATGAAATTTTTTGTGTGTGTTCAAGGGGATCTAAGAATGGTTTAGATTCACAAATCAGCCCGGCAGATGGCGCTGCAGACGGTATCTAGGTTATTTATCTATACTGCAAAAATAACAGGCAGGACAACGTCTGTCGGGTCCACTAGTGTATTTATAAAAACAAAAATATTTAGCTTCTGCAAAAACCGCATTTCACAGTGTAAAGGCTTTATTGAGGCACGGTCCTGATTGACCGTTATTAACAGTTTTATTATTTGTTTTTTATTGTGTTGTGTTGTTGTTGAATCTTTCTTGCTAGCTTACTTCTGCAAAGAACAAGTAAAATGCACGGCCCGCTGCAAATAAATGCAGATACCGTAGACACAAAGACAGCAATGCCCCTTGCACCTTCACAGACCACTCTTCACGCGTTTCGCCACCACACACAGTATTACTAGGAGCTGATAGACCATGTAATATCAAACACTAAGTGCTCGATATCGCTGTCTTGGTGTCTGCGGTGTCTGCATATTTTTCGGGCGGTGTATTATGCTTGTTCTTTGCAGAAGTGAGCTGGATATTTTTGTTTTTATAAATGAATATGGACTTCCGCCAAGTTAACACCTGATAAAATAATATTGTGTGTTAAAATACTGTCCCCGTTTACATCTTGACTACTTCTCTACAGTGATGTATTGGTAAAATAAGAAGTAAGGGAACGCATAGTGGGAGCAAAAAAGTCCTTTTTTTCCATGTATTTTTTTTCTTATTCTTACTATTCAAATTATTAACAAACACAAAAAGAGAAATTCAAAAAAAGATGAAAAGCAGAAAATATAATTACTAATGGTTTACTACAAAAACTCCCAAATAGGATCACACACATTTTTATCAATCTAGATAAATACTCTGTTAGTTAACATATTTTTTAAACGTTTTTCAAATTCGCGAATTTAAAATATAATTTTCAATTGTAATAAAAAAAAAAAACTAAAAAAGTATTGGAACGCGTTCCGGTTCTGAAAAAAGGTAAGGGAACGTCGTTCCCAATACACCACTGCTTCTCTGTTCTGTGAGTATAACAAAGTGCCGTAATCAAAGCAACTAATCTTGGTTACACTATTAACATGTTAGTTATCTTAAGCCGAGTTCGCGTTTACGCACTGACGCTATTTTAATTAAACGCTGAAACCATCTCACAGAGATTACAAATGAGGATTAAGTCATACAACATAACATAGAATGGATTACTAATAAATTACTTGAGATATAGACTCACTAATTAATAAACGTGTACTCATGTTAAACCTAGTGATCCCAAGACTTGTTTTATGTCCTAGGTTTTAAACTCTCGAATCATTTAAAGACTGACTCACAGAAAACACTTTAAAGGGTTCACAACTACTAAAAAACCTACAGTCTAAGACTTCGGGAACTTATTAATGTTAAATTAGTATTTGAGTCAAAATTGGTGTTTTAGGCTTAAATTAAGCCTTTAAAAGCATTTTACTCATAAGGTATTTATTTAAAACGCATTAAAATATCTCTTTCAATAAAATAGTGATTTTAAAAGACTTGTGAGACAAGATTTATACAACTCGACTCAAAGTCTAAAAAACTTTATAAGCTTTTAATTCTGTTAGCGATACAAAGCTAGGCTAATCCTAAAAAGGTATCAAAGCCATTTTGTAGATTATGTAGATTACTTAATACACGTTGTTTTTCTTAGTCAGAGTCCATTTTTGCTTCTAACAATTTTCTTATCTCTATGTTAGTAACGTTTTTTTAGTCTTTCCTCTCTGCTATCATTCTTAGAACATTATTGCTCAACTGCAGCATCACCGAAGCAGCCTTTTTGCGCATGATAGTATAAAAATCAACTACGCTAGCATCTGTAAACATGCCTGATGCACTACAGCAGTGCGACAGCCCCACCAGCGCTATTTTTTGGAAATAAAAGTAACAGTATAAGATTAAATTAGGTTAAACTTTTGTCCACGAGTAAAATATAATTTATAAAATTATATAGAGCTCATATTAGGTTACAATTCTATCAGGCTTAATAAGTAGCGTCAGTGTGAGATATTTAATCATCCTGCGCACCGTACACGTCCAAAATGATGTCATGAACTTATAGAGCATAGTCTGAAAAATGCTGTTGCGACTACAAAGCAGTCTGCTCATCAAAGATGCTGTCATCGTCATCAACCATCAGTGTGATAATGTGCAAATATCTCCGACACGCTGCAGAAGCGTGGCAGTCCCAACAACATCCTGAAGCAGGATACTAAGCGACCTCTTGGTATGATTAACCCACAGACTTCCCATGTAAAAACTGACAGTAAGTTTAAAAAACTTTATTTTTACTTCACTATTGGTCCCTAAAAAGAACCATTTATTACAAACTCCGCACATATTACAAATAATTGTGATATGGGTAGAGAGTTGACCCAATTATTTACAATATGCTAAGGTTCATGAATCAAAAATTAGAGGCGAACGGGTTTCGACCCTTTCGGAATTGTATTTAGGTACTTTTTTATATTAACGATTTTACGTTATAGCGGCCATAGTTACGATCTGACTGCGGCTGCCGTATTACGCCTCCATCTCAAGTGTAAATACTAGGTTTAATCTGGTTTTTTCTTAGAAATTTATGAAGTGTAATAAACAACACGCCTAATACAATCATAATAAAAGATCTGAGTATAAGTTTTTGATGTAGCGTGTTTGAGTTGATATTGTACAATGTTGTGTAATAACACAGCATTGATTTAAATAATAAAATAAAAATATAGTATTTATATGTTGTAAATACTTTTTTAATATTTGTTTTAATATTCATTACTTCCACATATTAACTAATTTTGTCGTCGAAGACTTGTTCTACTGAGCCAAAAGATAGATTGTAATGCTCCAGCGTTACAAACGACCTAGTTACCACAATAATTTAAGCGTGAGCGTGAGCTCATAGCTCATAGCCTTAAAAAGGACTGCGCGATCTCCAAGCAATCGACGTCACCATGACAGACATTGTGCAGATAAAGCACCTCTATTACTTTAGCTTGCAAATGTTTATGTAAATCGCAGAAATCATCATAACCGCGATATACTTAGTCTGAATGTCAAGCTCGTAAGTTCCATAAAATAGGCACCAAACACTGCTTCAGTATTCAAGAAAACCCATCACATATGCAAAATACAAAATTCTAAAGCAAAGATTGTTAATAAAAGGTTTACTTACGCGTAAAATATAGTGAAGGTAAAATACACTCTGGTGAAGGACACAGACACATATTCACAAGTATTTATGTTTATTTTATTCTTTATAATAATAAAGATATAAACGGTTCAAATCTTCTTGTAGTTTATAACAGTTTAATCATTTTGATCATATGAGAAACCTAGCAATCTTCGTCATTGTAAAAGTATGTTATGTATAACAATGACGAGCACTCCGATCCCTGTGAAACACCTGAGGTTATTGTAAAAAAGTTAAATCAGTGTTCACTAAACACTACAGCTTGATATTTCTTACAAAGAATTTCGACCGATCCTTACAAATCTCAACATACTCCAAGTTCATGCAGCTTAAGGAATAGAATGGTGCGATCGATACGGTCAGACACCTCATCGAAGTCTGAGTTTTCCACATAATTTGACATTTACCTGTAACCCGCCATTGATCCCACCAATAACGTCATCTGTGGAAATGCTATTTCCTCAAGATTTTTTTTTTTTATTATATTTGTGTTAGTAAAAAGACCCTCTAGGAAGCTGTTGCTAATATCCCTTATATGTTGGTTAGAAATGCAGATGGGCCACTCTCTCTTTCAATTTAGTGTGTTTAATTATTAAGATTAGACAGTAGTTTTCAGTGGCGTACTTAGTAGGTACTTTTTAATTACCTTTTTTGGAGCGGAGCAAGGGAAGTTCCCATGGAACAGCTTCAATGAAGAAATGTATGTGACCCTATAACTCTATGAGTTCGTAGCCTATTTTCGTATTATTCTTTAATGAATCGCACCAACAGGTTTAGGACTAGATCGTGACGGAGCCCGAATTTTGAAATTCGTAAAATAAAAAAGTTATGACCAAAAAACATTGGTTCTGTGGGATTTCCCATTAAAATAAAAAGCGCACACACGTTTTCATTTTAATGGAACTTCAAAATTTACTAAACATTATTGATTTTTTTCAATCTTTTATTTAGTATAACGCTCCGCTCCAATAAATGGTACTAGCGAAGCTTTATCTTAGCGACTGCATTGAACTAGTTATTCTTAACTATAGGACTATAATAAAAAAGAAACCAGCTCGATGATGTAGCGGTTAGTGTATTCCGCCTATGATTGCAGAAGTTGAGCAACATTCGCAGGAGTCGGTCATCGGATTGGTGGTAAAAAAAAACTGAAGCTCCACCATGCTTCGGAATGCCTTTAAGCACGGTCACGGCTGCTTCTGTAGTCATCCACACACCAATACACACTAGGCCCGTGTAATAGGCTATGAACCGTTATCCATACGGTATTTTTAATCATAGGCCAGTGCTTCAGCAATGGGCTTCAATCATCAATGATGATGAAACGAACTTATCTTGTGATCTTCGAATTTAGTTATGCATACATTACGTACGAGATGATAACCAATTTACATACAGTAAGTACGCAGTGTGCGGCCGGCCTTATCACACTGTTTATAGCTATTAAAGAAAAAACATTCTGTCTTTTGATTGACCTGTGCACGCACCAGTCATTTCAGTACAAATCAATTAAGAAGGATAATAATTTAGAACTAGGTTGAGTAGATGGTAATCATTTAACAACTTCAGATGACGCTCAATTTAGTTCTAAAGTAGTCGGTGAAGATGTAAGGTGTATCGTTGTCTTGGTGTCTGCGATATCTGCATTTATTTGCGGTGGGCGGATGAGGCATCTTGTTTATATAAGAAGAGAAAAGCTTGATATTTTTGTTTTTATAGGTACAATTGCCCGTAACCGCTTTTTCTTAAAAAAAGTAAATTAACAACATTTTTTTATTAAATATAATCAGGTATAAGAATAAAAATTAATGACACTATGGTTAAAACAATCAACATAACATATTCTATACTTGAAAAAAAACGAGTAGGCAAATTCAAGTAGTAGGTGTGTATCTCGATTGCGGTATTTAAAGAACATGTTGGACGGTTCACTCCAGCTTCCATTCCTACGATCCGCTTGCAGGTTAATGCTAGAGTTAATTCTGGAGTTGCCGCGTGACTATGTGAGCCAAACAGACTTGTATTCACCCAAAGTGCTAGTGTTTGTGGTCGTAGCTTTTTATGTAGCATTCCTAAACTTATAAAAAAAATCCTATTTACCAAAAGTTGGTTGATTGCGCTTGTAAAACACGGGTTGGACATATTTTGGATTTTCTTTATTGAAAAGTAGTCTGATAAATGGTTCGTAGGTACCAGGTTTGAATGTTTGATTTAATAATATTAATAACTATAATCTTCATATTATTGTGTTTTCGATTATAATTAAAATTTGCATTTATTTCAAGAAATATTATTTCTTTAAACGATAAATCACCCAGGTTTATATTACTATCTGACTAAAAATCATTTAAATGAGTATAAATGATAGGCCAAATTCAAGAGCCCCACGAAAACGCGACGTCGCGTAATTAGCAATGAACGTGTTAATAGCCCTGTAACCATATCATTTGAATATAGTGATAATACAGTAGGGATAATGCTTGCTATATTTGATTAGGACAACTAGCTCCTGATTCTAACTTTTGTGTTAAAATGGAATCAACTAGGACTCCTTAGCTTCATAATAAATATTAGTTTGACAAAACTCCCACTACGTAAGAAAGTAGTCTTGAGAAAAAACGAGTTGTATTGGTTTAATTAACGTATTACGGGAAAATAAAGCTATAAGTAATTATAAAGATATTGTTAGTGCGCCTGGGTTCATCAGGGCTTATCGGATAATCTCGCTGCCACTAAGAAAGGGGTCGCATGAATTGGATGATCTTTCCTAAATCGAGCTTTCCCAATGTAATAATGAGTTATTTGTATCAAATAATTTTTCTAAGACAAAACCGATACAGTTGTGATGCCCAGTACGGCATAAAAACAATGTCTTCTTGCTTTGATCAATTTCATTTTCTGAAGTATTTTAATAATGAGACAAAACGCAAATAATACGTAAAATATATGCTACGCCAAAAGTAGTCAATCAATTATAAGGGACTGAAAAGGAGCATCAAGCTTTCATGAAGGATATCTTTAACATACTCGTATGTGGTTAATACTGGGAAAAAGTCAGAAGGCTTACTGAATTTTCATATTCACTCAAATTTGTACCAGCCGTAGCACCCTCACAGGCTTTAACCTCCCTTCCCTTCCCTACCAATTCTACCATACTGTCGGTATAACATTTAGCTTTGAACGTCGAGGGAATTCTAAAGCGTACCTAGAAATCCCTTATTTGGGGGCTACAGACCGCCTGCCATTGGTCGTGGTGGCAAGTGCATACCACAGTTAGATTGGTACGTCTCAGGTTTAGGTGGTATCACTCGCCTATATTCTGTGTGCAATGGCAGTGAAAAGTCCTCACATATGTCAATCTGCGTCGGGAAATCCATAAAGATTTCCCGGGGTCCAAAAAGGCGGCCAGATAATACCTGTATTTTCTTTTAAGAGAGAAACTTTTTTGTATTTGCCTTTTCACTACATTATTTCATGTAAATCACGACAGTTACTTCTAATAGACATACTTTTAATATAATTTCCGAGATTGTTTGAAGCTAAGTCTTTTCCCGCTCCAATAATCTCTAGCCATAACTAATTATGGCATGCTGAGATCAAAAGTTCAAGAAATTTAGCAAACTGTCTATTAATATATTTATTTGTATTCAAATGGTTTTCAATATCACTGAAATCTATTCTCGTTCTATGATAGATAGATAGAAACCTCTAAAGTTTATATCTAAGTTTAACATTCGGTTTGGGAACTGTGAAAAAAAATGAGATTAAGCTAGATCTAAAATATACTTGTCAATAATTTATCTATGTGTACAGCGTCAAAAGCCGTTGCTGGAGGTCTTTTCTCCTCTGTGAGGGGTTAAATCGCATCTCTGCGGCCGATACCTGCAGTACCTTCCTTCAAGTTTATTTGTTGCAATATCTTGCAACAACTGAGCTCGATTCCGGAAGTAGAAATCGCCTAAGATATCCAAAAAAAACATTCGTATAATTTGCTGTTTTATAGTGTTGCGTGTCTGCTTATTAAGAATATTAGTAATAGCCTATGTATGTAGTTAAGATTTTCTGTAATAATAACAAATTATAGAATGTAGCCAGCCTCACTAAGTAATTTTATTATTTGTTGTGATATAAACTTGTCGCCACTTAAAATGGAGTAAATATATTTCAAATAATTCAGATCTATTTTCTTGTGCTAAACCGTTTTACATAAAATGCGGAAATACCTTTATGCAAGTTTTTACCGGATGTATTTTCTCCACAGAAGTAATCCTACCCTGATTATCTTTGTACATACAATTTAGGACATACTAAAACTTTAATATCGTCAACAACTTATACTTAAGACTGACTAAAAAGAACAACTCGAATACATTCAAAAATTAATTTGTATCTTAAATTATTTTGCACTACACCTACATACAATTTTCTTTGGATATAACAGCATTTTTCAGAATTTCAATACTTATTTAATTAAACAAAACACCTTTTGTGAGTAGGGACTTAATGACGCCTACGGTGTGGCGGGCGCGACACAATGGCGTCACCCAACAAAAGTTTTTAGCTAGCATAGCAACAACACTAAATTCTTATTTTCATATCATTATATGAAACTAAGGCACCTTCAAGGATTCTCTTTCGAAAGTTGCAAAAACCATCCAACGCTGATTTATATTTTTCTTCCAAAATCTTAATTTTGTTCATGTCATGGATGATATTTTATCATCTCTCGATCCTTTTTTCCACCTATTATACTTGTACCACAAAGTATTGTTACAACTCAGACCACACGATAATATGAAGTGATTACATACTCTTTGACACGTAATGGCGCGTTCACAGGCCCATTGAGCGACCATCTTCGCTCATGGCCGCAAAGTTTTGAGAGTTTGCTCAAGAGCTGCATTTGCTCATACCGCGATCTTCTTTTTTCCATCGGACATCCAGACGCACTGCGGGCTACCACCGTTTTTTGGTTGCTATTCCTACCTATCGCACCAACCGCGTCTCAACATCCTTCATAATGCGCACAGCAAAGGAATGGAACTCCCTCTCTGCGTCTGTATTTCCGAGAACTTATAACCCGTCCATTTTCAAAACCAGGCTGAATAGGCGCCTTCTGGGTTAGCTCGTTCCATCGTGGATTCTGTCATGGGCTCCCGGGCTTGATTGGGATCAAGAGCGAACCAATCCTAAATAATAAAAAAAATCTGGAGATGGTGGAAGAGAGAGAGAATATGCTTTTTTTCATTAGTATCATTAAACTGTGTGATAATAACGGCAACATACTACGTACTGCTTGACATAACTGGTAATCATTTTCGAAGCGATGTTTAAAACATGGGTAGTCAAAGCCGCTCAATTATCAGCAGTCTTTTTTATTACAGACATTATTTTATAAGCATTATTTTTAAAATAAGTAAATCATTATAGTTAAAAAATAAAGCTTTTGTATAACACCTTTTTCTTAGCTTAAAAAAGTGTTCATAATCTAGTTTATTTCTATATTACTTACATTGTATTGAGCTTTTGATTCATCTTTAATTGATTTAATCAGTTCTCTGCTATATAAAACTGGGTAGACGGCTACCGGTTACTTTAGGTAAATACTTTTTTATTTCGAGAGTAAAATTTGGCTGGATTGCATAATTAATCTTAAACTTTGTATAATTTTAAGAAAATCCTGTTTAGGCGGGGTCCCACGTTTACCTTAGTGACCGGGCGAGATAGCGGCACCGCTAGGCTACTGATCCAGATTGACGTAGGTTCCAATTCTATCTCGGAAAAAAATACAACGAAATTTTTATAAATCTTTGGAGATTTACGTATTTCTAACGCTGAAACAAAAAGATTTATATTTTATTACTCCTTTTTCGCCGACCTTAAAAAAAGTGTGGTAGAAGGTAAAATCACGTATTAAAATGATTCTTACGATTGTGTCGAAATGACAACTGTCTACATGTATTATTAGGAATTATTATGGTGATTTTGAAGATGAAAAAGCTTGTGATTTTATATCGTTGGTACAAGACAATCAAAAAAGAACGGAGAAAATAAAACTAGCGCCATCCAACGTTTGTTCTTGTTATATTACAAATTTTACAAAGCCCTGCGAAAATTGAAGATTAATACATTAAATTACTTTCATGGCCTTTTATTCTTGAAACAGATGAAGCCTTTGAAGAAAACCTGTCTCTATTCAAATGCATATCGTTCGTGATGGACGACAAATTGGAATTCATCTAGCTCCAATACCTAAAGAATCCCACTACATCGTTCAAAGTCCTCGTTGCTAGGGCACAGACCCTAAAACCATAGGTTGAAACCAATAAACTTATTTTCATTAAACAGAAATATGCAGACATTTGAACTACACCACGGCCATAGCCTAACCACGGCCCCGCCGGACCAATAGCAGTGTGAGGGTGCATACGAAGGTTTTTAGTGGGTAGGCCTTCAATCCTTCATCAGGCATTAGGCCGGGTGGAGAATAGGGACGAGACGATAACTGTGTTATATTTTCCTTAGTATAAATAAAAACGTATTATAACTATGTACTATTTTTATCTGAGGATAAGCTGTTTAATACTTTACTTCAAACAACAATCGTATGTTTTTTACTTAAAAAGGGGTTTTGCCTGAGATTTCAAAGTTGAAGCAACTTTCTCTAAGGACGGTCAGGGACAACTTATGAATAGAAATAGAAATCGTGAATACAAGTCGTCAAGTAAGTTGAGTACCTATCTCAAGAATATACCTTCGAAAGCTCGATCCTCGCAACTAATGACCGGACGCAAAAATTTATAACGATAACCCTTATGTGCCTACTTATTAATAGGAATTAATTGGTTCTCATTATAATAAAAATAATATTTGTTACACTTAAACCAGACTAATTGGGAGCCCAAATTAAGAAATGTAAGTCGTGTGTTATGAGTACTAGGGTAACAGGTAGAGATACATATATGATACATAAATATGTAAGATTCAGAGAAATATATATTACTCTGCGGGGTAAACGCTCGTATTCAGCACATAAACATTTGCCCCCTCCGTGACTCGAACCGAGGACTGTCGATGCGAATAGCAAAATCGAATCTGCTTCAAACGGTCGTCAAATTCAATTGCCACTAATAATAGTTATTAATAAAATTATTAATTACTACCAACCATTAAGGAAATATATTCGATAGAATTTTAAAAGTTACACATTCCCTATGTTTATCAGAAAAAAACGCTAGGCAGCGCTTGTAAGCAAAATGGCGATTGCTAAGCGGTATACGCTGTCAAATGGTAAATAACTATTTTCCTCTAGGACGCAAACTTAGCGGTCACTGGGGAACATAACCTTAAGTAAATATATTTGTATCAAAGCAGTGCAAAGTTTTAAACTATGAATAATTAGTGAATGACAATATTGAAAAAGACGATATTGCTACTATTATTTTGATGATTGCACAAAACCACCGGTTAACTTAAGTTTGTAAACAAACTTATCTAAGCAAAATGGCGGAAAACGTCAGCGCTGCGAAAGTTAGAAAACGTGTCCTTGCCGAAAACTGTATAGTTTGTTTCTTAGCGCCAGCGAGCGCTGTCAATCGCTTTTTTCTGCCAAACACACGGATTGAATACCTCCAGCAATAATGATATACATAGAATATTATGACTCCGCCTATATTGACCAATCGCCTATTATGACGTATTTACACAACTAAGTTTGGTTTTCATATAAAATTCTTTGTAACAAAGTCGGATATAATGACTTTGCTAACAGTGACATGTAGCTTATTATGAGCCATTTTTAATAAATTTTGTCCGTTTATAATGACCGACATGATTCTTTACATCTTCGTCAATGTTCGTTGATTCCCGACGGCACGTGGCTTATTTTTGTTTTGAATCTCGGTGAGTAATTGACAGTTGAACGTCACGCATTATTTTTAGTGATATCCTATGTAAAAAAATGTCATCTCAACATCGTAAAGCATTGTAAAAACCACAAATAACATGGTTATGAAGATGTTTTAAGCTGTGTGGTGTCTGGCAAAGAGTAGAACAGGTCTGATCCTTCACACTTAAGGATATGGTAAAATGCGCCTGCCCTTTATATATTAATGGTGGAAGTAAAGGGAATATTGTCATCGGCAATAAATAAATATATAATAATGAATAAAATTTATTTTTCGGGCATCAATGATCCATTTGCATTCTTACATCCCATGTTAGTACAATGGTAGCGATCCTGCCTTTCGAACCGACGGTCCTGGCTTCGAAACCCGGAAGGGGCAGATGTTTGTATGATGAATACAAGCATTTGTACCTAAGTCATGGGTGTTTATATATATTTCTATGAATATTACATATTTGTGTATCATATATGTATATCTATCCGTTACTCTAGTATCCATAACATAAGCCTTACAGTGCTTACTTTGAGCTAAGCTAATTGGTGTGAATGTAAGAAATATTTATTTATTTTATTCTTCAATAACTGCACAAAAGTTGGTAATAAAACAAATGTGTGCCAACAGAGGACAGTCCCCACTATTGGCAATGCTTTTTAGTACACTGTTTTTGCTGGCACGGACCCGATGCAACAGGACCCTGCCTATTTGCACAAAATAGGAAAACTGTCGACCCGATAGGCGATGTCAAATAAACAAAAGAAGAGTGGACTATTAAACTCAATATACTATTATCAATAAGATTTTGAAATATAGTGCAAGTCGCGTCCAACAGTAACCACGAACGGTCGCTCGTCCACCTTCGTTCGCTTATGCTGTGTATCCCCTGTGCCCATACTTCAGTGAACTACTAAATGTGTAGCGAAGTTTTTCGAATATTGTTCTTTTCCTGCGATCTTCAATACTCCTGGCAAGCATAATCTCAATCTCAAGCAACACTCTCTTCTTTAAGGAGGACTCCGACCTGTAATGGAGGTTTTCCGGCTGAGATGATAACGATAATGTAAAGTGAATCTCCGGTAATATTAGGCAAGACCTAGACTGCGCCTTTTCAAGTTGCGTCGCCACACAGAAGGCCTAAGGCATTGAAGTGGTTAATTAAGCTGCGGTAAACTAATTTGAACTTGTTCTGTGGGAGTAAAACCACTAGAGCTCGATGTTAATTAATTTGAAGAAAACCTTTCATAGATCTAATATTGGACCTAAATCGATAATAAACTTTTGGATGTTTCGTGAGGTTAAAAGCTTGTATTACATGTTAATAAAGTTATAATAATAATTTTGATGTTTTCGTGTGTTGGCATTAAAATGCGGAATCATTTTTGGCGGGAATAGGAAGCGTTATTCAAGTTGTTTTGAGTTTCTTGTCACATTACATTACAGATTAATAGCTGAAGCGCATGGTTCTACAAATTTGTAGATTGTCTGATGATGACAGTGCCTATTAATACCTATATTCCACTCAAAATAGGCACAGGCTTTCGCTATGGAAAATAACCATTTCCCAACCATGCTACCTACGCTTTATTTATTAATAGAGCTGATATTGGGCTCGACATTTTTCATTACTCGCTGTCAAACTTCAGGTCTCAAATTATTTTAATTATTATAATTCATAATGTTAATTAATGTTATTTTAATTTCCTAAACTGTTATCTACAAAGTACTAATTATATACATACTGTATATGAAGCTAGTTAATAAAAACGTAGTTTTATATGTTAATTATCTTTATTAAATTTGTAACCAAATATAAACTTGCAAATCTTTATTTCACGTATAAAATTACAATGTAATCAAAGTCAAGTTGTTTGACATTGAATAGCAACCGTATTCGTTGTCAAGCAACTTAACGAAATCTCAGTTCAATCACTAATTAGGAGAAACTAGCTTCCGCTCGGGATGGAAGGGCGGGAAGGGCGTAGAAAGATGGGGGAAGAAGGTGCTCGAATGGAAGCCAAGAACTGGTCGTCGGAGTGTGGGCAGACAGTCGATGAGGTGGACCGACGATCTGGTCAAAGTAGCCAGAAAATTCTAGCAGCGGAAGGCCCAGAAAAGGGAAGAATGGCGGGCAATTCAGGATGGCTACACTCAGCATTGGGTGGCGAAAGGCTGAAGAAGAAGACCTTCCGCTGGCGACTTAATTCACGTAATAATGTTAATAATTATGTCTAGGGAGATGTGAAAAATGTGTTAATAAATTAATTATTGTTTTAATAACACAAATTTTATCTATATCTATAAAATTTGTTTTGTGGGAAATATTTGAGTTTCAATATTGTCCCTGGAGTATTGTTTATTAGCATTAAAAGTGTTCTAGTTTAATCTCAATTATAAACTATTTTTGTGTGTGTTGTGTAACAAATATCCAAACAAACTTTAACATGTATTATAGTAGGAAATACCATACTAATAAGGTAGCGTAAAGAAGTTTAATGGATTAAAACATCTTAGCTTAAATCTATAATCTAAAATCACAGTGGTTTGTGTGTTTGTATGTCCGCTCTTTTTCCATTGTATCAATAACGTTACCAGTTAGTTCGTCTACCGGACGCTAGATGGCGCTAGCGGAAAAATATAATAATAATAATAATAATAGAAAAAAATTAAAGAATTTTGTCTACCCGTGCGAAGCTGGGACGGGCCACTAGTCTAAGATCTAAGAACACAAATTTGTTGTTTGTGTGTTTGTCTGTCCGCTCTTTTTCTCGCTCTTTTAACGTAACCATAGCAACGCGTTACCGGGTCAGCTAGTCCTTACAAATATTATTACTATTTGACGAAAGTTTGACGCAACGGTAGCAATCCTGCCTTTCGCACCGGCGGTCCTGGGTTCGAATCGCGGAAGGGACAAATGTTTGTATGATAAATACGAGAAGTTAAACATGAATCATGGGTATTTATATATATTTTTATCAATATTACATTTCTATGTATCATATATGTATGTCCATCCGCTACTCTAGTATCCATAACATAAGCCTTACAGTGCTTACTTTGAGCTAAGCTAATTGGTGTGAATGTAAGTAATATTATTATTATTATTTTGGGTTTTTAACTCAACTTTCAATGCTGGCATTGATAGTCACTAATAGTCTAAACCAAGTAATGACTAATATTATTCCCGGTATTGAACTGTATTACAGTTGGTTTGTCGGGATAACATCCATTTCTACAAATTTCCGAACTATTTCCGCCATGTATTCAATATGGATTACTATTATTATAAATTAAAAAGTTATTTTGTTTGTTTGTTACATTTTTAGGCCTTAACTACTGAATAAATCATTATAAAATTTCACATACCGGTTGCAATGGGTACAGAGAAGAATAGAAGTATCTTTCATTTCTTTCAAAATATTTTCCGTTAATCAACAAAATCAAATTTACGTGACCGTAGTAGTAGGCAAAAGCTAGTAAAGAAATCGATAAAAACTTTATTTCCACTAAAAGATCTATATGCAAAAAAGGTAGCTATTGTACTTAGTTAGAAAAACTGTGATGCAGTTACCAACAGTCAAAATTTAGTTAAGTTCCAAAGAATTTTAAACTACTTGCAATAATAAGGCTAAACTTAAACCTAGTAGTATTCCACAACAAAACTTTGTGTGTGTGAAATTAAAAGTGTGTGCGTTTAGTGAAATTTTAACAAAATCTAGTTTAAAAATGTAATTTTGTAATATATAAAATAATAATAATGTTACAAACACACACATGTCGCTGTTTATTACTACGCGAGTTACATAATAAAATTTCCTTTGATCACTTTTGACTGCTTAAGTTTCCATGTCTCGGAATTAACAAAATCTTGTTACTTATTAGTCCAGTTATTACACGCTTATCTCACCCCTATCTGTCAGTGCATTGATCTCTATTGACTGGCAAGGGTGTTTGATAAATCACTCACGTTCTTCATTTTCAGATGAAAATGGTATAATAATTGCCAACTTCAATTATGTTAAAAGACGCTGCTGTTTGAAATCTGGATAATTACATTATATGAAAATACATTTGAATATCTAAGTCGATTGCTTGTAAGTTTTCGCTCGATTATTATGTTTAAGTTTGCATTGAAAACTTAATTGACTGAAGTACTTCTCTGTTATATTATATAACATGTTACCTATGCTGTATGTTTGACTAATAAAATAATAATAAAAACAACCCATTTTCAGATATACAACTAGTAATTAAAAAAAAACACGACTTTTGTATGGTCACAATTTTCAATTGGTTGTCATTCATATTGTCAAATAAAAAAGTTACTAATTTTAGATCTGTCTCTTTACAAATTTAAACAGAATAGTAATTAAATCACTATTATTTCAAAATATTTTAATAATTACATCTTATTACTTTGGATATGGTTATAATCTACTTTTTAGGTTCCTTTTAATAATAAATAGGCTTTACGCAAGACCACACTCTTAACCCTAGGGTATAAAAAGGCCGATGATATAGCGCCCTTGTCCAAAAGTCGCCTGTTCACTCGAGATTTAAAGGTATGCTCTCGGGAATATAAACGCAGGCAGGGGATTCAATTCCTTGGCTGTGCCTATAATAAATTATGATTAAAAGCGCTTAGCACGACTGAATATCAACCAAGTAAAAATGAAAACCCGTTGTAGGTCTAAATGCCCGATGATATAATGGAAAAGGCGGTATGAGCTCATGTAGGTCAAGAACTCGTTTTCTGAAGTATATATCTTATTTATATATCTTTGTTTTTATAATTTTCCACATCTTTACATTTGATAAAATAAATAATAAACTCGGGAATATTGGCATGTCTTAGTAAAATTAAATAGAGATGTCTACATATTTTATGCCATAAGTAAATAATGTTATCATTTATACATATTTTTTAACATTGCTCGCTTTATAAAGATTACACATAAATACCCTGTCACAGTGTTTGACCGAGATCGACTCAGTAACTACGCAACCGATTTTGATGTTTTTTTTTTCCAACTTAGGACATAGGGTAGGTTTAATTTTAAGTTATGATTATAATAAAAAAAATATTGCAAATAATAACTAAGCTATAGCGACACGTAGTAGTCAGCTAGTACTCTATAAAATACCAACAAGCCGGAAGCTGTACGACTGTGAGTTAGACTGAAGCTATCTTTTCGCCAGCTTTTTGTTACCTGTCTCTACATTCCACTAATTGCCGCCAGTTATTGATTTAAAACTATGCCGTCCCAAAGGTGCCAACAATACTCCATGCATGATCAGACATAAATTTTATACAGAATCAGATACTGATCCGGCGTGAAATACAGCTAAATATAATTTAAGATACTCAGTTTTTGCCGCAGTTTGATCCCTACGTTCGATGGAGTTGCCAAAGCTGAGAGCGGATGAAAGCTTCATGCCAAAGATATATCTTTCTTGGTAATAGATAGTGACACTTCGGAAAGAAGGAGTGACGTTGATACGACCTTTTTTTTAAGGAAGGAGAAAGGGTTATACATTTAACATTACGTTATGTACTTATGCATGTGTGGGTTTAAAGCAGTGTGACATCGCAGTAAATTTAATATGGCGCTGTCTACAGGATAATATAACATGTTTTTTAAATCTTAAATAAAAACCACATTTCAGATTTTTATAATTTTTATATTTTTTATGCATTTTTCAATGCGATCTTCTTTCGATCGAGTCACAAGTGAAGAGAATTCACTTGTGACCCGAGTTGATATTTTCTAGTATTTTTCTATTATAATAATTTATCTTAAAAAGATCGCATTGAAAAATACATAAAATATATAAAAATTATAAAAACTAAATGGCTGTTTCATCTCAAACATTTGTAAAAATCGATTGCCCAAACATTTGTAAAAATCTTTCTTTAGAATACGAGAGGATGTTCCTCTTATTGGTGAAACAACTCTGGCCTACAGCGTAAAATCAGTAAGGTACTAAACTCGGCGTCAAAAAAATCGCACCTTATAAAAATCTTATTCAAAAATTCCTAAACCTTATATAGAGGATAGTGTTAGGTATCATTAGAAAGGTAACAAAAAGGAGCATCAAACAACAATTAAGTGCAATCTTTTTTTTAATTAAAATTATACAAAAAGCATAAAAATTTGAAAAATAATAAAAAATCTTAATTAAGTCCTAATTAATAATCGATAATTTACAAAAAAAATGTACAAAAAGTGTCTTAAAATTAACTCAAAATCTAGTGTTACCCCCCCTTGCCCTGATGACGGCTTCCATACGGTCCCTCATAGACCTCACCAACTTCAGGAGCTCTTCTTGAGGGATAAGACCCCATTCTTCAATCACCGCGGTTTGGAGTTCCTCTAGAGTCGAAGGAGCCGGATCCCGAGATCGAACCTTACGTTTAAGATGGTCCCAGAGGTGCTCTATCGGATTCAGATCAGGACTTCTCGCTGGCCACTGCATCACAGGAATTTGGGACCTCCGCAGGAAGTCGTTCACGATGGCTGCAGTGTGTGCGCGAGCGTTGTCGTGCATTAATGTGAACCCCTCGCCAAAAGATTCGGCAAAAGGGACCACATGCACATCCAGGATCTCTGTGATATAGCGGCGCGCAGTCAGCGACCCTTGTCCGCGAGCACCTCCGGTCCGGGAGACGCAGACCAGGTCGGTTTTGCCGGCAGCCGACATACCGCCCCAGAACATGCAGGATCCGCCTCCATATTCCACCGTCTCCTGGATGCAGGCTTGAGCGAAACGTTCACCCTGCCTCCGGTATACTCTTCTTCGTCGGTCGTTGCAGAAAAGACACACTCGTGTCTCGTCTGAGAAGAGAACAGCTCCCCACTGCTCAATGGTCCAATCGACGTGGTCGCGAGCAAACTGCAAGCGGGCTCGTCGGTGCGCTGCAGTCAATTTTGGACCTGTAGCAGCTCTGCGGGCTGCTATGTTCTTCTCCTTCAGTCTTCTTCTAACCGTGGATACACTCACGGTGCGTCTGCGAACTGCCTGGAGCTCCTGTTGCAGCTGAACAGCGTTTGAGAAGCGATTTCTCAAAGAGTACGACACAACGAACCGGTCGTCTCTTTCCGAAGTGCAGCGACGTCTACCGGACCCATGTCGCCGGATATAGCCACCGGTCTCTAAAAAGCGCTGGTAGACTCTACGAACCGAAAAACGGCTCAGATTCAGTTGCCGGGCGACATCACACTGCCGCACCCCTGCTTGCAGTAGTGCAACCACTTGAGCGGCCTCATCAGCTGTAGTGTCCATTTTCCAGATGTTCTTTCTTCAGTAAAATCAGTGCGTGTGTCCCCTTCAACGGTTTAATAGCGAATGACCCACATTGAACCCGTGTTGACCTCTTTATACCCACAAAGTTAGCGCAACTCGCGACTCTCCCGAGCAGCAAAATTTCCTTAGAATTTTTGTGACCCTTTATTTGTTGCTTTAGGTTTTATTTGATAATGAAAAATAATGTTTTTTTATTAAGTTAATTAAGTAACCTTTTAAATAAAATTATAATTAATACGACTGCATGTGCATATCCAGAGTTAATGCCATTTGAACGTGATTTTCTTAGAGGTGCGATTTTTTTGACGCCGAGTGTAGAAAATTTCGACGAGCATTGGACCGGATTTCCAAAGGTTGCGGGTTCGTTTCCCGCCTGAGAATTCACATGTGACCCGAGTTGATTGTTTCTAGTATTTTTCTATTATAATAATTTATCACATTTAAGATTTATTTACTATATTTATAAATAATACACACGGTGGGACCCTTTTGTGCATTTATAAGAAGGAACCATTTTTCCATAATGATTAAGTGCTTTTGTTTATGGTAAGGTCAATATTAAAACAAATGATATATACAATTATTTAATACATTGGAAAAAAAACTAAACATGCGGTACAATGTGTGTGTTTGTGTGAGTGTATAATAGTGGTATGAGAGAGTGCGTACGTGTGTATGATGGATGGAAGACTGTTTATACACACTCGTACCCACCAGAATGTTAGGTGTTGCTAATAACACGATAATATTGATGTTAGCGAAGTTTTGATTTAGTTTTAGTGTTATGATTTAATACACTTCGCCAAGCAGCCTTACCTATAATCTCAATATCGCAAAGCTATCTAGATATAAAATATATATCTCATTCGACTTTACTCATTTTTGTTAACGAGTTATAATATCAACGGACTTTAAAGCAATTACATAAAGCCTGATTTAGAATGATAACTTTAATCGTGTTAGTAGTGTATTTAATTTTAAATTAAAAAAAATAATTCTATAAAATCAGTGAGACTGAGAATGAAGACTTTAAAGTTTAAAAAACTAAGGAGTTTTTGGAAAATCTTAGTATTTAACTTAACTGCGAGTAGGAAACGTACGAAAATTTCGTAGGTAAGAAAAGACCCTACGTCTCGTAAATATTGAGAGAGGAAGAATTTTTTTTTTATATAAGGAAAGTATTTTCTAAATACCAATTAATCTGTTTGAAGATCTTTCACCGTTCAAAGAGTTTATTCAGATGGATAAGCCTTTTATTATTGTGTATATATTATGTTTAAACCGGACAAAGTTGAGGTACGCTGCTGTTTAAATATAATTTGCTACATATTTATAGACAGGTGGGATTTACCATTGAAACGGGGTTGGGTTCAGCTGCACATAGCTTAAACCTCTTAAAAACAAATGCATTATTCGAAATCCAAGTTAAGTAGCTAAAACACTTGTGTTATGAAATTCAGAAACGATTTCGGTTACACAACACTCGAGCCAATATAGAAAACATTGACTCTGCAAGGGATGGAACCCAGGACTTCGGAGTGGCGTTACCATTAAAACCGGTAATCGAGTCACTCGACCATGGAGTTCGTCGAGAATCAATAAGGCGTATTTATATACCCGCATTATTGTAGTTTACTAATTCTAATCTACGATTAGTGTTACAAACAGGGATTCAAAAACACCTTTATAAGGATACAGTTTCGTATGGGTTACACATTGAATCTGTTACAGAATTATTCCTGTATCACTTATTTGGGTGTTTTGAACCTGTTTTGCGTCGCACACTTATAAAAGTGTAACAGATATAATATTTTTTATTACCAATCTGTTAGAAACTGTTTTACGTTTAACTATCTATGTGTATACACAGTACACCAATCTAGGCATTTCAAAGTACCCAAATCATTAGTGAGCTGTCGCGTAGTTATGTCAATGTGAACTTTGTTAATTGTAACAGATATTAACACTTATGAACCGGTATTTTCTAAAACAGATTCAAAGTGTTACAGTTTCTTTGTGTTCAACTTTTAAAAAAGAAATGATAAACAGTGTTCTAAACTATTCGGATACCGCTAAAATCCCTGGTTACATAAACATACTATGAATGGGCTCTGCCCGAAATAAATAAATATATATTAATGACGAATTTTTAGTGCAACGGTTGTAACCGACGATCCCTAGTTTGAGTCCCGGAAGCGACAGATATTTGTGTGATGAATCCGAGCATTCGTACCTGAGTCATGGATATTTATATATATATCAAATAACAATCCACCATTATATGTATGTATATCCGTTACTCTAGCATTTCGAATACCGTTTGGTGCAACGGTAGTGATCCTACCTTTCGCGCCGACGGTCCTGGGTTCGAATCCCGGAACAGGCAGATGTTTGTATGATGAATACGAGCATTTGTATGTCATGGATATTTATATATATTTCTATGGATATTACATGTCTATAGTATGTATCGTATAAGTATGTCTATCTGTTGCCCTAGTATCCATAACAGAAGCCTTACAGTGCTTACTTGGCGCTAGGCTTAAGGTGTGAATGTAAGAAATATTATTATTATGTATGAAGGGGAGATTTTCAATAGCATTTTTTATAAACCTTAAATAAAAATACAACATATAGAATTACCTACTTAAATTTATTCAATAAATATCTTACAAATAGCATCATTTTAACCTATAATTTATTGTTCTATCCAGTTTTGTAAATAGTCGCTGCTTGGCCAACCACCTGAACAGCTGGTCCCGCTTTGATGATGCCGTCCCTGACGTTTTGTCCCACTCTCTCCTGTAAGAAATATTAATGTTAAAACACGAAAAAAAAACATATAAATAAAAGGGTCTGGGTGTTGTGTACCGTCGTTGTTTCTGAATTCCATAATACAAGTACTTTAGCCACATGAACTCAAAAACAAAGTATGTGATTTTTTATTTTTTTTATTATTTTCATAAAAATACTAGAATTTTTTTGTGTACACGTAACAGCACACCAGCCTACTGTGTACTACCAGCCTACTTTCTTAATAAATATTGAACGCTGTATGTTGGACTTTAAGCTAAAATTCGAATGAATAAAAACAGTATAATACTCGTTGTCGGACTGTACTGTCTTTTAAATGATACAATCCCGATCACTGATAACCAGCAAGTGTCTTATAAATGAATATATGAATATTTCTCCTGTCAGTTACTATAGCAAATGAATATAATCTATGGAATAATACCCATATTAAAGTTTTCTTTTGCGCACGACGACATAACTGTCATTGTGTGACACACAGTTCATCGACACATTTCACGATACAAAGGACTCGCAATAAGGAAATGCAAATCAATATCGACCTTGAATTTACTTAACAAAGCGTGAAGTTCAAATAGCAAACAATAACAAATGAACGCTGTTTTAGAAAATATACTTACAAGTTTTTTGAAGATTTTCCATTTTGGCGCTGCTGACACAGTGGAACTGGCCACGAACAAAGCGAAGATGAAGAAGAAAATCTTGGCGAAATTCATTTTTAAAACAAATAAGGTTTATTCTACCGTTTTGTATTTCGAACTTCGAAGTCAGACTCTTTGGAATGAATGATGCTCTGCAAAAAGCTCAGTGTATTAAATAGTTGTAACTCCACAATTCCTGTTTACAGTCAAAAGACAATCACTCAAAGAAAAACGACTCTTATTTCCAAGCGTTAGAGTACTGACGCAAGAACTAAACTGCGAACATATGGTTGAGAGTAGTAGATAACGGCTTCGCGAGAAAAAGGGATGCCCCGAGTTGTGATTGTGTTAATTCCCCGGGGCAACAAAACGTTGAAAGCCGTCATATATAATTATCTACTGTTATTGTCGTATTGTAACAAAAATTACGTCTTTGCTGATTAAACTCCATCTGCGTATAACTTACTGTTTTGATTACATTGAGAAAAGTCTCAGATCGTATTAAATGGGGGAATAAATAAATGAATTATTTATTTTTCACGAAAAAATACTTCAATGACAGAAAATACAAGGGGTCGTAGCGACCTTATTACTACAAAGTATTTCTTTTAATTGTCCTTGAGATGGTCTTAAAAGAAATTCAAGACTGTCGCTGTGCACAGGCGTATAATATGAGCACATTGGGTATTGTAAACGCTAAAATTGTAGACGACAGTTAGATTTAATTTCTTTATTTTATAAAACTAATAAATCTAATGGTGTGAGTTGAAAAAAAACACTTTCTAGAAAAAAAAATCTGTTTAATTTCTAATGAAAATATTACTACCATCTGAACCCAATTGCGTTCTTCTAGTGATAATTTCTTCAAATAGAACGCGTAGCAGTTTAATGCTTTAATAACAAAATAAATGAATTATCAAGTTTGAACTTCAATCCCTATGTCTACAAATATTATAAATGTGAATGTAAGTTTGTTTGTTATGCTTTCACGCAAAAACTACTAAACCGATCATCATTAAACTTCGTACATATATTTTTGGAAGTATCAGAAGCAACTTTTTAATTTTTTTAAAAAATAAAAAAATGCAGGCGGAGCCGCGGGTAAAAGCTAGTACTTAATATTTTTTTGATAACATAAAGCAGTAGATTTTATTTAAGCAATGAAATTATGTGATTTTATAACTGTGATCTTTTTACTTAGTTCTTTCACTTCCGCACCTATTACACATTTAAATAAAACCATTATCGGGTTAGTGACAAAGGTTTATTTTAATGTAATCTTTTTGTTAGCTTTTATTTAGTTCCACATATTTCTGTGTCTGTCTATAAGCAAATCTAGCAAGTTAAATTTGATAGAGTTCACGCTATTCAATTGAGCTTAGATTTTGCATGCATATGTAAAGTAGAGAAATTGGCAAAGAATTAATCAAAAGGCAAATGTTTCAACGAACTCTTTGTGATATTGTCGTAAAACCTGTCAAATACCGTATTAAATCATACGAAAGAATTCGTTTGGTACAACGGTAGCGATCCTGCCTTTCGCACCGACGGTCCTGGGTTCGAATCCCGGAAGGGGCAGTTGTTTGTATGATGAATACGAGCATTTGTACCTAAGTCATGGATGTATGTATATGCATTACTTATTTATGGATTATATATATATATGTCTATCCGTTACCCTAGTATCCTTAACACAAGCCTTAAAGTGCTTACGTTGGGCTAGGTTAATTGGTGTGAATGTAGGAAATATTTATTATTATTATTATTAATTCTCTAAATTTAATTTAATCATTAAAACACTTAAATCGTAACAAACCAAAAAACCAAGGTTTACAATACTATCAAATTGATTTCCAAAGTCGGCCAAATACTTACAATGATTATGACACGGAGTTGATCTGGTATTGGAGCTGGTGGTTAAGGGGATTTTCTCATAAATTGCCTCATCTCAACGAATTTGGGTATGATTCGGTTTGACAAGAACTCTGGTTCTATAATATGATATTCAGGGTCTGGTAGAGTTGAATGGTGGTCATGAAATAAAATAACACAATCCCAACAAGATTAGGCTTTAGAGATTTTCCTAGATAGATAAAATGGCTCAAAATCAACGATGAAGTGCTAATAATATAACTACTTATTTATAAAAGCCAAAATTTTACACTAATTAAAAAAGTATAACTTCTTGATAAGAAAAAAAAGTTTATTTATTTTATTGGTATGCAACTAAAAATATGCTTACGAGATTTAAACACGGGAATAACGCCTTTAAATTTAAAATGATAACAAAAAAGTCTTGAATAATGACAGTTATTAGAATCGAAACGATATCCAAGGTCTGATACTTATATGAGCCGCTTAGTTGAAAGGCACTTGATACACCATAAAAGAAAATTAATTAGTTGTAATTAGTTAGCATCTTGAAGAAACCTCAATATGTATGCTTTCACTTTATTATAAATTGATTACAGTAAAGTTGCTAACACAGTAATTAAAATATGAGTAATAAAATTAAGTTGAAAATTAAATAAACCCCGCGTAAGATAGCGTAGTATTACGCACTACGTATATCCTAAAGCAAAAGCATTATAAATAATGTCCATCATTGTATGTACTATACCGTGTTATGTAACAATCGTACTTAAGTCTTTAGTCGTGCATAAGTGAGAAGATTAATTTATCCAACTACGCGTCTATGACTCCTAATACAGCTAAAAAAAGAGTTGACGATCGTAAAACAGCTGAACCGATTTTCATAAACCAAATCTAAGAACCTGCTTCCAAATAAAAAAGAACAACATACAAATCGGATAACCAATAAAGAGTTATGACGTCACAAACAGATACGCAGACAAACACACACTAAGATAGCGGTCACACCAATAAAGAAATTAGATAATGTTAAGTATAGTATCTTAGTGAGCTCATTGAACTCAATGCTAACGTCTGGGTTTGAGCAGTAAAAACCGTACAAAACTTTTTTTAAATGACTAATGAAAGCTTGTTTTTTAGGGTTCCGTTCCTCGAAAGGAAAAAAACGGAACCCTTACAGGATCATTTTGTTGTCCGTCCGTCCGTCTGTCAACATCCTTTTTCTCAGGAATACGTATACGTATCAAGCTGAAATTTATATCAAATACTCAGGTCTACTGTCCCTTGGAGCTGTGAAAAACCCAAACTTCTAAGCCAACGCAATCAAAAGATATAGCCGTTTACGCCGAAAAAATTCCGCAAATTTTCAACACTCGCAAGGGAATCAAAACCTACAGGGTACTTCCCGTGAACTCAGAATCTTGAAATTTGGTACAAAGCTACGTCTTATAGCACAGATAAATGAAAAGTTGCGAAAACCGTAAATTTTCAGTTACATCATATAATAAAAATATTTTACGGAAACCTCGGTGCGCGAGTCCAACTCGCACTTGGCCGGTTTTTTTTGTCTAAAGTCTTGTCTATAGCCTTTATGCTTCTAAATAAAGATATCGGGAAATTGAATTAACGTTCTTTGACCAGACGCGTTGCTCTAGTTGTTCATGACCTTGACTGCGAAATATGTGTCGCCGAGACGCATATTAGCCGCCACCATTTGTGTAATGAGCTAATTTTTTTATACCTACTTATCTGTTATTTTGAGTTATATTGTAAACTGTATTTAGTTAACTACTAAATACTGTTGAGCTAAGCATGGACTGGAATATGCATCATGCCGGTGAAAGGATACTTCTACTGATGTTGTCAACTTATGTTTTTGAAGTGAAAAGTTCTTAAGCGGCGTTCTGCACTTTTTGGGATGGGTAAAAAACGTTAAACTCGCGTCAGGTCACGTGACCTGATCGAAGATTCGTAAGACGGAGGGCAGGGTCACAGTAAAGAACAGTAAAATATCTTCATACAAACGTGCCGCTCTCGGTTTGAATGTGTGCGTGCGCGCCGCGCGCCGTGTCGGCACGCGATTTCACGCACACGCTAGCATAATATATGGGGGAATAAGGTGGCGGCAGTACGGGCTGTGCCGCGCGACCGTGAGCATGCGCGTACGTCACATGACCGCTCGTGATCGTCAACTCTCGCCGGCCACTTACCATAATATTAATTATTACGAGTATCATGACTTCAAAAAGGGGAAAATAATATTGAAGTGTTTTCGGGTGCCTCAATAACGATTTCGCAAACAAATATTCAATCATAATATGCTTTTTATTACATAAATTTAGATCAAGTGCTGCTTGTTCGAAAATATTAACTAAAAGTGAGAACCCTGGGGATCAACGCAAGAGTAGGCTAATAACTCGGCGGGCGGCCTTAGATAAACTACTGTTCTGTATTTACTGTGGCAGGGTGCTTGCGCGAGTGTGCGTGTGTGCTTGTTGTCATGTTTGTGTACGATAGCGCAATAAATGAATATTGAATTGAACCATATCAATGAGAGTAGATACTTTTATACTGATAACTGAAGCAATTCGTGCGAAATTATTCCCTAACCATCACAAAATATCGCACCTAGGGTGCAATAACGTCACTTATGTAATTTTAGACAAAACTGAACTGAGTGTGAGAAAATACTCCTACCTCTACTCTACCTCTTTACTTTGCTTGCTTTTACTCTAAAATGAAGTTCAAAGTTGTAGCTTAATTATTTTATTTGTTTAGCTGAGAAAAACCATATGTTGTAAGGATGTTCAATTTTTAAATGCTCCCCCTGAAATATTACACCATTTGCATAAGTGACGTTATAGCACCGTAGGTGCGATATCAAAAATGCACAACGTTAATGTTCATGTTTTCACTTCTGCCGGCACTCCCGGAGTGCAACCCGTTGTTTTTTTTTTCAATTATCTGTACGTCATATCAATGTTTGATGATGATGAGGTATACTTAATTAAAACACGAATTGTTGCCTTTATTATAATGAATCACGTAATGGAAGCATATTATTGTGATAACAGAATAATATTGTTTTATGTTGGCTATGTTGGTATGGTAATTATATCTCAATATCAGACTTTTAACTGAAGTCCAAGCCATTCCTATGGATTAAAACATCGTTGGGAGAATTGGCCGTAGACCACAAGAGGGACTAATAAGAATTAATAGGGGCAAACAAGCGTAACAGATTAGGACCAACAGCTAAATGTGCCTTACGACACTTCGATAAAAAAAAATTTGGTCACCCATCCAATGACCAGCCTTCGTGAAAGTTGCTTTACTTCCGCAATCATAGGTCAAACTTATTTCCACCAACCTCAAATACTAAAAAGGAGAGTTACGTCAAAATCTTTAACATCTTTACTATACGTTAAGACAAATCTCAAATGAAAACATTCTAACTTCGACTTTTGTTGATTTCTCAGTTCAAACGGTTTACTTGCATCGTTATATTATCCAAGAACTAACTAAGTTCGACGATTTGCGTCCAGAGTAATGTTGAGTTAAGAGATTAAAAACAAATAGTTGAACACACAAACTTCTGTTGTTTCTCTTCCTTCACTCGCATTCGCGGTGAAAAGGCAACTTAAAAGCACCAAAGTTTACGTTGATGATCTATAAAAAACTTTTAAGTATTTCACATATTTTGTCCTATTCCTTCTTGCGAATAAAGTGATTATTTATATTTAATTGAGAGAAGCACTCAAAAATAAATACACCATCTTTGAAGACTACATATCCTTAATGTTGATTAACGACGTAATCAAAATATCAATTACAAGAAGAGAACTGTCAACAGCTCCTGTTAATATATTTTATATTAAATAATAATAATTCTAACATTTATACCAATTTACACAAGGTAAGTACTATAACGCTTGTGTTATGGGTACTAGGGTAAAGGATAAAAATACATATATGATACATAGATTTGTAATATTTATAGATATATATACTAGGTCTGCAATACATGCTGCTGTTTGCAAATACTGAGCGAAGCAATTAGATTTTTGAAGAGTGGTTATTCCTCGATGGTATGTCCGATTTCAAAACTTTTTTTGCACATTAGTCACGACCACGATGTGAGTTTTGGCGCCAAATTTCATCATTGTAGTCTCAGCGATTTTTATGTGATCAGCTTTTAAATTTTTCTTTAGGTGATTATTCCTTCATGGTATGTCCGATTTCAAAACTTTTTTTGCACTTTAGTCACGACCACGATGTGAGTTTTGGCGCCAAGTTTCATCAATGTAGTATCAGCGGTTTGGCTGTGATCAGCTTTTGAATTTTTCTTTCGGTGATTATTCCTCCATGATAAAGTCTATATTTTTTTACATAGCCTATGTCCGTTTTGGTTATAATCATGTGTGTTCATGCCAAAATTCGTTCGAATTCGAAACCTTTAAGTAGCAGGAGGGAGACAAGCGAAATTTGTGAGTTGCCTAAAAGAGAGCTTCGCTCAATAAATACCCAATACTCAGTTACAAATGTTCGTATTCATCACACAAATATTTGCATCTTCCGGGCTTGAACCCAGGACCGTCGGTACGAAAGGCAGGATCGCTACCGTTTCACCAAACAGTCGTCAAAATCGTCATATCGTCGTTGCGCGTGCAAAAATCACTATGTTAAATATTTAAAGAGTTTCGGAATGTAGCTATGTGACATTCATACTTCGAAAGTTCCATATATATACACGTTAAGTGTTATAATTCACAAAGCTAAAACAAATTTATAAAAGACACATAGCGACTCTTTCACGCGCAACGACGATATGTGACTTTGTAAAGTGACTCAACAGAAAAGAAATGCGGTATCTTATAGTATCATGTTCAAAGAAATGCGGTAATAAACTTTAAACATGATACTATAAGAACATATAGCTATAAAGCAATTGAATAATATAAATAAATTAATTATGTGTTAATGTTTCACCATGTGGTCTCATTTACACTTAAGAATGTTGCAAAAGACGTCTTAAATTTTTTTATGGGTTACTTAGAAATGAAATTGATTTTTTACAGCTACTCCAGAAATTTAATTTTAGAATACCGTATAGGCATCCCATATAGAATAAAAAACCGTTATCTCTTCCTATACCTCGAACAAAATTTGGAGTAAATTTACCAGTCTCACGATTAGGTAGGCTCTATAACAGGCATCAGTGATGATATTGATATATATTGGCTGATAAGTTTTTAAGGTGGATGTCATGATGTATTTACCTATATGTGTCTTTGCATTTATTGATTGTATAATTTTCATTAATATCTCGTGTTAAAATGTACAAGACATTGGTAAATAAATAAATAAATAAACAATACTTGAAATAATACCGTGGACCGATATCTAGTTTTTCAATATGGGAATACGGATATTGTCAAGCGACAGCGACGTCACGTCACGTCACGTCAGCAAAGTCACGTTAGTATTATCGGTTGACTTAATTTTCAAAGAAATTGGGAATACCTTTTAATATTGTCGACGCGCCAGATTTAGGCAAACGCACATGAGCATATATATACATATATCAAGTATATATATACCTATACATTATGATACTTAATCTGCTAGCAGGTGCAAAACATCATCTCAGCTTAAGGCAATCACTGAGTCTTCTCCAAAATGTGTTTTGGACATATTTTCCACGCTTGACAGGCGGGTTGGAGGTCGCAGTCAAATACCATAAGGCAGTGCCGGATTTACCATAGAAGCTGAAAAAGCTGAAGCTTAGGGCGGCAAAATTAGGGGGCGGCAAAATTGGCCCAAAAAATAGGTACATAAAAAAGTATGGCCGCGGACACGAGGTGGGCGTGCGGCGATGGCGTGGCGGGGCAGAAATTCTTTAGCCCTTTATCCATAGAGTCGGAATTAATGAATAGGATTTCTTACGAACGATAACATCGATGATTTTGCTGATTCCAAATTATGCAACAAAAAATAAAGTAACGTTTTTTATAAAGATATTTTATTCAAGTAGAGATATAAAAAAGGAGTTAACGTTATTGTGAGCAATGCATCTAATTTTAGAGGTCAGTAGGGGCGGCAAAAATTTTATAGCTTTGGGGCGGCAAATGTGTAAATTCGGCACTACCATAAGGTATATAATGCTGCGATTCATTTTTCATTCTATTCTATAGCTATTCATTAGTCGCCTTTTATCACATCCTTAAATGTTAAAGATTGACGCTATTGTTCTTTACCGCATACCACACACTTTGCACAGAATATCCTTGTTGTCTTGGTTGCAGCGTAAGAACCATCGAGCCAACATGACTCCACGCATTTATAAACATTTTTGAATGCGCCCCATATCAAAGTCTTTCGTCGAGTGATCGTTAACCGAAATATTTGAAGCGTTTGACAAGTGAAATCTCTTAAATATAGACTTGACACTTTTAAGGACCGTTTATTGATCCAATTTTTTTTTTTTTTTATTATTTAGGATGGGTTTGCTCTTGATCCCAATCAAGCCCGGGGGCCATGACAGAATCCACGATGGAACGAGCTAACCCAGAGGTGCCTATTCACCCTGACCTTGAAAATAGACGGGTTATAAGTTCTCGGAAATACAGAAGCAGGGAGGGAATTCACTCCTTTGCTGTGCGCGTTATGAAGGATGTTGAAAAGCGCTTGGTGCGACAGGTAGGAATATCAACCAAGAAAGGGTGGTAGCCTGCAGTGCGTCTGGATGTCTGATGGAAAAAAAGGAGATGGCGGTATGAGCAGATGCAGCTCTTGAGCACACTCTCCAAAGTACAGTCTGTAGAAGACCGCCAGACAGGCAACTTTGCGGCGATGAGCTAAGGTGTGAAGCTTGCTCTTCACCAATTTGTTGTCCCCGATGAGCCTCTCAGCTCTGCGCTGAATCGTGTCCAGTGCAGCAAGTTGGTATTTTAAGGTAAATACAAGAACCTCTGTCTTTGTGACATCATACGTTCGTGAACAGCGGCATATTGCTCACAAATCGACAGTAAGATACTTGACCCTTAATAGAAGGCCTCAGGAGAACAATGTAATCCTTGTACTTCAAGTTGTGAACGCAAAAATTACCAGCATGGCAACCGATAACAGTGCTCCTTATTTTCTCTATCAAGTCCTTGAAGTAATAATAAAATAAATCGCGGGAGGTCAGGGATCTCTGGAATACACGTGCTGTTTTCTTGCAAATACTTAGAAGAGGTTGAGCCGCTCCATTTAACAAAATTTGTTTGGTTTCAGTACCAATACCTCAATTAATTACCTCTCTTTAATTAAATACCTTAATTAACGTCAGTAATAATTAATGTGCCGCATTTTATATAATGTTTTCGGTCCGCTTGAGTTGAGCTTAATATAAACACAATATAAAGAACCTGAAAGGTAAGTTCTTGCGTAACTGCGTATTTCCAAGTAAGTTTATCACGGCATTTTTCAAATCGTCATTTGTTTCTATGATGTTTCAACTGTGTCCGTTATTAACCGATTCGTTGCTGACGGCACGCCTGTCGTGTCACCACTTTTTTTGCGTGTGGCATTAGCCACTGAAACCGTGTCATTTTCAAATCGATGATAACTCCTTCGAATCAAGTTTTAGGGAAATCACTGCAGAATAAAACTATCTTCATTTTTCACGTAAATTAAGCTCGTAGCCTTCGTTTCTGTAATTGTATGTAGCAATGAATCGGTTAAGGGTGCGGTTGATATGCGAGGTCGGTAAGATTGGAAGCCAAGGTACGAAACTATGTGATCCGTTCCACTAGGGCGATTCTGTGTGAGTGAGAGTTGGTATGAAGTATTGTCCCCGGCTATTTGCCGGGGTGAATCTCAGAGTTCTATATATTTTTCTCCATAACTCTTTGGCAACGTCACTATTTTCTTTTTTGAAAGTCACAAGTCAACTAAATAACTAGTCGAGACGATACAGCGCAGGCGTCCTTCCCTTTCCTTCACCCGCTGACCTAAGCTACGCACCGCACATAGATCGTGAAGCGCACGTGACATGCGCAGTAGTGAATATTGTACCTAAACTTGCTACTGCGCATGTCACGTTATTTCAAAATCATGTTCAACTTATTTGCCGGAGACTATACGCTTCACGATCTATGTGCGGTGCGTAGCTTAGGTCAGCGGGTGAAGGAAAGGGAAGGACGCCTGCGCTGTATCGTCTCGACTAGTTATTTAGTTGACTAGTGACTTTCAAAAAAGAAAATAGTGACGTTGCCAAAGAGTTATGGAGAAAAATATATAGAACTCTGAGATACCAATTTGAGTACATACAAGTTCAATAAAACGAAGGATGCAATGTGGATGGAAATTATAAGAAAAATCTATATTTAAATGCAGTAGTTATTTTTGTTTTGAAGTACTTAAATGTTTTTAATTTAATTTTTGGCATTCACAATGCAATTTTTCTAAAAGATAAGAACCTCCCAGCGTAGGCAGCGTAGTTGCTTTTTACACAGGTATTTTATATCATATAGCAGTACTTAAATGTTCTGTGATATTTATATCCAAAGGAGAAAAGAAAATAATGAACTTTCAAAAATAGGAGATTCTTGCTCAGATAGCGAGAGGATGTGGAATTGAATCCCGCTTGACCCCCAAAAAATAGTTTTTTACAATCACTTCTTTAGATAAAGAAAAAGTTTTTTATTGTACCGATTTGATTTGACGCCGAAGTAGGTTATTTGGGAGTTATTATTAGAGGTATTAGATAATGGTGTTTATGGAAGAAGTCTAAAAAAATAACTTCAATATTCCTCAACCCTAACCATTATGTCGTGGAATCACAGTCTCCATAGGGGAAGAAGCTTTCCATTGATGGATAATCCTATACCACCATACCCACGTGCATAATTCAATCAACAGAAGAACAACTACAGAGTATCAAAAGCAAAGAGGAGTATTATTCATTATTAAAAGAAGAATTATTTAGGAGTCGTAATACTCTTTCTTTATTATTGAATTATGTCCGCTATGTAGACAAAGGTCTTGACAAAATAATAATACTAATAACGACCGTTTAGTGTAATGGTTTCGGTCCTGCCTTTCGCACCGACGGTCCTGGGTTCGAATCCCGGAAGGGGCAGATGTTTGTATGATGAACACGAGTATATGAGTCATGGGTGTTTATATATATTTCTATGAATATTAAATATCTATGTATGTATCATATATGTATGTATACTCCGAGCTAGGCTAATTGGTGTGAGTGTAAGAAATATTTATTTATTTATATTTATAATAATACTTTGTGCCAAGAAAAGTAAATAATATATCTCATATTAGGGGTTAAAGTATGAAATTGCCGATTTGTACTGAAAATCTATATTGTTTATTTTTTAAATTTTTAACAAATTTATTTAATCAAAATAGTTGCCATTATTATCTATACATTGCTGCCATCTAATGGGAAGGTCATTAATGCCTTTGCGATAGAATTCCGACGATCTAGACTGCACAAACTGTGTGAAAGCATTTTGTACTGCCTCCTGGGAAGAAAACTTCTTGTCACGTAGATAATTGTCCAAATCACGAAAAAAATGGTAGTCCGTTGGAGCAAGGTCTGGTGAATACGGAGGATGACGAATGGTTTCTAACTGCAGTTCCTGAAGGGTCAAAATGGTTTCTCGTGCTGTGTGAGGTCTCGCGTTGTCGTGGAGCAATAATGGTGAAGATCGATTCATGAGTCGGGGCTGTTTTACTGCTAGTTTTGTCAACATGGTTCGGAGTTCGGCACAATAGACATCTGCCGTTATTGCTTGACCAGATCGGAGAAAACTATAGTGAATAACACCATGCTGAGACCACCAAACAGTTACCATTACCTTTTTATTGGTAAGTTTTGCTTTAGGACACTGTTGTGGCATTTGACCTGGGGTCAGCCATTGCATTTTTCTTTTCCGGTTATCATAAAGAATCCACTTTTCATCACATGTTACAATTCGATCCAATATTCCTTCATTTCTGTACCGGTTCAACAAGGCAACACAAGTTTCAACACGCGTTTCTTTCTGCAGATCAGTCAAATCATGAGGCACCCATTTTTCGTATTTTTTTATTTTATTGATTTGACGCAAGTGAGTCAATATTGTGGGTAAGGTAACGTTAAACCATGCCGCTAATTCCTGGGTACTTTGACTAGGATCGGCTTCCACTATCTCTCTTAATTCATCGTTATTTACCTGTGTGGGCGGTCTTCCTCGTGGCTCGTTCTTTAAGTCGAAATTTCCATCACGAAAGCGTTTAAACCAAAATCGCACGGTGCGTTCATTAGTAGACCCCTCTCCAAACGCAGCATTGATATTGCGGGCTGTTTCTGCCGCGTTAGTTCCGCGTCGGAACTCGTATTCAAAAATAACTCGAATTTTCGCAGTATCCATCTTTCTTGTCTAAATTGAATAACAAAAACAATTGAAAGTCGATATTCAAATGTTTTACATTTTTTAAAAAAAGAACATCATAGAAACCATTTAAAAAAAGTTTCATTCGAAAACCTCAAACCATGAAGATTCTATGTCAATTCAAAGAACCTATTGCAATAAAACGGCAATTTCATACTTTAACCCCTATTATTTACACTAATTAGCCTAGACTAAAGTAAGTACTTTAAGGCTTGTGTTACCGATATATATAGATATATAATATTCATATAAATATATACAAATCCAGTTGACTTAAGTACAAATACTCATATTTATCTCACAAACATCTAAGAGTCGAACCCAAGACCGTCTGTGTGAAAGGCAGGATCCCTACCTTTGCACCAAATGGTCGTCACATTAATCAATAGTGCGTATTAAAATGGTTTATGTTGATCAATATTGTGGCTGGTCACTTTAAGAATCTTCAAATTTTCATAAAAATAACATGTAAATAAAAAATGATTAAATATAGAAGCCGAAGATAACGAATATCATATTTAAAATCAAATGTAATTTGGTTATTTCAGAAACGGTGCATCAAACAATTTACAAAATATGGTCAGTCCTTATCCCGCCCAGATGATACCACAGCTGAAAACTGAAATGATTGACAGTCAGAACTGAATCGGAAAAATCGATATAAATAGAACCGATATAGAATCGCTAATCAAGTCAACTCACCACTCTCTGAAAATTGCAAAAAGCTGCAAGCATCGGAAACTTCTCTATCTGCCATGCGAAATTATTTTTTTATACTGCAATTGATCCTTTTTAGGGTTCCCCATTTAGAGTAGATCATAAGTAACTTCATTATAATTTTGTTACATGTAAATTGTTTTTTATTAGTTGTATGAAGGGTCCAAGTATTTTTTAATGATTCGCGAAAAGGTTATTTGTAAAAGTAATTACTGTGACGTTGATTGTTTGCCCAAATAACATAATAGGAGAACGCTATTTCGATAAAATATATTTTTCAATGTATACGTTTCTATAAAAAATTGGTTGTCTGAAAAGTCTGTTATTTTACGTGATAACGTCATAAGAAAACATTGATGAGAAATTACTTACTTTTATTTTATTTATTTATAATTTATTCAAGAAACAAACAGTTTTACACTTATATAGAAACTTATGATTATTTACACTTCTAAATCTATAGTTTCTCTAAAATTGTGTTAAATTTACAGTGCGAAACACAAAACACTTACAAGAATAGTTTATATCTAGCAAATAGTTTCTATCTTTTATGAATCGAATTGTATTATTATCACTGAAATATCATTATTTTATATAATACAAAGGAGGAGTAAATTGAAAATTACATTTTTTTCGATAAATTAACATTTAATTGCACTCGTTAATGCAAATATTTTTTTAAATTAAATTATACAGATTAATTACAAGTAACAATGTGCTTTTAACGATTTATTTACAACTTATATACATGTGTGATATTTAAGATCCTCCGCAGTTGACTTTTTATATAATCGTTTATATGAGTCATAATATTTTTTTGTCAAATTTGTAACATACCCTATTATTACTGCACTGACTACTTATGATAACTTACTGATGCTACTTTTTTATAATCAAAGAACAAATATAAGATATATCACATAATCAAATTTTTAAAATGCAAGAATTAATTACCTTTTTGCCGCAATTTTTGTTGTGATAAACGATGGAAACCTCATTAACTTCTCACTTCACTTTATAAATAGTTGACAAAAAAGTTCACGTGCAGGTTGTGTGCTGCCGCTGTCTCTCTTCTACTTGGAGGCATTAACCGATGGAGTGGAAGAGAGATAGATGCGTCGCAAGCCGTACGTTTAGGCCGATCGTGCCTCTCTATCGCTTGTTCCGCGCTCGGTTCAGGCGAAACGTGACAATGAGTGATGTTTTTTCATGCATGCAGCCGGCGATTATAAGACGTTATCACGTCGAAAAAGTATATTTACGTGAGACGCTTAGAAAGTTTTAGGAAATAGAAAAAATAACCTATACAGATACAATATTTTTAAAATCTTTACCAGCTTCAATACAAAGTGACATGTGTCTGAATGAATATTCTAAACACTTTTCCCAGTCTCTTCTATTACCTTCCTGTTACAGGATCATCTGGCGATGAAAACTATATTACTATATAGAAAAGTATACATTTTTTTTTACCAACACGTAGCATTTAAACTATTTTTCCTAGGACCGTTTACATTTTCTTTCCAATCCATACACAGAGTTGACTGGCAAGCCGAGTAGTTAACCTAAATGCAGTATGGTGATTTCTAGCTCTCTATTGCGTATATCTTATTGTTGCGGAGCGAAGCGAAGCTCCCATGGATCAGCTTCAATGGCGCAATGTCTGTTACGCCATAACTTCCAGAGTTCTTAACCGATTTTAATTTTTTTGTGCGGAATCGAATCAACAGGTTTAGGACAATCAATAGATTGTGACGGAGCCCGAATTTTGAAATTCGCAAAAATTCCCATCGAAAAAATTTTTTTTTTCTTTGTTTAGGTATTATGCTCCGCTCCAATATATGGTGCTAGCGTAGCTTTATGCTTAGTGACTGCATCACCTAGTTGGAGCAGAGCGAACGAAGTGAGCGAAGCTCCCATGGATCAGCTTCAATGGTGCAATGTCTGTTACGCCATAACTTCCAGAGTTCTTAACCGATTTTAATATTTTTTGCGTTCAATCGAATCAACAGGTTTAGGACCAGACTGTGATGGACCCAAATTTTGAAATTCGCGAAAATTCCCATCTAAACAAAAAAAAGAAAATTATTTTTTTAGGTATTACGCTCCGCTCTAATATATGGTGCTAGCGACGCTTTATGCTCAGCGACTGCATCGCCTAGTTATATCCACTAAAATTTATTTCACTCCAATAATCTCATACGTTTATTCTAAAGAAGTAAACAAAGTTCAGGTTCAGAAAACAAAATGTGGTAGCAGTAATTATAATGAATTGAAATGTCAATCGCCATCTCACGATTACCATTACCATTAGAGTCAAATAAAAAAAATTGTGTTCAGAAATGCCCTCAAAATAAATGTAATTTAAATAAATTAAAAAATATTAACCTGGTGCATCAAAATAGTAATGGACTATCAAAGGGCAAACAATTAGAGATGGAATTATTCATGAATTCAAAACAAATTGACATTTTGTGTATTACAGAACATTGGCTTGAGGGATGTGAACTCATGTTTAGTTTCAATAATCACCAGGTTGGTAGTTCATTCTGCAGAGTCAACACAGTACATGGGGGGTCACTGATTCTTTTAAATAAAAGTTTAAAATTTAAAGAACGGAAAGATATTGTGTCTCTCTCTGTAGAATGCATTATAGAACTATCATGTATAGAACATGAGCAACTCATTGTGATATGTGTATACAAACCTGGTTCCTCAGCTTATGATAGATTTGAGGAAATCATGGATGAAGCCTTGAACAAATTGAGTCGGTCAAAAAAATACTTGATTGTGTGTGGAGATATTAATATTTATCTTCTTACAAAGAACAGTGAAACCTATAGAATCTTAAATTTATTTAAATCACACAATCTTTTCAACTTATTTATGGAGCCTACTAGATTCTGTAAAACAACGGCAACCTGTCTAGACAATATATATAGTAATCTGGTACCTGTAAGTAAGAAAGTTATTGCAAACTTAGATTCAGACCATTGCGGGCAAATAGCTTGCTTCAAAATTGTCACAGAACAAGTCAGTAAACGTAAAATTATATGTCGACCAGTAACTGCTGACAGATTGAAACGTATAGGAATTGAATTATGTTGTAAACTTCCTTTTTTATCACCGGATATGCCACCAAATGATAACCATTGTAACCAATTTAATAAAATTTTCAAAACCAAAGAGATCACCGTTACTGTTAATCCAATGTTTAGCGAATGGGCCACTGCAGGAATACACAAAAGTAGGCAAAAATTGTATGAGCTGTACTCAGAAAGACAGTTTAATAGAACGGAATCTTTTCAAAATTATGTCAAGTCATACTCAAAAATTTTTAAGCAGGTTTGTCAAACTGCAAAAATTAAATATATTAGTTCTCAAATTTATAACAGTACTGACAAAGTCAAATCTACTTGGAAAATTATAAATGCAGAGACTGGCCGAACAAAAGCTTTAGCAAATAATTATAAACTTAAAATTGATGGTAAATTTATTAGCTCGGACTCAGATGTTGCGAATGAATTTGAAAGATTTTTTACTCGAATTCCAGTAGATTTGACAAGCACTTTAGGCTCTTCCACCCCCATTGCAGAATCCTTGTTGACAGAAAATGTTCCTTGTTGTAATACTGTATTTAAATTTAATTATGTTACTAAACGGGACATCATAGACACTTTTAAATCGTTGAACATTAAAAAAACTGCCGATCTTTGGGGAATATCTGTATATATGGTAAAGAATGTTGTTGAAATAGTTGCTACACATTTAGCCTTAGTTTTCAACAACTGTATTGATAGTGGTGTGTTTCCTGATTTGATGAAACTTAGCAAAATAACTCCATTGTTTAAATCTGGTAGTACTTCAGATCCCTCTAACTTTCGTCCAATATCCGTACTATCAACATTCAGTAAATTTTTTGAAAAAACCGCGCTTAAGCAATTACAGAAATATTTTAGTAATAATAACTTATTACACATTAAACAATTTGGTTTTACCCGCGGACGGTCCACGACTGATGCTGGAATAAAATTGTTAGAATGCATTTATGAGGCCTGGGAGGAGTCGCAGGATGCCTATGGTGTTTTTTGTGACTTATCAAAGGCTTTTGACTGTGTCCAACATCAGACGTTAATCAGGAAATTACACTATTACGGTATCCGTGGTGCCGCTTTGGATTATCTCACTTCTTACCTAAGTGACAGGATTCAAAAGGTGGTCATCAATGGAGAGCAGTCGCCTGGATCATTTGTAACAATGGGGGTGCCGCAGGGCTCAATATTGGGTCCATTTCTATTTCTGGTATATATTAATGACCTCCCTCACCTTGTAAGACGCGACCATGAGATAGTCTTGTTTGCAGATGACACGTCTTTAATATTTAAAGTTAAACGTGGACAAATTAATATTGACGAAGTAAACATTGCACTCTCCAAGGTCGTTCACTGGTTTGGCGCCAATAATTTGTTGTTAAATGAAAATAAAACAAAATGCATTAGATTCACTATGCCAAATGTTCAATTAGCTAAAGCCAAAGTCCGGGTTAGGGATGAGGAAATAGAGCTGGCCAATCAAACTGTATTTCTGGGTATAACTTTAGATTCTAAGTTACAATGGGGTCCTCATATTGAATGCCTATCGAGCAGACTCAGTTCTGCAGCATACGCCGTAAAAATGATTCGTCAGTTAACAGACGTAAAAACTGCACGCTTAGTCTATTTTAGCTACTTCCACAGTATTATGTCGTACGGGATACTACTGTGGGGAAATGCCGCCGATATTGGCTGCATTTTTGTGCTGCAGAAGAGGGCTGTTCGGGCGATCTATAGGATGGGCTCCCGAGAGTCTTTAAGAGAAAAATTTAAAGAAATTGGTATTATGACTGTACATTCACAATATATTTATGAAAACCTACTGTATGCGCATAAGTGTAAAGATATTAAATTCAGAAAAAATAGTGACAGTCATAATTACAATTTAAGAAATAAAGATAAGCTAGCAATGCCCAGGTATAGGCTCCATAAAATAAGCAACTCCTTTGCAGGTCACTGTATACGAATGTACAACACGCTGCCATGTAACATGCATGACTTGTCAATGAATAAATTTAAATTTTTAATTAAAACTCAGTTATGCAGAAAGGCTTATTATAGTGTTAAAGATTTTTTGAATGATAAGGCAGCGTGGACCTAAAAGAAATGAATTGCTCGTTCTCTGAATCGTTTTGTAATATGCACAATTTGTAAGACATTTGGCGATTTTATAAGAGTTTTGGCACATGAGTTTCTTGCCCGATTCTTCTCATGTTAGCCCCTACGTTCGGAATCGGGTCGCTCGTGGCGATTACATGCGCGGCATCAACTCCGCGGATGTACTTGCCGGTAGCGCACGGGCTATCTTTATTATAAAAGAATATTATCTTGATTCTTCTATGTAAAATTGACGATTTTAGGTGCCCGCAAGGGCCTATGAAATAAAGTTATTTTGATTTTGATTTTGATAGAACACAGATTTTTTAGAGCGCATCCATCTCTACTATATAAAAGAAGGAATTTGTGGGTTTGTTACCATATGTAGTTACCATAAGCATAAGAATGACAGTTTTTATAATCAATTAACGTTACCATAGCAACGCGTGGCCGGGTTATACCAGCAACGTGTGGCCGGGTTAGCCAGTTCTAAATAAAAAAGAAAACTGATACAATATATATCGTGAAATCAGTTGTCAAAAGTTAATAAACTGTCGAAATATGAGCGGCTTTATTGTTACACTCTTTATTGCACTTACACAGTAGTGGAACATGACAGTTACTTAAATAATAATAAGAATAATAATGAATTCTTGACGGAAAAGTGATACAATGTTAGAAAACAACGGCCGGCTTAGTTTAAAACTCATTTATTTTTTTAAATATTGTTCTTTACTGTTGCAGTCTGTGCCACAGACCTATTATTCGTGTCAGTGCAATACCTGTTCCTACCCTATAGCTAATTATACTATCGAGAGCAGGGGACAAACCACCACACGATTGCACAATCGTGCGGCTTGGTGGTTGCTAACAACTGAATATGCAGCAGGGACTAATGGCTAATCGTGCCATTCCGAAGCACGAATGCGGGCTGGAATAGAGACTTAAACATAATACACTGTATGATCACGGATAATAAATGTGAGTGTTGCTTGTTATTCTCTTTTTTTCGGTCAGTTTCTTTATGTCATTTGGATATGTTTTTTCCATGAATAAGTAAGCGCTTGATAGCTGTCTCGCCTGATAGTAAGCAACGATGCGATCTAGGGCATGACGCGCCTGCCTAAAAGATATCTATGCACTTGTCATCAAACGGAAAAGAGGAAATATTATATTTTCTTTTGATCAAATGAAATATCAAAAAGAGGGTAGATAATAAAGTATTTATTAAGTGGCCAAAATCAGTTTATTCATCTAGGTCATGTATTTGCCATCAAAATGGAAAACTAAATATTCAAATGCTCTAAATTTATATTGTATGATGATTCAACAATTAATATTCGCACTTTACCAATATATACTTATCTTTGGCACAACGATTAGTGCTGAATATAATCCGATAAGGACTACCGGCCGTCCGCCGGCTCTGAGCGTCAAGCAAAGAAAGAGACCGTCTGACTCAGTGCGAGGCATTATAAAGGCACCGCGTCACTCCACCGCCTGGCGGGGAGGTGACGTGGACCGATTGTGTTGTCTATGCTATGACAGGTAACACGTTAGATCAAAGACAATGATGAAAAATATTGTACTATAAAGTGTACATAGTTAAATCAATCAATAAATCAATTTAGTAAATCAATAAATAATCATTTAAATATAAATAATGATAATGAATATGATTAAGTAACATAATTAATACAGTCCGAATTATTCCTAATTCTAACACGGCCATACTGACAGTACTTCGTCCCCGAAGTACTTTGAGATTATATAAAAAACACCGACATAAATCAGATATCGTTTCATAAAACCAAGTTATTGTTTCTTAATTTTATAAACCTCTATGCCTAGACATGTACAGTTCCATCACTTGCTGGTTAGTGAAGACCAAACTGACACCAAGCACATGGTTATCCAGCATATCTTTTTTTATAAACCTCTATGCCTAGACATGTACAGTTCCATCACTTGCTGGTTAGTGAAGACCAAACTGACACCAAGCACATGGTTATCCAGCATATCTTTTTTTATAAACCTCTATGCCTAGACATGTACAGTTCCATCACTTGCTGGTTAGTGAAGACCAAACTGACACCAAGCACATGGTTATCCAGCATATCTTTTTTTATAAACCTCTATGCCTAGACATGTACAGTTCCATCACTTGCTGGTTAGTGAAGACCAAACTGACACCAAGCACATGGTTATCCAGCATATCTTTTTTTATAAACCTCTATGCCTAGACATGTACAGTTCCATCACTTGCTGGTTAGTGAAGACCAAACTGACACCAAGCATAGCGGTACCCAGCAACTGATTTATTTATTCTAAATCATTGTTTTTATGATACGATTCTGTTGCACTATTACTCAATAAATAATTTTCATTATCACCAATTACAAGTTCATTTTCATTATCATTATTTATAAGTTCATTTTCATTATCACTATTTTCCAGGTTCATTTTCATTATCACTTTTTACAAGTTCATTTTCATTATCACTATTTACAAGTTAATTTTCTATAGAAGCATTTCATCTATGAAGTTATGTTCATTACCTTTCGTAACCTCATTAAATCGAGCCTGTAAGGTAAGTTTGCAGTACGACCTGTTCATAATCGAAGAGAATATAATCCGGTTGATTTTAAGACAGTTGTAATCAAAATTTGAACTTTCCAAAGCCTGTTCGGCCAGCCTGATGAATCAGAACATGTAGTAACAGGCACTAAAATTTTTCGAAAAGACGTGTAGATAACATGCCTTTCCTATTCTATCGAAATATAAGTTACATGATGAGAAGTGATATTTAAGACGCTTTGCTAGACATTCCCTTATCAGACTACAATTTACACCAATACCTAATATGAAATTTAGTTATTTCTCATTTAGTTCTTACACCTCCGCACACACCACACACTTGAATAAAACACTTTTTATTTTTACGGATTTTGCGCACTTTTTATTTTATATTTAATCCCGATATTTCAATGGTTGTCATGTATTTTCTACTTCCTCCACAATATTTTGATCGGGCACGTTCCAAATTGTTAAAATTAAATTGTTTTATTTTTAAATTTTATTTCGTTATTACATTCTTACTACGATTACATTATATACTACTGAGTCTACTACCAGTTCGGAAATTGGGAGGCCCTTCCGAGAAGAACTGGCGAAAGAAACTCGGGCAGGGGGACCGACCTCCATCTTACTGTTATTATTTGCATAAAGAGCTAACCACATCATCAGATCTTGCAATGTGTGTTTTTGTAGGTATTCATTAATTTTTTTTTTTTTTTTTGTTACTTTTTCTCAGCCATGAATAAATATTTTAGTAGTTTTTAGTCACGATTCATTAAATTTACTCTGAACACGTGGTTTCAAATTACAGTTTTTAGTATCATAACGAGGTAGAGCATCACGTATTGCCAACAACAATCCCTTCAGCATCGTAGGGTCTATATCGAACTATTTAACCGACCTTGGTCACATGCTGAAAGAAAGAAAAAAAAAATTAGTACAGGGCGTGAGGATCCCACTTCTGATGTCATCAAACGGAAAAGAGGAAATATTATATTTTCTTTTGATCAAATGAAATATCAAAAAGAGGGTAGATAATAAAGTATTTATTAAGTGGCCAAAATCAGTTTATTCATCTAGGTCATGTATTTGCCATCAAAATGGAAAACTAAATATTCAAATGCTCTAAATTTATATTGTATGATGATTCAACAATTAATATTCGCACTTTACCAATATATACTTATCTTTGGCACAACGATTAGTGCTGAATATAATCCGATAAGGACTACCGGCCGTCCGCCGGCTCTGAGCGTCAAGCAAAGAAAGAGACCGTCTGACTCAGTGCGAGGCATTATAAAGGCACCGCGTCACTCCACCGCCTGGCGGGGAGGTGACGTGGACCGATTGTGTTGTCTATGCTATGACAGGTAACACGTTAGATCAAAGACAATGATGAAAAATATTGTACTATAAAGTGTACATAGTTAAATCAATCAATAAATCAATTTAGTAAATCAATAAATAATCATTTAAATATAAATAATGATAATGAATATGATTAAGTAACATAATTAATACACTCCGAATTATTCCTAATTCTAACACACTCGTGACTTGAATACCCCTAAATTGTATTTGTCAGGAAACACAGACTCAGGCAAAGAGTTCCACTCTTTAGCGGTACGGATTACGAAATTGAAAACAAAATGCTTAGTGCGACTCTTTGGTATATCAACCATATAACGGTGGCGTCTATTTGTAAGTCTGGTTGTCCGATGAAAAAATGGGGACGGCTGAACAAGGCTGTGCAATTCTGGTGCACACTTTTTTATTATATTTATAGTAATAGGTAGTTTTGTATTACACCAGTGTTATTGTACTACTAGCTGCGTTCCGTGGTGTCACACCTGGTATTCCTAAAAAGATAGTGACGACTCCTGTGGCGCCATCGGGGAGGTCTGGACTCGCCGGCGGAGCTGCCATTGCCGCCGCGGGTTAATAACCGTATTTTGCCCTCACGTTAATAAAAAGGATAGACCATCTCTCTTGATAAAACTGATCTGACGTCAGTTTTGGCATATTTTTGTTTTGGCAACACTGTACAGCCATACTTATTTCTATTATTTTCTATTAACGTGCTTTTTGCTTTTATGTATATGATATCTGTTATAAATCAATATTATATTCTTATCCATCCATCCATCGAACTAGTTTAAGTATTTTATTTCACCTTTTTTATATTTTAAAGTAAATTTTTGTTTCATCCATTATTGTATGTTCAGTTTATTACTTCATCAGACATAAAACAAGATATCTGCATTATTAATAATTCCATTCCATGATTTACAAAAGGCGCATTCTCTTAACAGCATGCTTTAGCAGGTTAAATAATGAACTGTTTTGTGCAACATACTTTTTGATCAAGCGGTCAATACTGGTACTGACGTTCAGAAAACATTATTTTATAGGTAAACTATCGATGCTAGCGCCAATGCCGTTGGGTCAGAGAAGTTTGTCACCCAAGTTTTTATTGACTATCAAATAGAAGTTAGTTATAATGGGTTCTTGAAAAGTTTTTACTGCGTAGTAAATGAGTTTGCAATATCAAAGGTTTTTAAGTGTCAGAGTAAGTTAAAAAAAAACATATAAAATGAATTGGTATGATTAAAAGAATTATTATGATTTCGGGTTAGGTCGATATTTGAAAACATTTTTGTATTTAAACCACTATTTCTATTAGTTTATCACGAAATGTAGTAAAAAAGTGATTCATACATACTTTATGTATATTTTTTGTCATATTTTTAAGCAAATTTTTAAATTTTACGATGTTAAGGTAAAATCTTTGTTTAATTATTTTCTTACTCAGGAAACGTTAATCAAACGTAAAAATAACATTTTTTATTTCTGACGAAGGCAAAGTACGCGTCTACTCTCAGCTATAATAATAAAAATATTTCTTGTATTCATACAAATTATACAAGCCGAAATAAGCACTGTAAAGCTTGCTGAGTCTCTGCCACTTACGGGACTGGCAATTAGGATGAAGAATATCTAATGAGATATAAATACCTACTTTAACTATACATTAGCATCAATTAAGTCCCACTGTGCCAGCGTAGAGGATTTATTTCAAATGAGTTTCACTGAAAACTAGTGTTTTTATCTAAAGCAAAGGTTTGCTTGCCAGCACTGCGCACTGATTGACAGACACACAAATTAAACACTGAATAACAGTTTAAATTCGAAGTTTTTACGATAAAAAATAAAAAAATATCTAATTGAAAATGCTTAGGAACCATATGGTTCCATAATCGTCATCAATTTTTATTCATCAATTAATATATTTTAATTATTATCTTAAGGATATAAATATATTGAATCATTTTACATTGAATTCTAAGACTAACCACAAACAATCTGTGTTGACAGGAAGCGTACTCTTATAAGTCCACATTTGCGAACACATTTTCTATATATAGTTATTTGATTATATACGTTTTAAAGCAAAAAAGCAAAAATTCTATTAAAATGATCCAGAAAAAAAACAGGTTTTTGGTGTCAAAATAAAATTGCACCAACGCTTCACACTTAAGGGTGTCGTAAAAGACAATCAATGATAATGTAGATAATCACCATCCCTCCATTATCAAAGATTTAAAAAGTATTTGAATATAAAGACTTTTTTACCGTATTTGCACATAATTTATTTTATATTTTATTCTGACGTTTAGACTCCTTTACAGGAACCGTGATTACAGGATCACGCCTTCACTTTCCTCGTTAAAATTTTTAATTATTAAAAAAATCTTATAAAATAGTATGTATTCAGTAACAATATTATACTGACTTCTTTATTATACTTGTAGGTAATAAGAGACCTTGCTCTGACTTATCTTATAATGCAATTGAATTAAAATAATAAATATTTATCTTCAAAAGATATAGTAAATATTTTTTCACCTCACACGCTCGGAAAAATTGGTTTGTCATTCAATTTCTGCGTAGAAAATTGAGTTTTATCCGTTAGCGTGGAAAAGTGTTTTAAAATTGTTATCCAAAGAAAAACACATGGTACGTTCCGAATCGTCATTACAGACTTTATAACTTACATTTTATCCTTATTTAAATTAATACTATAATACTCCGTTTTGGTCAATGCACATTTATAACTCAAGAAATTTTAAAAAAATTACATTTAACATTAATAATTGTAGCAATTACACTTTTAATGTATAATTTAAATTAACCAATTCAACATTATTTTTGTAAGCTGTTTTTCTTGCACCTAAAAATTTTCCTCGCTCTAGTGAGGCGAAAGCAAAGTTTTTAGCGTCTCGTAGCGTTTCAAAGGTGAAACCCTCGCTACGCTTAAGATTGAATAGAGCCAACTCGCTGCCAAAATCAACTTTGCAGTCTTACATAACAAATCTCTATTGTTAATAAAGCATTTAACAGTTAGATTTTTATATATAAAGAAATTCTTTTTTTTTTAATTCAAGGTGTTATAACTTATTTAGAAGTGAGATTACAAAAAAAGCTAATAAGTACAATAAATAATTGAAGGTTACTATCAAAATTATTTCTATGTTTATGAGTGTCTGTGTGTATGTACGTCTGTTCGTGTGTGTATGTGTGAATTTGTGTGTGTGTGTGTGTGTAAGTAAATGTGTGTCTGTATGAATTTAACAATTATTCCATTAATCGCTTGACAAACTAAGGTTCAGTCATCAGATGTTCTTCGTAACAGACGTCTCACGTTTTCAGAATGCTAACTCAGAGCTACTAACTCTGTGCCTATATGCTTTTAAGGACCCAACCACTTTATCCACCACACCAACCACAAATCCTTTCTAAAGAGCACAGAGTCCCAGAACGTCACGCGAGGCAATTAAGATAAGGCAGAAATAATCCTTATTTCCATAGATATCATAGTTGGACAGTAACCGCTGCTTGAAATCCCGTTATTACGTCTAGTAAGCAAAAGCATACTTATTACTTTTTCTTAGGAAAATTGCAATATGGAGATCGGTTTCCTGTCCGAGTTTATATCCAGATCTGACTTCGTACCTTTCAGTACCGTACAGATTAATAAAACTGAAAATATATGTTTAAATTTTAAGTTAGGACAAATAAAATACCGTTTAAAATACCACTAATGTAGGTAGCAAAGGAGCGATAGACAGCAGACATCTATCTCTCATCATAGTTCGACTGTTTGGTGCAACAGTAGCGATCCTCCCTTTCGCATCGACGGTTCTGGGTTCGAATCCCGGAAGGGGCAGATGTTTGTATGATGAATTCGAGCATTTGTGCCTGAGTCATGGATGTTTGTATATATTTCTATGAATATTACTTATTTATGTATGATATATGTATGTCTATCCGTTACCCTAGTATCCATACCACAAGCCTTAAAAGTGCTTACTTTGGGCTAGGTGAATTGGTCTAAATGTATTAAATATTTATTTATTATTTATAGTTGGTTCAAAACAAATCCTGATATATTAATAAATATAATATTATATTTATGATTGATAAAATGACAACCAATATTGCAACTGCAGACCATATTCACAATCCAGTTAATGAATTACGTGTAAATACAATAATTATTAAAATATTTTCCTACTACACGGTAATTCACCTAATTCTGACAAGCAAACATAAACCAATATCATAAAACATGAATATTGAATAAGGAAAACGTTGGTTTTATTATAATAAATTAACCTGATTACTAAGAAGGCTTTACTTTTATAGCGAGTGAATTACTTATGAATATATATCTTTCAAGTTGCTACAAAGTATACGGTGCTCACTTTACTCTGTTATGCTTCAAGGTTTTACTATTATGCTAGTATAATGTACTTGATTTTACATGCGACTTTGTATGTAGACTACCAAGAAATAGTTATATTTCTAAACCTCTGGCACAGTAATTTTCTGGGTAAAGGTACGTATCTATTTACTTTTTTGTAATACTGGCAAAGTGTATGCCAAATTTCATGATGATCGAATGAGTAGTTAACGCGTTAAAGTATAACAAACCAACTCACTTTCGTATGGTATTAGTTAGATCTATAAGGTTTTTTGCAATACGATATAGCCTATCGCTTATGCAATCACGTTTTCTTACTATATACCAAATTTCATTGCAATCGGTCAATCTGTTTTTGACTTATAGAAGCACATACAGACATACTGACAAAAATGTTTAAAATAGTAGAATTTTCATCAATGAGTAATAAAACGAATGTTAAAATTTGTCCAAAATAATAAATGTTCAGCCAGAACCTACAGATTTCTATAGTATATATATATATAAAAATATATATATATATATATATATATATATAGCCTTTTATTTGCGCAATCCCATATTCTTATAATTTACCAAATTTCATCGAAATCGGTCTACCCATTCTTGACTTATAGAAGAATATACAGAAAGACAGACAAAAATATTAAATATAGTTGATCAGTAAGTCATAAAAGGAATATTTATCATAAAATTTGTCCAAAATAATAAATGTACAGAATAGCCTAATAAAATATGAGGCTCTTAATTTACCTTGTTTATGATTATGAGTCATGCGATTACTATTATACTATTACAAAAATTCGGTTCATACTTCACTCTTACTTTGCCTCAAAGTGTTACTTACTATCATGCTGTTTTAAAATATTAGGTTTATACATTTCTAATTTACATTACAAGCCTTGCACAAATATATATACTTTAGACAACATAAATACATCGTTCTGAAGCCAAGTAAAGCAACTAAAGCACTTGTACTGTAGAATTACAATACCACAACATCCAGACCCCAGTCAAAAAAGTTTATTATCTACATTGATCCGGGTAGGATCGAACCCGAGACCTTGGAGTGGCTTTAGCATGATAACCCGCATGCTTGCTATTTAACCAAGGAGGTCGTGGTATATTATTGCATTAAATTTGTTAACCCTTACAAAAGTGAAACTGAGTGTTTCCTTTTTCTGTGTGTGGCTAACACACCATTGTATATCTTTATTTGTCTGCATACAACTTACGGGTGTAAAAGGCTACTTATATCGACAGCGACGCGACGTCGGGTAAACTTTTTTTGAAGTTATACTTCTTTAGGCGTGTTATGAAAAAATGATGAGAGTGAAATTTTAAGATTCGTGCGCATCACTGTGAAGTTGCCCGCAAAAGCGACATGTAATAAACCAGCAGGATGAAGTTGGCCGCTAATCATGAATGTGTGTGTGTGTGTGATATTAAATTATATATAAATAAATAAATAAATAAATAAATAAATAAATAAATATTTCTTACATTCACACCAATTAGCCTAGCCCAAAGTAAGCACTGTAAGGCTTGTGTTATGGATACTAGGGTAACGGATAGACATACATATTTGATACATAGATACGTAATATTCATAGAAATATAGAAAAACACCCATGACTCAGGTACAAATGTTCGTATTCATCATAAAAACATCTGCCCCTTCCGGGATTTGAACCCAGGACCGTCGGTGCGAAAGGCAGGATCACTACCGTTGCACCAAACGGTCGTCAACAAATGGTGGTTAACAATAATTTAGATAAAAGTATAATAACAATTTTATATTATATATTATACTAGCTGACCCAGTCACGCGTTGCTGTGGCACAGTAATTTTAAAGATTTTAAAAAAATAAAAATAGCCTAAGTTACTCCTTATTACATCAGCTACCTGCCAATAAAAGTCCCGTCAAAATCGGTCCAGCCATTACAGAGATTAGCCGGAACAAACAGACAGACAGACACAGACAAAAATTGTAAAAAATTTTATTTTGGTGTATGTATCGTATATATATATATTCATATGCATGTAGTAAAAAGCGGTTGTTTCAATATTAAAAACAGACACTCCAATTTTATTTATATGTATAGATAATAACATCATAGAAATTTTATTCAAAAGTGGCCTTTATTTCATAAACTTTTAAAGTGCGTTAATTGATTTGAGTTTAACTGTCGGTATGTATTCTTTTTATTTATTTATAATATAAATTATTATTATTTTTACATTATTATTGGTTAAACAGTTTATTTTAATGATTTTTGATATATTACTTGATTCTGTAAAAGATATATAGAAAATATATTAATCTTTCTTACTGATCACTATATAATTTATAAAATCTTTATAATATAAAAAAGATATAATTTATAAAAAAAGAGTACTGGCACACGGGAGGAAATTTTTAGTTATCTTTGTTTAGTAACGCTAAAGAAGTATAACTTCTTACGTTCGTACATTTTTTTTTCTTATACAAAAAATGCATTACGCATACTGCGCCGCCGGGCGAGCAGCAGCGCAGTTATGTAGGATTCTCCTCCATTACGGTGGTTAAACCACTCGTGTCGTATCATAGATATTAATTGAATTACTGTACATGTAATTAGGTCATGTTCAGCAATCATGAAATCGGATTAAATTCATGTTGGATTAATTACGTTAGGCATGTTGCTCAACCAACTATCTGAAAATGTTTATGGATTAACATTTTAATAATTATTATTAATAGGTAGTACATGGTAGTAGGCTCGCATACTTTCATGGTAACGTCACTCCGAGGTCCCGGGTTCGATCCTTGGCCGGAGTAATGAAGAAAACGAACTTTTCTATATTAGTTTAAGTCTGTTGTGATACCGTCGTTGTTAATAATTTCATAACACAAGTGTTTTTGCTACTTAACATGGTTCAGATTATTGTATGAGATGTTGTTTTATATTTATTTACTGAACATTATGTAGAGCTTATTGGTTTAAAATCAATGAAGATATGCTCAAAAAGTTATTCTTACTCTTAAAAATATTTATTTAGTAAATTTCAAATATAATTAACAAATACGCTTATGTTTACCTTTGAATATTTATCCTAATATTTTTCTCTTTTAACTCAATGTAAAAGTACGAATAGAAACATGGCATAGCTTTGACCTAAGATTGAGGGGGTTAAGCATCGTTCGCAAGGGTCTGTCATTAGATGGGTGACCATGAATCTCAATCTACTAAGTGCTTTCCAAGACATGTTAGCCCGTCCTTTTTTGACCCGGAACAATCTTTATGGATTCCCACGCCGCGGGTAGACGGTGGGGATATGTGCGAATTCCCCATAGCCATTGCGCACGGATCGTAGGGATACCGCACTAAAACCCCTGGAACGTAACAACCTCTTTGCCGTGGTTCAGTGGGTCCGCTAGCGGCAATCGCTACTACGAACCACGGCAGACAACCCTTGAGTCTCTTGACTATGGGGGATTTGTATTACGTCCTCAAAATCCACCCAGCGTACTAGGCTTAGTGACGATGGTAAGACCCACCCGTCCGCTGTCGGCTACCCTCAGCGTAGGAGGCTACCCTCGCTTTTGCGGTGCCGCCACCGTCACCCTTCCGCCTGCTACGGAACCGGTCCTCTATTCCGTTGCTTCCTGGCCTGTTCTACGAGAAGGGACGATAGGCGGTCCTGGTAGCATGTGCAGCCTTTTGCATCCACCAATCTGGTGGTGGATAATCTCCCCTTCTACCTTCAGTGTCTCCATTCAATGAGAAGACATGTTCCTCAGCCATGGAGACGTTAATAGACTGCTAATGATGCTGATGTGCGTTGATTGAATCCGTGATGGGATTGCCATGGTTGTTGCACTAGCGTAAACACTGTATATTCTCTAGTTATACATATCACCCGTGTAAGCCGTATAATGGTTTTTATTACATAATTCTCACATTTTTATTATTACATATATATATTATAAAACTTTTACAGCATAGTCGAACGTAACTGAATTAGATAAAAAAATACCTCCCATCTCCCATTTGTGAATTGCCAACAGTAAAACACACTGATAGGAAAAGGAAATATTTGAAAAAAATAGGCTCTTAAGCACTGTCTCGAACACCTTTTTGTAACCTTTTTAGATGATAATAAAAAGGACAGCAAGATAAAAAGACAAATAAAAAGAGATTATTTTTAGGTAATCTTAAAAAGGAATAAATCTCGTACCGATGATATCATCTTAAGAACATCACCATTTTACTTTATCAGTGAGTAAACAATCAACACAGATAACTGTGAATTACCTTGATTCTTATTATATTAAACACTTAATTTAAGTGGCTTAGCCTAGAAAAGTGAATAACGCAATTTCAATTCCATTACAACTTAATAACCAATGTTTTAGAGTTAAATTGCTGTAGCAAAACATTTATGGATTTGTAACGGGAATGATATAAATAGAAAATACTTACACATTTCTCGTAGCATTTTCTTGGAGATTTTCATTTGTTTTCACGTCCGGAAGAATGAACTTTGGAAAGATTTTATTTTTCGCATTGGCGTGTGTTTTTGTAATTTCTATGGTGACTGGTGCACCTGATCCTCGATGGAAAGGATGGAAAAAAATCGTGAGTCATAATATTTTTTTATATTGATCTAAGAAAAGTGCCGGATATTAAATCTAACTTAATCTGTTTACATCTATTACAATAATGTTCATCATAAGTTTTGTAACATATTTATAATTAACATTAAAAATATTCAATCAGATTTTTATATATTTACTACAGTAATTGTACAAAATTATATTTTCCTTTCCTGTATACAAATTATAGAGCAAAGGAATAACAACAAAGACTTTAATAACTTTTGTCTCTTATCTAATTTTAGTTTTTAACCATAAGTACTAAAAATTTAATAATTGTGTTTTAGTGTTTTGTTAAATTTATTTTTGCTCCTCTTAAATACACAACAACATACTTAGTTTAAACAACTTAAAGTTAAGCTTAAGTTGATCTAATTTGACGACCGTTTGGCGCAAAGGTAGTGATCCTGGCTTTCGCACCGACAGTCGTGGATTTGATTCCCTGAAGGGGTAGGTGTTTGTGTGATGAATACGAGTATTTGTACCTGAGTAATGGGTATTTATATACACTCGAGAGCAATGAATCCGGGTCACTTAAAGAATGTTAAAAATCTCGGAAACTAAAAATGATAGGTTAATGCAATAAATTGTATTTAATAGACAATGTAATACTCCTTAAATGAAAGTAAAAAAAATATGAGTCACCATACATTTTATTAACACAAAATTACATAAAGAAAAAAACTGCTGATCTCTCCTTAAAACAAAAATAGGAAACATGAAATGTTTGAACTTTATTACGATTTTCTTGAATTTTAATACTTCGTATTGCCTCCTCGTGCTTCCATTACTGCGTTTACGCGGTTTGGCATGCTGTACACCAAGTTCCTTATACGATTTTGGGGAATATTCTCCCACTCCTCTGTGAGAGCAATTTTGAGCTCACGAAGCGTGATTGGGGGAGGGTTTCGTTGTTTTACGCATCTGCCTAGCTCGTCCCAAGCATGCTCGATCGGGTTGATATCCGGGCTGCGCGCTGGTCACTTCATACGAGTAATGTTCATCTCTTGAAGGTAGTCATTCACAATCCTACCTGTATGAGGTCGGGCATTGTCATGCATAAATATAGCATCCTCACGTAAATTGACCATAAATGGACCAACGTGATCATTGAGGATTTCTTCCACATATCTTACGCTAGTTAAGGAGCCGTTTTCTATGATCACCAGCTCTGTGCGACTTTCAGAAGAAATTCCGGCCCACACAAGTACAGACCCACCACCGTAGGCTACTTTTTCTTCGATGCATGCTTGCTTGAATCTTTCCCCTGGTCTTCGATACACTCTGTGTCTTCCATCGTGCTTGTAGAACATAAATTTTGATTCGTCGGAGAACATAACTTTTGACCAATCTTCAATACTCCAATTTACGTGGCTCTGGGCATATCTTAGTCTTGAAATACGATGCCCACGCTCCAGTTTAGGGCCGTTTGCAGGTCTAAGGGGTTTTAAGTTAGATTCAGCAAGCCGACGTCTTACTGTCCATGCACTTGGGTTACTTCCTCCGAGGCGTCGAAACTGATTGGTGAGTTCAGTTCCTGTGAGAAAGCGATTTCGAAGCATGGTGTTCACCAAGTATCGGTCTTCTCGTGCTGTGGTACACCTGGTTCTGCCCGTTCCTGGTCTGCGTAGGTTAGAACCAGTTTCTTCGTAACGTCGGAGAACTCTTTGTACTGTTGACAGCGACACACCGACAGTCCTGGCTGTATCGCGCTGACTCCGGCCGGTTTCCAGCATTGTAAGTATTCTGGTGCATTCTTCAGGCGTAAGCGACATAATTTCAGCTTGAATAATGAATATAGAGCACTATCAACATGGTTTATGTACCCACATAAATGACAGATTACAAACAAAAGCAAAACCAAATGCTGTAATTTCGTAGTTCCATCTTCGAAAGTGGCCCTTTTTCAAATTTGTTTTTTTTATGATATAACTTTACAATAACTAAGAAGTTTTAATACCTTCATTTAAGGAGTATTACATTGTCTATTAAATACAATTTATTGCATTAACCTAGCATTTTTAGTTTCCGAGATTTTTAGGATTCTTTAAGTGACCCGGATTCATTGCTCTCGAGTGTATATTTCTATTAATATTACATATTTATGTATCATATATCTCTGTCCGTTACCCTAGTATCCATAACACAAACCTTACGGTACTTATTTAGGCTAGGCTGATTGGTGTAAATGTAAGAATATATTTTCTTACATTATTTATTATCTTAATATATATAAATTACGTGTCACGTTGTTTGTCCGCGATGGACTCCTAAACTACTTAACCGATTTTGATCAAACTTCGTAACTATCTGTTATTTGATCTAACTTAAAAGATAGGATAGGTTTTATTTCAATACACAGCAACGCGCATTTACATATTGATGCCAGATTTATTTAAAAACACAATTCTTAGTTATTTGGTGCATCTCAAATAGATCCTGTAACATTTTCTCTAAGGCGAGATTAATTTAAAACTTTTCTATCATGGACGCCATATTGCAGCCTGTGCCTAATCTGGCAATATTATTCTGAACACTTCCGCGTAACTGGGTTGGGATATTATTAATTTTTCAACACAACGGTACAGATAAAATAACACAATATTACACAGATACAGTTTAGTTTAAACGCCTTCCTTTTGGACACTGAGATGATTTTATCTCCTGCGAAAGTGGCTCATCGTCCACTTACATAATCTGAATACACGTATTAATTTACATTTTTTAGGTATATTTACAATGCAATTAATACATCATTAATATCCGTTTTTGCTTTAATTTATTGTACCACGTTCAGTGAATTTTTTTTAAGGAGTATTCAAGGATGATTCTTAGTTTTTGATGCATATTTAATGATAATGTAAAGCGGTTCCCTTTGTTATACTATTCCATTTCTTCTATTTGACCTCTCCGTGGAATTTGAAAATGATAAAAGAAGATCGATGTAAAAAAATACAAAATTTACTCATTCTTTTGGGAATACATGGGAAAGGATGATATTTCATTTTTTTTATGTTATTCTATTATCAAACATTATAGTTGACAGTTATGATGAAAAGTGTTAGAGTATATAAAATATTGACTTTCTTGCTCACATGTTCTCTATCAATTTAAAGAAAAATCAAAATATATAAGGAATATGTTTTATTCAAATTCAAATTCAAATTCAAAAGTTTTTATTGCACTCATGTGGTATACAAAGATAAAATTACAAAAATAACAGAACCGAACATGAACCCTGTCAGGGTGTCGCAATATCATAATAGATTTATTAAGAATGATAATAAAAATAGGAGTAACTAATATATATAACTAAAATCTAACAAAAAATTTAAGTAACATTAAACTATAATTAAATAACTTAATAACAGTTCAGTTTGAGATCAGTGAACAGCAAAATAATAAAAATTACAAATTAAAACTTAAATTAAGATAAGTATTTGAAAAAAAACAAAACTTTAGAGCTATTTGTGATCAAAAAACTCTTGTAACGAATAAAAACCTTTTTTAACCAAATATGATTTTAATACTTTCTTAAATTTAAATGTGTTATTTTCATTTTTTATTATTTCGGGGATTTTATTATAAATTTTCACAGCCATTGCAAAATTTTAAGAGAGATTTCAACATTTTACAAGGATAACATTTTCACTCCTTATTTCTTATATATCAAAAATGAACTTTGATAACAGAACAATAAAGACTTAGTTTAAGTATAACTTCTGATTTAGATAAATTTGAACACGAAAATAATTCTCCCGAAGTAAGCAAATAATCTTAACTCCTGTGACTATTAAATAGCAACTAATTTCCTTTTAGTTAAGTTATATTATTTTGTTGATTCTTTTTTCGCAGGAAAAAGTTGGCCAACGAATCCGCGACGGCATCATCAAAGCAGGACCAGCTGTGGCCGTCGTGGGACAGACACAAGGAATAGTTAAGGGTTAAAAACATAAATCTAATGAGGCTATGCGTTTTATTCATAAAAATACGCTCAAAATACAAAATAATAAAAATGTATTTGTAATAAAAATAAATAAGGGACTCATTTTCTCGCAAGTCAGTAAGAAAAAGAAAGATACAAATCTGTAATTTTTTAATTTGATAAGTTTAAGAAAAATAATATATATTAATTTTTTTTCGGAATGAAATGAAAGATATATAAAGATGTAAAATAAAATAATAATTAAAAACCTTTTTATTGTAACCCCGTAAAATAGAAAGATTAAAATAGAAAGAGTAAGTAAAATAAAGAGAGTAAGTAAAGAGTAAGTAAGAGTGAGTAAGAGAGTAAGTAAAATAAATAAAGTAAGTAAAATAAATAAAGAGAGTAAGTAAAAAAGAAAGAGGAAAACATCCGTAAATGTTTAAAATCAGTTTTAAATTCTTACATTTTCAGCAGTTTTGCTCGAAACTCATGGGTACTACAACGCCTGCCGGCTTGATAGAATTTTCGTTATACGGAAATTGAATCTCATGCGAGTACCTACAAAACGTGTTTCAGAGTAATATTGCTGAAACATCTGACAATCTGCATCAAAACGTAAGAAAAAAAGTTAGTACACTCACTGATTCTAATACAAAGAAGTCTTAATTGACATTTGATTAGTAAAAAAAAATGTTTTTTTGCTGAAAACGGTCAAATATTCGTACTTACATGAACCTATTAGAATGTAATCTTTTTTTTTAACGAATGACATTAAATTTATTTACATATCTAAATAATAACTACGTAACAACTATAATACAGAAATAATTAAGTTAAAATTATTAAGTCTTAATCTAAAAACTAAAAACCTTAAAAAAATATAATATTATATCTAATATATATTACTAAAAGGAGTCCCTTTAGGCAAGGTTCCAAAGATACTGGCAGCGTTCCCCCTTTGAATAGCTAAACTAATTCTTTGTCCGAGGTAGCTGTAATATTTTCGGCCAGCTCTTCGGTCTCCTGTGATGACGACTAACCTTTTTGATATTTCTTTAAAAAGCGAAATTGCGCTAGGACCCCACGGACCAAGGGTCTCGACACCGAATGATACAAAATCATATTCGGAGCCTGGACCCCTGTATTTGCATGCTTATGCTTTTTCAGCCGCTTCACATGCCGCACAAGCTCTGTTGTTGGTTCCATGTAGATGGGAAGGGGCCAGCGTGTCTGAACAGGTTGCATCCCATCCCATACCAGCACCCGGCCCATCTTCCATGGAATCAAACTCATACCGTCCAGTCTCTTGCCATCGTCTCTTGCAATACCAGTCGGCTATTAGTTCACTAATCATTCATATTTTGAACGAATTGTCTTTGAACTTGATTCCTCATCTGAACTACCTGGGGAGTCCATTGAAACTTACATTTGATGGCCTAACAAGGGGATTTAGGAATAATCATAAGACATAAGCTACACATGTACCAACAAATATAAAAGAAGGATTTTACGCACCTACCTAAATGATAAAACAATAGGTCGTTATCTACTTAATAACCCATTTTTCCTGCGTAAAAACGCATATTGGTGATTAGTAGTGATAGTATTACTATAACTGAATAATAAATACGATTTCTACAATTACTTTTGAAACCAAACCATATTTTTTACCTATATCTTCAACTAAAATCCAATTTATTTAAAATTGAATGATATTAAAATTTATTTAAATAACTGTATTTTAGATTCCCAGAGGTGTAACATTTGATATGTATTTAAAATTTTACACCTCAATTTTTTCACTCTATGTCCTTTTTCGTTGTGACAAAGCATCAGGAAAACTTCAAAAAATAAATAAATACAAATAAAAGTTTTCATTTCAAGCTGCAACGACTCAATTATCTTAATATTTAACATTGCTGAACAGATATGCTAGTATGAAAAACTGTTTATAAAATCGAAAAAAAGAAACCAAAACTTTATAAAAGAACAGATTACATTTTCTTATTGTTAACGTATCCACGCTGATGTGACCCAGTTCTTATTTGTGTTGAACCTGCATGTTTTCTTCTACCATAAACACTCTACTAATGGATGCAATTCATATTATTTTAGTTTAAATTAAACATAGCAACTATCACTCTGTAACCAAGTTTATGTAAATAAACACTGTCAGCTATCACAATTTGTCTACCAGAAATCCCTTAGACAAAGTGGCTAATTATTCGTTATTCAGATTTAAAACTATTAAGAATGCGTTAAAGATATTATTATTATTTATGTTAACCATTTTGTTTAAAGTGGGTTAATGTCTATAATACACCGGCAAAGATCGAATTCGATCCATTCAAGTAAAAACTGCATCTAAACCGACGGGCTACGACCGGCCCATGATATACTAAATTAAATCTATAATATGCTTCTGAAACATTTACTCAAATAGAAACTTTGATTTTAGAATAAAAGTGTAACTAAGTTATAATAAAAATTAAAATAAAACAAAAAAACACGCTTTTTTCTCTACCTAATTCGAATTATTTGTAGCATTACTCATTACAATATTAAGATTGTACATTCATGAGGCGGTATGTGACGCCCTGCAAGGATATAATAAAATCATAAAGAACCTTTTAACACTAGATAAAATCATAAAATTTAACACTTAATAAATGAAAACGTAATATTACAATATTGTGATATAAAAATTAACAAATAAATAAATTACTAATAATGAGACATAACACAATAAAACTAAATGCATTCAATATTCAATGAAAATTAATATCAATAATAATTGTCTATAGTTATATAATGACAATTTTAACGTCAAAAATAATATCATTTATTATTATTTTTTAACTATTAAGTTATATTATTTAATTAAACAATCACATAAAATAAACTTTGGAATTATTCTAAGAAATCACAAGAAATCAGCTTAAAATGTGTGAATAGTTTAATAAAATATTAAGTTACTCAAAATATAGCTATATAAAATGCTAATTATTATTTACATTTGCAAAGTTCTTTGAAGTTCTAGAAACATTTCGCAGTTAAAAACTTTTTAAATACTCAATGAGCTCTGAGAGTTTCTTCAAGTTCTTGATGTGAGTGAACTGCTTTACAAAACACAAAATTCCAACTGCCACTTTTTGGTTCTATTATCTGGTCTTCTTCGTCATTGGCTCTATCATCACACCAGCTCGGTAGTAATGTCATATTTATTGTCATCTAAACAACAAATGAGTGCCAAGTTTCACGGTGATACAAGAAATATTTTTTTGCGCAATTTAGTTTCCCAAACTTTATAGCATGATTTTTTAAATAAAATAAATAAAAAATAAATAAAAATAAAAATCATTTAATTCAGGTGATTAAACCCATACACAAGCAAATTACTCAAGATCATAATTAATAATGACAATATTAAAATTATATTAAATCAAATCAAATAAGAACATAAATTTAAACAAATGAAAACAAATAAAATCCAAATTAGCAAATAAAATTTACAAAATAATTAAAATTTAAATCATGTCACAAGTTAGATGTCACAATTAATATTATAAAATTAAAAATTAAAAGAAGTGATAAAATGTAATAATAAATAATGAAATAATATGTAAACAACACAACAATACAATAAATAAGTCATTCTTTCCTGGTATTACCATAACACCCCGCACCATATGTAACATGTTTATTACAACAGTGCCGGATGTAAGGGCAATCCAGCCTGTCAGCAATCATCGCAAGAACAATGTTGGGGCTGGTCCACACTCTGTGTACCATAGACGTGCATCTCTTGCGTATAGTCGCGTAGAAGCAATCTGTGCTAGCCGTTGCAAACATGCCCGAAGCGCTACAGAACCTGGGCAGCCCCAACAAAGCTCTGAACGCATTATTGAACTGCACGCGGAGAGTACTGTACGATTTCCGCGAGTAGTTGGCCCACAGGGCGCTAGTATAAAGCGAGGTGCAATACGCACGGAAGAGTGTGATTTTTACCCCAACTGAACTCCGAGCAAACCTACGAGACAACATGTTTGCTCTTTTTGACAGAGCTCTCCGTTCGCGCTCAATGTCAAGATCATCCCTGAGGTCTGAAGTTACTATATGGCCCAAGTATTTGAAGTGTTCCACTCTTTCAAGTGGTATACCATTGAGATAAACAGGTGGTATGTTTTGCGAATATCTAGCACCTTCAGCCCCAAAGATCATGCACTGGCTCTTCGCAGCATTGTAAATCAAGCCATGTTCACACGCATACCGTTCACATATCTGCAATAACTGTCTCAGACCGCAAACTGACGCACTCAGCAGCACCATGTCATCGGCATAACTGATATTATTGACGCATATGTCTTCAATGTGACATCCGATATGTTTACTGCTGAGCCCGGCAATGAGCGCGTCTACATATATATTGAACAAAGTGGGTGACGTCAAACCACCCTGTCTTAGGCCGCAAAGAAGTCGATACGGCTCCGATAAAGCGTCCGCCCACCTAACGTAATTAACCTGATGAGTGTACCAATACTTTAAAATGCAAAGTATTTCATGAGGTAATCCCATGCTCTCCAATTTTCTCCACAAGATCTCATACACCACCAGGTCAAAAGCCCGCGATAAGTCGAGAAAACACGCATAAACCGGAGTTTTTCGATCTGTGTAGTATCTAACAGAGTGCTTAAAGCACAGTATTGCACTCTCTGTTGATAATTTTGGTCTAAAGCCAAACTGATTCGGGTGCAAATTTGTGTACTTATCTAGCTGTACGTTAAGCACACCATCAAACACTTTCGCGGCAACTGTAACGAGAGAAATGGGCCTATAATTCCCTTTATCCGCCAGGTCTCCAGTTTTATTTTTCACCACAGGTATAACGACTGTTTTCATTAGATCTTTAGGTAAGTAACAGTGGCTCACGCATAACGAGTAGAACATAGCTAGCACTCGAGAGATATGAGGTCCAGCATGCTGCAGGTGCTCGATGCTGAGGCCATCGTGACCCGGAGACTTACCTCTGGTCATGTTATTTATTATGTCGTTTACCATTTTAGCCGATACTCTGACACCCACTATTCCACTTAGCTCACCAGCATCTAACACTTGCCTCATAGCGCCTAAGGGTGATTGCACAGTAAAACTGTTTTTAAAAATGTCCGCAACCTTCTTGTGGTTACTCTCACCGTCGATGCTCACAGAACGACCCGGACTTACACTGTTCTTTTTGACGTCTTTCCAAAAACTTCGAAAGTTGCCTGTGACATGTTTTTCAGCAAGTGCGTCCATCTTTATTTGGTCCTGATGATTTTGGCACCATTTGAGCCGTGATTTGAACACTTTTCTGCTGGCACACATTTCACTATATATTAAGCCTGAACAAGGTTTACCACACAGTACCCACTCAGTAAACTTAAGACGTGCCGTCCTATGAGCATCGGCGACATGCCTATTCCAACCCGTAATGCGCGAGCCACCTCCACCCCTACGCGTGTCCTCTCGACTCGTAGAAGACGCATCGCGGAGGACAGACACAATATTAGTATAGAGCCTATCAAGTATACATCTGTGTTCCTGGACAGTGCAATATGAATCCGCACATTTCGAAAATTCAGCCGGAAAATCTATTAATCTGAGTTTGTTATGACACTTCTCGGAATATAGGTCCTCCTGTTCTTTACTTCTTATTCCCCAAAAAGCGTCTTTGTTCGCGGATGGAATATTTGTGGATTTAATTGGTGTCAAAAGATCTAAATGACATTTGATTATTAGGGGAAAATGATCCGACCAAAAAGTGTCATAACTCACAAACACATCAACTACTGATTGTTTCGCAGCCTGTGTCACCAGGCAGTGATCCAACCAGCTACGAGACCCATGCACTTCACTGATATACGTGTAAGTGCCGGAATCTACACCCAAAAAGTCAACATCACAACAAGACCAAAATAGTTCATTACAAAAATTATACAGTTCTTTAAAGAATAGTTCATGAACATCTGCATTAAAGTCTCCCAATATATAAACAGAATCTATATCATAATCGTCAACTATAGCGCTCACTGTACTTAAGCAATCCGTAAACTCTGGAAGATTTTCCACCGCATTTGTAGGCATGTATACGCTCAATACAATCACTGGTCGTTCGTTTGTCACTATTTTAATACCACACACACGAGGATTATCACACGGCAACACTTGGACTTGCTGAAATACGCTACTCCTCCACAGCAGAGCGACACCTCCATATGGCCTTCCACGGACCACACCCAATGAAGTATTCACAGCAGACGTTCCCATATACCCGAAGTCACTGTCAATGGTACTTAAATATGGTATTTCTTCCGGCAACAACCAAGTTTCTTGCAACACTATTAAATCGCATGAACGGCACAGTTTTCGTATGCTATCTATTGACCGTTTAACATTTTTACAATTAAAACTTGCGAAACTGAGTGGTCGTTTATCCATTGTTGAGTTTAGTAAGGCCGCCAACAGATACGTTACTATTCTGCTCTCTACGTTTAAAATGTATAAATCGCCTAAATACAATGCCACTTGGCCACAGGTTTTCGTCCAGATACAACGATAAATTTGATTCAGACACAAAGAATTTAAAAGCTTTATGTCCGCGTTCCTTTTTCATATTAATTTTCTCCAACTTCACGTTTTCGTTAGTTTTATTAAAAATGTAACTGGTTATATCATTCTCAGTTGTGTCATTATGTATGTTTGAAATAAACATTGGAATCTTTTTATCAGCAGCCTTAAACTTGCCTTCAAGATCCCTCGCCACACCCGACTTACCCATATAACGATACTTGGGTTTCTTACGATATACAACTCGTTCCCATCGCTCACATTCACGTTCATTTCTTACATCGGTCGGCTTAAACGGTGCTGCGTTTTCACGCAATATGTTTTGCCGCTCAGTCGTAATGTCATTATTGTGTTTATTCAATGCAATCAGCTGTCTGGCGGCCCGCAAAGACGAGCTCGAGTGAGTCGATGCCGATAACAAACCGGTTTCGCATTCACTTGTCGCATGTTGTGACTCATTTGCACCGTGAGCAATATTAGCCGTTTCTGACCGTTGCCGTAAATGTGTTTCGCTTTGTTGTTGATTTACAACTACCGGCGTGTTTCTATATTTCGGTGTATTTATATTTATTTCAATGTCATCGCTATAATTAAGTGATTTAATCACTGACGAATCATGCGTATGTGAAAGCCCCATAGGGCCACTGTCTAATAACCATGCACCTCTCTTTTTATTCACTTTTAACGCCGAGACGGGAGGAAGAGAATTATATTTTATCTGCAGAACTTCAGTTTTAAGTTGGTTTAGATGTTCCAGGGTAACGTAACTTGCCTTTATCTCGTCAATACTAGACTGCAAACGTAAGATATCTTTTAGTAGTTTCGTGCAATCGAGGTGGTCGAAAGTAATAGGTGGTAACTTTTCCAGCTGGCGAGCTACAAATATTGGTATAACGTCCGGATCTGCCGATTTGAATAAATTAATAATATCCGCCAGGTCCCTTTCTTCCTTGCCCTTGTTTTTTCGTAATATTTTACGCATGTCCGTTGGAACAGAATCAAAAAGAAGCGATTTCGACTTCTTGATTTCATCAGCACTAAAGGATGATTTACAAATTCGCACTAACGTCTCCTCATCAATCACTGACACTTTGTTTTGAATGTAAGATAGCATCTCGTCAATGACTATATTGCACATATTACACTTTATGACTGTCGTCATTTTTGCAACACACAAAATTTGCGTACACGTCGATTTACGCCACCGTCACGAGAGGGTGCGCGCACGAGACTGAATATAATGACTGTTTAAAGAAACAGATCGACCTAGCAAAAAAGTTCAAAAAGTTCGTCTTAAAACTTTTTCCTAGTTGCCAAAATAAAGAAATAAACACAATATCAATAACTAACTACGAAATACGCAATATGTCGCAGCTCTCAGTCCTGAATTCTGATTTATTTACTTCACGAGAGTTTGGAAACGTGTTCAGTACCAAACATGTCTGAATATTGTTTTCTATTACGCAACGAGAGTAAAGCAAAACAGAAAGGCGATTGTAAATTTTTTTCGTAAAACTTTTTTGTGATTAAGAAGAAAACAACTTATTTATTAGGTAAAATGATTAAAAAAATGTATGTTGAAGAAAATTAAGTGTTATATCCTAACTTATGTTAAATTAATAAGTTTGACATTCCAAATAGCTTACTTATTTAATTAGGAATTTTAAGATTTTACATACGCCTATCAAAAAAAAATAACTACATCTGCGGATGCTCAGGTGATAGTGTGTAGTGTTTTGTAGGCGTATTTCAAATCTTACGAAAATATGGCATTATAAATGTTAAAAAGGGTAGAGTATTCCAAAATTTATTTCTCACAAACAGAAAACAAGAGTACTCTCATAACTTGGGTCAACCTCAAATCGCTCGATGGATAACCATAACGTACCATGACTTTTATGGGGATTCGTTGCCCCGTATAAACCTGCCTGAAGCTTGATGGTTAAGAAGTGTAATGTATGCATCTTTCGGAGCTAAAAGTTCTATTTTAGCACTGTTATAACTCTTAAAAGCATAAAAAAAATCAATCAAATTCTTTATTGCACTCCACAATGTTACTTAAAGATATTACATAAAAATATGATGAATCCATTATGGGCCCTGTTGGGCACGGCAGAGTTTGATGGGGGAGAGGAAGCAAATTCTAATACTATTGCGTTTAAATTTATTTAAGTCAACTAAAATTATATTATTATTACTTATTTATGATTTTCATAATATTATGTATCGTTATTATTCATAATAAATTTTCAATACTTTGTAGATTATTGATATAAGATTTAGGTCTCATATTTCTATATATTTATTATCATTAAGGAGCTGTTTTAAATCTCGTGCCTTTTAATTATTAAAGTTAAATTTCTGTCATTGTTATTGCAAATATTATTATTATCATTAAATAATATCACTATTTTTTGATAAATGTTTGTAATATTTTATTGATTATTCTAATAATGAACTTAATTTATATTTAACTTATTATTATAATTGTTTTGTTTGTGTCTCATTAAAATATTCATATATACTATACTTTAATAGCTATTGACAATAAAAATGATTTTAACTTGTTAAAAAGTATTGTAATTACTTTCGTTTTAATGATCTTTTTTTTTAATTTGTTGTATACCTTAAATAGACATAACCAAAGGGCCTGAAAAGTGCGCTATTAACTGGGAAGTTGGACGGTTTATTTTGTTTTTATAACATAATATGTATGTTGGTATGAATGTTACTTCGCTGTTAAATATTCCAAAAATGTATAAGCAGGTTAGAGTCATTATATTAAGTCTCTCGAAATGGAGTTTACAAGTGACAGTCTGATCGGTATTTATCATAATCCTAATCATCTTATTCCGCACGGTAAAGACAGTCGGTACTATTTCCCCACAAGATTATGCCATAACTGAGCCAAGAGTGAGAATATGCATAGTAAGCAGTGAGCGTAGTTGGTAGATCTGTGGTTTTCTTGACTTTATAAGGGTAAATAAAAATAGATTTTATAATTATAATTCAGCTCTAATCTTTTTAGAGTTCCGTACGCAAAGGGTAAAAACAGGGCCCTATTACTAAGACTTTGCTGTCTGTCCGTCCGTCTGTGTGTCACCAGGCTGTATCTCAAGAACCACGATTGCTAGACAGATGAAATTTTTACAAATTATGTTTTCTGTTGCCGCTATATGGTAACAAGTGGGCACTTGAAATATTCACAAAATATTCAATTGTATTTTTAATTTAATAATAAATAATAATAAAATTAAAATATAATAAATATTTAAGGGGGTCCCATACAATAAACGTGATTTTTTTACTTAACTAAAAGTTTGTACGGAACCCTTCGTGCGCGAGTCCGACTCGCACTTGGCCGGTTTTTTACACGTTGTTTCCCATTTGTTTGGGTATCAATAGTTAACCCTAGTAAGTCAAATTCGTTGACCATTTCCAGTTTAGTCCAAAACTAAAGTTTATAAATAAAAACTTTAGTCTTTTGGTGAGGGTGGAAAGTTATAAGTTTTGTTTATTTAAATTAATTTCTAGATTATGCCTTTCCAACCAATATTCTGTCTTAATTAAAATAGAATTAAGGTTTTCTTTTATATTTAAATTATTTCTACTTATAACAACTCCCTAGTTATCTCCCTAGACATAATCTGCTAATAAATAATAAATAAATATTGTCTCTATTATTATAAGGCTCATTTATAGTTTTAGGCAGGTTTAGACAGAATTCTTTAAATTTTTTTCTATTATTAAATATTTTTCCGTTAGCGCCATCTAACGTCCGGTAGAGGAACTATTTGCGGTTAATGCGTTGCTATGGTAACGTTAATTGATGGATTAATTGATGGTAACGTAAATGGAAAAAGAGCCGGAAAAAGAGCGGACAGACAAACAACAAATTTGTGATCTTAGATTATCGATTATTTACTGTTTTGATACGAATATCACAGTAAGAATTGATTTTATTCATGTGGTGAATAAGACGTATCAATATTAAGTCTGTTGCAGATGACGATGACGAGTAAAAAAATTTTATTCTATTAAAAACAGAGGAATGTCTTAAATTTGTTTTAGGATTATTGACTTTGAAATACCGAATATAAACCAAACTAATTTGTAAGGTATGCTAAAATTAGATTGTTTTATTAAGTCCGAGTAATCCAGATAACCACTAACCACTTTATTAACAATAATTTATCAGTAATCTGTCTAAGAAGTTTAAATTGTTTTTAATGTGAACTGTGTAAGGTGAACTTTTTGAATCGAAAGGTGCCACATAAGTCTTTATTTCGACGACCGTTTGGTGCAACGGTAGCGATCCTGCTTTTCTCATCGACGGTCCTAGTTTCGAATCCCGGAAGGGGCAGATGTTTGTATGATGAATACGAGCATTTGTACCTGAGTCATGGGTGTTCACATATATTTCTATGAATATTACAAATTTATGTATCATATGTCTATTCGTTACCCTAGTATCCATAACACAAGCCTTACAATGCTTATTTTGGGCTAGGGTAATTAGTGTGATTGTAACAAACATTTATTCTTATTTTTTATTATATTTTTTTTATACAGAAAAAAGACGATTCTCGTAAACATCTACGTAAGTATTCCGAAGCACACTTTTTCGTAGCGTGATTTGAAAGGTTCTAAAGTTGACATTATTGTTGAGTTGAATATTAGTACATATTTTATGATGAGCTTTCTTAAAATTTTAAATGAAGTTCTCATTATTGTTACCCAGGAAAAAGAAATATAATAAATCAATATTTATATTTATTGTCATGGAAATACATGGTATAATAATAAATTCAAATCAGCCTAAAGTAAGACTCGTGTTATGGACATTAGGGTAGGAAGCGAGCAACGAAGTGTATTGCTACAAAGTTCTTTACTTTTCTTAACTTACTATAAAAATCAGAGTATAACTCTATCTTGAATATTTTGACTATATATACTATTAATTCCTTCTTTATATCTTCTGTGTTTTTAAGAAGAAGAAAGTTAAATGTAGATTTAACCTAATTTATTATTCAAGTTTAAAATATCGTCAAGTTTTATGTTTTTTTTAAGTTGTATTAATTGGGGTCAATTACAATGCATATACGTTTATTGATAACGTCAGTAGGTTAGAAAATGTAGTGTAACAAAGTAGAAATTAAATGCTTCAACTAACCGCGTCAATTAATTATCCATAGTCATATATTTATGTTTCAAATATTTGTAGATGTTATCGGTTATCTAATAAGCATAAAGTTCTCTATGCATTATTTATCTAATAAGGATAATTTTGAATGGCATAAATTTAACTGTGTTGGAACCAAACAAAGTCATGAATTTTTGGAGCTATGTAGAAAAGGGCTTCTTATTATAGATCTAGACTTCAATTATCATAATTTTGAATATATTTAATATAGCTTGCTGCCTGGTCATGAATAAAAGAAATCTAACCTAACCTGCTTTTTACAAGTGAAAAAAGAAAGTGGTTATATGAGACTCTTCCATTCCCCAACTCGGTAGGTCGACTTAAGGTTAGGTTAGATTTAAATTTAAATTTAAAACAGGTTAGGTTAGATTTTCTTTATTCATTACCTGGCCGCAAGCTATATCAAATGTAATTAACTATAATAACGATAATATATCTAGTGTCCGATGAATTATTAGGAGTCTACCCACTAAAAATCGATGTGCAACCTGCAGATATCTGTCTCGGTCTCGGAAAAACATAGCATTCTACAGATACCAAGGCAGTCGAACACTCCTCAAAGCAAGCCCACAACGGGCTTCTTCTGCTATCCCAGAGATTTCTCCCAAAAGCCTACTAGAAAGCTCACTTCACAGAAACGCATCAAACTATCTATTGGGCCCATAAACTTCAGAGCAGACATTGCCTACCAAAAAGCTCACTTGAGCGTGAGTACTGCCCAAAAGGTTTCCGCTCCTATATACATGTTCGCGTTTTCCCTGTTGAGTCTCCGCTTCGACTGAGAGTCCAAGGAGATATCAGCCACATGCGACTCCAAGGACTCTTAAGTGTAAACTTAAGGAGTCCTTAACTTAAGGAAACGCAAACGCAAGTTACCAAGAATGGTTCCAAAAAGATATGCACCCTCAGAGCTCTTCAAGAACCACTGGACATGAGTGGGCGTACCACCTAAATATTTTACGCCATCATAATAAACATTGTCGTAAAGTCTCAGTGCGTACCACCTGGAAGGTTTCTGCTTCTATGTTTAACATATCCCTTTCAAGTCTCAACCGGTGCTTGGACCGGAACACGCCTCCAGTATACTCGCTATACGCTAGAGGTATACCGTATAGCGTATACGGAGGGGTAAAGGCTATACGGTATACCTCTGCTCGGCTGTCGTTACCCAGACTAATCAGGTTGCCATAGCAATTATTACGGACATCCATCCTATGATCAGCCCTTACGAATGTAGCTTAACCTCCGAAACAGCAAATCAAACGCGCTAACCACTACGCTATCGAACTCCCGTTCATTGTCAAGAAAAATATTCCATTTTCATAATTAATTGATTCGGGTCGGTTAAACCGTGTAATACAACGTCTGATTGTTATCAGAGGCATATAAGTATTCCTAATTAACCAGTTTCCCCATTTTACGTTTGTAATCCTTGGTATAATTAACATGCTGTATATTTATTTGTTTTACTTACTTGCGTTTCATGTGAAAAGCTCATTTTTGAAGAAAATAAAGAACAACGTAAAAAATGATGTCCTCACGCAAGAATACTACGGTAATTATATATTTTTATTAAAGAAAATTTTGTTAATATAATTCCTCATCATTATCTAATCAGTCTTACGACGTTCACTACTGACTATAGGCCTCCCCCAAAGACCTACATTTAAAGTCGGTTTAAAGGACCGAACGGTCCTCCACTGGTTGCATTGAACAGTTTCCCAAATCTTGACCAGATTATCAGCCATCTTATTTTTAAATAATTATTTATTTATAAGAGGTTTGTTCACATGTCACCGTAAAAAGAATATCACTCATTCATACACTAGTAAGCATAAAATTAATATGCACGATTATTTACCCCTAAATGCACCATATAAAGCATTGCATCTTGCCTTCTACGAAGGAGAAGGAGGATAGAATGCTATTACAGCCAATCTCGCGGGTCTTAATATTAAATCTGCATAAATGAAGTTCCGAACACAATCCTCCAGAAATAGATTTAAATTAAATTAAATAATGGTGCTTAAATGCACTTAAATTACCTTCTTTTGAATAGACAAACATTTTTACCTATCGCTTATTCATGCCATCAAGAAGTAACGACATTTAAAATATTTTACATTAGCACTATTCACAATCCACAAAAAATATATTCTAGATCACAATAATAACAATAGTAAGATTTCAATACATCGTTGATAACAGCAAAGCCAACAAATTTCTGAAATCCTGAACAACACCACAATCAGTACAATTAGCTGAGATGCTCTTTTTCATAAAAAGCCACACTTGTTTGACGGACACATAGTGTCTAAGGCCCGTTAGAACGCTTTCTACTGTGGTGGGAGACCTACCCACAGAACAAAGGTTTGAAAAACCTTTCCACCGCAACGGCTCCCAGATTTTTTTCTGTGTCCCAAATCGACCCAATTCAGCTAAATAATCCTTTAATTAATCTCGGTTACTTTAGTTCTCCTTTGGACCTTCTATATTTCGGATTTGTTCACGTTAGGAAACGATAAACATCGCTCTCTCCATTGGCTTCTAGCAGTGTATTGTTGTCAAACTTCTTTATATTTACAGAGGTTTTACCAGACAAATCCTTTTATTGAGCAAGTTTTCGTACCTATAAAACTTGTGGTTGATCAATTATTTCAATAGATTAGGAATTTGCCTACTTGCTAACGTACCACTTAGAAAAATTGCCCACATACTCTCAAAGGAATGGCTTAAAGTGCCTTCTTAGGACACCACAGATAGCAACCACTTCACACCCCTTTAAAGACATCACAAGTAACACTCTCTAATAATCCCAAAAATGCAAGTAAAACAGTAAAAGCCGTGGGTATATAGGGAAGAAGGGGAAGGGACACGTCGGCATGTTTTAGCAAAATCGAAAAAAGTCAACGTTGTTTATTATTAAATCCGCAAGTCACGCAAAATTACAAAGCTAACGGTCGAAATCTTCTAAGCGTAGGCATTTTCGTTATTTGTGTATATAAATATATGTACTTAATGGCGATAGAAAGAACCTTGTGTTGTTCGACAAAGTTGAAAAGCAGCAATCTTTCAAATGTAAGAGCGTCGTAAAATGCGACTAATGATATCGCAGGCAATCATCATACACCATTAAAATTTCGCAGAGTGTGCAGTAGAATTGCATAACCTAGTTCCGCTGTCCCCATTTTTTCATCGGACAACCAGCCTTACAAATAAGCACCACTATTATATGGCTAATATACCAAAGAATCGCACTCAGCGTTTTGGTTCCAATTTTGTGATACGTACTCCTTAGAGTGGAACTCTTTGCCTGAGTCTTGTTTCCTGACAAATACAATTTTGAGGTCTTCACGTCACGAGTGAATAGGTATCTTCTAAGTAAACGCGTCACATCCTAGATCTCATCGGGGCTTACCATCAGGCCAGATAGTGGTCAAGTGCCTGTCCATATAATATAAAAAAAAATCCTCCCATGGATCTCAAAATGGGTAGCCTGTTTTCTTAATTATGGTCTGTTACTACGATACCCAACCAACTTGTCGAAAGTGGAGTTTATTGCAAAACCTTTTAATTTTTGAGGGAGGATTCCGGCTAGCAGTAGCCATGGGCAGATTGAACAGTTTCAATGAACTGTGATGGAAAAAAATAATTATTAGCTGTTTGAAGAGAAAATCGATTTCGACAAGGACGTAGTCACATCACTGCCAAATTAATGCTACGTCGATAAGTATATATTATTCCCACTGGATGAAAACATCGCACGAGGCTTGTACTATTGGTGGATGCCAATGACTGTAGATGCCGTTTACGGTGCCAACTGGCTTCAGTTGATCAGTGGATATACCCTAACAAGATACATAGCGGCCCGCTCCTATCTCGTTCCCGGGTCAGGTTAATTTAAGTTATTTTAATTATTTTTATTTAAGCATCACAAAACTAGTAAGGAAAGGAGTTTTTGTTTCATGAAATTTTTAATATTTTAACTCGATCTACTATAGCAATAACATTTTTTCATAATTCATATCATTCTTTTATAATTTTTCAGTTCTTTGTATTTTGAAATGTTTTAAAATTTCTTCGATGGAATGTATATATATATTTTTTGAATTAGTTTATTGTCAACGGTCTCTGATAAGTGTCCAAATTTCTAATAAATCCGACGTTTTGAAGAGGATAAAAATCTCGTTAGAAGATTCCGAAACAGACAAGATACAAACACACAAACAAACATGCAGGTGAAGTTAGTAAAAACGTGTTTATAAAAGCGCATCGCTCGACCAATCAATCCGTCAATCCGTTTCAATTGAAAAATAGATCACTTTCTTAAAAACCCGTTCTGAATATTATTGAAAGAATCAAACTATTGGGTTGGAAGTTAGAGAAGAACTCTTATATGCAAACTAACATATATATATTATTTGTTTACTAATATTAGTTCAGAGAAGCTTCTAAAACAAGATCAATCAAACAACTTTGATCTGAATCAATTTAAACTTTACGATTTGAACAGTTAACGATAATTTTCCAATCAATGTGTCTGTATTGTGAGATATTTACAAAAGTTTATTATGTGCTTATGACAAGTTAAAGCTATTAATTTGAGCTTTATTATGTCAATAAATATAAATTAACTTGATACAATAAATTATGTGTTATTAAAATTTTCGGCCGTTTGGTGCAACGGTAGTGATCCTGCCTTTCGCACCGACGGTCCGGATTCGAATAGGGGCAGATGTTTGTATGATAAATACGAGCATTTGTACCTGAGACATGGATATTTATATATATTTATATCAATATTACATATCTATGTATTATATATGTATATTTATCCGTTACCCTAGCATCCATAACACGAGCCTTACAGTGCTTACTTTGGGCTAGGCTAATTGGTGTGAATGTAAAAAATAGCTTACTTATTTAATTAGGAATTTTAAGATTTTACATACGCCTATCAAAAAAAAATAACTACATCTGCGGATGCTCAGGTGATAGTGTGTAGTGTTTTGTAGGCGTATTTCAAATCTTACGAAAATATGGCATTATAAATGTTAAAAAGGGTAGAGTATTCCAAAATTTATTTCTCACAAACAGAAAACAAGAGTACTCTCATAACTTGGGTCAACCTCAAATCGCTCGATGGATAACCATAACGTACCATGACTTTTATGGGGATTCGTTGCCCCGTATAAACCTGCCTGAAGCTTGATGGTTAAGAAGTGTAATGTATGCATCTTTCGGAGCTAAAAGTTCTATTTTAGCACTGTTATAACTCTTAAAAGCATAAAAAAAATCAATCAAATTCTTTATTGCACTCCACAATGTTACTTAAAGATATTACATAAAAATATGATGAATTCATTATGGGCCCTGTTGGGCACGGCAGAGTTTGATGGGGGAGAGGAAGCAAATTCTAATACTATTGCGTTTAAATTTATTTAAGTCAACTAAAATTATATTATTATTACTTATTTATGATTTTCATAATATTATGTATCGTTATTATTCATAATAAATTTTCAATACTTTGTAGATTATTGATATAAGATTTAGGTCTCATATTTCTATATATTTATTATCATTAAGGAGCTGTTTTAAATCTCGTGCCTTTTAATTATTAAAGTTAAATTTCTGTCATTGTTATTGCAAATATTATTATTATCATTAAATAATATCACTATTTTTTGATAAATGTTTGTAATATTTTATTGATTATTCTAATAATGAACTTAATTTATATTTAACTTATTATTATAATTGTTTTGTTTGTGTCTCATTAAAATATTCATATATACTATACTTTAATAGCTATTGACAATAAAAATGATTTTAACTTGTTAAAAAGTATTGTAATTACTTTCGTTTTAATGATCTTTTTTTTTAATTTGTTGTATACCTTAAATAGACATAACCAAAGGGCCTGAAAAGTGCGCTATTAACTGGGAAGTTGGACGGTTTATTTTGTTTTTATAACATAATATGTATGTTGGTATGAATGTTACTTCGCTGTTAAATATTCCAAAAATGTATAAGCAGGTTAGAGTCATTATATTAAGTCTCTCGAAATGGAGTTTACAAGTGACAGTCTGATCGGTATTTATCATAATCCTAATCATCTTATTCCGCACGGTAAAGACAGTCGGTACTATTTCCCCACAAGATTATGCCATAACTGAGCCAAGAGTGAGAATATGCATAGTAAGCAGTGAGCGTAGTTGGTAGATCTGTGGTTTTCTTGACTTTATAAGGGTAAATAAAAATAGATTTTATAATTATAATTCAGCTCTAATCTTTTTAGAGTTCCGTACGCAAAGGGTAAAAACAGGGCCCTATTACTAAGACTTTGCTGTCTGTCCGTCCGTCTGTGTGTCACCAGGCTGTATCTCAAGAACCACGATTGCTAGACAGATGAAATTTTTACAAATTATGTTTTCTGTTGCCGCTATATGGTAACAAGTGGGCACTTGAAATATTCACAAAATATTCAATTGTATTTTTAATTTAATAATAAATAATAATAAAATTAAAATATAATAAATATTTAAGGGGGTCCCATACAATAAACGTGATTTTTTTACTTAACTAAAAGTTTGTACGGAACCCTTCGTGCGCGAGTCCGACTCGCACTTGGCCGGTTTTTTACACGTTGTTTCCCATTTGTTTGGGTATCAATAGTTAACCCTAGTAAGTCAAATTCGTTGACCATTTCCAGTTTAGTCCAAAACTAAAGTTTATAAATAAAAACTTTAGTCTTTTGGTGAGGGTGGAAAGTTATAAGTTTTGTTTATTTAAATTAATTTCTAGATTATGCCTTTCCAACCAATATTCTGTCTTAATTAAAATAGAATTAAGGTTTTCTTTTATATTTAAATTATTTCTACTTATAACAACTCCCTAGTTATCTCCCTAGACATAATCTGCTAATAAATAATAAATAAATATTGTCTCTATTATTATAAGGCTCATTTATAGTTTTAGGCAGGTTTAGACAGAATTCTTTAAATTTTTTTCTATTATTAAATATTTTTCCGTTAGCGCCATCTAACGTCCGGTAGAGGAACTATTTGCGGTTAATGCGTTGCTATGGTAACGTTAATTGATGGATTAATTGATGGTAACGTAAATGGAAAAAGAGCCGGAAAAAGAGCGGACAGACAAACAACAAATTTGTGATCTTAGATTATCGATTATTTACTGTTTTGATACGAATATCACAGTAAGAATTGATTTTATTCATGTGGTGAATAAGACGTATCAATATTAAGTCTGTTGCAGATGACGATGACGAGTAAAAAAATTTTATTCTATTAAAAACAGAGGAATGTCTTAAATTTGTTTTAGGATTATTGACTTTGAAATACCGAATATAAACCAAACTAATTTGTAAGGTATGCTAAAATTAGATTGTTTTATTAAGTCCGAGTAATCCAGATAACCACTAACCACTTTATTAACAATAATTTATCAGTAATCTGTCTAAGAAGTTTAAATTGTTTTTAATGTGAACTGTGTAAGGTGAACTTTTTGAATCGAAAGGTGCCACATAAGTCTTTATTTCGACGACCGTTTGGTGCAACGGTAGCGATCCTGCTTTTCTCATCGACGGTCCTAGTTTCGAATCCCGGAAGGGGCAGATGTTTGTATGATGAATACGAGCATTTGTACCTGAGTCATGGGTGTTCACATATATTTCTATGAATATTACAAATTTATGTATCATATGTCTATTCGTTACCCTAGTATCCATAACACAAGCCTTACAATGCTTATTTTGGGCTAGGGTAATTAGTGTGATTGTAACAAACATTTATTCTTATTTTTTATTATATTTTTTTTATACAGAAAAAAGACGATTCTCGTAAACATCTACGTAAGTATTCCGAAGCACACTTTTTCGTAGCGTGATTTGAAAGGTTCTAAAGTTGACATTATTGTTGAGTTGAATATTAGTACATATTTTATGATGAGCTTTCTTAAAATTTTAAATGAAGTTCTCATTATTGTTACCCAGGAAAAAGAAATATAATAAATCAATATTTATATTTATTGTCATGGAAATACATGGTATAATAATAAATTCAAATCAGCCTAAAGTAAGACTCGTGTTATGGACATTAGGGTAGGAAGCGAGCAACGAAGTGTATTGCTACAAAGTTCTTTACTTTTCTTAACTTACTATAAAAATCAGAGTATAACTCTATCTTGAATATTTTGACTATATATACTATTAATTCCTTCTTTATATCTTCTGTGTTTTTAAGAAGAAGAAAGTTAAATGTAGATTTAACCTAATTTATTATTCAAGTTTAAAATATCGTCAAGTTTTATGTTTTTTTTAAGTTGTATTAATTGGGGTCAATGCATAAAACAATGCATATACGTTTATTGATAACGTCAGTAGGTTAGAAAATGTAGTGTAACAAAGTAGAAATTAAATGCTTCAACTAACCGCGTCAATTAATTATCCATAGTCATATATTTATGTTTCAAATATTTGTAGATGTTATCGGTTATCTAATAAGCATAAAGTTATCTATGCATTATTTATCTAATAAGGATAATTTTGAATGGCATAAATTTAACTGTGTTGGAACCAAACAAAGTCATGAATTTTTGGAGCTATGTAGAAAAGGGCTTCTTATTATAGATCTAGACTTCAATTATCATAATTTTGAATATATTTAATATAGCTTGCTGCCTGGTCATGAATAAAAGAAATCTAACCTAACCTGCTTTTTACAAGTGAAAAAAGAAAGTGGTTATATGAGACTCTTCCATTCCCCAACTCGGTAGGTCGACTTAAGGTTAGGTTAGATTTAAATTTAAATTTAAAACAGGTTAGGTTAGATTTTCTTTATTCATTACCTGGCCGCAAGCTATATCAAATGTAATTAACTATAATAACGATAATATATCTAGTGTCCGATGAATTATTAGGAGTCTACCCACTAAAAATCGATGTGCAACCTGCAGATATCTGTCTCGGTCTCGGAAAAACATAGCATTCTACAGATACCAAGGCAGTCGAACACTCCTCAAAGCAAGCCCACAACGGGCTTCTTCTGCTATCCCAGAGATTTCTCCCAAAAGTCTACTAGAAAGCTCACTTCACAGAAACGCATCAAACTATCTATTGGGCCCATAAACTTCAGAGCAGACATTGCCTACCAAAAAGCTCACTTGAGCGTGAGTACTGCCCAAAAGGTTTCCGCTCCTATATACATGTTCGCGTTTTCCCTGTTGAGTCTCCGCTTCGACTGAGAGTCCAAGGAGATATCAGCCACATGCGACTCCAAGGACTCTTAAGTGTAAACTTAAGGAGTCCTTAACTTAAGGAAACGCAAACGCAAGTTACCAAGAATGGTTCCAAAAAGATATGCACCCTCAGAGCTCTTCAAGAACCACTGGACATGAGTGGGCGTACCACCTAAATATTTTACGCCATCATAATAAACATTGTCGTAAAGTCTCAGTGCGTACCACCTGGAAGGTTTCTGCTTCTATGTTTAACATATCCCTTTCAAGTCTCAACCGGTGCTTGGACCGGAACACGCCTCCAGTATACTCGCTATACGCTAGAGGTATACCGTATAGCGTATACGGAGGGGTAAAGGCTATACGGTATACCTCTGCTCGGCTGTCGTTACCCAGACTAATCAGGTTGCCATAGCAATTATTACGGACATCCATCCTATGATCAGCCCTTACGAATGTAGCTTAACCTCCGAAACAGCAAATCAAACGCGCTAACCACTACGCTATCGAACTCCCGTTCATTGTCAAGAAAAATATTCCATTTTCATAATTAATTGATTCGGGTCGGTTAAACCGTGTAATACAACGTCTGATTGTTATCAGAGGCATATAAGTATTCCTAATTAACCAGTTTCCCCATTTTACGTTTGTAATCCTTGGTATAATTAACATGCTGTATATTTATTTGTTTTACTTACTTGCGTTTCATGTGAAAAGCTCATTTTTGAAGAAAATAAAGAACAACGTAAAAAATGATGTCCTCACGCAAGAATACTACGGTAATTATATATTTTTATTAAAGAAAATTTTGTTAATATAATTCCTCATCATTATCTAATCAGTCTTACGACGTTCACTACTGACTATAGGCCTCCCCCAAAGACCTACATTTAAAGTCGGTTTAAAGGACCGAACGGTCCTCCACTGGTTGCATTGAACAGTTTCCCAAATCTTGACCAGATTATCAGCCATCTTATTTTTAAATAATTATTTATTTATAAGAGGTTTGTTCACATGTCACCGTAAAAAGAATATCACTCATTCATACACTAGTAAGCATAAAATTAATATGCACGATTATTTACCCCTAAATGCACCATATAAAGCATTGCATCTTGCCTTCTACGAAGGAGAAGGAGGATAGAATGCTATTACAGCCAATCTCGCGGGTCTTAATATTAAATCTGCATAAATGAAGTTCCGAACACAATCCTCCAGAAATAGATTTAAATTAAATTAAATAATGGTGCTTAAATGCACTTAAATTACCTTCTTTTGAATAGACAAACATTTTTACCTATCGCTTATTCATGCCATCAAGAAGTAACGACATTTAAAATATTTTACATTAGCACTATTCACAATCCACAAAAAATATATTCTAGATCACAATAATAACAATAGTAAGATTTCAATACATCGTTGATAACAGCAAAGCCAACAAATTTCTGAAATCCTGAACAACACCACAATCAGTACAATTAGCTGAGATGCTCTTTTTCATAAAAAGCCACACTTGTTTGACGGACACATAGTGTCTAAGGCCCGTTAGAACGCTTTCTACTGTGGTGGGAGACCTACCCACAGAACAAAGGTTTGAAAAACCTTTCCACCGCAACGGCTCCCAGATTTTTTTCTGTGTCCCAAATCGACCCAATTCAGCTAAATAATCCTTTAATTAATCTCGGTTACTTTAGTTCTCCTTTGGACCTTCTATATTTCGGATTTGTTCACGTTAGGAAACGATAAACATCGCTCTCTCCATTGGCTTCTAGCAGTGTATTGTTGTCAAACTTCTTTATATTTACAGAGGTTTTACCAGACAAATCCTTTTATTGAGCAAGTTTTCGTACCTATAAAACTTGTGGTTGATCAATTATTTCAATAGATTAGGAAATTGCCTACTTGCTAACGTACCACTTAGAAAAATTGCCCACATACTCTCAAAGGAATGGCTTAAAGTGCCTTCTTAGGACACCACAGATAGCAACCACTTCACACCCCTTTAAAGACATCACAAGTAACACTCTCTAATAATCCCAAAAATGCAAGTAAAACAGTAAAAGCCGTGGGTATATAGGGAAGAAGGGGAAGGGACACGTCGGCATGTTTTAGCAAAATCGAAAAAAGTCAACGTTGTTTATTATTAAATCCGCAAGTCACGCAAAATTACAAAGCTAACGGTCGAAATCTTCTAAGCGTAGGCATTTTCGTTATTTGTGTATATAAATATATGTACTTAATGGCGATAGAAAGAACCTTGTGTTGTTCGACAAAGTTGAAAAGCAGCAATCTTTCAAATGTAAGAGCGTCGTAAAATGCGACTAATGATATCGCAGGCAATCATCATACACCATTAAAATTTCGCAGAGTGTGCAGTAGAATTGCATAACCTAGTTCCGCTGTCCCCATTTTTTCATCGGACAACCAGCCTTACAAATAAGCACCACTATTATATGGCTAATATACCAAAGAATCGCACTCAGCGTTTTGGTTCCAATTTTGTGATACGTACTCCTTAGAGTGGAACTCTTTGCCTGAGTCTTGTTTCCTGACAAATACAATTTTGAGGTCTTCACGTCACGAGTGAATAGGTATCTTCTAAGTAAACGCGTCACATCCTAGATCTCATCGGGGCTTACCATCAGGCCAGATAGTGGTCAAGTGCCTGTCCATATAATATAAAAAAAAATCCTCCCATGGATCTCAAAATGGGTAGCCTGTTTTCTTAATTATGGTCTGTTACTACGATACCCAACCAACTTGTCGAAAGTGGAGTTTATTGCAAAACCTTTTAATTTTTGAGGGAGGATTCCGGCTAGCAGTAGCCATGGGCAGATTGAACAGTTTCAATGAACTGTGATGGAAAAAAATAATTATTAGCTGTTTGAAGAGAAAATCGATTTCGACAAGGACATAGTCACATCACTGCCAAATTAATGCTACGTCGATAAGTATATATTATTCCCACTGGATGAAAACATCGCACGAGGCTTGTACTATTGGTGGATGCCAATGACTGTAGATGCCGTTTACGGTGCCAACTGGCTTCAGTTGATCAGTGGATATACCCTAACAAGATACATAGCGGCCCGCTCCTATCTCGTTCCCGGGTCAGGTTAATTTAAGTTATTTTAATTATTTTTATTTAAGCATCACAAAACTAGTAAGGAAAGGAGTTTTTGTTTCATGAAATTTTTAATATTTTAACTCGATCTACTATAGCAATAACATTTTTTCATAATTCATATCATTCTTTTATAATTTTTCAGTTCTTTGTATTTTGAAATGTTTTAAAATTTCTTCGATGGAATGTATATATATATTTTTTGAATTAGTTTATTGTCAACGGTCTCTGATAAGTGTCCAAATTTCTAATAAATCCGACGTTTTGAAGAGGATAAAAATCTCGTTAGAAGATTCCGAAACAGACAAGATACAAACACACAAACAAACATGCAGGTGAAGTTAGTAAAAACGTGTTTATAAAAGCGCATCGCTCGACCAATCAATCCGTCAATCCGTTTCAATTGAAAAATAGATCACTTTCTTAAAAACCCGTTCTGAATATTATTGAAAGAATCAAACTATTGGGTTGGAAGTTAGAGAAGAACTCTTATATGCAAACTAACATATATATATTATTTGTTTACTAATATTAGTTCAGAGAAGCTTCTAAAACAAGATCAATCAAACAACTTTGATCTGAATCAATTTAAACTTTACGATTTGAACAGTTAACGATAATTTTCCAATCAATGTGTCTGTATTGTGAGATATTTACAAAAGTTTATTATGTGCTTATGACAAGTTAAAGCTATTAATTTGAGCTTTATTATGTCAATAAATATAAATTAACTTGATACAATAAATTATGTGTTATTAAAATTTTCGGCCGTTTGGTGCAACGGTAGTGATCCTGCCTTTCGCACCGACGGTCCGGATTCGAATAGGGGCAGATGTTTGTATGATAAATACGAGCATTTGTACCTGAGACATGGATATTTATATATATTTATATCAATATTACATATCTATGTATTATATATGTATATTTATCCGTTACCCTAGCATCCATAACACGAGCCTTACAGTGCTTACTTTGGGCTAGGCTAATTGGTGTGAATGTAAAAAATATTTATTATTTATTTATTTATTATTATTAAGCGTTTAGTTAATTATATTAATTATTAAATTCAAATGTTATCTAATCAAGTCAAGGTCCGTTTAAATAACTACCTTACTCAAATTTTGTCTGTTAGAAACGAGTGAAAAAGATGTACTAACAAACTGGCAATATCTTAAAGCCATAATAGTGTGCTTAAACTGGAGTTGAAGCATACTATAACCCCAATATATTACCGGATATGGCAGAAATTTTAGTGAACTAAGCTTCTTTGATAGCGATACAAAAGAGTTTAGAAATATAAGGATAAATATGGGTGCTATAACAATGCTACGAAGTTGTTAGCAAATGTTTCTAGGAGAAATAAGTGTAAATTAGCTTTTTAAGCGGAACAAAAGTGTTATTATATCGTTTTAGCCGATAATATGAATGTATTTAGCTTCTGTATTTGCAGCTAACAGCACTCTTCTAAAATATATTATTTGACAGGTCTTCAATTTGCTACGTATGATTGCCTTATTGTATTTCATATGGTCGTAATGCAAAATATGTATACGAACTCCTGGTATGTTTGTTATTGCGAATTCGCTGAGCAAAATATACAAACTTTTTTGAGAAATAACAAAAGATTCTTCTATTTATTATTTAATGAAAAAACTAAATAATATGCTAAAATTAATATAATAGGAGGAACAGGGAAATAATTATGTAAATACAAATAGAAATACTTTTAATTCATGGTTCAGAGGATTATTGTTGGTTGGTACATAATAATAATAATATTTCTTACATTCACACCAATTAGCCTAGCCCAAAGTAAGCCCTATAAGGCTTGTGTTATGGATACTAGGGTAACGGATAGACATACATATTTGATACATAGATAGATAGATACTCGGGTACAAATTCTCGTATTCGTCACACAAACATCTGCCCCTTGAACTAGAACCCAGGATCATCGGTTTTCCGTTTTTAATACCGTTGGTTTTTGTTTTTTTTAATTATTTTAGGTTTCTTTTCTATTATTTCTATTCCTTTTTATGAAATTGGCGGTATAAGTAAGCATCTATATATGTGCATTGTAACTTTTATTAGATATAGTGAGGTGGTAAATAGACAACTTTGGCAACTTGCACATCCAAAAAGGTGGTAAATGTATCGACCACATACCTGCACGTGTCGACCATATATTTTCTTATTTTTACGTAGGTAGATTAAGCTCACGTTTCACCGATAAGTTAAGATTGTAATAAGCACGCATTATCATAGTATATAAGTCATATTGTAGCAAAAATAAATCAGACGTTTTAACACCTTGTCTCGTTATTTTATTGCCATAATCATCATGGCAATGTATACTTCGATATTGTAGTCTTACCAGTTAAAATTGATTTAACGAAACGCTTAATAACGTTAATAGCATACGCAATTTTGAGATCGGTATCACAAGGCACAGCGATCTATTTAAAATAAACCGATTTCGCGGGACATATGAAGCAATTTAATTCACTGCTCTCAAAATAGACATAAAACGAAATCGAAATACCAATACTTGTAGCAATAAAATGATAAACAAACTGTTTACATATATTTGAGAGGCAGGGGACGTAGAAATCTAATATAGAAAAACATGTTATTTATTTAATACACAAATAGAACTGTACATACTTATTATTTCCATTGTCGTTGTTACCATACTTCATGATAGTTTATTGATCTATTTATACTTCTACTTTTATTTGTGTTGAATGTTGTTGAAAATAAAAGATATTAAGGAATTAATAAACACTGATTTAAATTATTACTTAGGATAATAATAACCTGATTTGGTTACAATACTATGTGTTAAATTTCGTTTCAAATTTATCAGGCATTAAAGGATTTCAGATAAAAGATCTCTCTGTTTCGTTTACAACTATACGTAAATGTTTATTTTTATATGACTAAGCGATGCAGTCGCTAAGCGTAAAGCTACGCTGGCACCATATATTGGAGCGGAGAGTAATACCTAAAAATTTTTTTTTTTGTTTTGATGGAATTTTTTTCGAATTTCAAAATTCGGGCTCCGTCACAATCTGGTCCTAAACCTGTTGATTCAATTCCACACAAAAAATATTAAAATCGGTTAAGAACTCGGGAAGTTATGGCGTAACAGACATTGCGCCATTGAAGCTGATCCATGGGAGCTTCGCTCGCTCCGCTCCAATAACACCGAACCTCCAATAACACCGAACCTTCAATTTAAGATCAACAAAAAGTTTTTAACAGTTTAGCTTACATTATTATTGTTATATAGCCAAAAACTTGGCTACCACTCCCTTTTCTAATGAGTAGAAAAAAAATGAGTCGTTAAACTTTATTTGGTCAATGTATGAACTACTACAAATGCAGTCGATCTTACAAAAGCGTATTTTATCCAAATGAGGATATAGTCAACAGCATGCCAAATAAAGAATAAAGAAGAAGGATATACAAAAGTTGGATATCGCTAAGCGTTAAATCCAATCACGCTCAAATCACTGAATCGATTTGCACGATCCTCAGATTATCTCAACAGAATGCCACTGCATGGCAAGAATGGACAGGGAAGCTTTTGCAACTTCAATCAACATAAAATCATCAAGTGCCTGGAATCTAGTAGTAACTTACATATTTTGTAAAAACAATACAACACAAAACGTGCCATTTCGCGATCTGATACCGTAAGTATCGCGTGTCGTGAATAGTTTTGAGGAAATAGTAAGTTAACAGGCAGTGGCACCGGTATCCATTCTAATAAAAGACTGCAAAAACATCACATCTTCTGAGTGATTTAGAAACTTGATATTGATGTAAACGTAGATCATCACGCACACACATAAATAACGAACACCATCGACTGAATTCAATTTCTAATAAATACGTTGTACCGTATGGCATTTACACTTATTTACATTTGCTATTCATCTTTTCAACAGATGTCCACTGCTGTACGCAGCTGATCCCAAAACTTAGGGGTTTGGCCATAATCTCCACACTTGACAGACAGGTTGGAGATCGAAGTGATAGACCATAACGTGGCTGCCAATATTGTGTTTTACGGAAAGTAGCCTCAAGTATACTTGGAACTTTTGCTATTTACTCATAGTTTATATATGCCCCTTGATACCAGAAGAGTAGAATAACATATAAGGCAACTGATATGATATTGGGGATATCACCGTAGATCTCGTGCATACCAAAAAATGAACGTTTTTCGAATATAATGGTCTACTTGTGCGATCTTTAACCCGCCTGCTAAGTGTGGTGATTATTGCAAAACCTCCCATTTTCGGGGGAAACGAAATAGTTTATAATTATAAGTAAATCCTTAAATCGCGTTTGAAAGCTGTCTCTTCTGTTCTTTTTTTTTCATCATGTCATTTAACAGATTCGTTTTCTTTAATAAGTAACGGTAACAGTACCTCAATACTTTACTACTAATCAAAGACTTTTAAAAAATTATGACATCCCAAGACAAACATAAATGAAAAAGAATCTAAATTCGGAAGAAACTCATTTTAGAATTATTGGTGTCATTGTGAGCGAAGGTTGAGATCCTCGTGGCGCCTCATTCCATAGAAGTTTTCCGTAGCATAAGCAGGTTTTTCCTTAAGCAGCTACTGGAGTAATGTATAACGTTCTTCAATTCACTTAAAAACCAATTTGCTACTATATCTTGCCCTAAAATGAGATTTATATTTTTGCAAGACATTTTTTTGTCATTAAATACTCTCACAAAAATTCAATAACCTTACGAAAGACGGAAATCCCGTATAACAAAATTGAAATTAAATATTAAACTTCAACTGCTTCTTAGCTTTTTTATTTTTGCGAAGTTAACATCAGTGTTTTAATCATGTCAATCAAAACGGAACATATGCGTTATGCTCTAGTGCTAATTCTTCAAGGTTTATGGTCACACCGTCTTCAATGGTACCATAAGTATGGGGCTCCTCGTACTAAGTATAGGTAATTATGTTGTGTTATTTTATTTGGTCCACTGGCTATAATTGTATATAGTCAATATGACAACAAATATCTGATTAACTTGGTATATCAAATGGCAATTTTCAAATTGCATTTTGTTGTTCTCAATATTGGCTTCTTTTGAAACTATTTTTATTGTGCTTAATCATAACTGAATCTGTATTACTGCTTGAAATTATTGTAAACTTTGTTGGTTTCTAAGAAAGTTTCTCCTATAGTAAGTCTTTTGTTTTTTATCAAATCCCATTTAAAATCTTAAGTGAGTGAAAATATTCTTTAGGCGTGTAGGGTATGTCATAGTAATAATTTATATTGTCAGATATAATTATCATCGCCAGCTCATCAAAATTTCTATTGGGACCATCTCTGTGGATAAACACACTTTCAGTAGAATAAGCCATCGTCAACTATTTACGATCGAACATGCAGTTGAATCAACTTTAAATTAAAATTTTTTGGAACGAAATTCTCTTTGCTGAACCTTTCCAATCGCAAGCCTTAAGAATAATCAATAAATATGTAAACATGAGTGATGTTAGAAACCTCTCAAAGGGTCACCCTCCTTATCATTTTGGGTCGGAAGTATAATCTTGTGGAATGTTCCCAGCCACATATGAGACAGATTGCCGATGACATTTCTATTATAGAGAAATACTAAAAGAAAAATGGGACGTTGATTTTAAGATTGTGAAACTCTCATTAATAGCGCTATAGGCGTTGTTACTTAATGAATTGGCATTAATAATCGGCAAATTGATTTAACAAAAACAAATTATATAAATTGTAAATAAAAACTTCCCAATAATTTTTATTTAATATAGAATTAATTGAAACTAAATTTCAAGGATGTAAAATGAAATCCGCATATATTCACTAAAGCCCGCGCAATATGTTTACGTAATCGAAGAAATATACATAGATTTGATTTAAAGATATTCCTAATTCTAAAAATTAAACCGCGGATAGTAATAAAAAAGATAAAGTTATATAATTGGCTTCCAAACACAATTTTTATAGACAAATGCAAATTATTTATATGCCCTAATTTATATCTAATAAAAATTCTTGTTGAACTAAATACTCTTTTAATAAAATTATATAATCGTATACATTGGACTTATATAAATTTTCTTGACATTAGGATGTATAATTAATTATGAAGTTTGATTTTGACGTTGATATAACATTATTTAATATTTATTCTGTTGATATTTTAATTAATACTATTTTTTTATATTTGTAAATATTCAAATTTATAACTGATATTTTGATTTTTGTTTTTAAATAAATATTTTGTTTGACAGCTTGACTAAACGTGATCAAATAATAAGAAATGATATAAATAATATAGTAGTTTATGATACTGTTGCATAATAAGGGTTCTTATAACATGAGTGTGTTTTAAAAAAACGAGCCGTAGGCGAGTTTTTTTATAGTATCACACGAGTGTTATAAGACCAAGTTATGTACAGTGTCATACACTACTTTATCTACTCTCATACTATATTACGTAAAACAATGTTGCAAACAAAACCAAACTTTGTTTAAATATTGAAAAGATTTTTTAAATGTCAAATGTTGGCGCCAAGGTGCAAACATCGATTGTGAATGCGTGTTGCGTCGTCGCGGACTCGTTCATTGAAACCTTTTTAAAGTAGAGGTTCAACCTCCTTGGTCCAGCTGGAGGTTGTATAGGTGTATCGTTATGATTAAAAAGTTATATTATGATACAGGTGTCCATACAAGACCTGTATCGTAATTAAACTTTTTTTTTTATTATTATTGGCCTGTACGTAATGTTTGTCATAAGCATTTTGTTTTCAGTTTTAGAATCTTTGTATTATAGTATCAGAGTAGATAAAAAAAATAATTATATATGTTTACTTTGATAAGACAAACAACAAGTGAAAATATATTACTTTATGTAAGTGCTGTTTTGTGTCTTTAAGTCGCGAGTGACTTGTACGTTACAAGTATAAAGTAAGACACACGAAATTGGGTGTTTGATTAAAAGGTGTAAATCTAATTTGTTAGGCATTCCGCCATCAATAGTTTGTAATCTGATTACTAGACGGGAAAGTTATATTTTTATTCACACTAGATGCCTTTTTGGTTGTCTTTGTTGGTGTTCTTTGTTGTCAAAATTGGTTGTCTGTAAAGTCAGTTTACGGACGATAATTTTACGAGACAGCGTCATAAGAAACATTGATAAAAAATCGCATACTTTTATGAATTAAATTAAATTATTATCACTGAATTATCATTCTTTTGTATAATACAAAGGAGATAATAGAAAATTATTATTTTTTCGATAAATTAACACTAAGTTGTTGTAATAAACACACACACATTAACTTTTCACTTCATGAAGTGGAAGAGAGATAGATGCGCCACAAGTAGAACGCTTAGGCCGATCCATAGCCAAAGCATAAATATAATAAATAATAAGGTATTCCTTGTATATACATTGAAAGTTCATAAATTAGATAGATAAATATTTGTATGAACTTTTTCTAAAGAATCCCTCGATGTTTTCAATTTACAATTTCACCCGAATCGGACGGACGTTGGAATCGGACAAAACAGCGTCTGTCAGTACATTAATAGTTATTTGAATTGATGTTATATATTTTACTTAAATAAATAGATATATTTTTTTGAATTATTTTTAATGGGAAAAGTATCAGGCAAAATCTCTCCCGCCTGAGAATTTGCTTTGCATTGAAAATTCAAAAATATATAAAATCATATAATAAAACATTTGTTATAACAAACATAAACTGTCCGTTAACAAATATTGTGTTTCTGTTACTATTCAAATAAGTTTTTAAATTTAATCAGTACAGTTATTCCAATTTGACTGGTGATGTTCCAATCAATTTTATCTCCTCGTATATAACACATTGTTTTTAGTTTTCATCAAATTTTGATCAGCACTAATTTTGATTGTGACTCCATGATAAAACACTAAATATTCAACCGATCAGGAATTATGACGCGTTTATTCTTGCTTTTTATATTAAATCTTGACGTTTCAACTCCTTTACGTAATCACGGGATGATTAAAGTAATGGTCGTCATTAATCTATAATCTAAGATCACAGTGGTTTGTGTGTTTGTCTGTCGGCTCTTATCCCGTCAGTCGTATACTCGTCAGTTTAATTCGTGAACATCGTTTCGACTTAATTGGTAAAATTATTTTTGCCCTGGAATGGCCAAATGTAATGAATACAGCAATAGATGAATTTCAGGTTGCCCCTCGTAAACAATAATAGGGTACATTACATGTAACGTTAAAGGGATTGTTTAGTTAAAATAACGCGCGAAAGCAGGTTGTGGAAGCAATACGTTAAGACATTTCATCCGCCTTGCAGCTTAGTAAACCGTCGAAGCCTAACCTCCCTTATACAGAACCTGTGAACCAAGCCCGAACGAATAGTCTTCTGAGTGGATAAAAGTAATGCCAAGGTAATTAGGGAGACGTCAGACTATAATGATAAAATGTTCCAGCTCTTTTCAGATGAGAACACTTACAAAAAAGGTAAATGCTACCAAATTGCGAAAGTACTTAAGGAAACTAGTGAACTCATCAAGACTCATTCTTAGTTATTAGATCTAGACGACAACTACCTTATTCCTTCCTGTTCTTAACCATACGTCGTACGTAATGAACTAAGTCCGACGGTTACACAAATTAGCTCACATGTTTACGGTTTGGCTAAACTCGTAGCTAAAATACTATCACCATTAAGAGGTAAAAAAACTGCATATTCGAACGATTCTCGCCATTTTATTAGTGTGATACATCTGTCTTCCTGATGATGAAACTATGTTTAGCTGGACTGGAAATCGTCCGATTTCAAGATAGCCTTCCAAGACGTTCAAATCAGCAGAAATCCGAATCGATCCATTAGCCATTAGTATAGAAAAGAAACACATACAGATGGATACCCAAATAGTGACGTTCATCACCATTTCATGAAACATGGGTGCAATAAAAAGTATGCAGTATATGAGCATGCTTCTAAAGATACTAAGGGAGATTAGTGGAGCTTTCCACCTGTTTGGGATCCAGAAGTTAATAAAATAATGTCTCAAACAGAAACACACACTGCGGAAATTAGAGATATTTTATTAATAATAAGTGTAAGAAAGACTTCTCGGAAAGCTCTCTCAATTTATCTGGTGGTAGTCTCAGTAACGTAGAGATAATAAAATATTTATTTGAGAAAATTAAGTTATTAGAATCGTGCCCGATTAAAATGTTGCAAGGAACCTGTAATAACGGCTTCTGTAAAGGTAAATATTTAAAAAAAAAGAAGAGTAACCCCACGTAAATCTTTTTAAATTGGTAATATTTAAATATGCTATAGGCGCGGAAGTTCAAAAACTAAATATGAAAACACTTAAGCCTCATTTGATGGAGCTTACGTCCAAAAAAACTTTGTTTTTGTTTGTTTCCATCGTTTAAAAGTTGTTATGACCGGAAAAAGGTAGTGACTATAACAAATAAACATTTTTAAAATTGAAGTTGTTACCTGGGAATTCGTGCGAGACTTGTGTAATAAAGTCTTATCAAAGATCAAACGGCACCAAAGCCGTATTTCGTCGCAATACTGGAAGCCTGTCAAACTTTGAAGGGCACGCGACGCTTGCTCATAGATCTGATAAAAACCCTATACAAGTGGTAGGGCACACGATAGATTTAAGATTACATATCTTAACTAGCTTGAAGTGTTTTTAAGAAGTATAAAATGTTTCCTACTTTTCAATATTAAAGTTGTGGAATACCCGACAAAGAAAACAAAAGCATTAAGTGACTGTTTAGGAGCTCGATGGCATAGCAATTAGAGCCTATTATTTGAGGTAGATACATATTATATACATATTATCACAATAGGCCTTTATTGCCTCTAAAGTAAACAGTTATGTTTAGATATAAGTACTTTTTTGAAGTATTTAGAGTTACAGGAAAAACATCAAATAAAAATGTTTGATAACCACTCAAAAGATGAGATTGAACAGATTTAAGCCTAAAATACGAAACGGTGGAGCGGAAAACAAATGAATTACGTGTACATTTTTTTTGAAAACGTACCGAGAGGAGTGAACGAGACCCGTAATATACCTTAAGCGATCGGTCTCTAATTATGGGAGTTATGCATCTTACGCAAGATCGAAATGGGTAACTAAAACATTTGCTCACTAGAGATCCACTTTACTTCGGGAGGCACGTTAACTTTGTTGTCTTATTTGATGTGTAGTCATTTGCAGTAGTTAGCTACTCACATCAGGTAGGAAAGCGCAAAAGGTAATTGTCAGTTCTCTCTACGGTGTTTTCATCAATGTTGTATAAGCGTTCGACTTGTGGCGCATCTATCTCTCTTCCACTTCATGAAGTAAAAAGTTAATGTGGTTTCCATTGTTTATTACAACAACTTAATGTTAATTTATCGATAAAAAAATATTTTTCAATTCACTCCTTCTTTGTATTATACAAAATATTGATAATTCAGTGATAATAATTCAATTCAATTCATAAGGGTATGCAATTTTTCATCAATGGTTTTTATGACTATCATGTAAAATGATCGTCCGTAAACTGACTCTACAGACAACCAATTTTTTTTGTCAATTAACAACCCCATCTATAATTCATAAAGACTTTACTCTTAATAAATAATAATAAAAAAAAAATGCTTTCCCCTTTTTTTAATTATATTGTCTTGTGGCCTGTATTTAAATTATGTTCTCTCAAACCTGCTTCATGTTGTATCGGTCATTTCGTGACAACAACAGTAAAATTATTTGGAAAATTTTAATTGCGTCTACCTATCACTTTTGAAAGTTTCATTTATAATTGACTTATCAAATATTTAACCATATTTTTAAGCCCTTGAACTAGAACTTTTTCTTTTGCATAATATTTTTATTTCTAATTTACTTTGACATAAAATCAAAAAGCAAACATATTTATACACTGCAGGTTAGGTTAGATTAGGTTATATATTTTTTTTATCCATTACCAGACAACCAAAGCTCTGTCAAAAAAATTTATACCAAAACAAGATATAACAATCTAAAGCTTATTTCCATAAGAATATTTGGAATAAAAATAATATACTAATAATATATATCACTCAAGGGCAAGTATGATTACAAATAATGACATAAGGTCCAAAATGGCAGCAAAACGAGACGAATGATATCTTCGAGATATATTGAAACATAAATACAAACATTATTAAAAGGAAAATCTATATTACAAATATAACTATGCATAATCAGTCTTAAGTTAACAGACCTAAGGGCAGGAAACAGGCTCGATTGCAAATAATAAACAAGAAACGAAATATTACATATGACACGAGAGTTTTGGTACCATATTTATCTTCATAAGCTTTAACTTGTTCAGTCTATATGTATTGAGGAGTGTTTTTAAATAGATATATATTTTTATTTCAAATGTATTCAACACAAATTCTTATTTTTAAAGATGATTTAAATAATCGTTTTCGATGCGACTACCACTTCTTAAGGGCTGTTAATGGATGGATAAAAATTCACGAATTTCCTGCCACGTGGCAAGATGCTCGGTTGAGATGTCAATTAGAAGGTATGAATATAAACTTTATTTGATTTTTGAAATCATAGTTTTAAGAGATGTTTACTAATGTATTCCAATTGCAACTGGAATAAGAAGTATCTTTAGGAAAAAAACTTTCGACTATCAAATTTTAGACACAGTTTTTTGTTTTATGATTCAGTTATTAAAAGAATATCACATTAATAAATAACCAATTGTCTCTATCGCATTGTGATATCGGTCGTGTCGCTCATAATATATTCTTGAAAAAGAATCTTATGTGATTTTTATTTTTTTATTTTTCTTTCAGAACAGTTTTAAATATAGAGTATTTACAATTGTTTGTTTCATTGTGATATAAAGTTATTGTCACATAACTAACTGATTATTTGGCAACAAAGTATCAAAATTGCAACAAAGTATCAAAATCAATTGATATATTAATTAAAGGAAACCTTTTTACAGATGCAATCCTAGCTTCACCTATAACAATAGATTTGAACCAGACATTCATGAAAGTAATTGGAAATCGTGCTGAACCTATTTACACGGGAATTCACGCTACTGTATCAAAAGGGGATTTTTATTCAATGGAAGGTATTAAAAACTCATTATTACTTATAATAAAATAAGCAAGTGCAAAAATGTAACTTAAGCAAAATGCACACAAAAAGAATAATAAACTGTATTTTATTTGATAAATTATAATAATAAAAAAATACCAGAAAAAATCGACTGGGGTCACAAGTGAAATCTCAGGCGAGAATCGAACCCGCAACCTTAAGAAATCCGATCCAATGCTTTCCCAATTGAGCTACCGAGCCTTGTGAACACTCGTCAAAATTTAGTACCTTTCTAATTTTACGCTGTATATTTTATTTTTCAGGAATTCCTTTAAGGGAGATCGATGTAAAATGGCAAATAAAGAGACCCAAAAACATAAATAATGATGAACAATGCACAGTCATATTAAAAGATGGTACACTAGACTCAGTTAAATGTACGGAAACGTATTCTTATGTATGTTACAAGAAGAAAACTGAAGAAATAACTATCAACAAGTGTGGCACAACAGACAACAGTAAATACTTTCTTTTTAATTTTAGTACGAATTTCATAGATCACAGCAAATCGCTTGTGAATAGAGTTTAGCAACACAAAAACCGGTGAGACTTTTTTTACAAAAAAACGTAACAAGAACCGATCAATCAACCTCAATGGAATTTGAATACGTGTATATTTCAAAATGGAAACGAAGAGTTCTTTAATAAAAAAATATGGTTTAAAAATCTTTCTATTACTGGCAACACAATCTTTAAATATTTATTCTTCCTTCTAGTTCTTCTTTCTAAATAAGTATAATTTGATGTTTTACTTTATAAAAACGTAGTCGTTGCCCGTAACTTAGTTCGCGTGGAATGAGGTTATACCACGTTTACTACATTTTTTGAAGAACCTTTCCTCCTTCTGAAGGAATATTGCTTCAAAGCATTTTCCATCAAAGTGGAGTTCGCTGTGGGAACATAAAAGAACGACAGAGTTTTTAATTCTGTGGTATTCGATACGCGTAAAGTGTCTAAGAGTAAACCATAAATTAGGCGTAATCACGACTCCTGTAAAGAAATCGAAACGTTAGGATTAAATATAAAGTATTCGCAAATATTAGTTAAAAAGTGATTTTATTCAAATATACTCGTGTATGCTATTCTATTCTATATATAATAAAACTATCAAAGTTTATTACTCAAAGAATATTATAAACTACGCTTATGTGACCACAGAGCTTAATTTAAATAAGTGAAGAAATAAATAAAACTCATAAAAGGAATAAGAAACGTTATTAATGATATAGCCAAAAAAACATATAAAATTGTCCCTCTCACACATAGAATCAAACGCGCGTAGGCTGATGTTATCGGCCTATTGAATTCTACATTCTTATCCTCTAATATTGTGGTGAAATAAAACAGAAATTATTTAATTATTCCATTATTTATTTTTGTGTTGGGTTCCTCCAATTGCGCACAATCTTTTTGCTTTTCACATTTATTCTCACATTTCTTGTAATTGCGGATTTACGCCTACCCACGTCTTGACGATTGTGGATACTCAAATTAAAACATAGTCTGTTCTTGAGAATATTTGAGCTTTTTAATAACGAATTCAACAGCGTGTAAAACACCTATCTTAGGTTCTTTTTTACAGGATATTAAATTTCTCACTTCCTTTATTATATTGCCATACAAGAATAGTAATATTACACCTCATATACATTCATATACATACATTTTTTGTCTCTTATACTCGAATTAATAATTGACTTTTTTTCAGATTACACATATTATAATGAAACAAAACATTGCTACAAATTCCATCGCATACCTAGAACCTTCTCGAGAGCTTACATGGCTTGTTCTGCAGAAGGAGGATATCTGACTGTTATTAATTCTCAAGAAGAAGCCGAAGTTATTAAGGGAATATTCGACCAAAATCCGGCGGATAGTATTATTGGCGCTTCATCAAAAGACGTCGCTTTTATTGGTGTTACAAGCTTGCATCTAGCTGAGCCGGGAGAATGGCGAACAATAGATGGTAATGAAAAATAGGCATAGAGCACCCCTGTAAAGGAGTCAGGATTAAATATAAAAAAACAAAAGACCCCGCCCTTTCCTTATGGAAATCCGGTTTCGGTTGAATTGGACCAAACTATAATGGTTAGATAGAGGAAGCCTCCCTGAACAAAAGTCTCAATGGGCGCGAAGCTCTAAGTCAAAGGGTTTTGGTAGTTTTGGCCATCCAAAGTTTCTTATTTTTCTATATCTGGAAAATCAATGAATCTCATGTTGGAAGGTTTTTGGTGATAGTTGGCCGATAAAAAAAAAACGTATCAAATATTTTTCGAAGACCTTTCAAATGACACCCCATTTGACCTCCCCCGCCTCACCCCCACCCCAGGGGGTAATTATAATTGTGGTTTTTATGGCAAAAATCGTATATCTGTTAGAACTCAATGATCTTATAAGTGACCAAACACATGAGCATTGCCGCACACCCCTACTTCACCTCCACCCCCACCCCCCAACCCCAACAATGATAAGCTCTTTGAAAATATGCGATTGATGGGCCTGAAAAGGGCCGTTTTTTGTCCTTTAGACTACTGTACTCTTTTGACTCTTCTTCAGTCACTATCGATTAGCGGCATCTAAAGTATGATTTAGCAAATATGAAGTTGGATATTTGATGTTTTGGTGATGTCGAGCGTATCCTAAAACATGAGATTCATTGATTTTCCAGATATAGAAAAATAAAAAACTTTGGATGGCCAAAACTACCAAAACCCTTTGACTTAGAGCTTTGCGCCCATTGAGACTTTTGTTCAGGGAGGCTTCCTCTATTCAACCATCATAGTTTGGTCCAATTTAACCGAAACCGGATTTCCATAAGGAAAGGGCGGGGTCCTTTAAATGATCAACTAATCCTTAACAATTGATTGATTGAAATCTTGTTGCTTGTTTCTGTTAGGATTGTGTAACTGGATACTTATTTAAATGTTATACATTTTGTTGCTTTGTTGTGGTAACTCATTAGTAACTGGAAGGAAGTGACACTGTAATTGCCGAGGGATAACAGTGTCTTAAAAGAATTTTTTAAAGTTTGTTAACGGTTTTCATGCGAGATATGAGACGATCAATATTTCCTCAGTTTGTATGTGTACCTACACGAATAATATCTATTTGGTTTTGTTCCTAATCATATAAAAGACAACTGGATATAGCCATACTTCAACACACGCTTAAGGAGCATTAACATTTTTCAGGGCAATCTCTAAAGGACGTTGGCTACGATGAATTTGCAACTGGTGAACCCAATAACTTTACGACTGGAGAAAATTGCGGTTCAGTAAACCGAAATGCCAAATACAATGATGTTTGGTGCTATGACGTGGCACCTTTTATCTGCGAAAAGAAACCCATGTACTGTTCATAAAACAATAAAATTTGAGAATTAAACTTTTTTCTGGAAATATCTTTATTTTTCTTTTCTGAATTTCTCGTTCATTTTTATTTAAAGAACTTTACGTTCAATCATCGTAGTATTTTTTACGATCTCCTCTATCAAGGGCCTCATTTTAACTTAGGAATGGATCACCTGATGGATGAACATTAATTCAGTATCTTTTATTTGGATAGGTATGTTAAGGTATTCGTCTCAGTGGCAATAGCAATCGTTAAGGGGTCCTACACCATATTATTTCAGGCAAAGTATAATAGAACCGAATCATTACACTTAATGATGTCGTCAAACTCACACTTAATCACAAATGCAGCATTTTCCAAATTATCCAGAACGCTGAACATCTCATCATCACGGAATTCTCATTAACCTTAGAGCTAAAGTAACAATGGCCCGTAATGAATCAGTTGCAGAGAAATTTACTTTTTAGTTAATACAAATTTTCATAGGAAGTCCTTCCAGACCAGTATCTATTTCTTTAAAAAGGCAGTTAAAATTTTCTAAAGGGTTGGGGGCATGCAATTGTTCCAGAAATTGCAAGTGTCCTCAGACTGACTTTGAGGTGGACTAATATAAATCCCTTAATAATTATTCAACTTTTCTTACAATGTTCAAACTACCCGCGAGATTTCTATTGAGGACCTTGCTTACGCTAACAACATGATAAGCCAGGATCACAAACTACTGAGTTCGATCACCCATATTTTTAAACTACTTGCCCGTAAAGAGAATAAATACAAAATTATTATAAGTAATTGTGTAAAAACGCAACAACAGTATTGGAAAGTAGATAAGAGTTATCCAGAATTTATTCATTACTAGCTTTTTTATATTATAAAGACTTTAATAAATGAAGAACAAGTTTAACAATAGAAATAGGAAAACATACCGTCTAGTGAAGAAATATATTTGCTTTTAATACGAGAAACATCCACAAGTACAAGTAAGTATACATTCGGTTTCGTTACCGCCGTACCTATGCCTCAAAACAACTATAAGTCTAGTTTTGAGTTTCATACTCTAAGCATTAGCTTTTATCAGCTTAGTATTAGCCAGTATTACCTGGCTAATACTAAGCTGAATTAAAATAAGAAATAGAGCCAACAGTGTTTAAATATTCCGCAAAATCAAATCACTTAGTAACTGGCACAGCAGTGCTTGGAATAATATTTCAATTGACAGGCAAATGGTTAAATATTCAAACGGGTTATGCGATGAAATTGAAGCTTGTTTTTGGAGATTCGTATCTGCAAAATAACGAGCCTTAATGTAGAATGTAGAGCAAGAGTAAAATCTTTTCGTATTTATGGAATGCCGAACGTAGGATTAATATTAATATAGCTATAGATATTTATAAACAATGTGTCCCGTCACCAGTGTCGGAGCGAAATATGGATTTTTTTATCGTGTGAAATATGGATTTTTTAATCGACAAATTGCCCCTCTTTGGTTTTTCTCTAATAGCCAATAATTAAAAAATACACAAAAAGAATCTATTTGTTTTTCTTTAATTATTTTTTTCTATCTTTTATTCCATGACAATTAAAACATGATGGCTGTGTAACTGTTGTCTACGTGTTTAGCTATCAAATGACATCTTTTTAATGTTGATAGGATATTTACATGAATAGTAGTGGTGGAATAAGTATGAGAGCCCAGGTCTTGATTACTAAAAAAAACAAAATGGCGGCCGTAAGAGAATAACAAAATTTGAGGGGCAATTTGTCGATAAAAAATGCCATATTTCACACCATTAAAGGCTCCGACACTGGTGACGGGACACATAGTATATAGTATGAAACAACATCACATACATTGATCTGGACTCAATTAGCTAAAGCAGTTGTGTTATGGAATTCAGAAACAACGATGTTACCACAACAACCTGCCTCGAGCTGATAAAGAAAAGTTAATTTTCCACCGGGGATAAAAAATATCTCATCTTTTTGTAGTCAGTTTGCTTATGAATGCTTGAGAGATTTTCAAATTAGTGCTTTAGTAAATTGTTTGACAATCTGAAATGAGGCTATTTGGATGTGTGATTTGTTTTATGTGATTTAATTTGTTTAAAAGCTTACACTGCCTCAGCCTTGACATACTGGACATTTTTCGAGCGCCGTAACTTTACCAATGAGAGTGGCTACTATTTTTGGTCCACTGAATACAAATCTTACCAGTTTGGATCACTGACTCTTTATTGCGTGACCCTCAACTATTGATATAAAATCTTTTTGCCTGGTATGGAAATTCACAGTTCATTCGACAGAAATGACAGGATAACTCATGTTAAATTATTTCAATAGAAAAATACTGGAAAAAATCGGTTCGGCTCACAAGTGAATTCTCAGGCGGTAAACGAACCCGCAGCCTTTGGAAGTCCGGTCCAATGCTCTCCCAATTGAGCTACCGAGCCTTGTGAACACCCGTCGAAATTATCCAGTACCTTTGTAATTTTAACGCTATAGGCCAGCGTTGTCTCATCAATGAGAGGAACATTCTCTCATTTTCGAAAGAAACATTTTTACAAATCTTTGGGCAATTGATTAAGATGTAACAGCCATTCAGTTTTAATAATTTTTATTACCGCCTGAGAATTCACCTTTGAGCCGAATCGATTTTTTCCAGTATTTTTCTATTAAATAAATTTATCTTACAAAATAGCATTGAAAAAATGCACAAAATATATAAAATTGTAAATATAATTTATTTATAATTTTTATATATTTTATGCATTTTCAATGCGATCTTATAAGATAAATTATTATAATAGAAAAATACTAGAAAAAATCGACTCGGGTCACAAGTGAATCTCAGGCGGGAATCGAACCCGCAACCTTTGGAAATCCGGTCCAATGCTCTCCCAATTGAGCTACCGAGCCTTGCGAACACTCGTCGAAATTTTCTAGTACATTCCTGATTTTACGCTGTAGGCCAGCGTTGTTTCATCAATGAGAGGAACATCCTCTCGTATTCGAAAGAAACATTTTTACAAATGTTTGGTCAATCGATTAAGATGAAACAGCCATGTTAGATTTATAATTTTTTTTAAATATATTTTATGCATTTTCAATGCGATCTTATAAGATAAATTATTATAATAGAAAAATACTAGAAAAAATCGACTCGGGTCACAAGTGAATCTCAACACTTGTGACCCGAGTCGATTTTTTCTAGTATTTTTCTATTTCGACGAGTGTTCGCAAGGCTCGGTAGCTCAATTGGGAGAGCATTGGACCGGATTTCCAAAGGTTGCGGGTTCGATTCCCGCCTGAGATTCACTTGTGACCCGAGTCGATTTTTTCTAGTATTTTTCTATTATAATAATATAATTTATGTTGCTTCGTTCCAAGAAAATGCAATATTTTTAAAATTAAATTGTGTTTAATATTTGTTTGTATTCGACTTTTTTAACATTATCATAACTATTTATTAGAATTTTTATATTTACTTATAGCATCCATCTTAACTTAAAAACTTAAAAGAGCAATGACAATATTTATGAGATGTAATTATGTTAAGTCGTAAATCTTTTTCGCCGGTCGTTTGGTACAACGATAGCGATCCTTTCCTTCGAACCTACAATACTAGGTTCAAGTCGGGCAGTTGTTTGAGTTATGAATACGAATACTTGTACCTGGTTCATGGGTAATTATTGATATTTCTATGAATATTATTTATTTATGTATCTTATACGTATGTCTTTCCGCTATCTTAGTACACATAACAAAAACCTTACATTGCTTATTTTGGGTTAGGCTGATTGATGTGAATGTAATAATTAATATTTTAATTATGATTAATATCCAAGTTACGTTCTTGAGGGGAGACTTAGCTTTGGTAGAAGAGCGAGTCGTTGTGTTTAAGTAAAGTTAGTCTCAGTTAAGTTTCAAAATATTTATTATGAAGTTTAGACGCAATTACGAGAGGTAAATTTTTGTGGCCTACTAATGACAAAAGAATAAATTTCCAAATAAACAAAACATTTATGTACAACTAGATAGCGTTTTTTGGTTTCCCGTTACATTACGTCAAGAATGTAATTCATTAAATTAATTTAAAAGTACGTTAAAGTAATTGTCACTTTGTGACAATTATGTGCTTTTTTCAGTCTTTCGTTACAGGTGTCGAGTCGTGTTCGTTACAGGAGAGTATTCTTAGCCTGTTTTCTGATGGAAAAATCGGAGATGCGCAATATTTTTATTGTAAACAGTACAGAAACACACATAGCACAACGGCTGCTATTGACTATAACAGTTTTTCAAATAAAAACAAATAAAAATTAATTTATTCATTCTCACTAGAGTATTAATAAATAAATAAATGACTTACACTGATTTTAATTACTATTTAAACTAGTTATGATGTCGGATATTGGACGATCATAATAGTAAAACTTTATTTCAAACTGTGTCCATATAATGTAAGTTACAATTTTAAGTCCTAAAAACTAGTGTTAGTGGCTTACATTTGAATAAATAATATTTTGACGACGACAATGCTCATGTGGAGCGGGTATTTTCTTGAAATGGAAATGTTATATTGTAGTATGTATGGTTATCATCTCTTATATCTTGAGTTGATTTAAAAAATATTAACGGATATTTTTTTTTCGTAAGATTTATAACTTATTCTATGTTAAGGTACATACTAAACTACTAAGATCACCTTTTTTGTAATTAAAGTTCCTTTTTGATCTCTTACTTCGCTACTTTTTCTTTAAATGTCCCGGTCGACGTCCCCATACTTATGACAACCCTGGGCTAGGCTAATTAGTGTGAATATAAGAAACGTTACAGCATTATAAGGTTATTATTAATTAATAATCTTACAATATTTAAATACTTAATTACTTTAAAATATTTAACACCTTAATCCTCTAAGATAAATTATTATAATAGAAAAATACTAGAAAAAATCGACTCGGGTCACAAGTGAATTCTCAGGCGGGAAATCTCTCTCTTCCCGCCTGAGAATGCACTTGTGACCTGAGTCGTTTTTTTCTAGTATTTTTCTATTATAATAATTTATCTTATAAGATCGCATTGAAAATGCATAAAATATATAAAAAAATATAAAACCTTAATCCTCATTACAATAAAAAATGGCTTGATTTGAATCCATGAATTGTAAATCAAACCCTTATTTAATGTTTGTACACTTTTTTTTCAACAAACATTGAATAAAACAACAACACTAATTGGAAAATACATAAGAATTATGGTTATATAAGTTATATTCGGAATTTATACCTTGTACCTTGTTTTTATTGACTTTCCGATATTTCGGCACTGTTGCAAGTGCCATGATCACGGAGCAACCCGAAATATCGGAAAGTATGAATCCCGAATATAACTTATATTACCATAATGTTAGTGACCATGAAAGTTTAAAACAATACATAAGAATTACTATCAGAAACCCAAACTTGTTCTGAACCCAAGCAAATAAAGTACTTGTACTATGGAATTCAGAAACAACGACGTTACCACAACACCTAGACACCAGCCAATATGGAATTGATACGTTAATGCGTCCATATACGGACGCAACTTTGTGATTTTCGTTATTTTAACTGAGTTAACTCTTCTGCTTTGGAGAAAATTTAAAATTTAGTTAGTGTGACGCATTTTTGTTATAAGAATAGTTCTTTTTACAACATAGATAGCAGGAAGATCAAACTCAAGTATAATAAAATAGATTGCAAAGTTGTGTATTGTCCCCGGCAAATAAGTAATATGATTTTGAAATCACGTGACATGCGCAATAGTGAATAATGTACCTAAACTTGCTACTGCGCATGTCACGTGATTTGAAAATCATGTTCAACTTGTTTGCCGGAGACTGTACGTAAACGGACGCAGCAACGCGGCGAACGCACGATTATATGATAGTCAATAGGTCGCAACTTTGTTCGTGGGATATTTATATAGACATTATATCTATCATATATATACACTATATCTATTCCATATATATAAGCACTTCATCATCATAATTTTAAAAATAAAAACATTCTATATTCATGAACAATATTCAGCTAGCTTGTAACGAGTGACGCCGGATTTCTTCGTGGCGCTCGCTGGTTCGGCACCCGGCCGATGCATGATTTGCACTGTACAAAAAACATTGTATCATCCGAATTCGAATAACAAATGAATACAAAATAAAATAAATAATCCCTGTTCGTTACAAAGTCGTATCCCGTAATACTGATTGCCTCTGAAATGATAATAGGCTCACATTCAACCCACGCCTGTCCCTTTTCCAATCGCTAAGTTTGTTTTGTTTGAACAATGCAACATACTTAGGGTCGTCCATTAATGACTTGAAGTTTTTAGACCACTCTTTTACACAAGTTATCCCCTTCCCCCCTCTTTAATGATAAATCACCCGATGGTACGTCCTGCTGGAAGGTCTTCCGGAAGTACGGGTTTTCTGTTCAAAACGTTCTGCCAGAAGTTTAACGAAAGTACTGCTAGTAGTACGTAGTGGCCTTCCAGCAGTACGGTGGTTTTGAACTTTGTGTGTATACTCACCAGAAAATGTAAACATTTTTTTAGTGTTTATTAAAATGAAAAGCAATACTTATTTTTATTTCTACAAATACATAACTAACATAGGCAAAAATGAACTTTAATGAGGATTTGCATTAACCACTACCAAAGTGGTATTATTGAGTATTCAAAATAATGCTTTTTCATCCAGTTTGTGGTGGAAGAGCAACACATATTTTGGCAAATGCTTCACATTAATAACTTGCCTCGTACGATTACCTAACATGTTGATTCCAATTATTGAGCACTTCCCATCGATATCCCAACTGACAAGAACTTAATTATTGTTCAAATTTCTAATTATAATGCCAAACACTTCACATTCACTAAAATTGTCGCCAAAATGTTGACGACTCCGAGCTTTTCATGCCCGGTGCGTCGAAATATGTCGCGCGGGCGCGAACGCGTCGCCCTCCTGTTACTCATTCACCATTACGTTCAGACTGCAGGTCAAGTATGCCCAACAACCAGTTTCTCTAAAATATGAAAGGGATCTAAATACTCAAATTTTTAATGCAAATTTTAACTTTAGTACCTACTGTATGTAATTACGGAGCTATAAACGGAAAAAGTTGCGTCCTTCCGGAAGCTCTCAAAGTCCTACTGGTCGGATTCCAGGCGATCTATCATTAACATCACGTATATATATTTGATTACAAATAACTTTAATATATTCAAGATTTTTTTTATATAAATAAATGAGAAACACATTAAATATTTACCTTTAATAAAAAAAAAACAATTTAAACATCATTCTGATGTTTGGTAATGGTTTATAATTTAATTAACTAAATATATGTATATTAAAGATGTGGTGTGACGTATAGATATTATGTTTACAACAATCTTTTTATAACAAATAATTAACATTTCGGTTTCTTCAATTGAGTCGATTGCGGATTACTTAACATAATGTCATACGTCACCTCATAGTAAGGCCGTTTGTCCACCGCCGCCGTCACCTTGACGTCCGACGATTATTTCTGACTGAGATCAATATGACGTGACGGCGATCGTTTGTCCACCGCGACGATCTCTGTACGACGATGTATTTGTAGTTCGCCCCAAAAAAGACACAAATATTTGTTACACCATGCATTTCTTCGCAAAATTTTATCTTGGAACGCATGCTTAGTTTTTTCCCACAAAGATTCTTTACTTTTTGTACAATTTTATGTATTGCACCTAATATATTTTTGATATAAACAATCAAAGCTATTGCGATGTGAAGTCACGGCGCCATTGAACAAGTTTAAATGTGTTAGAATCTCGGGCCGAGACGAACTCAGCGATACTTCAGCGTACGAGATGACGGCGCTCGGGTGACGGGAGTGCGGTTGACACACGGCCATAGTATGTATGTATCTATAAGATATAAAATACGCATATATAAAAAAACGACAATGCCTCAGAGGTCTCAGGTAGGATTCGTTTTTTACATACTTATTTTATCTTATAAAAATATGGCATTATAAATGCAAAAAGAAAAAAAAGTTTGTATCGTTAAATCGGCGCCGTCATCTCATTGTCGATGACGTCCCGGTGACGGTGGCGGTTTGCAGACGGCCTAAGACATTCTCGAGCATGGTTGCACATACACGTGATATGTAAGTGCAACCCCCAGTGTGATCCATTTTCCGAAGCCCCCCTCTCCTATTTACACCTCACGTGATTAATGGATGCTCCATTTTTTTTGGAATTTGTTGAGATATTGGAATGCCTGCCGGCAAAATGTGATAATAATAATGATGGCGGAATCATAAATCAATCAGGTTTTATTTGTTGGTATACGAAGCTTGTGCATCTAGTAGTGTGCAGTAGTAACAACATAAAAATAATATTTTCTTTTCACTGTGTTGCCAGACGAAGAAACATAGTTTGTCCGAACCATTGACTTAACTCACAAAGGCGAATTACCCACTATGTGAATTCATAGAATACAATTTTTCCACCCTTTCCGGAATGCCTGAGTGTAAGTGCTTGCATACGTCACAATCACACTTGAGTTAACACATATTTGATAGACCTTAATACTATTTAAATAATGTCTTAATACACTAAGTTCTAAACTCGTTTCTTGTTTTTTATGTGGTATTCTATTAATTTAAAATGTGCTTATTTGGGGAACATATAACCTAAAAAAATAAAATACATATATTAGGGGTTAAAGTATGAAATTGCCGATTTGTACTGAAAATCTATATTGTTTATTTTTTAAATTTTTAACAAATTTATTTAATCAAAATAGTTGCCATTATTATCTATACATTGCTGCCATCTAATGGGAAGGTCATTAATGCCTTTGCGATAGAATTCCGACGATCTAGACTGCACAAACTGTGTGAAAGCATTTTGTACTGCCTCCTGGGAAGAAAACTTCTTGTCACGTAGATAATTGTCCAAATCACGAAAAAAATGGTAGTCCGTTGGAGCAAGGTCTGGTGAATACGGAGGATGACGAATGGTTTCTAACTGCAGTTCCTGAAGGGTCAAAATGGTTTCTCGTGCTGTGTGAGGTCTCGCGTTGTCGTGGAGCAATAATGGTGAAGATCGATTCATGAGTCGGGGCTGTTTTACTGCTAGTTTTGTCAACATGGTTCGGAGTTCGGCACAATAGACATCTGCCGTTATTGCTTGACCAGATCGGAGAAAACTATAGTGAATAACACCATGCTGAGACCACCAAACAGTTACCATTACCTTTTTATTGGTAAGTTTTGCTTTAGGACACTGTTGTGGCATTTGACCTGGGGTCAGCCATTGCATTTTTCTTTTCCGGTTATCATAAAGAATCCACTTTTCATCACATGTTACAATTCGATCCAATATTCCTTCATTTCTGTACCGGTTCAACAAGGCAACACAAGTTTCAACACGCGTTTCTTTCTGCAGATCAGTCAAATCATGAGGCACCCATTTTTCGTATTTTTTTATTTTATTGATTTGACGCAAGTGAGTCAATATTGTGGGTAAGGTAACGTTAAACCATGCCGCTAATTCCTGGGTACTTTGACTAGGATCGGCTTCCACTATCTCTCTTAATTCATCGTTATTTACCTGTGTGGGCGGTCTTCCTCGTGGCTCGTTCTTTAAGTCGAAATTTCCATCACGAAAGCGTTTAAACCAAAATCGCACGGTGCGTTCATTAGTAGACCCCTCTCCAAACGCAGCATTGATATTGCGGGCTGTTTCTGCCGCGTTAGTTCCGCGTCGGAACTCGTATTCAAAAATAACTCGAATTTTCGCAGTATCCATCTTTCTTGTCTAAATTGAATAACAAAAACAATTGAAAGTCGATATTCAAATGTTTTACATTTTTTAAAAAAAGAACATCATAGAAACCATTTAAAAAAAGTTTCATTCGAAAACCTCAAACCATGAAGATTCTATGTCAATTCAAAGAACCTATTGCAATAAAACGGCAATTTCATACTTTAACCCCTATTATTATATTTAAGAAAAATACAAACTTATATATTATTTAAGTATAAGTTCTTAAAAGTTCTCAAATAAAATCTTTCTAAAATAATTTAATAGTATAGATGTGGCTAATGTTTTTTTATTAAAGAATATATAATTATTCAGAATTTCGATGATTAACAGTTTAATTTTTTCTAATCACCTATTTTATTAATTTATTTGAATATATAGTAAATAGTTTAAATTAATTATTTATATGCTAAAAGTATTATTTTAAAAGATTTCATATACCTATGATCGTTCAACATTTCGACTCATCAAGAGTATTTGTATCGTGTTTTTTAATTAAATTTTAATAAAATGGACATGGGAATGAATTAGTGCAATGTAAAAAAACTTCATATTCTATAAAACGGTATTACACGATCTATAACCTAGATCCTAGGTCATTTTTATACCCATCACTCTATTATTTAGCTCATATACAGTGGAACGCCGACTATTTGCATTAATTGGAACCGGGGTCGATTAGGATAATCGAAAATTCGGATAATCGCACATAAACTGGTTATAAAGAAAAACGAAGTGTCACACAGAGTAAACTTTATTAAGTTTAACAAACATAGTTTTACAATAACGCTCACTTGGACATCTCGATTAAGTAAGAAACATGTAGTGTCTTGCCTCTAGCTTTCGACCATAGCATTTGCAATATATCTGGACTCCAGCGAGTTCCAACTTGATACAACAAAACAAAACAAAAAATTACTTGGTTATAATTTTTTATATTACGCTTAGAACCGATTCGGATAATTGGCGATTCGGTTAATCGGCGTTCGGATAATCGGCGTTCTACTGTATTCATATTTTATCAATAAATTATTTTGTGTTATATTGAATTGCTATTTTACTAGTAAAAAATTTCATGCAATTAGCCATACCTGTGTAATCGACATACAACTATAAAATAATGAAAAATATAAAAAGAACGTACAATATTTTCAGAGCTCTATTTCAGTTTTATTCCATTAAGTGTAAGGACAACCATTTTTTTTATTATTAATTCCGTTTATTATTTATATTCAAGATATTTATTAAAAGTCAGCTTATTAACATTACTTGTTTTTAAATAGTACAACTAGTCCATATTTATATTGTTTTTGTGCATATTTATTTATAATATTGTCGCACATTAAAAAAATAATAATTTTAATGTGAATATTCATTCGTATAGTAGGAAGAAGGATGAAATAATAGTAACAATTTAAAACATTTATTTATACAAAGAATTATATTTAAAACATTAATTTATAGGCACGCGTCCCTTCCACTTTTTATGTCTGTCTCTCTCGCTCTTAGGCGGGCTAACCATGCCCGAGTGGAAGGGACGCGTGCCTCTCACTCGCTCTCATTGTAAGCGCATAACGTGAGCGGAGCGTAACGCAGTTTCTTGAAGTGTCACCCGGCAAACCAATTTATAAGACGTTGTCACGTCAAAACATTTTTACCAGAAACACAACGCGTTTATTATTTTTTATATTTAATTCTGACGCACTGTGGTCACGGCTTCTGTAAAAGTAGACACGTCAGGATTTAATATGTATAAAAAAGAATAAACGCGGTTATTGGTTGTCTTTAAAGTTAATCGTGTAATTTAAATTGAAGTTAATCGTTAATTATTAAATAATTATTTGGGGTAAGTAAATAGCAATGTCTAATGTCTACGGAATGAGCGTTCGTGACCTGAATGGCTCCTAATAGAAGTAATTTTCTCATTTTTTTTAATTAAAAAAAGTAATTTTTTTCAAGCACAACTTTTTAAAATATAACAATTCAATGTTTATATAACAAAAATGTAATAATTACATATCAGTTTCTTCTTTATTGATTGTTTGTTGTTTATAAAAGTAGTGGTATTACTTACATTCGATGCGATGAATAGGAACATAAAAAATGGCGCTGACTAAGAAACATTAAAAAAAAACAACGGATTTGTCAATGTCTCGGTAACTCAATTATAAGAGCACTCGCTTGGATAGTGAGAGGCTGTGGATTTGAGTCCTGCCAGGCTCCTTAATTTGGTTGACTCTTTTCATAGCTTCATAGTAAAACGCTTAAATAGCAAAAAAAGTAAAAGTTACAAAGCAGTTTTTACTTTTTTATTGTTTAATGTTCGTAAAAGTATAACATTGGTTGTTTTAAATATGTAGTTACATACAAAATAAAGAGAAGGAACTGGTGTTCATTAAAACACTTGAAAAATTCAACGAGTCAGTCAAAGTGTCGGTAGTTTTACTAGAAAAGCAATCGCCCTAACTCATAAAATAGTTTTTTATACTAAAAATAATTTTGATTTAATACTTATACAGTAACCTTTAGTCCCTCGCGGTAAGTTAACTTTTTGTGTTTCGAGTGGTCATGTCTGTAATACATATTATAATAATATATTTTTGTAATTTCTGTAATATTATTTTACAGTGATTATATATATGTATATATATACATATATAATAAAATTGACATGTTATTTCTCAGTATTTTATTAACGAAAGGATATTTATTTTTTTACTTTCAGGAAAATAAAAGGACACATACAATTAGATCATTGTATTTAATAATTCTAAACGCGTTATTCTTCTCATCACATCTAACACCTCTAAAAAGATGCAGATGTTCTATAACTTTGTACTTATTTCAACATTTTGTATACCCATTTTAGGTAAGTTTAAAATGCTGTTATATAGGTATCTTAACAATTTTTTCTTCAGCGTTCTAAAGTCATCTATAGAATATTTTACCGATAAGTTATGATCAGATGAAGGTTGCTAAAAACCATAGGATGCAAGCAGTGCAAGACTGATTGTTATCAATATCTTTAGGGGAAAGCATCTGTCCTATAGTAGGCGTCTTAAAACTTAAACATTAAATTGATAAAATATATCTTTGCCTTTTATAATAGACGTACTAAAAGTATTGATCCACAGAAGATACTCAAATTGTACTTGTTTCTAGTATTTTCGTTTCTCTTTTGGTTAAATAGGTATATATAATTCATGTTACAGTTGCACAAAGTAATGACTTTCGATGTGACTATATGAATATCCCTGCTCTAAATGGATGGGTGAAATATCATGAGATACCTTCAAACTGGAATGATGCTAGGCTGAGATGTCACATGGAAGGTATGAGACAAAACTACATCTGAAACCATCTTATATGATAAAAAGAATGGTAAAACAGTTTCTTTTTTCAACAATACACGGCAACTGATTAAAAAATAATGTATAACCTACTCAGAAAAAACTGCAAAATAAACACATTTTTATACGACGTTTTGCCTAACTTATTTTGCCCTCATAGTTACCTTTCGTTTACTCTATAAAGCCAATCTAAAAATAGAATAGAAGCTTTATTTTTTGGGTACGAAGATTGATTTTTTTATAATGTTATAAAAACGTTTCGGTGAATATTTTTCTGCAATCTATAAATAACAAATCCATTCAATAAAATCTGACCGCTTTGAGTTAAATGCTTTATAAAAGGAATACGAATGTTAATATTTTCGTACCTTAACAGATGCAGTTCTAGCGTCTCCACTGAATAATGAATTGAGAAATGCAATGACAGCCTTGATGATGGCCAACCAACTAAACGGTGCTCTCTTCACTGGTATACATGCAACATTCTCTAAAGGGGACTATGCTTCCGTTGAAGGTAAGAATGGTACAATAATTTTAGAGTCCATTTGATTTGGAGCCGTATAGACTGGAGAAGTATCTTCGCCCAGTCCAAAGTAAGCACTGTAAGGCTTGTGTTATGAATACTAGGGTAACGGATAGACATACATAATGATACATAGATATGTAATATAGATAGAAATATATATAAACACCCATTACTCAGTTATCTACCGTTGCACCAAACGGTCGTCACAAGATGCTACAGATCAAATAAGATGCTAAAGATTTGGGATTACAAAATTTAAGGTTGAACCTCATCTTCTGATATGAAAGATGTCGTTTGTTATAGAGATATCTATCTGTCGATATCATGAGTGCTATCGCAGATGGCAGAAGCGAAGATGCGATTCGCAGCACAATATCTTTCTCGCTATATTAAACATGATTTTGTGCTATAAAAAAGAATGGAGCATGAAAAACTACGATTCCATGCGAACTGGTATAGGTCAACCCTTAATCTAGGCTGGCGATATTGCAAAGTATTCCTGATTTCCTATGTGCCAAGATTATTTAGATTATAGTGACAAATTACTATCTTATTACACTTAGATAACTTAATTGTCACCTCTTTAAATATTAAAAAAAAAATCATTAGAATTGCTCTTGATATGTATAAATTCTTGGTTAACAACACAGAAAAATTGTAATTGGTATTTGATTCCTATGAATCTTTGTTATACAGACACAAAGAATATACTGTTGTTTTTCCATATAAAATAAAACTAAAAAATTAACTCTTTTTAAATTTAAAAATGTTTAAACAACAAAGTATCTAATTACGTAGAATTTCCATTATTATTTGAATGTTTGATAATAGTAGAAGTTTAATGTTGAAAGTTTATAGTTAGCTAGAACTTGAGGAGATGGCTTAGAAAATACTTAAAAAACTTCAACGGCTTTGTGAAGGTCTCGGTAGCTCATTTCTAAGAGCAGCCGCCCAGTTAGCAATAAGTGGTGGATTTAATTCCCATTTGACTCCTGAGATAAGTTGAATTATTTTCATTATTTAATTTAACTTCAATTTAGCAATCTACCAGTTAAATGTTTCAATAAAATATACAATTATAAAAAATAGTTGATCTGTATTTTATTTAAGCTGTTCGTATATTTTGTCTGAATCCTACTACTGTTAGAAGTCACAAACAAAATATACCTGAACCTTTTTTCCATTTTGCTATCATTTGTGAAAAAGATTACGACATTAATTTCTTAAATTCTACGGTATTGAGTGTCAACTTTTTCTTGGATTGAATTTCATTAGTCTTGTGGCATAAATCACCTAATAACAAGATATGTCGTTTCCCTTTGAGACCTTATTATTCGTTTATAATCTTTCATATAAATACATTATGGAACATTTCAAATAAATTAATTAGTCCGAGGAAATGGGATGTACTCTACAATTATGTTTTGGACATTTATAAGCTTTATAAGTTCCAGAAACAACGTCAAACACACTGCAAAAACATACAATGGGTGGAAGAAAATAAATATTAGCATAAAAATCCATAGAAGTCCATCCATTACAAAACAAATAAAGTACATATTATGCTCTCAATTACGACGGTATCTTGGATAATTATTTTAAATTTAGAAATATAATAACACACAGTATGTCTTATTTGGATGATACTTTTGATCTAACAAGAGAATGGTGTCTCCTAGTATTGACCCTTATATCAATAACTTGGCTAATCCTAAATTTTAACAACAATTTTTTTCTAGGTGTCCCTTTATCAAAAATACCTCACGTATGGTCTAAAGGCGAACCCGATAATTACCAGGACAATGAAAGCTGTTTGATTCTGTTGCCCGATGGAACAATGGCAGATGTAGCATGTAACCGTCCGTTCCCATACGTTTGTTATAGAAAAGAAACAAAACCTACTGTAGTCAATGCATGTGGCACTATCGATCCCGGTAAGCTAGAATTTGTTGGTAGCAACTGCAATAACTCATTACCTGGCTCTTTGCTTCGACAGCTGCGTGACTCAAGCAACGGCATCTAAAATTTTATTGCTGCCAGATTTTACTGTCCTATCCAAAAACACCGTGTGGAAATAGTGACAGGCTTGGAATGGGCATTAAAGGAACTAACGATACAAAAATTGCAATAATGTATTTAAAATATTTCTAATGAGTTTCTTTTGATTATGACTAGAATAAGAAAGAAATGTTTAATATTAATATTCATAACTCCCAAGATATATGAGACAAACTAAACTAGACTACACGGGGATTATCGCTACATGTCAAGGGAACAATCATCGTAATCTTAATCTTAATTTCTAGCTTATTGTATGTTTTTTTTAATTTGGTTTCTAAGTAAAAGTGTACGTACTTATCGTTGTAATCCACAGATTATGTATGGTGACGATATATACAAATATTAAAATAGTCGTTACTTCTATTGATGCTGACGAGTCTTTTCCGCGCGTTCTTCTTGTCAGTTAAAAAGCATCCTGAGTGGATTCTTGATTTCTTGTAGTTATAGTTGCTAAAGAATCTTAGACTATTCTAAAGAAATTGAATAAGCTTTTTTTCATTTTTAATTCTTTCATCATCTCTTATAAATATCACTGCTGGGGCACAAGTTTTTCCTATGCATGGAAATTTACATGGATAATCCTATTCCCCACGGATTCCTCAGATTAGTGTTTACTCAAGGCTGAAATGCAGCTGTTATAGACGCCTTATCGTACCTTTCGAAGCTCGGAAGAGTATGAGATAGTTAATTTCTTTAGTCACTTATCAAATAGCTGTTTCTTGTGATGATTTCCTAACCACAGCTATCTTAGACCAAACACGCTAACCACTTCGTCATTCATCTCCTAAACTGACTTTCAACTTAAAATTGCTTACAGAATACACATTAGACTCACGCACTGGCAACTGTTATAAATTCCATGGAGTGCCTCGCACTTGGTCTCGTGCATACATGAATTGCATGGCTGAAGGCGGATACCTAACCATTATCAATTCGGACGTTGAAGCTACCATTCTCAGAGAGCTGTTCGCCAAGAACCCTGCGACAAGTATGATTGGACCTTTCTGGAAAGACGTTGCATTTATTGGTTTCCAGGATTGGAATGAACATGGAGAATGGAGGACTATTGAAGGTAGTGATTTGTATTCTGTTATATTTAAAATATTATCATAGAACTATGTCATACTTAGTCGATCTGAAGTGAACTGCCAGCAATATAGAAATAAGTACATGATGTAATACGATACGGTATTGTATTGCTTATTATTATACTTCTTATTTTCATATTGTAAGCAAAATAGACACGTAATCCTGATGGCAGGCCTACAGGAAATCATAATATTTTCTGTACTACTACTCCTAATACTAATACTTTTATTAAACGAAAATTTTAAGCAATTCATTAAGTACCTTTTTTACCATGAATTATCAAAACTGATTCGTAATGAAATCTTTGAATTGAAATCAGTGAATTAAATGTTATGTATTTCCAGTCGTAATCTGAAACTTGTTCTTTTTTGTTCTTTCACCTTATATCTTCCTTATATGTTTACTGTATCGCAACTAATGTTTAATAGGTTTACCACTCAGTTTGAATTATGAATTTTCATCGAGCCTTATACTGCTGACGTCACTAAAAGTGGGTCTTTAGCCGTTGCGGTACAAATAAGCAAATCAGTTTACTTAATGGCCTGAATTGAATCGATAATTCTCAGTTTTTCCTTAGCAGTCTACTATTCATCGTTATGAAAGGTTTTCTTCAAGTTTTAAACCGTCAATTAGGTTTCTATTAATTTTAAACGCTTAAACAAGCTATAGACATAGTAAAAGTACTATGTAGCTTTAAGTTTGATTTTTTTTTTTAAATAAAATATTTATAAGAATCAGTCAAGTCACACCAATTTAATCCGAAACTAAGAAGAGTGTTTGCTATGGACACTAAATAACGCATTGAATATATAAAACCATGAATCGGAATGAAATGCTTATTATGTTCATCACAAAACATTATACATTCCCAGGAACTATATACACTACCGGGCAAATCCAGGACCGCAAGATGCTGCAGCAATCAAGATGGCTACCATTGCACCCCTCTTGACACCAGTCTTGACAATCGTTAAAGCAAATGATTTTCCTACAGCATTTCGCCATTATCTCTTCGTATCTCTTCATCTATTTAGACACAATTTTAAAACGGTTGTTTTTTTATAGGGCAAACTCTATCGGAAGCGGGATATGATAAATTCTCTCCCGGTGAACCTAATAATTCTACGACTGGAGAATACTGCGGCGCAATCTACAGAACTGCATATTTAGATGACCTCTGGTGCAACAACGCATATGCATTTATATGTGAGAAGGACCCCAAGAGTTTATTATGTGACGATGTAAAATAAGTCGTCTGGAAGATAATTTCTTTTGGCATTGAGTGCGTACATTATATTTGTGTGAAATAAATAAATAGATAAATGAAATAGTCTTTATTTTTTTTAGAGTTTAAGTTTACCTTTGTCTTAACCATTATATAATAAACAACATCAAATATATTGTGCTAAACCCAAGTAACCTAAGTTATTTGCAGTTGTGATAGAATTCGGCAACGATGACTGAACCACAATACCAAAACCCAAGCCAATAAAGTAAACTTTGTTTTCTCCCGGGAAAATTGACCCGGCCGGGAGCGAACCCGGGAACTCAGAGTGGTGTAACCATGAAAATGGGTATGAAAGCCACTCCACCATATAAGACTCAGACCCATGATCGTTGGTGCGAAAACTATTTATCCTTTTAAAATTTTAATTAAAACTCAGTTATGCAAAAAGGCTTATTGCAGTGTTAAAGATTTTTTGAATGATAAGGCAGCGTGGACCTTAAAGAAATGAATTGCTCGTTCTCTGAATTGTTTTGTAATATACACAATTTGTAAGACATTTTGCAATTTTATAAGTTTTGGCACATGAGTTTCTTGCCCGATTCTTCTCATGTTAGCCCCTACGTTCGGAATCGGGTCGCTCGTGGCGATTATATGCGCGGCGTCAACTCCGCGGATGTACTTGCCGGTAGCGCACGGGCTATCTTTATTATAGTAGAATATTTTCATAATTTTGAAAAATTGACGATTTTAAGTGCCCGCAAGAGCCTATGAAAGAAAGTAATTTTGATTTTGATATACTGGTTTTAAATATCATAGGTGGAAAACCAATGATATTGCTTTTTTGAATGTTCAAAGGTCAATCGGATAATCCTATTTATGTAATAGTAGGCTTGGTGAATTCCGTTTGACCTTTCCTATAGATAGGTAGGTGTTTGTGAAATAGTGAAACAATAAAGGCAACCTTTATCCGTCGGTAAGCCACAGGAATTTTATTAACCAAATTCTTAAAAACAAGCAAAATTATAAATGCCTTTATTTAAAACTTGGTATGTCGAGATAATTTTAAGTAACTAATTAAATTTCATTCAATTTATTTCAACTCGACTGACCCTGCCTTTAAAAGTAGGAGGCCACTTCATATTTTGTGAATGCTTTTATGTATATTATAGTATATAAGTAATTCTACCAATATTTTTATTTTTATTTTTTAGAAACCGGTTTAAAAAGGCAGGTTCTCAGTACAAAATATTTATTATATGCATACATCATAAATAAAATTTATAATGATAACAAATTCTTGATAACTCACAATGATTATTTAGGGCCAAACTACGGTTTCTAAGAACGTAGATCCCTACTAATATTATAAATGTGAATGTAAGTTTGTTTGTTATGCTTTCACGCAAAAACTAGTCAACCGATCATCATGAAACTTCGTACATATGTTCTTTGAGATATTAGAAGTAACATAGGATACTTTTTATTGAAAAAAGATTTGCTGGCGAAGCCGCGGGTGAAAGCTAGTAATTTATAAATAAGTATATGTTTATTCCCGAGTCATGGTCCTATACAAAGACGAGTAAATACAAATCAACATATAAAAACGAACTTTTCTCGCGTTATTTACTTAAAACATCCTATTACATTATCTAAGTGACTCTGGTAAAATACAATGCAATAGTTAATTTGTATATTAAATTAATACGTATAAAGTTGTGCATTTCTTTCTGTAGCGGCAATAATTGTTTTTAATTGCCAATTAGCGATTACTCATACTTCATGCTTAAAACGCGTTACTTAATAATTAACTTATTCTATATAAAGTCAGGAAAATAATTGTTACCATGTCTAAAAAAATATTAACCCTTTCCATGCCAGCTAAGAAAATTCTATTTAAACACTTAACATGTTATTTTTATTCCTAATGCCAAACTCTAAGAAACCGATCTTACTTGTAGTGCCAAGAAATATTTTTTTGTATAGGATGCCCAAAAAAACCCACGAGCTTACTTGTAGTCGGCACCATGTTACAGTAACGCACTACGAGTATTCTCGTAGCTGGAACGGAAAGGGTTAACTTGTTATTAGTTACTATGTAACCGTTACTGCTTTTAACTTATAACTCACAACAATTATTTATATAATTATTTAGGATCAAACTAAAAAGAGTATTGTACTACGGGTTTTAAAGATCGTAGATAATTTATAAGTACGAGTATATGCTTATTTTTTTTTTGAAACATGGTCGTCCAAAGTGTCTCAGTGCCTTAAGACGAAAGTCTTTAACCAGTGTGTGTTGCCAGTGATGACTTATGGCAGTGAAACGTGGTCGTTCACTATGGGTCTTGTAAGAAGGCTCAAGGTCGCCCAGAGGGTAATGGAGAGAGCTATGCTTGATGTTTCCCTACGCGATCGAATCAGAAATGAGGAGATCCGTAGGAGAACAAAAACCACCAACATAGCTCAAAGAATCGCGAAACTGAAATGGCAATGGGCAGGACACATAGCAAGGAGAACTGATGGCCGTTGGGGCGGAAAGGTTCTTGAATGGCGACCGCGACGCCGACGACGCTCAGTGGGTAGGACCGCTACGAGGTGGACCGACGATCTGGTTAAGGTCGCGGGGAAACGCTGGATGCGGGCAGCACAGGACCAATCGTTGTGGAGATCCTTGGGGGAGGCCTATGTCCAGCAGTGGGCGTCGTACGGCTTATATGATGATGATGATATGCTTATTCCCGAGTCATGGTCCTCTATAAACACGAGCATGCACAAATCAACGAATAAGCACATACTTTTATCACGTTGTATTTAATTTTATTTTTTGCATACACAATGCCATATTTTGTATAAGATATAAAATATAATGATAAAAATCAACCATGCCTCCACTCAGGTGTGATTCGAACAAAAAAAATATTATAGCATCAGAAATATTAGTTTCGATGTTGAGATACTAAACTTTCAACATTGGTGGAACAATAAGAGCTTATAGTAGAAGTTACAATACGTTTGTAAATTTTAAACATCTTATTATAGCATCTAAGTGATTGTGATAAAATACGATCTAATAGTTAAATCTGTAAATCTCTACTATATAAAAGAAGGACTATGTGGGTTTGTTACCATATATAGTTACCATAAGCCTAAGAATAACAGTATTTATAATCAATTAACGTTACCATGGTAACGCGTGGCCGGGTTATACCAGCAACGTGTGGCCGGGTTAGCTAGTTAAATTAATACAGTAAGTAATTTAATACGGTAAAGTGCATTAGTTTCTGTAGCGGCCATAATTATTGTCATTGGCAATTAGCCATTACTTATACAATGCATGCTTCATGCTTAAAAAGCGTTAAATATTAATTAGCTTTATCTATATAAAGAAAGAAAAATTGTTTTAAAAAAATATTTAATTGCCATCAGTTATTATGTAGCCGATTCTGCATTTGATTTGTAAGTCCCACTTCAGTCCAGAATAATTTAGTTCTTGCTATCACTTTTACACTATAAAGCTTGCTTTTAAAGCTTGCTATTTATACCAGTTTGTTTCTTGGTTTCTTTAGAAACTCCGTACGAACTTACCCTACGATTTTGATCATGGCCTCAACCTGAAACTTTGGAGGGCTGCAGTTCGTGTGCGTGTAAATGTCAAAACTAAAAATAAAAATAAACTTGCTGTTTCTGCATGTAAAAACAAAAGGCTTTTTTTTTTGGAAGATACTCGTATATTGCGTTTTTTTTTATTATTATTATTATTATTTCATTTATTTCAGGCAATGCCCGAAGAATGTGTTAGTAACAATAATCTTAGACTAGGGTTAGTATAATACAATAAAACAGACAAGAAGAGACATGAAAACAAACATAAAATAAATTAAGCTGTGTGCAGCTGAACCCAAACCCGTGGTAGTGGTAACTCCCATCTGTCTATGAATTATTAAAGTGCCACACCACTTAACTAAACTATTATTAGAGAAATTTAAAAAAAGTAAAAAAAAAACTCTCTTGGACTATTACGTAATTTATAATTATTTAAAGGAGAAAATAACGTGAAGTTACTGGCCTTTACTTTACTGCTAATACTTTGTAAAGTTAATTTTTGTAATGTATTTTTAAACGCACTGGAAGAGTTGCCTTTTAAATTAAAACAAATATAACACATTTAAGGAGAGGAAAAACAGCCCTTGCCTGGTTTCTCGCGGCTTTTTCTCGGTACACGGTAGTTGATGACTTTCAATAAATGCATTGTAAATATTCATATTGAATAAAAAATTTACTTTATCTTTATCTTATCTTCCTTTGTGGGGAGCGTGAAGTTCATCAGCCATGCAGAGCAGTAGTACAAAAGGAGTGCAACTATAGTGACGTACAATCAGACCGCAAATCCACTCGCTACCATGAGACTTTCATATGTCAATGAAAAAAATAGTTTAATTTTATATGGAAATTTTACCTAATCCTTAATCTATAATCTAAGATCACAAATTTGTTGTTTGTCTGTCCGCTCCTTTTCCATTGTATCAATAACGTTACCATAGCAACGCATTAACCGCAAGTAGTTCGTCTACCGGACGCTAAATGGCGCTAACGGAAAAAATATTTAATAATAGAAAAAAACTAAAGAATTTTGTCCATCCGTGCGAAGCCGGGAGGGGCCGCTAGTCTATAATCTAAGAACACAAATTTGTTGTTAGTGTGTTTGGCTGTCCGCTCTTTTTCCCGCTCTTTTCTATTGTATCAATAACGTTACCATAGCAATGCGTTACCATAGCAACGCGTTACCGGGTCAGCTAATATATAATTATTACTATATATTTGTGATAGGAATGTGACAGGAATTCACTGTGACAGGGAATTCTATATACTATATGCGAATAGATTACGCTTGAAACTGAAAAAGGTTAACCTATTGCCTTATTTTATAATATTTTTGTCATTTTTTTACTTCTTACTGAATTAAAAATTTGTTATTGTTAATGGCCAGACATAGTGATAAAACATACTTTTCATCATCTGTTTTTTTACTCTACAAATAAATTATTTCATTTGATTGAAATATATTTAAAATATTTTCCAATCATTTGTCATCTAAATAATATATCATTTCTCGATGCTACTTCCTGCAGTAAACAGGAAATAGCAATAACTCTGAACTGTTTCTGCGCTCATATGAAAAATTGAATAACAGCGAAATAGTCAACAACAATATCACAGACATTGTTCTGAATTCAAATTAAGTAGCTTAAGAATTTGTGTTATGAAAATAACTATTTTTTATTTGCGAATTTCAAAATTCGGGCTCTGTCACAATCTGGTCCTAAATGTGTTGACTCGATTCCACAATTTTTCGAACACACCATTCCAAAATTATGAAAATCCCATATTTGAAATATAGCTGTAACACGAGTTAGGTGTCCGCAATTAAATACGAAATGCCAAGAGTTTCCAAATATTACGGTGATAGAACCCTTCAAAACATCTACCTAATCTACTAAATAGTTTGCACGACGAGATTCGCCTTGAACTAAACAAAATAAATAATAAAAATCTTAACTTCATGTTACATTTTAAGCTATATCCTAATTTTCAGTAGGGACTCTCTCCCTACTTCAGTCAAACTGTTAGTTTTGCTGGGCATTGCTAACCGTATTTTCGTTGTTCTGTATAATGAATAACAAAAATTGCGTAATAGAGTACTAGCATATGATTTAGTAGGTATAGAACAATATCCTACGTGGACGAAAGGTTTAGAAAGAACTAATTTATAAATAAATAAATATTTCTTACATTTACACCAATTGTGTTATGGAAACTAGGGTAAATTGTGTAGAATTCAACGCGAACAAATATTCTTGACATTCAAATGTTCATGCAATATTGAATGTATGCTGATACCTCTAATGCCTAAGGCTGTCAATCTTACGATTGGTCATGTGCCGATCTTTCAATATCAGTTCGACTTCGATTGAATACACCATAGTATCGATAAACACTGGTCCTTGATGGAGCTTCATCGCCAAAAATTGAATTACGTTCGTCGATGCACTGTTGCTGAGTTAATCCACGTTGAAAGGTGATCAAAATAATCGGACAAAAATGATCACGATTTAATTCCACTTTTCAAAACAACACACATAGCGCTCATATGTCAAAACGTTCTGAGTACGCATAACTTTAAAAATGTTAAACTTTACGATAGAGCTGTCAGTTGCCAGATTGCAATATTAGGGTTGTCCAATCCCGAAATATACCAACTAAAAAATGAATATTCTTTATTGTGCACACAATAATATATCAATGATATGATTATATTACTGACTACAAGGAGACGCAAAAATGGCGGCCTTATCACTACGAACGATATTTTTCAGGCTTTCTTGGGATGAACAGAAAAGATATATAAGACTATGATAGAGTAGTTGGCGGTGTACAGCAAGTTTAAAACTATTTATAATCTTAATATTATTTCTAAGGCTTCTTGGGCTCTCGGATTTGTCATACGTAATTCTAGTGACTTCAAATATGCTAAAACATTAAAATACGTCGCAGGCCTGGTACCCTCGGTAGCCTGGTCCATAACACGTATCAAAAATATACAAAGAAAATGTATTTAATACATTCTTCTTATTTTCATTATTCATTATTCGACATCTCTGTTTTCGTAAGAATAACCACTATGGGGCCAACCATTACCTCTCTTTTTGTAAAAGACACCATACCCACTGGAAAGAAGTCACGAAATTTCGGATGTAGTTTACCTATTGAAAATTACTTCTGGCATTGTCCTGGGCTACTCTCCAAGATCTCTTTTAAAGCTCCAAGGAAATCCTTAAGATTTAACCCCCTCATATGCGTACCATCTGCATCTTCAAACTTTCGTCATAATTCGTATCTTTTGCCTGAGAGAAATAGCTTTAAAGTAGTGAAGCGATTAATGAGTAGTGAGTTTTTGACATATAAGTACATATTTGCAATTAATTGTTAGATTTCGTGAAATAATGCATTTGATTGTTAATTTTCTTTTTTAATTAAATTATGAACTTACTTTATGTTTGTTTGTGATTCGTTGACTTATACTTTGCGTTAATAAGTGTGTATTTACCTATTGTAATGCGGTTTTAGTGCTTAAAATTACCGAATAAACTGTTTCTATTGATGAGTTGGTTATGATACATATATAATAAAAACTGATTCCTAAATAGGAAAGTAGCATGTAGTTGAAAGATCTACGTGGTCAAGTAAAATTCTTTCATCAGTCTTTTGAATATATTGAGAGATTTAGCAGCTCTTATTTGTATCTTAATATATTATATAACTTGTATATAATATATGGTAAAATATAGCAAAAGAGGGTCGTTAAATCACGATGGGCACCGCTATATTCCATAAACGTTTACAGTGGTTCTGTGTTTGAATTTATGATTTGATTGGCACTGAAAGCTTGAAACTGAAATATCCATAGCGATAAAATTGTTTTTGAATATTTTTGTTATTGAGCGCAGCTCTCTTTAAGCAACTCACAAATTTCACTTGTCTCCCTCCTGCTACTTAACGGTTCAACCGTTTTGAACGAATTTTGTCATGAACATACATGATTATGACGTGACGAACATAGGCTATGTAAAAAAAATATAGACTTTGCCATGGAGGAATAATCACCGAAAGAAAAATTCAAAAGCTGATCACAGCCAAACCGCTGAGACTCTATTCATGAAATTTAGGTGAGGTTAGGTAATGTAGTGCTTCGCTCAGTATTTGCAAACAGCAGTAGCATTGCAGACCTAGTTATATGACTGGCTTTGCCGTCTATAAGCGTAGGCCGAACGCACCAGTGACAGATAAGGTCACAGACATTTAAAAAACAGAACGCATTTAAAAATATCTTCTTTCTATTGAGGAAAGGATCGCAGTGTCTACGATCACTGAGAGATAATTTTTCTATAGGTTGAACTAGGCGTTAATAAGATCGATTATAGTAGTGGTATTTCATACATAGGCTAAACAAAGCGAACAATAGCATGTTATGAAAGAGCACACAAAAGCGATCAAAAACAAATTACTGGATCGAGTTTTATAACACTCTAATTATTGAAGCACAACGCTATTATATACCAAGAATTACATAGGAAACAATTGAAATTATAAACCATTTTTATCGGATTCACGGCCTGTTATATATTAATATGGACGTTTCGACTTCTTTACGGAAGTCGTGATCACAGGATAAGTTAATGGTTGTCATATAGTCGTATGTACTTCTACCTTCCAATATTTTAATCAGCGTATTCCCAACTGTTAAATTTGTTCAAAATAAAACACACCGTGAATCTGGCAAGAGAGGTTTTATTTTAAAAATCGTAAAGACGGGTTTAAATTGTGGTGTGATTGAGATCCCTTCTAGATCAGATACTATGAAGGTCATGTGACGAGAACAGTTTCGAGTGAGTATTGTATTTGTATACAGTGGTAACAGTATCAAGTGTAATTTGCGAGGGAAGGTAGTAAAAAACGCCTCAGGATAATATCCACCCGCAAAAAGGTTGAGATCCTCCCTGACGATAGCATGAATGCAATTCCGCTGAAATTCGAAGTCCTAAAGCAAGAAAAAACAAGACACACAATAAATGTTCAAACTATGAACTGGAAGCATTAGCAATCCGCCTTGCTCAATGCACAACCTCGCTCGACGGGATATGGCTTGTGTGGCATTTAAGTTGCCACTAACACTTTTCGAAGCCATAAATTCCTCTTATTGAAAACCATTTTACATGAAACATTTAAAATCCGTTAAGCAGTACTCTATGTTAAATATATGATAATTTTAGTTCTATGCAGTAACAGCTTACTAGGGTTGACAATATTTTTCGCTTTGATAATTCACTTTTATGATGTTACATTTTTTATGGGTTTTTCTGTAACTCGATGTTTGAACAAATAAAAATATTAATAAACAAATTTAAAAAACCCAATAGTGGAGAAAATGTATAAAAAACTGGCTCATTTAAAACCAATATTTATGCTATTATGTCCGGTGGAGATTATTTTTTTAAATACTGTTGTTAATTATTGTATATTACGTTTAGTTAGTAATGGAAATTTGATGGGCCCATCTCTTATTGGGCTGTTAAAAGCGCATAAAAAAATAATTTTAATTATGATATCTGTTTGAACATTCATCGCTATCGCCATTACCGTACCTGTATAATTAGATTTATTAAATTAATAAATTATACGTATTTATATTATATTTTATACTAGCTGTGCCCGCGTCTTCGTCCGCGTAGAGTAGTGACTTTGAAAACATTTTAAGTTTTTCCCCCTTTCGAGTAAAATTTGTACAAACTTTGAATGTAGTATTTTCTTTTAAAGATTTTTTTCTAAAATAAAAGTAGCCTAAGTTACTCTTTATTACGTCAGCTACCTTCCAATAAAAGTCCCGTCAAAATCGGTCCTGCTATTTCAGAGATTAGCCGGAACAAACAGACAGACAAAAATTGTAAAAAATGATATTTTGGTGTATGTACCGTATATATATTCATATGCATGTAGTAAAAAACGTTTATTTCAATATTACAAACAGACACTTCAATCTTTTTTATATGTATAGATTATGTAAATGACTACGTTAAGTGAATATCAGGAATGACTCGAAAACGTAGTAGTTTGAACAGCCTGGATGGAGTTAGACGTGGGTTTAAATTCCTGTTGAAGACTACGGTTTTTTCAATGTTAAGTTGTTGACTGCCGTTGTGTGCAAGATAGAGTTCCTACCTTCTGCACCAAAGGTCCTGGGTTCAAATCCCGGGAGGGGCATATGTTTATTTGAAGAACATAAGCACTAGTTCCCGAGTAATGGTCGTTTATATACTTACTTATGTATACTATACATTATTTAGTACACACAGTACAAGCTCAGATTAGTTAAGTAACTAAATAATTATTGTAAGTTCTCAGGCATTTTATATAAAAAACAATGGGTTGCACTCCGGGAGTGCCGGCTGAAGTAAAAACATGAACATTGACGTTGTGCATATTTGATATTTTGGAATGGTGAGGGAATAATTTCGCACGAATTGCTTTAATTATCAGTATAAAGGTACTATAATTTATTTAGTAAAATACAATATTCATTTATTGCGCTTTCGTACATAAACATGACAACAAGCACACACGCACACTTGCGCAAGTGCATTGCCCTCCCTCCGTCTTACGAATTTTCGATCAAATCACGTGTGCTGACGCGACTTTAACATTTTTTACCCATCCCAAAAAGTGCACAACGCCGCTAAAGAAGTTTTCATTTCAAAAATATAGCGAGTAAAACTAGTACTGTTACAACTGCCTACAGTTCTTAGTTTTTCAACTATTAACGTCTCTACTAACATCTGGAGTTAATAAACGTTTATATTAATTGGTATATTAATAGTTCTTACATTCACACCAATTATGACAGTCCAAAGTAAGCACTGTAAGATTTGTGTTATGGATACTATGGTTACAGATAGACATACGTATACGATACGTATATACTTAATAAACTCGGCGTCAAAAAAATCGCACCTTATAAAAATCTTATTCAAAAATTCCTAAACCTTATATAGAGGATAGTGTTAGGTATCATTAGAAAGGTAACAAAAAGGAGCATCAAACAACAATTAAGTGCAATCTTTTTTTTAATTAAAATTATACAAAAAGCATAAAAATTTGAAAAATAATAAAAAATCTTAATTAAGTCCTAATTAATAATCGATAATTTACAAAAAAAATGTACAAAAAGTGTCTTAAAATTAACTCAAAATCTAGTGTTACCCCCCCTTGCCCTGATGACGGCTTCCATACGGTCCCTCATAGACCTCACCAACTTCAGGAGCTCTTCTTGAGGGATAAGACCCCATTCTTCAATCACCGCGGTTTGGAGTTCCTCTAGAGTCGAAGGAGCCGGATCCCGAGATCGAACCTTACGTTTAAGATGGTCCCAGAGGTGCTCTATCGGATTCAGATCAGGACTTCTCGCTGGCCACTGCATCACAGGAATTTGGGACCTCCGCAGGAAGTCGTTCACGATGGCTGCAGTGTGTGCGCGAGCGTTGTCGTGCATTAATGTGAACCCCTCGCCAAAAGATTCGGCAAAAGGGACCACATGCACATCCAGGATCTCTGTGATATAGCGGCGCGCAGTCAGCGACCCTTGTCCGCGAGCACCTCCGGTCCGGGAGACGCAGACCAGGTCGGTTTTGCCGGCAGCCGACATACCGCCCCAGAACATGCAGGATCCGCCTCCATATTCCACCGTCTCCTGGATGCAGGCTTGAGCGAAACGTTCACCCTGCCTCCGGTATACTCTTCTTCGTCGGTCGTTGCAGAAAAGACACACTCGTGTCTCGTCTGAGAAGAGAACAGCTCCCCACTGCTCAATGGTCCAATCGACGTGGTCGCGAGCAAACTGCAAGCGGGCTCGTCGGTGCGCTGCAGTCAATTTTGGACCTGTAGCAGCTCTGCGGGCTGCTATGTTCTTCTCCTTCAGTCTTCTTCTAACCGTGGATACACTCACGGTGCGTCTGCGAACTGCCTGGAGCTCCTGTTGCAGCTGAACAGCGTTTGAGAAGCGATTTCTCAAAGAGTACGACACAACGAACCGGTCGTCTCTTTCCGAAGTGCAGCGACGTCTACCGGACCCATGTCGCCGGATATAGCCACCGGTCTCTAAAAAGCGCTGGTAGACTCTACGAACCGAAAAACGGCTCAGATTCAGTTGCCGGGCGACATCACACTGCCGCACCCCTGCTTGCAGTAGTGCAACCACTTGAGCGGCCTCATCAGCTGTAGTGTCCATTTTCCAGATGTTCTTTCTTCAGTAAAATCAGTGCGTGTGTCCCCTTCAACGGTTTAATAGCGAATGACCCACATTGAACCCGTGTTGACCTCTTTATACCCACAAAGTTAGCGCAACTCGCGACTCTCCCGAGCAGCAAAATTTCCTTAGAATTTTTGTGACCCTTTATTTGTTGCTTTAGGTTTTATTTGATAATGAAAAATAATGTTTTTTTATTAAGTTAATTAAGTAACCTTTTAAATAAAATTATAATTAATACGACTGCATGTGCATATCCAGAGTTAATGCCATTTGAACGTGATTTTCTTAGAGGTGCGATTTTTTTGACGCCGAGTGTAGTAGAAGAAGTAGTGTATGAATAAATATTAATAGAAAAGAATATTATTTTATTTTAATTTAGTTTTTTTTTCAAGTATAAAATTTATAGGCTTTTTATATCTTCACGTTCAAGATATACAAACATGTAAGACACTATTTAGAATAAGTTCCACTTGATGTAATAAACATTTTAATTATGTGAAAAAAAAATGTCAAAACAAGGCCGATTCCAATTAGATAAAATTAATTAAAAATGTGTCAATTTCAAATTGAAACAATTTAAACACAGACGAGGGACACTAAATCCCTACTAATATTATAAATGTGAATGTAAGTTTGTTTGTTATGCTTTCACGCAAAAACTACTAAACCGATCATCATGAAACTTGTACATATATTTTTGGAGGTATTAGAAGTAACAAAGGGTACTTTTTATTGAAAAAAAAAATGCGGGTGAAGCCGCGGGTAAAAGCTAGTAAATACGAGTCTATACGAGTAGTATATACTCGTACATAAAAACAAGCTAACCAGACTACAAAGTTTAATATAGAGATAATTATATAATATGTATAATTATAATAATAATAAGAATAGATATACTACTCTGTACACTATACTACTGCTACACATACCAATACCGATAGTTTATAATGTTAGGAAATAAATAAACGAGTAGAACGTACGGAATCATTTCTTTTTCTGTAAATCGGATATAAGAGTAAAATGTACCGCGATAATTTGAGCACCATATGTTGTTTTACAGAGGCTGTTTTTGTTATTCATACGTTTTAGTGCTCTGCGAAATTATTATGAAAGTAAAGTTGAACGAAAAGTTTGCGGTGCGGAATCATTGAAAATTTTGCAGATAACTTATGGTGATGCGCGTATGTCAAAAACACGGGCATATGAATGGAATGTAGTTCAAGTAATTGGTATGAAGTAAAGAATGAGGGAAAAGAGTCTTTAAGACCTAGCACGTAAGGTTAAGGTATATTTTAAGTAATTTTGGGCATGAAACGTGTTGCTGTACGATAAATTTCAAGAGAGTTCCGATTCAACTACGCCTCCGAGCCCTCAGGTGGGATACAAACCCACGACCTTTCGCTATCCGGGCGAGTGCTCTGACTGCTGAGCTACCAAAGACTCGGAAGCGTAGTTGTCTTTTTAACACGCATTTTATATCTTATACAAATATTGCATTATGAATGCAAAAAATAAAATAAAAACGCAGAGTTCCGCTTCGTCGAAAAAGAGCATCGAAAACAATTTGCCTAAGAAATGATTTCCTGAGCTTCTACGGACTCCATTTCATGGAAGCATAAAAACTGGCGACGAGCATAGCTTTACAAATAAGCCAACAGTTTCCTGAAAACTAGCCCAAAAACATATCAAAGTCAATATTTTATGACCTCACTGATCTAGTAGCTCGTATACTGTTTTTTATGGTAACGCCACTCCAAAGTCCCGAGTTCCAGACCAGGTGTATATGGAAAACTTTTCTATATCGGCTCTGAGTGTTGAGATATCGTAGTTGTTTCTGACTACCATAACTTTAGCTACTAAACTTAGATTCAAAACAATGTATGTGCAGAGGGCCTACCATCATTATTAGCGCGATGCAAGTTCGATTGTCAAAGTTAGACAACGCTATACGCGGTCTAAAGTGGCGTCTCTTTTCAACAGCTAAACTTGAATCGCTATAAGACGTGATGGTAGGGCCTCTGTTGGCTAAAATAAATTTGCTTTTTATCTGTAATAATTATAATCTTTATTAGAAAAATACTAAAGTTTTCTTCGAAAATCGCCGTATGGTGCACTACGAGATTCTTCCAGAGAGACAAACTGGGAACAAAGTATATTATTTAGGCACTAGCGGCCAGTCCCGGCTTCACATGGGTCGACAAAATTCTTTAATTTTTTTCTATTATTAAATATTTTTCCGTTCGCGCCATCTAGCGTCCGGTAGACAAATTACTTGCGTGCGTGCTATGGTAACGCATATACAAAGGAAAAAGAGTGGGAAAAAGAGTGGACAGACAAACAACTTGTGATCTTAGATTATAGATTATGAGGTTTACCTAAGAGTATCATGGAAAATCGACAAATTTTTTTAAGACTGCCGTAGCCCATCTTTTTAGATGTCAGCTTTAATTCAAGCGGTCATTGTTAGATCCTCGAATGTACGACGGAAGTGGAGTCACTCGTAGCACTAGCGTTTAGCTTACCGCGAGGGATTAACAGGAATATTAATAATATGATTGACGCGCTATTAATATTTATTAAAAAAAATACTTAATAAAAAAAAACTTTAAAAAAACCACGTTTTACTACGGGTTATAGATGTACTAAAAAGGAGAAAATAAATTTTTACAAATGGACTAAAAAGATAAAAATAAATTTTTGGTAATAATGAAAATTTACGATACAAATATTCTAAAATTTATTGAATATTATGTATTGTTCTGAACATTCATACGCAGAATTTGAAAAATTTCCAAAAATTTAAAACGTGGTGCGTAATTTAGTTCAACAGCGTTATTGATATTATATTAATATTTTCATTATCTTTCCTAAATCCCTTCCTAACTAAACCAATGCAATAGTAATGCTGTGGATGGCATTGAATAGTTTTTCAAGTATAAAGCGCACCACGTTTTAATTTTTTGGAAATTTTTCAAATTCTGCGTATGAATGTTCAGAACAATACATAATATTCAATAAATTTTAGAATATTTGTATCGTAAATTTTCATTATTACCAAAAATTTATTTTATCTTTTAGTCCATTTGTAAAAATTTAGTTTCTCCTTTTTAGTACATCTATAACCCGTAGTAAAACGTGGTTTTTTTAAAGTTTTTTTTAATTAAGTATTTATTTAACTCTTTTTAGTTTTAAATTATCTGAATTGTGTCTACTTAGTTCTTCAATATATACATGTAATATATATCAAATATCCAGACACACCACGTGGAGGTTAATTTAATTAAAGCCTAATTAAGTGGTTTTAGGATGTAAAACTGTAAAATATGAAATTGTTAGGTGAAACAAGCCTGTATACAAAATTTCAGCCAAATCGGATAAGAGGAAGAGGTCGAAATAAGGATCTCAAATTTTGACGACAAACCAACAGACCAACAGACAGACAAGTGAAGTTAAGTAAAACGTGGTAAAAAATGAAGGAAAATTCGTCGATTTTACATTGGAAAGTACAATGATTAACAAATAACATCTCGATCTCGATATTTTCGCCCCTATTATTAGTATTTACATAAAATAACTCAAATATGCCCTCTACTGTACAGCCATTAGTGTAAACTCTGCAGATTATTAAGCGGTGTTAGTATCTGAATTCAACTTCTACTTGCAATTCAATTCTTGTATTCTCTACATGGTTAAGGGTTAATTTTAATTGTTTTCCTTGTTTACATAAACCTTTGGATTGCGATTTAGACTTTTATTATGTAACTTTATACGTACTTTTATCTACACTAATATTATAAAGAGGAAAGATTTGTATTTTTGTATGTTTACAATGAATAAACTCAAAAACTACTAAGCCGATTTCAAAAATTCTTTCACCATTGGAAAGCTACATTCACGCTGAGTAACATAGGCTATATTTAATGGTAGAAAAAATTTCGAAGCCGGGACGGGTCGCTAGTTAATAATAATTGTAATCTGTCTTGTGTATAAATAAATAAATAAATTGTTCACCAACTTAATGCACCATTGCACAAAGATATCATTCTGCAAGTGTGTTTAGCCAAAAACTCTGCTAATGTCATTAATCAAACACCATAATCACCTGATATGGCTCCGTCTGATATTTTCCTGTTCCCGATGCTTAAATTACTATGACGAGGAAAACAATTCAAGCCGATTGAAGCCATTAAAAAAAATTCGGTGTAATAGGTGAAGGTTTAACCCCAATTAGCTTACGAAAAACATATGAAACTGAGACTGGGTCAAACATTAGCAAGGTTGTATTACAAGCAAAGGGGCAAACTTTGAAGGTGAAAATATATTTTTTTCATAAATAAGTTACAAATTCCCGGTATTTTTTACATATACTATATGTGTAAATATCTAAGTTATCTAAGTTAGGCGAACCTTTCATAACTTGGATGCCTTCCCTTTTTTATTATATGGTAATTTTTCTTCTCAATTTTACTTCGAAAAAAATTATATTTAAAAGAAGGCCGCCATTTGCGTGAGTTTCTGTAGTGTCTTGCGTGAGTCTCTGAATTTTTAATTCAGAGACTCACTATGCAATTACTATAGATTCAGTATGCAATAATTATTGTTTGAGAAATAAAATTATTTATTTATTTATTTAACAATTTTGGGGAAACTTACAGCTAGGTAAAAGTACAGAAACATGAGATAGATACAGAAGGCCACTTACAAGTTTCCACGAGTAAAACTAGTATTCCTATTTGTCATATAAAACAGTGTAGGTTAATTAAACTGCTAAAAAGAAGTCTATTTAATTAGAGAAATTAAGAAAAAAAAAATTATTGCTAAGTAATCGCTTAAGCCGACAAGAAGAAGTGTTGAAGAGGTCAATGTCATGTTGCTTCGCTAAAGTGTTAAAACACTCGCTTGCTCGAATTAGAAATGAATTGCGCCTGTAATTTGATTTGACCAATGGGACATGGAGCGTATTAGGTTTTCTGAGACACGCCACTGGAACTCGCAAGCCAATACTTCCTAAAAGCTCCGGGCAATCTACTGACCCACCTGCTATATTGAGTAAATATGTCACGTCAGCAATACGCCTCCGTTCATACAGCGGCAGTAAATGAAACTTTCGGCATCATTTAAGGTAGTCAGAGATGTATATTTTACTTCTAAACTGAATATAGCGCAAGAAACGTTTCTGTATCCTTTCAATTCGCAATTTATATGTGTTATAACAGGGGTTCCAGATTTGTGAGCAATATTCTAAATGACTACGTACATATGCACAGTACAATATTTTGAACGTTTTAATAGATTTAAAATCATGCGACATCCGCATTATAAAACCGAGGGCTTTAGATGCTTTAGCTACAATTTTATCTATGTGATTATCGAACAACAATTTGCTATCAAAAGTTATACCAAGATCTTCAACGGTAGTTACTCTGGCGATTGCAATGTTCAAGAGTTTATAAGTGAATATGATGGGATCAGGCTTACGCGTGAATGTACAGACGCAGCATTTGGACACGTTGAGATCAAGTTTATTCAAACGGCAATAATTTTCAAAATTGAATAGTTCCTTTTGAAGGTTCTCCGCATCATGAATTGAATTAATTGGCAGTAAGATTTTCATGTCATCTGCATAAAGGATTATTTTAGCGTTAATGAAACAAGATGAGATGTCATTGATAAAGATGTTGAAGAGCAGAGGACCCAACAAGGAACCCTGTGGAACACCTGAGGATATTGGCATAGGGGAAGATTTATAGCCGTTAAGTACAACAGTCTGACATCTGTCTTTCACGTAAGAGGAAAACCATCTAAATAAATTTCCTTTAATACCGATGGCCAGAAGTTTACGCAAAAGTATGATGTGATCTATGCGATCAAAACACTTACTATAATCGGTATAGATCACATCTACCTGAGACGGTTCTGCCATATGTTTGGAAAGGTATTCACCACACAAAATGAGGTTTGATGCTGTCGATCTCCCCGTCAGAAAACCGTGCTGTTCTGGACTGAGTGCTTGCTTAATGGAGGCATAGACTTGTTTGTAAATGATCTTCTCAAGAATTTTTGCAAACAAGCACAGTTTAGAAATAGGCCTATAGTTATCGACCGCATCTTTCGGACCCTTTTTATGTATTGGCGTGATGTACACTGATTTCCAAATTTCAGGAACGACCCCTTCACTCAAAGATCGCCTAAAGAGAAGGCTGAGGGGGACCGCGATTGACTTAGAACACTTAGTGATAAACATTGCTGGGATATTGTCAGGACCTGCAGATTTATTCAAATCTAGGGACCTTAGCAGTTCATGAACTTCCGTAAAATTTACTTCCACATTGCCTATCTCACACGTATTATTAAATGTCTCATAAGATGAAAAATCAGTTTGATCACTGACTGAGAAGGTAGAGTGAAAGTAAGCACTGAACATGTTACAAATAACTTCTCCATCATCAGAGGTACGCTGCCCGTAAGTGAATAAAGCTGGGTATGAGTTACTATGGTTCTTACTTTTTATGTACGACCAGAAAGCTTTGGGGTTAGTTTTAATGTTTTCCTCAACATATGCAATGTACTGCTCAAACATGATCCCTTCCAAAGTCTTTGCACGATGTCTCAAAGTAACATACGATTGAAAGTCGTGTTGATTACCGTACTTTTTATACTTAGAGTGATACTTATGTTTTTCCTTTAAGACTTTAATAATTAGCGGTTTCTTGAACCAAGGAGGGTATTTACTTGACGGAGTCACTAGTTTAGAAGGTACATGGTTACGGCGTAGGTCTTGTAACACACTATAAAAGAAAGATACCGCTTCATCTAAGGACCCCCGACGCAGTTTGTCCTCCCAGTCAATTGAGTTAATCTTCAAGTTGATAGACTCGTAATCTCCTGACTGGTACAAAAACTTAGTATAAGCGCGACCTTTGAGTACATGAAACTGCACAAAGTCCGCGGAGATGCATAAAGCTGGATGATACGAGTCCTCAGGAACAAGAGCGTGGGGACAATTACTGACAAGTACATCACTATTCGATAAAACTAAGTCTAAAATTCTATTATTACTATTTGCGACTGTATTATATTGAGATAAATTACATAAATTAAAATTATCAAATAAATCCAATTGAGCGGAACCCTGAACATTTCGCGGAATAGAAGAACCGAGAACTGACTCATTAGCAACCTATGTCAGGTTAGGCATATTAAAGTCTCCAACGATAACAAATTTGTCGCAGGGATTATTTAAAATAAGATACGATAAGTGCTCAGAAAACAATGTTAACTGCTCATGCATCGATGCGCCAAAATTTTGATTACATATGTATACAGTACATAAATGGAGTTTGTATGCGACCCTGGGTCTCTGGTGTTGCAGCGTAATGGTTACCCAAATATCTTCGGCATTAGAGCACCAGTCACTTCGAGCTGTGGCAGCGAGCTCACGACGTACGGCAATCAAAACTCCGCCCCCTAAAGATTGCCGAGTTTTATTATAATTCCGATCACGTCTCCACACAACATAACGGTCGTCAAATAATTCACTATCTTTTATACCCTCCAGTAACCAAGTTTCTGTCAAACATATAATATCATACGCATTAATACACATATTTCTAAAGAAAATCGAGGTTTTAGTGCGTAAACCTCGAACGTTCTGATAATAAATATTTATGAATTTTAAAAAGAAACATAATTTGCTGCATAATTAATGTATAATATTAATTTTATTATAATGGATTTAAACAGCAATAATAAATTTAGGAAATAATGTAAATAGAAACATTTAATCTCAATAGAATAAGATGTTGACTTATAATCGAACAAAAATCTGCAAGCGCAGTATAGAAGCGTTTTTAACCAGATAATAGGCACAAATACAAAGCAGTAGGTAAGCAAACAACAATGACGCGTAAGCGGCCGAAGGAGATAGTATAGTGGGTAAACAAAAGCAAGCGAGTACACGCACTGAGTGCGTGAACCGGTTAACGGTAGGTAAGCGATTCTCAAACTATGCAAGTGGGTGTTCATGACTCTTGTAGAAAACATCAACCACCCCAACACAACCGTCGGCCCAGCGCAAACTTTACATAGTAAATAAGTATAAAGTGACAATATTACTATAACTAGCAGTAACAAGCACAGGCCAATAAAAAGTACCTCCAAGTCAAAAAATATTATATAAACTAATAACCAATTAATAAATAAGAGAATAGGCTGTTTATTATCTAAAAAATCTTCTTTAGATCTGCCTCTGATTTGATATTTATAACATGAGAAGTTGTACTTTTTCTTGTAAATATCTTGCACGCTTTTACCCAGGTAAAGGCAAAACCCTTCTCCCTAGCTAGTGATTTTACCTTGTTCAGTAGAAGCTTATCCTCAAGAGTAAGATGGTCATTAATGAATACCCTTCCATCACCACGGAGACCCAAATCCGAAGGAGTAATGGTACACCTCCTTCCTGCGGCCACAAAATCATCTTTGAGATACCTATTATGCACTGCTACTATTATTGATTTTTTATCTTTATCGTTTCTCATAGGGACACGAGCGATATAATTAATCTGTTCCTTTGGTATGGTAAATTTGATTTTAGCACCAATTTTGTCAAATATCTGGAATAGGTTTTCCGATTGTGTGAGAGGCACTCCTTTGATCTCAATATTGTTCATCCTGGATCTTCTCTCCTCATCACGTACCAAGACTTCTAGCTTGTCAACCCGCAGCTTCATTTGATTTACCTCTTCTCTAGTTCGGACGAGAGTCTGGAGTTCCTTTTCAATGTCATTTATTTTATTGGAGAGTGTATCAACCGAGTGATGAACGAAGTCGATAGACTCTTTCACATCTGATAGCTCCGATTTCATAGATTTAAGTTCAGTTATTTCGGCATGAATACTCATAACACTCTCCACTAGTTGAGGGAGTGATGCCATCAAGGAAGATAATCGCTTCAACTCCGTCATGACGTCCAATAAATCCAGTGGAGAGGGAGACTTGGCACCTTTGCTTGATGATGGATGGGGACTTGCAGAGTTTTTGCATGATGAACACCTCCAGGTATTCCTCCTGTCGCCCAGCTTGCGAAAGCCGACCTCGGTAATCCCAGCGCATTGAAAGTCCAGATGTGCGAGACATACCGAGCATTGAACTCCGTCTCTAAATTCACTATCACACCTGTTGCAACGTAACATTGCGGAATCGGAGGCTAACAAGAAGTCTAACGGAGAAAAAAAAAACTTTGAGAAACACTGGCGCAGCAGTGGAGGGAGACGAGGTGAACGTGTGCACGGCTTAACGTCTTCTTCTTCTTCTTCTTCATCCAATACGGGCGGTATCCGCAACTCGACGACTTCAAGCGCCTATTTTGCGTCTGGAGGATGTATACCCGTTTATTCCAGCCATCCCAGCTCCGCCAGAAATGCTCCAAGTGCCTTCACCTTGGTGAGAACCTCTCGGAGACTGCCCAGCGAGCCGAGATGTTTTGCCCGGTAGTGTGCAACTCCTTGGCATTCCATTATGACATGGGTTGCTGTTTCTTCCACTTCCATGCATCCTCTGCATAGAGGGCTGTCGGTGATACCTAAATGAAAAAGGTGCCTGTTAAAATTGCCATGACCAGTGATGGCGCCTGTTACTAGGCGCAGCTCTGATCTACTTAGCTGTAGTAAGGATCTGGAGACACGAGCGTCCACCCGCGGTAGAAGGAGTTTGGCTTGTCTACACGTCTCCAGAGAGTTCCACTGCTGCTGATGCAGTTTTGATGTGTGTTCACAAATACTGTTGTTGAACCAGCTGATCGGAATGGGGATGATGGGTTCTGGGCCGAAAGGCACCATATCCGATGCCCTCCGTGCCATCCGATCAGCTGCTTCATTACCTCGTGATCCACTGTGGCCTTTGATCCATTGGATAGTTATCTCGTTATATGCTCCTGCCTCATTTAGGTTTAGGTGACATTCATGGAGCAGGCTGGATGTGACTCGATAGCTGCACAGAGCCTGTAGGACTGACTTGCTATCGGAAAGAATTCTGATTTTACAACCTTTTTTTCCGTGCTGTTATCGCCTTAGCTGCCATAGTGATGCCCATACATTCCGCTTGGAATACGGTGTTGTGCAGGCTCATGGGGAAGGCAAAGTTTATGTTAAGGTCCTCTGAGAATACTCCCGCGCCGGTTCCCAATTTGGTTTTGGATCCGTCGGTGAATATCATGAGAGCCTTGTGTGTTACCTCTGGGTTGTTGTCTTCATTCAGATGTATTCTATATTTCTTATCAAAGATGAAGGTAGGCTTTATTTTATCGCAGGGTGCATCGATAAACGGAGTATTCAGCCAGTCCTTCAGTAGGCCGTTGAGGTGCTTTACTTTTTCTGATCTTACCAGTTTGTAGAGTCTAAGCCTCAGCGCTGTTTTTGCCGCTTCCTGTTTGATGTGTAGATGGAGCGGGGTGAGATTTAACATCGCTTCCAGTGCCGCCGTGGGGGCTGTGCTTATACAACCTGTGAGGGCGCAGCATGCCTGGCGTTGTAGACTTTGTAGCTTGTTGACACAGGTTGACTGGGTAGTTTTGGGCCACCACACTACAGCACCGTAACTTACCATTGGTCTGATCACCGTGTTATAGGGCCACAGGAAGATTTTCGGGGACAGGCCCCATCTCTTACCTACCATTTGTCGGCACTGCCATAGCACAATGCTGGCAGTTTTGATCTTGTGGTCAATGTGGCTGTTCCAGTTTAGTTTGTTGTCCAGAACTATACCTAAATATTTTACCTCTTTGGACAATTGTAATGTGGTCCCAAACAGTTTTGGAGCCTGGTAGCTGCTGATGTTGCGTTTGTTAGTGAACATTACCATTTCAGTCTTGGCGGGGTTGACTGTTAGTTCGTACTTTTGGCACCATGCTTCAACTATTTTCATAGCTGCCTGCATGGTGTCACAGATTATACCGGCCTGAAACCCTATAGTTAGTATAGTGATGTCATCCGCATAACCTATGGTGTAGAAGTGATTGTTATTAAGTAAGGTGATGAGGTCGTTCACTACCATATTCCAGAGTAATGGCGAGAGTACTCCTCCTTGTGGGCATCCGCGCGCCACGATCGCTCCCTGGCTGTCTCCTGCAACCCTTACTATTCTGTTGCGAAGCATGTTAACGATCCAGTCTATGATTTGCTGCTCAGCTCCATGTCTCTTTAGAGCTGATTCAATGCTGGTAAAGTTGGTTTTGTCGAAGGCCCCTTCAATATCAATGAAGGTGCCAAGACAAATAAGTTTGTTTTGAAAAGCTTCTTCAATCTTACTAACCACCTGATGAAGAGCAGATTCTGTAGATTTCCCCGCGCTGTAGGCGTGTTGAAATTTATGAAGAGGTACAGACCTCAGCACTCCTTCTCGTAGGTGCTTGTCGCATATCCTCTCTAATGTTTTTAGTAGGAAGGATGTCAGACTAATCGGTCTGAATGACTTAGGGTTGGTGTAGTCTGACTTCCCTGGTTTGGGTATAAATACTACCTTTACGTCCCTCCAGCCATGCGGTGTATACTTGTAGGCTAGGCAGGCTCGCAGCAGGTGAGTGAGAGTTTCGAGTATAAGTGCTTCCCCCCATTGGAGAAGGGCAGGAAAGATGTTGTCTGTTCCCGCTGCTTTAAAGGGAGAGAAACTGTTTATGGCCCAACTTACGTTTTCAGGTGTAATCACTTTATTGGCTAGTCGCCAGCATTCTTCTGTAGGGATGACTGGTTCATCGGTCCATGTCATCTGTTGAATCGGTGAACAGTTCGGAAAATGGGTTTGTAGAAGGATGGCGTTTGACTCCTCCTGGCTTTGGGCCATGGTGCCATCAGCTTTCTTGAGGTAGCCTAAGGTTCCTGGACCTTGTTTAGCCAATACTTTCCTTACCCTATTTGCCTGTTTTGTCGTATTTATTTCTGTGCTGAAGCTCCTCCAGGATGCGGTTCTCCAGTATCTGATTCGTTTTTTGTACTTGGCTTTAACTTTCCTGTAGTTGTCCCAGTCATAATCATTAGATGTGTTCATGGCTCTGTTAAACCTTCTCCTCACCTCAGACTTCTCCCCACCACTGGTGTTTCCCCGAAGTTTTGGAGGGTGGGAGTTTGGGTGGACAGGCTTGTTCAAAGCATTCTATAATGATGTTTGTTAGATTCTTTACCTGCTGCTCAAGTTGCGAGGTGTTGTCTATGCTCGTGCTAATGTTTTCTTTGCTCAGCGACTCCTCAAGTAGCTGGGTGTATCGATGACGATCTGTTTTGTTTGGGTACCTTCTAGGGGTTGGAGTTACGGTGATTACTTGGAGGTCGAATCGTATCCACCTGTGGTCCGAGCAGGACGCCTCGTCGGAGACGTGCCAGCCAGACAACATGGCGGCCGCTGTCGGTGTTGCGAGGGTGAGGTCGATAATGGTCCTGCTTCGTTTGGTGACGAAGGTGGGCTTATTGCCTATATTCGCTATCTGTAAATTTGTTGTCAGAAGGAATTCAACTACTTGGTTACCTCTGGTGTTACTCGGTTCTTGTCCCCACAGGGGGTGATGAGCGTTGGAGTCTGTCGAGATAATCAGCTCTAGATCTGCCTCTGAGCAGAAGCGAACCAGGGATGCTAGCTCCTCCGATGGCACACGAAGATCTTCGTGCATGTAGGCTGATGCTACTACCAGGTCTTGGTCGTGATTATCTTGGTAATGATTAACTTCAGGTACACCGACCCAGTCAGAAAGCTGAGTCGGCGCCCCCTAGCCAGTATAGCTGGGACAATCTCCTCCGGGATGGACACGATCACAAATGTAGACCCGGTGTTCTCCTGCAGTTGGACCCCATTCAGGAGCCACCGTTCGGGTTTCAGGTCTGGATTCGCGAACTGAAGGCATTTCCCTATCAGCGCCTGCTCGCGTTTCCATAGTTTGGGTAGGACGAAGCCGCATCGGATCCTCCTGGGAATGTCCTCAGCCCGCACAACCGTCAGGCTTCCCGCATCCGGGATTTGTAATTCCTTCGCCCACCGTGTTACCCACTCAAGGGTTGTAGTGTTGGCACCTGCAAGTCTCAGGTGTCCGTCTACATAGGTAGGCTTACCGCAGAAGGCGATCGTTGGACCTGTGTATCCGGATGTACTGGCGTTCATAACTGCCTGCATCAGGGCTTCCTCGAGCTCTGTTTCGATCCGCTCCGCCGCCGCCCTCGAGATGAACCCGGTGGTCGACGTCACAGCAAACCGAACGTCCCTCGTCTTACCTGTAGCAGCAGCGTAGGACCGGGGGCGGGTGCCAACAGACGACTCCATCTTCAGCTTCTTGGACTCGCCTCGAGTTGACATGGTCTCATCGAAACGTGCCCTCTTCGCTTTCGATTTTGCCGCTCTTTTGACTTCCGCGCCCTCGGATGTTGCTGGCCGACCCTGTTTCCGGTAGGGTCCGGTAGTCACCGAGGGTGGCTTGGACGTTGACGGGTTTCCCCGCATCGCGCCTTTCGCCCCCCCCGGCGGTCTCGGTACCTTCCCGTGAGCCCCGGTAGTCACCTGGGTAGATTTAGATGCTTGCGAGTCCCCCCGTTTCACATCCTTCGCCCCCCCCGGCGGTCTCGGAGCCTTGTCATGACTAGGCCCGGTAGTCACCGTAGGTAGCTTGAATGCTTGCGAGGTTTCCCGGTCTGCAGCCTTCATCGCCCCCGGCGGTCCCGGAGCCTTACCTGGCTGGTCGTCTTCTGTTGCGGAAGTTGCAGACTCCCGAGATAAGCTCTGAAGTTGCTTCTTTCGCATCAGTCTTGCCCTGTCCTTCGCCTTTCTACCGGACATCGGTTGGCCGTACTGAGCACCGGTTTCACTAGGGTTTCCCCCGATCACCCCCCGCCCAGACCGGCCAACCAGTGTCCAGTTTTCTTCGATGGTTGATTTTTGGTCCTCCAAATGAGGTGTAGTTTCTACACCAGGGGGTACTGATTTTTCAGTCTGCCCCTGTTGTGTTCCCTCTGATTTTTCTACGGGTGTAGTGTGTGGCGGGGATTCCGATTTCTCGGCCGTCCCGCTTGTATTATCGGTATTGATGAACCTATTTGGATCCATGTTTTGATTTGGTGTGATTCATCCGATCAGCTTCCCACCCTCCTTGGAGCCCGCACATCTGGGAGTGCCCTATCAAAAAGGTGCACTAGGATTACTGTTCGGATATAGGTGTGGTGAGTTGGTGCTCAGGTGCGACATCGGAGGTTCGAGATAGATGGCTGGGTTGCCGGTTCCTGCTTCCCAGTGGTTCCACCTATCCTTGCCTCGTCAGCATGACCTTAACCACCCGACGTGCCAGGAGCACATCGGGCCCCCCCACCCCTCGCTGCGGCCCTCTGACGGGACGCATGACCGTTTCCCCCCTGGCGCTACCCAGAGGGGCCACCGTTTCGGCTGAACTCCGGACCAAAGAGGGCGTGTTGTGTCGCGGAAGTACTACCGCCGACCCCGCTTCACTCAACCCTCCAGGATTCCTTCATCCCTCCTCACGGCGCTCAACTGCACAGGCCCTAGTGCAGGAGGGCTGATACTCCACTGGCTCGCCCCCTAATGCCAGTGGAGATGATGGCTAAAAAGGTATCAGCCAAGGGGGAGGGGAAAGGGAAATCAGGATTGGGAAGGAGTTAAGTGCAAAAAGGAAGAGACGGGAGGTGCATCTGGCTGTTTTAGTTACGTCTGTTTCAGAAGGAAACAGACCAATAACAGGCGGCATCCACGAGAAGGATAACAGGCAGACTTGCCTTAAGGATCTATGCGACCTGCGCTCTCCCTTAAGGCCCTTCGCCACCCTACCACCGGGAAAGGTGGTACGGTAGGTGAGAGATTAGGTTGAGCGTCCTAGTGCTGTTATTCAACTTAATCTTTCCCCCGCCCAAAAAAAAAACGTCTTAACGTCAATAGACCGACGAATTATATAGATACAAATATCTAGTAAGATTAAATCGATATAAAAACGCTGCTTAATTGTACAAACGTATTTCAACTTCTACTATGAGCTAGTATCGTTCTACCAATGTTGAAAGCTAACCTTCAACATCGAAAGTAATATTTTTACAAATATTAAACAATCGATTAAGATGGAACCAGCTAATAGCTGGTTCCATCTTAATCGATTGAAAAAAATAAATTAAAAACACAATTATAGCTGGCAGCTATAATTGTGTTTTTAATTTATTTTTTTGCATTCACAATGCAATATTTCCCTCCAATACTACGCCTCCGAGTCCTCAGCTCGGAGGCGTAGTTGTTTTTTACACAATATTACATTGTGACTGCAAAAAATTGAATTATAAACAATGCTAAATTGGGTAAAAATAATAAGTCTATATGCAGTTATAAACTTATGAACAGCTTATGTATTCCAAGCAATAACTAAGTTAAGAGAACCAGATAACGCTAATGTTATAAATAGGTTTATAATTACCACCAGTATCAGTTACGCGTTCGACAAGATGCAGACGTTACTCAATATTTTATTAGTGTCATTGTTTTGTATTTTATATTCTGGTAAGTAATACAATTTTTCCTTTTATTCCAATTATATCTCCGTGTTTTAATGTCTGTTACGAAAGCGATCGTTATTTTATTTATAGAAATTTAACAACAAATTTGGTTCATTAGAGAAAATAAATAAAATCAACCGGAAGGTTTTGAATCCAATTAAATTAAGTGTATGTTAAGTAAATAACTTTGCTAATGAAAAGAGCTTCCAAGAATTTGAAAGCTATTGAAATTCAGTCGTGAAGCGATTTTCAGTTTTGTTCAATAATACCTTAAGAAGTTTCTATTTAAGGAACTCATTGGAATTGTTATAAATAATTTGTTGATTGTCTATTTCCAATAGTGGGTCAAAGAAATTCACTCTTTCGATGTGACTACACCAGAGTTTCTGATGCAGAAGGGTGGCTAAAGTTCCATGAGATCCCTTCTAACTGGCATGAAGCTCGACTTAGGTGCCACATGGAAGGTAAGATAGACATATTTTACCCATTTTAGTGATCTCGTATAGATTTTAGTAAAAACAACTTAGTAGGTACGTCAAGAGAAACTTACTACGGTAACATACCCTACTAATCGTAACAAAAAAGGATAAACGTAAAAAAAGAAAAACGGCATTATAATTTTAAAGTTATTTTGGTTTAAAGATTAGAAATGTGTACCATTTTTGCCTATGATTTTGTATTTTGAAACATAATTTAACCATGTTAAAGTACTATTTTATATCTCACTAAGCGAATGTTTAAGAAAATATAAGTTCTAACACATATACCTGATTAAGGATAGCCAAAACCGATCTTTTTTAAAAATCTGGATTACAAAAATTGTGTCTCTATAAATTCGAGTTATTCGGATTTTTTATTCTTTGTACATCTGTTGAATAGTTCATACACACGTAGTTTGCCAAATAATTTACGGTCAATATCTGAGGCCAGTAGAATTTTTAAAAGTAAAATTTTGTTTCGGTGGGATCAAATCAAATATTTACGGTATATTCCTGAATATATAAAATTAGCATAAATAAAAATATCTGTTCTACGATAAAGGCATAATAAACTACACATAAATCAAATTTATAGATTTTAATATTGTAGTAGAATGAATTTAAAACTAAAATAATATAAAATGGATTTGTTATTTCACGGCTGCTATAAATCAAATAAAAGATTTAACGCCGTAAAATATTGAAAATTACATTTCTTATAAAAATCATTAAAAAATTATATATAAAATTTTTCGATTTAACTCTATCAAAGATAGGACAGTTAATTGTATGATTTTATTAAAAAAGGCAGGCTTTTTTGATTCATTTGATATTCATTTCAATTAAAATCTACATTTTAAATTTATGCATGAAGATATATCAATTTTGCAGGGCAGATAGCTGATAGTAAACTTACATTTTGGAACTTTAAAATAGTTTTGGGAGAAAATAATTGTGTAACTTTTAAGATTATTTTATGCATGAGGTTTCATTTTTTGGTTGCGCAATGCTATCCAACACATAAATTAGAATAACAAATCGAGTACTTATCTTAATAATTTATTTTTCTGTAAACAAAGAATCACGAGTTAATAAAACTTTTACTAGATAAACAACGAGTATGTTTTATATTTTTTATATTGACATTTCGACTCCTTAACAGGAGCCGTGACATCATCATCCTTTGATCAGGACTTTGAGCTTGAGGGTGCTTCGAGTAGTCTTAGTGATCTCATTAGCGTCACCTTTGGACTTCCGCTTGAGATTATTTAAAGGGCATTGTATACAATGTGTCCCGTCACCAGTGTCGGAGCCTTTGATGGTGTGAAATATGGCATTTTTTTATCGACAAATTGCCCCTCGAATTTGAATTTTTTCAAAAAGCCGATAATTAAAAAATACACAAAAAAGAATCTATTTGTTTTTCTTTAATTATTTTTATTTTCTATATTTGTATTCCATGTCAATTGAAACATGATGGCTGTGTAACGGTTGTCTACATGTTTAGCTATCAAATGACACCTTTTTAATGTTGATAAGACATTTACGTGAGTAGTGGTGGTCGAATTAGTATGAGAGCCCAGGTCTTGGTTACCAAGAAAACAAAATAGCGGCCGTAAGAAACAAAAATTGAGGGGCAATTTGTCGATAAAAAATGCCATATTTCACACCATTTAAGGCTCCGACACTGGTGACGGGAGACATTGTATATTCTGATTCTAGTAAAATCCCTTTAAAGATGCTTGTAGTCAACAGCTGAGAAATCGTTTTGATATGAACCCAGTCTTAGCATAATACGTAATTGTTTATCACTATATCTTAGGAATTAACCTTAGTCGTTTATCAATTTATTTAACCTTTTAATCAGTCATGTTTCTGACATATATCTTAAGAAAGAAACACGTGTTTTGTGTGTACCCTCTTTTAATGATGGACAATCCAAGAAATAATAGTCGAATAATTTTTAGGTTCAACGCTAGCATCACCGCTAAACTTAGAACTTAAAAATGCAATGACAGCCATGATGCAAGATAAAAGAATAAACTGCGCAGCCTTCACTGGTGTACACGCAACTTTTTCAAGAGGAGACTTTGCTTCAGTAGAAGGTCAGTAATATTATATATAATCAATTTTTGAAGATTTTGTTATACACTATTATGGATATGCCTTAACGTAAAAAAACCGGCCAAGTGCGAGTCGGACTCGCGCGCCGACGGTTCCGTAAAAAAAATTTTTATATGATGTATCTAAAAATTTACAGCTTTCGCAATTAATCCCTTATCTGTGCTATAAGACGTTGCTTTGTAGCAAATTTCAAGATTCTGAGTTCACGGGAAGTACCCTGTAGGTTTTGAGTCCCTTGCGAGTGTCGAAATTTTGCGGAATTTTGCGGCATAAACTGCTGTATCTTTTGATTGAGTTAGTTTAGAAGTTTGAGTTTTTCACAGCTCCAAGGGACAGTAGACCTGAGTATTTGATATAAATTTCAGCTTGATACGTCCACGTGTTCCTGAGAAAAAGGGTCTTGACAGACGGACGGACGGACAACAAAGTGATCCTATAAGGGTTCCGTTTTTTCCTTTCGAGGAACGGAACCCTAAAAATAGTAAATTCATTTTGTGTAATCAATTTGGAGCTCTGTACGCAGTGATTAGAACATGCGGCCTATGATTGCGGAAATTAGAAAACATTCGCAGTTTTCTGTCCTAAGATGGGTGACCAAAAAACATAACTCGAGCCCCTCCGTCCTTTGGTCGTTGATCGACAGACGTTGGTCGACAGCACCCACCATTCCGCGTTAGGCCCGAATGGTGGGTTATGTATGACCCATTCTCCACTACTGTGTTTTCAACCGTAGAGAAGGCCAGGCAGTGGGGGCATTAATAGGCTGATAATGATGAATCAGTTTTATTTTTATCAAAAAAAATCCAGTTATTTAAGATTGTTTAATAAAGAAATATACATTTATGTGTCTTCCATATATCTTTTTAACTTTTTATAAACAAAGACTTGTTGACCTATCATACTGTGTACATACTTCGGGAGATACAGTATTCCTTTGTTTTTAACTGTTTTTTTGTTTAACATGTATTTGCCTCTTCCGGTAATCGAACGCGTTTGGCTTCGAAAATTGGGTCACTTCCGCTCAGCCAAACTGCAAATTACCGCACCTGCAGAGTTGAATAACTGTTTATACAGTTTTAAACTATCCAGTACCTGATCCAGTGAAAGTGACATCCAGAAAAGTTATTCAAACACAAAATCCAAATAGTAAAAAATATTTTAAGATATTTTTTATAGAAATATGACAAAATTTAACTCATTTTTGTACGGAAAGCCACATAAAGTGGGGACGTAAAATTTTATAGCAAGGGTATAAAAGGTATTTAATAATAAGAGGATTTACAAATATGAAATATTCTCCAATGATATTACCTGTTGCTGTCAATATTATTGCTTTACTTAATTATGAAAATGTGTTTACAGGAACACCACTTTCTAAAATACCTCATAAATGGGCAGAGGGTGAACCCGATAATTATCAAGATAAAGAGAGCTGTCTAGTCCTTCTACCAGATGGTACTATGGGAGACGCACAATGTACTGACCCATACCCATACTTCTGTTACAAGAAAAAAACAAATATGGTCATCAATGGATGTGGCACTACAGATCCTGGTAAGTTCAAAGTCGATATAGAAGGTAGCATTCACATTATAAGGCATATTATATCAAAATGGTTTAATTGAAGAAAGATTAGTGCTGAACAGTCTACCAACAATAAATAACAAGACTGAATCTTATAAAAAAACCGCATAATAAAACAAAACAAATAAGACGAAAAGAAGTAGCTAACTAATAATTTTGGAAAAGGTAATCTATTAACCGATTCGTTGCGGATCACTTTCTCTTGCGTGTGGCGCTAGCCACTGAAGCCGCATCATTTTTAAATCGATGAAAACTCCTTCAAATTAAGTTTTAGGGAAATCTACCCAGAATAAAACTATTTTCATTTTTCACGTAAATCAAGCTCGTAGCCTTCGTTTGTGGTACTTGTATGGAGCAAAGAATAGGTTAAAGTTGAACTTGAAGTTGAATTAGGGTTATTAATGGAGCTTTGAAAATGATAGGGGCGATGCTCATCTTCTGTCCCTGTTGCTAAATATTAATCGAACTTTTAAACAATTGAAGTAGGGATTTCAAGATCAACTTACACTAACTAGTCAATCCTATACAATACAGGAACCACCCCTTTTAAAATATATGTTTACTTCGCTTTTAGAATACACATTTGATTCACGCACTGGCAGCTGCTACAAATTCCATCTAGTACCAAGGACCTGGTCTCGTGCATACATGCATTGTATGGCTGAAGGTGGATACCTGGCCATTATAAATTCTGAGACAGAAGCCACTGTCCTCAGGGAACTGTTCGCGAAGAACCCTGGAGCTAAAATGATTGGGAACTTCTGGAAAGATGTCGCCTTTGTTGGATTTCATGATTGGAACGAGCATGGAGAATGGAGAACTATCCATGGTAATAAATTGAATCTTGTTACTTTTGACTTACAATAGACCTATTTCATTGCCAATTATAGAAGTGTGGGTGCTGGATAGTGGATAGAACACATTTACATCATGATGCACAGTTTGGTTTAAGGAATTTCTACAGAAAAAGCTATGCTTTGTCTAAAACACACTGTCCATCACTACAGGGAAGAAAAAGCCTGTAAACGCACATTTTCTCAACCTGTCATATGCCTTTAACCTACTGATTTCAGGGAATCATAGAATTGTTTAAGTTTTGATATGGGTCATACAAAAATGTTGTTAGTTGGGCAGGATCGCAATCGGAATCATAAGGTTGGAGTGTGGAGTAAGACAGAAGGGTATAACGTCACCTAAGCTCTTTAACCTGTAACTCAAACGGGTTGATTGCTAAGCACAACAACACCATGGTCGGATGCTCTATACACGGAGTGTTTATCAACAATTTAAGTTATTCTGAAGACATGGTGTTGCTGAACCCATCAATCAAGAAAACTGCTATGCATCTGTGAACGTTGTGAGGAAAAAATTTAGACAACAATTAAGCCAAAATTCGGAATCACTCTTTATTTTAGTAATTGCTGTCATATTATAATGTTCCAGTTTTGATAAATTATTTACTAAGTCACATTATATAAATATCAATTTTTTTCCTGGAACACCTACTTAAATTTATCATTACCGACTAAAATGGAGATTTATGTCTGATGCCCTATAAACTCAAAAAACTAAGTACTGCAAAAAATTCTTTTGCTCAAATGTTGATATTTAGTAATATATTTTATGCTTTTATTTGTTCGCCTTTCCCCTTTGAGTCTAGCGTTGGTTTTGTTTTCATCATATAATCTATATCTATTTTTATGCTATTTTACAAAAATCTTTGTTTGGCTTTTGTGACGAGGTTAATAAAGATTTCTTTCTTTGTTTGAATAGTAGTTACGTCAAAATGCTTGTTGAATTTCCATATTTTTAATATGTTTTCAAATATCTATTTGCAGGACAAACTCTAAAGGAAGCAGGTTATGATAAATTCTCACCTGGTGAACCAAATAATGCAACCACCGGAGAATACTGCGGTTCAATCTACAGAATTGCGTTATATGATGATCTGTGGTGTGAGAACAGGTATGCATTTATATGCGAGAAAGATCCTAACAGTTTATACTGTGACGAAGACTTATAGCCTTTAGTAACACAAGAAGAGAGGAAAATGAAAATTAATGGTCTCAAGTTCCGTTCCATCATTCCATCACCGCTGTCTGAAGAATATGTAAAGTTAAAATTAAAATAAATAGTAAGTAACAATAAAAGTTATATTAAAATTGAGGATGATTATAGTTTTATATATCGACTATACTATAATGTTAGTTTAAGGGAGCGTGTTGTAAAAAGGTTTTATTGTTTATAAACTAAAACTGGCCAATTTAAAATGATGTAATAGACATTACAAATTTCAAATACATTCGTCTATCAATCATGTCACTGTGTACTCATTTAAAAATATTTTATTAATTTAATATATTTTAAATTAAAATCACAAGAAATTCTTAACAATATACATTTACTCATCGAATCGAATTTTACGCAACATAGTATAAATTCTGCCTTTGTTTTTTTAATAAATGAAAAGTCGCAGCAGAACTGGTTCTGTTTGTTGCAATATCTGATGTATGATTTCAACAAAACGTTAAAAAAAACAAATATTTGTTCAACTGCTATAGAGTTCCTTGTGCGACTTGTTATGATCGAGTTAGGTTAGCGAGATAATATGGTAACAAACACATACACAAAGTATTGTCATAATATAATTAGGATCAAATTTGTTTATTGTGAAATTTATTTAGTTATTAAATTGTCACTGTTATTACAGTGTATACTACTGAGTCTACCACAATTTCGTAAATTGGGTGGCCCTTCCGAGAAGAACTGGCAAACGAAAAATAACATCTTCAACATACATCTTTATTACTTTATTTTTGTCGTTTATTACCTGTATATTATTGCAATATTTAAGGATACTTACTTAAAACATACTTGTTGACTTTGTTGTAATCAACGATGTCATGAAACCATAACACTACTATTAATGTGATAACAGAATAATTTTGTTTTTTTTTTTGTGGATAATGTATGGTGACGACGTATAATATTGTAAATGTCGTTTCTTCTATTAAAGCTGACGAGTTTTTTGTGCCCATTCTTCTTGACAGTTAAAAGACGTCCTGAATGGGTAGAAGGTAAAAATATTGAATGATTCAAACCAACTTATTTTTTAAGTGCATTTGAATAGTTATATTTCATTACATTCAGAAACTTAGGCAGGAGGACCGACCTCCATTTTACTTTTATTACTTGCAAAAAGGGCTCATAACATGATTAGTTTTTGCAGGATGTGTCTTTAGAGATACATAGATAGATATAGTTTATTGCGTTATGTGGTACAGAAGATCCCCAAAAATAGTAATGTGCGCGGAAGTGTAAGAACTAAATAAATAAAGACATTATTACAATTTGTGCGTACAAAACTAAGACAGTATCTCATACGATGTTGTCTGTCTGAGTTATACTGACACTAACGTATGAGAACAACCCCTGACAAGTCAAGGCTTGATGTGGGCGGATGGACCTTTACTCGGAGTAATTTAATATTCAGACGAAATCACTTGCCAGAGATATTTTTCTTTTATCAAAATTGTATTAATCATTACATTGGAAATACTTTTGAACAGAATAAACATTTATTTCATTAGTGACAGCGACACCGGAGATATACCGCTGCACACAATATCGCTTGCTGCACCAATCAATAAGGTTGACACTTTGTATCACAGATGGCGTTATCAATAAAGGACATTAGTTTGAGAACCTACATCGCGCAATAACAGTTTTTACAACATGTCTATAAAATAAATAAAGTTTCACCTATATAGATTGGTCGGACCACGGGCTCCGGGTACAGAACACCTAGCCCGGTAAAAATCTTCCCTTTGAGCTTCCATTAAGTTTCACCCCTCAAATTCATTTATCTTGCTCTAAGCATATTGAGTTTTATACCTGTGAAGCCTAGTCTTTGAATCTTACCCCCTTAGGGGCAGATCTTGGTGTAATGAATATCAATTAGCCTAGCCTAAAGTAAGCATTATAAGGCTTGTGTTATGGATACTCGGGGAAATGGATAGACATACTTGTATGATACATAGATATGTAAAATTTATAGAAATATGTATACCTATAATTGAGGTACAAACACTGGTGTGATATATACAAACATACCCCCTTCCGGGACTCGAACTCAGGGCCATCGGTGCGAAAGGTAGGTCGCTACCGATCTAGTATTTATGATACTAGATAAATGAATATTGCTTACTTTTGGCTAGTCTGATACAAGAGAAAATAATATATCTTACAATATTTATTTTGCGAGATATGTTTCTTGCGGTGGAAAAAATCATCACAGGCGGGGTTAAAAATACTGCTTACAACTCATGAGAACGTACCAGTTCTCATGAGTTCTATTTCTCTATAATCACAAAAAATCAGACGATATTCACAGGCCACTGCTAGTCAACACTTCCTGTATTTATTAATTTGGTCATGCTAGGAGTTCTCGTTTATTAATATCAAATTCTAATAAAAATTAAACTTGTGAAAAGAGAAAGTATTGTTTCGGATAACAAGAAGATGCAGATTTTAGTTTCGTCTGACCAGAGACAAGTTGAACAAGATAATATCCAAGACATAGAAATTTAGTCGTTAAGTGATTAAAGTACCAAAAACCTAATACACCAAAAAAGTCATAATTTCATTGACGTTCTTTGTCCATTGTTCGATACCTATTTGTAAAATATTTAACACTCGTGAATACCCAGAATATGATGAGATGGCGCGGTTACCTTACCTTAAGAAGAACCAATTTGAGAAACACTTAAGAAAATTCAACGGGTCAAACAACGTCTAAGTAGCTCCATTGGTAGAGAACTTGCCCGCATAACCCAGAATTTTACACACTGCGAAGTAACATTCACACCAAAAAAACATTACGGCATAAAAACAAATTAAACCTTCCAATATCCCAATTAACAATGCACTTTTCAGGCCCTTTAATATGTCTATTAAGATATATAACAAATTACCAATGGTCAATACCTTTTTAAACAATTTAAAATAATTTCTTATTGACAAAAGCTATTATGGTATATATGAATATTTTAATGACAAACAAACAAAATAATTATAAAAAATCATTATATAATAATATGCTATATAATATAATATAATATTAGAATAATTAATGTAAAATTTACATTTACTAATATAAATAATAACAGTGATATAATAAAATGATAACAATAATATTAACAATAACAATGAATAAACAGAAATTTATGTTAAATAATTCAAAGCTACGGAATTCAAAACAGCTCTTTAACGACAACAAATATGTAAAATATTAAATTGCCAAAAACCTAAAAATTATTGGAAATATAATATGAATAAAAACGGTACATAATATTATAAAAATCATAAAAAAATGTTTACAATATAATTTGAAATCATTTTATTAAATTCGAACGAAAATCAATCACTTTAGAATTAACTTCCTCTCTCCTATCAAACTGCCGTGCCCAACAGGGCCCAAAATTGATTCAAAATATTTTTATGTAATATCTTTAAGTAACATTAGAGAGTGCAATAAAGAATTGAATTGAATTAACGAAAACCTCGATTCGAGTTCCGCCTGCCTCAGTGCCAAGTTGATTTTTTCAATTAAAATTGTTAGGCATATAAATATCTCGTAGTACCACTAATATACTTTCTTCAATTTGTCAAAATGCCAACTTGTACTGTTAGCCAACTCTTCACATTCTCATCAGTACTTTCGCTCCGATTTTAATGTGATACCAAGGAATCATTCGTTTGGAAAGTAAAGCAGTATATCAAGTATTACAAGTTTCACATTATTTGAACTGTAATTGTGAGTAATATAGTTGTCATCAATAACGATTTTATTACCGTCTGAGAATTATTAGGGCTTGACTTGTAGAGAAACTTTGGGAAACGCGTCTTCATTTCCGATGTCACTTTTGTAGTCAATTTGTAGAAATTGCAATGTATTTTGATAATTTGGACTCAAATTTCTATATACACTTTTCCGTTATATAGTTTTTTTTATTCGTGTCGAAGTTTTAAATAGTTTGAATATGATTGGGAACATTCAATGATTTTATTATCTTAATAATAATATTACTTACACTTCTACCAAGAAGCCAATTTCACATAAAGTATTGTAAGGTTTATGTTGTGGATATTAGGGTAACATAATTTTCTAGACACCAACTAATGACCATGTGTTGCTAAAGATGCTTATACTTTGTCCAATGTAGGATGATACTTTTGACAGGTGTCACTTCCTTATTGCTACGTACTAAGGTTGCGTTTGTTTCCTTATGTTTGGCTTGACATTGCAATAGCAACTTTATACCCTCTATATAGGTGTCAACTGTCAAAAGTATCATCCTACATTGGACAAAGTATAATCTCCGCAATCTTGTTCCAAATGTCAGCATAACAGATCATCGTGTTCCTGAAAATTACAACCTCTTAATCTAATAAGTTACTATGAAGAAGGAAAATATATACCGAAAACAAAAATTTCGTTATCACGGAATTACCCATACTTATCTCAAATTATATTTTTACTTAGTATGCACTATAGATATTAATACTGAGGTTAAAAGATTATCTTTTATTCGACATTGGTTTGAAATCAATAATCTAACTTAAAAATAAAACTGTAATACATTTATTTAAATAATTGAAAATATTATCTTTAATCGATATCTCGATAAGTTAATGATACATAATAATAGTGCAAAATGAAAACAAATTAGGCGTGTATCCTTCAGACACAGCATTTAAAACTAAATTATGTATTTGGCTAAATGAAAATAATTTTTATGACCTAAAGCAATTGTTAGATTTAAAATTTAAATTAAATCAATAGTGCACTGTTTAATGAATGTATAATTAATATAAAATAAAATATACAATATTATAACAATAGGTTATTTGTGAGGAACCTATTAAATTTTGTAAACATCAATTTAAAACGACAATTAAGACAATAAAGAACATTATTATTATTATTATAAAATATGCAATAATAGAGGTATTAAGTATGTACATAATTTCTATATTATCATATGCTTGTTTCATTCAAATTGAGTACCGTTACATTTATATTATACAAAACTCGCCAAAGTACTCAAACAACAAACCCGCTTAAAAGACCTCAGGTGTGTGCTAACTGCACTGATTTTCGTATAGAGGAAGATGTGAAAATAGCTCAGAGAAGTTATAATGTGGCTCTGTGTAACTAAGTCGTTAAGTAACGTAAACAACAACTTCAGCCTGCGGAAATGAAAATTCTGCGCTGGACTGGGATTAATTGTGAAAAGACACTTAAACGGATCCTTGTTTAAACATAAACGCCAAAAATATCACCCATTTTGTTAGGTCCCAACAGAGAATCTATAAAGATTTAATCCTAAATATAAATTCTTATATCATTCTTATATTTAAAAATACTTATTTCGATATTGTATAAGACAAGTTTTGTAACTTAAATGAAATGAAATGTTATTTATTCACTGAAAATAGAGTACAGTATAGGTGTTACTTCATAAAAATCTCGTCTATTTTACCAACAAGAGCATGTGAATTTTGCTTATAAATGTCACGTTATTGTAAGCAAACAACGTGAATGATTAATAAATAATTTAACATCTACATCAAGATCAATTAATTAATAATAAAATAATAAATTTCAAATACTAATAACTGTTGCGATAATTTATAACTTATGTCAATTTTACAATTTAAATATTCCTTGACTGAGTAAAAACATTTTGTTTTAAGCCAGTCAAACAGCTTTCTCCTAAATATGGTCATATTAAGTTCAGTTCATACTAGGATAACAGTTTTTCTCAAATAGCACGGTCCGCATTTGGGTAAAAACAGCTTGCCACGATGTCTTATGCTTCTACTAGTATTTGTAACTGTTGCGATAATTTATAACTTATGTCAATTTTACAATTTAAATATTCCTTGACTGAGTAAAAACATTTTGTTTTAAGCCAGTCAAACAGCTTTATCCTGAATATGGTCATATTAAGTTCAGTTCATACTAGGATAACAGTTTTTCTCAAATAGCACGGTCCGCAATTTGGGTAAAAACAGCTTGCCACGATGTCTTATGCTTCTACTAGTATTTGTATCCTTACAAATAAATAGATCGGGATGACTTTTCACAAAAAATACAGCACTCAAAAAAATAAAGCGACGGAAGAGGTAGTAAATTTAGCCTTGGAAACAATAAAATTGATATTTATAACTTAATTGTGATAGTATTTAATAATATTATATTAATTACATCAAGATATAATAAAATAACAAAATAAAAGAACTAAATGAGTTGAAAAATCAGCCTCACCGAAAGGCTGGCAGCGTTTCTTAGTTGGATAGCTTTACTTAAATGTTGGCCTAAGAAGCTACCAGATCTTTTATCCCCAGTCGCTTCAAAAGCTTGGATTTCGGGCCCATGAATCCATAGTCTCCACACCGAAGTGAACAAAGATATAACTGCTTGCAAGGACTCATACTTTCCATCTTTGCGACTTTAGGTTCCTTGGTCCTGGCTCCAAATCGCAGACGGATTGATACCTTGCTGACAGCCCACAGAAGAATAAATAAGTTTATTTTTGTTTAATAATTTTGAGGATTTACCCATCCAACAAATTTTTATTAAAATAAATTTGCCTATATCAAACAATGTAAAATAAGAAAAGCAATATAAATACTTTTCTTTTATAATAGAAAAGTATTTATATTGCTTTTCTTCTTTTACAAAGTTGAAGTTGAAAGAAAACGTCTAACTGAAATAATAACAACAATAACATTATTTGACGGTAGCTTAAGCCTTCAAAAGAGATGTGTGAAAACTCCTACGCTCCAACGCTACTGCTACGCATAAGCGTGAATTCTTTAGTAAATGGGTAGGTTTTAGGAGTTCTCGTTTAACCTGCTCAATGTTTGACTCTAGACAAATTGCTTTAGATAAAAAAAACTAAAAATAATTGTGATAATAATATTTCTTACAACCACGCCAATTTGCCTAGCCCAAAGTAAGCACGGTAAGGCTTGTGTTATGAATATATACATACGAGTATATCATACATAAATAAGTCATATTAATAGAAATATATATAACCGTTTTTGATAACAGGGTTGACAACATGCCATTACAAAACCTATCGCCCCTTTAAATTGGGTGTAGATGAAGAGTTGCGATTTCTCTACCACGTTTCGCTCACATTCCATCATGATTTAGGCATCTTAGATGGTTCCACACTTACTACTATTAGGGGACTCTGTTTTTATCATTACATATGTAAAGTTGTTTAATGGAATGTGACGGGACTGTGAAAATGTTTACTTAAATTATAAACCATTCTTTTACAATATTTTTTGTGATAATATTCCTCATAGGTATATACCTGTTTTAGGAATTGTCGCTCTTCCATTCCATTTTAACTGAGGTAAGTATGTTATTGCAAGTTAAATGTAATTGAAAAAGGTTAATCGACATTACAGGCGACCGAAGAGCTGGCAGATACCTCGCACAAAGAATTAGCATAGCTATTCAAAGGGGGAACGCTGCCAACTAATCTTCGGAACCTTGCCTAAAGGGACTCCTTTTTATAATATATTTTAGTTGTTATATTATATATATATTTTTTAGTTTGAGGTTAATTTAAGATAAATTATGTTTTAGTTTAGTTTCATAGTTGTGTCTTTTATAATATAGTTATTATAATATTTAATGAATCAAATTACAAATACATGCGTAGTTCGTGGTGAAATAAGAACTAGAATTTAAAAAGTAAAGTAAAAATGTTTACTACATTAATTAAATGTTTAGCATTGCGCATATAAGTGTGAATGTTATGTACGTTTGTGTGTGTTTGTTTGTGTTGTTTATAATTATTATTAACAATAATAAAAATGATTTATAGCAGGAGGAATGCCTATATGCCATAGAAAGACTTTTATAAGTTATTACTTGGTTAGCGTTATTACAACAGATCATATCAAAAAAAAGTCTTCTTTTCTTAAGTGCAATTTTAAATTAATTAAAATAAATAAATAAGAAGATATAACTGCAAAGTTTTAATGAAATATTAATAAGGTGTACACTGTATCTGCCGGTGAGTGTTATCCACATAATTACTCCACTACAACTATATAGTTCACAATCAATCACTTAGTCACTACCTGAAATGGATGCACTAGCAATTCAAGACTCCATTGTTAAGCTTCAAGAGATGTTTACCCAACGCATGGATGCCTATCAGAGTGAGCTTGAAGCAGCGTCGCCATCTACAAGCACCAGTATTTCTAATTTGAAGACTGATTTTGTGGCTTTTCGGTCGTTCATTATGACTGCACTTCAAACTTTGGAGAAACAAGTAAGTGTCATTGCACATCAAATTGACACTATGGAGATGCGGAGTCGACGGAAGATGCTGATGTGTCATGGCCTGCCAGACCTCAAGGATGAAGATACTTCTGCGGTGTTAGCTAAAGCTGTTGTTGAGCGTCTCAAGTTGCCAGGGTTTTCATCAAAGGACATAAGCCGTTGTCATCGAATGGGCCGCACTCCTAGTCTTGATAAACCACGCCCAATTTTATTTAAATGCCGTGACCTCGAGATGCGTGATAGGATCTGGTACGCCAAGACGGCTCTTAAGGGGTCCGGAATAACAATATCAGAGTTCCTGACTAAGTCGAGACATGACATTTTTATGACGGCACGACATAGGTTTGGTGTGAACAAATGTTTCACGCAACAGGGGACCGTCATTGTGATCGGCGCCGACGGAAAGCGTGTGCGCATAGCCTCCACTGCAGAGCTTGAAAAGATCCCCGTGCAAAATGCGAACGCGAAGCCTGTTGCGGCTCGTGAGGCCACAGCCATCCAGTCGAAGCCTAGACGTACGGCGGTTTCAAGCAAGAAGTAGCGACGGTGGCGGCAACGACTGGCATTGTAATGTCTTGTTTTGTCCTTTTGTGTTGCTTTTATTGGTTTTCAACGTATATTATTATCATATCCATGTTTAATGTTGAGGTTACCCGCTTATAATTTTATTTTTGGTGCACAGAACGCATTTATTTAACCTATGATAGTTCAATTTGTTATCGCAGATTGACATTGACACTTTTGCTTTTTTTTTTATTCATTGTTCATCCATCTGCGTTCCGAATTGCAACAAATGGTGTCGATTCTGAAGCCTTAGTAATGCTTTCTGCTACTTTTTCCTAAATTATTAGTTACACTGTTTTATTATTGTTATTTTGTGTTTGTTATGTTAAGTGATCTAAGGCTGGAGACCTCAACCGGCAGGTGGAGACCATTATTTTTATTTACATTGAACTTTTAAATTTCGTATATTGATTAGTTAGTATATTTATTTAGTACACATATATTATTTTTGTATATATTTTATTTTCGGTTTAATTAATACCTATAGTATATATTTACGATTTTTATGTCAGGTTCAGATGTCAGTAGTGATGATGAACCGTATTTAACTATGTCCTCTGTTGATTGCAGCAGCAGTAACAGCAGTTTTGTCAGTATCCCGTCGCTTTTTGAGTCCCTTGAGGGTGTATTTTCTGATGTTCCGAAGAACTTCAATGTAGTCCACATTAACGCTCAGAGTGTTCCTGCTCATTATACTGATATGTTGGCGTCATTCACACATAAATATCTCCATGCTATTTTAATCTCTGAGTCGTGGTTAAAACCATGCTTGCCTTCTTCCGCTTACGCTCTGCCAGGCTTTCGTCTCATACGAAATGACCGCTTAGGCTCCGGAGGTGGCGGAGTTGCTATTTATCTTCGTGATCACATTCCTTTCACCATTGTTAGCACCTCCACTCAACCACCTCCCTCAAATGCTGGCGAGCATCTGCTGGTGGAAGTCCTTCTCTCGCACACTAAAATCCTTCTCGGAGTATATTATAGTCCATCCATGCGTGTTAATTATTTTGCTTCTCTTGAAAATCTTTTTGACAGTCTTATTCCTTCATACAATCACTCCATTATCATGGGTGACTTCAATACTTGTCTTCTCAAAAATGATCATCGCACCACGTCTTTACAATCCGTCGTTAATTCAGGCAACATGCACATCCTTCCACTTAATGCCACCCATCATTTTCCAAATTCTGTTCCATCTCTTCTTGATCTATTACTAATATCATCGCCCCAGCACGTTGCCAGGCACGGTCAATGCCCAGCCGATGCTTTTTCATATCATGATCTCATCTATTTATCCTATAAAGTTCGTCCTCCAAAAAATAAGCCTAAAATCATTCTTCAGCGCAATTTTAGCGGCATGAATCGCGAAGCATTTCTTTATGACGCACGTAGTATTGACTGGTCTCCTGTCATTAATGCCGATTCAGTGGATAAGCAAGTGGAATTATTCAATACCAGCATTAATCATTTATATGACAAGCATGCTCCTTACCGTGCCATTAAATTAAAGCATCTTCCCGCACCTTGGCTCACGGACGAGATAAAAATACTTATGCACAAAAAAGTTCTTGCTAAAAGCAAATACAAACGACGGCCAAATGATCACAATAAGGAGATTTATGTTAAATTTCGCAATCGTTGCAATACAGTGTGTAGAGATGCACTACGTCGCCACATTCACAACTCTGTCGAAAATAGCAACCCAGCTAATGTCTGGAAATTTCTCCGTTCACTCGGGATTGGTAAATCACGTGAAAATAGTATTCCTCAGAGTATTAATATTGATTCTCTTAACCTCCATTTCTCTTCATCATCTGGCATTACTAACGCAGATAAAATTTTTACCTTAAATAAAATCTTTAACTCACCGATACCCGACCACCCTCCCTTTATTTTTGCTCAACTATCAGACTGTGATGTTAAGAAGAGTGTGCTGTCAATCACCTCGAATGCGGTGGGTGTCGACGGTATAAGTCGCAAAATGTTACTACCAATCCTTGACATCATCCTTCCTATTCTCACTTTCCTCTTCAATCGCTCCATTTCTAGTGGAGTTTTTCCTTCAACTTGGAAAGATGCGCAAATCATCCCCTTACCTAAGGTTCGTAATCCTAAGACGCTTACTGAATTTCGTCCCATATCCATTCTTCCCTTTTTATCCAAAGTCCTTGAGCGCCTTATCCACAATCAAATAAGTCAGTTCCTTTCCCGATACAATCTCCTGAATCCTCTTCAATCAGGCTTCCGTCCCGGCCACAGTACAGTTACAACGTTGGTAAAAGTTACTGATGACATTCGTCTTGGAATGGATAATGGCCTCTTAACGGTATTAACATTACTGGACTTCAGCAACGCGTTCAACACTGTCGATTTCGACATACTCCTCGCGTTGCTGCATTCTCTTAACATATCTCCTACTGTGGTTGACTGGTTTCGCAGTTATCTGCATGGGCGCAGGCAGCGTGTTCGCCATGACGAAAGTTACTCTTCATGGTGTAACACTACTGCCGGCGTTCCTCAAGGCGGCGTATTATCTCCTCTTCTCTTTGCTATCTTCATTAATTCTATATCCCGAGACCTTTCTTCGTCCTACCACCTGTATGCAGACGATTTGCAGATTTACTGTCAATTTCCGCTAACAGAACTGTCTGAAGCTATTTCGACCACCAATGCTGACTTACTGAAAATTGTTGAATGGAGTAAACTCTTTGGTTATTGCGTAAACCCAGTCAAAACCCAAGTCATGATTGTTGGTAGCTCGAGACTACTCTCCCGGATCGATTGGCATTCACTCCCTAACGTGAATTTTGGAGGTGTTGTCATTCCTTACAGTCCAACTGCCAAAAACCTAGGAATAATTATAGACAGTACACTGAGTTGGGGACCGCAACTCCAAGCCATTAGCCGTAAGTTGTATGCATCTGCGTCATCTTTGCGGAGACTACGTAACTTTTTACCGACTGCCACTAAAATTGCGCTCGCACAATCTCTGTTACTCCCTGTCCTTGATTATGCTGACGCCAGTTACCTTGACTTAACGGAGGACCAGCTAAACAAGCTTGAGCGTCTTCAGAATTTTTGTATAAGGTTCATATTTGGCTTGCGTAAATATGATCATGTCTCTCAGTATCGCTATCAGCTCAAGTGGCTTCCTATTCGACTTCGCCGGAACACTCATATACTTTCACTCCTCTACAATATACTGTTTAATCCTACTTACCCTCGTTATCTTAAAGAACGCTTCCATTTCCTTCAGTGTGCAAACTCTTATCTCCTTCGGTCATCAGAAAATCTAAGCCTCCTAACCCCATCACATAGTACTACCTTTTATAACTGTTCTTTTACTGTGCAAGCTATTCGTCTCTGGAATTCACTTCCAGTTGCGATCAGGCGAGCTCAGTCAATAACTAATTTCAAAGATCAAGTTAAAAAGTTCTATCTTTCCCAATAACGGCTAAGCTGCTTGTTTGTAAATTTAGCTTATTGGATATTTGTGTATTTATTATTATTTGTTCTGATTTATGTACTTAGGTATTTATTTAAGTATTTTTTAGATATTGTATTTTTTTTTTATCGTTATTTGCAAAATCCTCTATATATATTTATATTCTTTTCTTTTGTTGCATCACACCCCTGTCCTTAATAGCTTTATTTCCCTCCACCCAAAGGTTGTCTGGTAGAGATCGCTCTAAGCGATAAGACCGCCTATTGTAGCACCCTTTCGTTCTATATATATTGTGCTTAGCTATTTTTATATCTGTGTGTGTAACAATAAAGTATTTTTCATTCATTTTTCATTCATTCATTTCATTCATTCAAAAACTAACTTTGAACGTTATTTGTCACAGAAAACATCAACATCAACAAAACTAACTTAGAAATGATTTAGCAAGTCATGACTTACGTATGAGATACCTGATTATTCCAATCGGGTCATAGAAAGAAGCTAAGATCAAATTCAACCGTCATAACAACTTTGACCACTACATACTGATTTAAAAAGAAAAAGATCCACTGCTAGAGGAAATTTGTAAATTGATGACACTACTTGCTAAAATGAAATCGCACTTTTAAATTTCTTACCCATTTAGGAACTGCTCTGAACAGACAAATAAATAAGAAACATTATTAATAAGACACTCAAAAACATTCCTGATGATGATCTGTGTGCAAGTTAAACACGTGTTGAATCTGTGGTAAAGGTTTTTTTATTTATTTTGAATGGATTTGTTCTTGATCCCAAACCTGGAGACCAAGGCAGCATCAACGATGGAATGAGCTAACCCAGAAGGTGCCTTTTAACCCTGGCTTCAAAAACGGACGGGTTATAAGTAGGTACTCGGAAATACAGACGCAGGGACGGAGTTAAAGCTACACAGCACTCCTTGTCGTTTGTGTATGTGTTTTATTTGAAGACAAGCGAACGTAGCATGTTGCAAGTCTGGTGAACACAAACTAGATAATTTGTCTTTGTAATTAAATTGAAATCAAATGCACTGAAATCGAACTCTTTAGTTCGAGGTCGTTGGCAACAACATCAGAGGCGTTGAACAAAAGAAAATTCTCTTCGCTTCGTCAACTGAAATAATGGTCCTTAACAAGTCGCCACTATTAGATGCAGATTCATCATCGTGCTTAACTACCGTGAATTAGTGACTCTGTTTCGACATTATTGTTTTATCATTTGTCACTAGACTGTAACTACGATTCGTCTTCGCTAATGATATAATTTATAACAGACTTCACATTTGCGCAGCAATTCTGTAAAAATACAAACTCGACTTTGATCAACTGATTTATAAAGTTTTTTAGAATTTCAACAATTTAGATATCACGGTCAAATGCATAAGAAAAATTAATTAATTTATGTGAGAAATACAAATAAACGACCGAGTGACCTAAGACACCAAAAGGATTATTATAAAACAAAAAACAAATAGACTTAAACAATCATTGATTAATGGTATACATATTAGAAAATGGTTATAAAAATATAAATAAATTACCTATTCTAAATAGGTACTAAAACATGAAGTGGCAATGAGCTGGTTAGGTCTTCTGAAGAATCAAATAACGATGGAGGAGGCGACTAAGCGAGTCGTAGAAAACCTCGTGAGGACTGGTGACTGAATGGGGGAAGTAGTTCGTGATGCTGCATGAAAAAAAACCGGCCAAGTGGCCGAGCGTTCCGTACAAACCTGTAGGTATATAAGTAAAAGTTCGCCCATAAGTTTTATTTTCTTACAGCTAAAAGGTATTATAGACCTGATTATTTGATATGAATTTCAATTTAATACCTCTACGCGGTTATGAGGAAAGGGGTAGTAAGTTTAAAATTATTAAAAATATTTTTATTATATGATATAACTAAAAAAATTACGGTTTTCGCAATTTTTCCTTTATCTGTGCTATGAGACGTTGCTTCGTACCAAATTTCAAGATTCCGTGTTCACGGGAAGTACCCTGTAGGTTTCGATTCCCTTGCAAGTATCGAAAATTTGCGGAAATTTTCGGCATAAACGGTTATATCTTTTGATTGCGTTAACTTAGAAATGTCACAGCTCCTAGGGATAGTAGACCTGAGTATTTTATATAAATTCCAGCTTGATATCTTCACGCGTTCCTGGGAAAAAGGGCCTTGAGAGACAGACGGACTTACAACAAAGAGATCCTATAAGGGTTCCGTTTTTTCCTTTCGAGGTACGGAACCCTAAAAAGAGTAGAGGTAAAATCATTGATCGATTAATCGATCTGTCAAGGAATATCACACAAAGATTACCATGATTGAACTTGCTGAGAACATACTGCGACATATTTTACTTACAAAATATTACACACCAAAATTACGGCTGCAATGATTTAACCAGCAATATTAAATTCAAAATACCCAGTTGTTCACAACGCGTCTGCGAAATGTATCTTTTTTGCCCCACCCCCGTCAATACTGCAAGTCACCACCACTGAACAGAATCATGAACGCTTTTAATGTACATTTGAATTCCCACTAGATTGATGTCTTCTCAATCCCGACGATCTCTTTCAAGACAAAAATCTACGAATTATTATCGCATTAAGTTCTTGAACTGCCGTATGCCAACATGCGAGTTTTATTGTTAAAAATAATTATTTTTCTGTTATTATTTTTGTTTTCTTTGTCAAATCCATTTTCTGTTACTATCATAGTGCATTATTCTTTTAGATTAGTTTAGACAATCTTTTAGATTATCATTCTTTTAGACGATCGTTTGGTGCAACGGTAGCGATCCTGCCTTTCGCAACGACGGTCCTGGGTTCGAATTCCGGAAGGGTCAGAGATTTGTATGATGAATACGAGCACTTGTACCTCAGTTATGGGTGTTAATATATTTCTATGACAATTACATATCTATGTATCATATATGTATGTCTATCCGTTACCCCAGTATCCATAACACAAGTCTTACAGTGCTTACTTTGGACTAGGCTAATTGGTGTGAATGTAAGAAATAATTATTTATTATTCTCATGGTTAATCTTAATATTAATCAATGTCATCCACAGATATCTGTGGATAACATTGCTGGTTGTATAAATTAGTAATAAGATACTTTGTAATTCTATAATGTGTGAAATACATTGTCCAACTGTTATCTCTCTTATAAAAAAAAATAAAGATCCTAAAGGTTAATCACATAATATCAAAATTAAATAGCAAAACACACGTAAGAACACCTATATTCTAAAGACCACGAGTAACACGCTATAAAACAGACGAAATATTTTTTTTCAACACAGAGTTTAATAATTGTTTCATATCAGTTCAATCATAAGGCGTCCATTGCTGGACGGAGGCCTGAACTTCATGCTAAATAGGTGAAACACGTTAAAAGATCATAATTCGAAAAAGCTGCTGCAAATTTTGGGATATTCTACTCCTGCCAGACACTAAACGTCATACAATAAATCAAGTTCTAGCAAGAAGAATCGATATCAATATATAAATGTATGTGTTATACGTGCTCCTTTCGAAATAAACAAATCGCTGCGCTGTTGGGAACGTGTCGGATATCGTACGAGACATTTGTTGTGGACGACACGAGATTTTTCTGTCGCATCTGTCTGCCTTAGTTGCGGTGTTGGAGCTTAACTATATTATACGATATTTAAACAAATACATTTTCAAATTTTGATATGAACTTGAAATATAAGTTATCAAATGGATAAATGAAGACTTTAGGTCATTTCTACAATATAACTCATACTCTGTTAAGTACTATCGTAGTCTTGATGTACTTAGTTTATGAAACTAAAGTCTGCATTAGTGAGTTCATAATAGTGATCTCCTGATCAACTTTAATTTATCAACTTCGTTCTAATGTTCTACTTTTATAGTTAACTATTTACGGAAACTTTTCTTAGTTATGTGCAAGGAATACATAATTTTCATTATAAATAAAAAGTACACTTTAACAGTAATAATTAAGTTCCAAACTAATACTATATAAGTGATGTATCTTTTTATGTATTCTTATACATAAATTAGTTATTAAATACCATGATACGGAAAGAAATGCTCACCATACGAATAAAGTTCCCATGGGATTCGATTTCAACAAGGATGGTGCTAGGCATGATCATAAGCGTCTAGACGGTGCGTAGTAACACTGTTCCGCCAGAACCTGACGGAAATGGTGGTAGTGCGCCCCAAGTTTTTTAGTTTGGTGTACCCCGCCTACTCTCCATGCGCAATAGTGGGAGTAGTCCTCACATAACCCCGCCGACTACTCACGGTGTGGGCGAGCTCAGCTGATATATTTTTTTCTTTTTTTTAATAAGTATGTATTTCAACAGGTTAACATTATCACCAAAAATATTAACATACATTTACAGACGTGTCTTGTCTACCGTGAAATCCAATTACCGGTGTACTTTACAGCAACTGAACTTCTGTTACATTATGTACGCTATCATTGTACTCAACGAACTATAAAAATTGAGGATTTTTTCTCACAATTTACGTATAATTATAAAAAACAGAGTTATAATACTTCATAACCACAGATAAGCTCGAGAAATTATATATTTTTTGATTATATTTCCAATGACAAGAACTTGCGAATGTTGCTTAACAAGCTCCAATGTATTAATATCTAATAAATACAAATTACGTGTCACAATGTTTGACCGTAATTTACTTCAAAACTACTTTTGATTTTGGTGTTTTTTTTTTATTTGCTAGATTTGTTCAATTTTGGACATAGGATAGGTTTAAATCTATAATCTAAGATCACAGTGGTTTGTGTGTTTGTCTGTCCGCTCTTTTTTCCGCTCTCTTTCCATTGTATGCGCGTTACCATAGTGCCTAAGAATAATATTCAAGAAGGCTAAGAACGGTTAGTTATATGTGTAGTCGTAGAACCGAAACGTTAGCGCAATTCATTTCGGTACAGCGACATCTATAACTGAGACACAACAACGCGTGGCCGGGTCAGCAGCAACGCGTTAACCGCAAGTAGTTCGTCTACCTGACGCTAGATGGCGCTAACGGAAAAATATTTAATAGAAAAAAAATTGAAGAATTTTGTCCACTCGTGCGAAGCCGGGACGGGCCGCTAGTTTATTCATATAATTATAATTACTGAGTCATAGCGACACATGACCGGGACAGTTAGTAGTATATATTTCATTATTTAACTCTTAATTTCCTTCTCATACAGATATCGAATCGGAAAGTATAAAACGTCCTTCCTGCACGTAAATTAAAGCTGTGGCTTTAGAATTGGATATGTGAAGAACACTCTCATTTATTTACTCTTTTGTAACATCTGATATATTTTTAACGTAAATCTTATTCTTTTTTTTATTTATAATGGATTCGCTTTTGATCCCAATCAAGCCCGGGGGCCAAGACAGGATCCACGATGGAGCGACCTAACTCAAAAGGTGCCTTTGATTCAATAATTGATTGGTGATTCGACGCATCTTTAAAACAATCTATTCAAACATTTTTTGAAAAACGTAGTGTTCGAAGGCGCAGACAAGGAATTGATAACGATATTTTCACTTACAGTTTGACACATCAGTAAAATAAAACAAAAAAAACGTTGACTCAGCCGAAAATAACCTTCTGGTGGACACAGGCTTACCCGAAAACTAAGAGATTTTGGCTTGCCTGTTGGAAATGCCGTAAAAGACCATACTTAATTCAGAAAACACTGCTGCCTATTTCGCTTTTTACGACCACTTTAAGCGTGAAGGGTTAGTACTATCATACTTTTTCGGACACCATAGAACATAAAAGGGCCATAGTTTATCTTTTAATAGCTTTTGACATTATATATATCCTATAAATACTGACTGGCAAGAACATACTAAGATTGGTCATAACGTCTGAAGACTAGCGGTTATTGTTTGTAATTTTCCGATCCAACTATGATAAACTTACTTAATTATAAATTTTTATCTTTGTTAAATGATAAAAACATATTCAATATATGTAGTGATTAAAATTAATATAATCGCTTCCGGCGGAGTTTGAACCTTACGACTACCGGGAATACAGAATTTAAATATTTAATAACACCATCTAGTATAGTTACCTAGTCAAAATAAGTTTTATATATAAATAAAATTTTGCTATATATAAATATAATTATTGTTGTTTAAAAAACAAACATTATAAATCAAACTTAAGTGTCTGCTTTTCAATGAAAATACCTTTTATATATGCGTTAAAATAAATTACCATTTCTTAGAGCTTGTCTACATTAGTCTCTCAAACGAAGATGAAAATTACAGAAGTTACAAAAATCACAACATGATTTATTTTTCGACTCCGATGTTACAGAATTTAATAGATAATTTTTCTACCGCTATTTAGCGGGTTTCATGACCAATATGCCGTTTTTTAAAACTCTCTGCTTAGTTTTAATGGAACTGTTTAAACGCTTCTGTGGTATGAGTATTTTTTATTCGTAGATCTGTTTTCTCTTCTATATGATTCTGAACTTAAAGCCTAGATTTTATTAAAATTGGATTATGATTTTTATATATGGGTTAACTATAAACTTCAGTTATAACTGACTGCGTTTGATATGGCATTTTTTGAGGGTCATTCCGATCATAGCCGAATTTGGCATAACAACGTCGGTCATGTTAAATAAATGTTACATATAAGGAACGCTTTATTTGTAATATCCGACTGACACATGAATGCTTGAATATTTTAATAAAGTTACATTAGTCGCCATTCCAAAAGGAAACGAATTCCATTTTCACAAATTCTTCGCAAGTGAAACACGCATTCGGAATAAAACATTAAATTTACCCCAAAGCTGCTTATTGTAATGCATTGCCGTATTATTCTGAAACCGGGTTTCCCTCTTACTTTTAAGTGCGAACGATTTATTATTATAATTGTTTTACTTAATGGTGTTTCGGATATATCATTTTTATATATTTCTCTTATACTTCTGATACGTGTCCTATTTTCTTGCTTCTTATTTGCCTCATAGTTGGAGTTTATTTGCACACTTCGCACTCCGCCTTTAGAAACAAGTCTGTATACATAGCCGTCTCCATAAAGTGATCGATTGGCCTTGCCTTTTGTATAATCTCTGTCTCGTCACTATGGGCAACACTGGAATACTAAAACAAGATTTTTAGGTACGATCGCATGAGAATGACACGTCAGAATATTTCTACTTCATAACGAGATGTTTGTCAAAGACACCGGCAGCGACATCGTGGACTGCAGATGCAAGAAACGCCTTAACCATCTAAGCAAAAACACGCTTAAATTAATAAATTATATGGTCACCTGTACAATGTCACAAAAATTAATTACCTTTTGGTATGGGAGACTAGTAATGGTTGTCCAAATTTCAGTTTAGATGCATGTTTTATTTGTTTCTGCACAAACTAAAATAAAAACTAAAACATTTTATGATATATTTTAAGCTTTAGAAAAATATAATTAAAAAGTTTAATAAGCGCAAGTTGAATTATTACTTCCATGTATTGTTTTTCGAAAATACGCTGCTCTTGAAAGACCTGGGTCTCATTACCGCGCTGACAGAACGGGATGGCGGAACGGTACCTTGTACCTCTTTGGATGACACAATAGTTTTGCGTTGTTAGAGCGATTGAAAGTTATTCTACCTACCCCTATAACAACACCAAACCTTTACTATTAATAAATAAAAGGCGCCTGGAAAAAAAATACTACAGGTACACTATACACCACAAAATAGGTAGCAGCGTACTCGGTACACTACCAAGCGTGGTGGTGGTACATTTGGGGGAAGCCCCCGTTGAGCACGTCTTTCGGCTGTGATGATGACAATACAATAGCTGACCTTTGTGAAAGCTATTTAATCTCTGTAATCTTAGGCCGAACGCTCAACACAAAGTTTAGAAAATACTCAAAGAAGTTATTTTCAGATTCACGTCGCTATAACAATTACAGTTTATTTGTCGGAACAAATCTTCGTAAATCGCATTAATAAGAGAAAAGAAAATTTAATGTCATTTTAATTTCTTCTTCGAAGTGTTCTGCCAGTTGAGAAATGTACTCAGAAAAGTAATTTGTTCTTTTCATTAGTTTCAAACTACTTATTAAGGCGAGAAAGAAAAATTATTAATGGCATGAAGAACTTTTTAATTTTTCGTTTAATTAATGTGTACCTACTTAAATTTGTTTTTTTGTCACAATTCTCACGGTTTTTCTTATGTTTATTGTATTTTTTAAAATAAGCGATCTATAATTACATTATTTGAACCATTTATTCCTAAGTCACGATTATATTCATGAGTCAATTTATCTGATTTCATGTCTCCTAGTAATCTATCATCAAAGAACACAAATTTGTTGTTTGTGTGTTTGTCTGTCCGCTCTTTTTTCATTCTTTCAATTAACGTTACCATAGCAACGCGTTACCGGGTCAGCTAGTTTTAAACTATTTTTTTTCTTCCCAATTAATTATCGTATGTCGTTAAGGTAAATATATGTCATATTCCTATTATAAAAAATCGACCTCTGCTGCGGCTTTTTTTTATTTCTCTTGCTTTTAATTTTGGTCACAGATGGCGTTGACTCTTCATCGCAAATAGAACAATGCGAAGTGTCCATCATCACGTATTTACATTTTCCAAAGTATATCAAAGACAGATATAAAGTTTAACTTACCTGATTCGCTATTGGGGTACACAAGTGGCTTATTACAGATTTATTGAGATGTTACCTCCCTCATTCTTCCCTAAGAACTAAGAACCCTCCATTTCGCAGAATATTAGAATAGGAAGATAAATTTTTGTATTTGGCTTCTTAAACATTCCTGTATTTAAAAGATATCTTAGACTCTATCGAGGGAATACCTCCTTTATTAATGCCTCGATTGATCAAGGTACAATCCTTGTCATTAGTCTTACTCCATCATCGGATTAATGAACTAACTAAAATATCAAACATCAATTTTTGTTTTATGATCAAAACGTTTCTTGTCTTTACATGATGTAAAGCTTTTATGTAGCAACGAAGCATAAATTAATTACTCCATCTTCGCTTAATGATAGAGATAACAATGTTAGCTTAATTGCTCATCAGTTTATTAACCCTTAATTCTATCCTAAATTTGATGCTGCTTTTATTTAGGGGTATTTTGATCCCCAATATTTTAATAAGTAAAATAAGTAACGTTCTTGTAGCCCAATTGATTAAATTTAAAGTAACGCGATAGTATGACAATGATTTATACGACCTTCAAAATATGCGAACCATATAATAAGAATAGAGTCAGTTCAGGAGCGGTTTTCGCGCCCTCACTTCAAAATTGGGGCTGAGAACTTAACCAACAAGTTACTCAGAATGACTAGGCAGATTTAGCTTGGAATTAACTTTTCAAAATTAACAAATCAATAAGCCACATAAATTTCTTTTTTTTGTAACCGTGGTACAAATTATACTGTTTTCTTGGGATTATGTTTTCTTTATCCTGTAACTGTGCAAATGAATCTTTTTATGATCTGTTTTGAATTAGAGACTACTCTTACCTGGCTTGGCAACTTAGGTAAGCCTTAAACTAGTTATTTTAGTGATTTTTTTGATATTGTAATATTACAGCTACAAAAATAATAGCATTTATATGTAAAATCTTACGAAAACTTCACAGAAGTGTTACTAATGTGAAGCATGTGTTAGCTAGGGAACATTGAAATAAGCCTTGATAAGTGGGTCACTTAAGATCCCTCGCCACTAGCTGAGGGTTGAATTCATAGTACAAATAAATTATTTGAGTTTTTCCTACCTATTGTAAACCAACTTTAAGTCTTTTCACTTCAGTTAATTAGAATAAAAATATAAAAAGTTAACTAAAAAACTATTACATTTCGAATATGCGTAGTTGAAAAATGTTTATAAATTCAAAAATTAAAATGAGTAGGTAAGTGCAGTACTTTACATCTCTTGATGAAATCGATTAAAGAACAACTTGGGAAAAAGGTCTTATTACTTATTAATAAAACTACCAATATAACTAATGGGAACAGAGAATGATAATGGTAAAGATATTGTCATAAAAATTTAAAAAACAATTCAGGGGTCTTTAAGTCGCGAGTGAATAGGTGTCTTCTAGGGAAACGCGTCACATCCTAGATCGTATCGTCGCTTACAATCAGGCGAGATAGTGATCAAGTGTCTGCCTATTTAGTATAAAAAAATCATGAAATTAGCTCACGGCATAGCTAACCTTCTAATGTACGAAGGAGCTTAAAATAGTAAGTTTTTGTCATCAATTTGATGACAGACCTTTGTAATAGCAGTGGTACCTTGAATATTAAATTATAAATCTGAAACATGGAAGTTGTTAATAAACACTTCTTAATGTACTGGGTTAGATTTTCTGAGAACTTTACCATTGAGATTGAATTTAGTGAAAATGGCTTTTTCAACTAAAGGTCTGAATGTAATATAATATGCTGTTTATTTTTTTACCGCTATCTCCCCGTAAGGTAAGCGACGATGCTATCTAGAATGTTACACGCTTGCCTGGAAGATACCTATTCACTCGTGACTTAAAGACCCCTAAATTGTATTTGTCAGGAAACACAGACACAGGCAAAGAGTTCTACTCTTTAGTAGTACATACAACAAATATCAACCAATAAATATAATATTATGTTATGTAATTTGTTTAATCGTTAACAAAACTTCAAACAAATTATCAATATTCACACCAATTCCTTGCAGTAAACTATCTTACGAGTTTTTTGACGACTATAGTCGATAGGCAAGAATCGAAGTCGATCCGTTTGCTTCAAAGCTGACGTCTCAATAAACTTAGGTTTATAAAGGCCAAAAATTCCTGGAGTAAATGGCATACACTTTAATAACTATACCTGTAGCTAATTAAAATTTTGTAAAGATAATTTTTCTAAGGCATTTTCATAAACGCTAGAAAATTTTCCTTAATTCCAAAAATTCTGTAACTTATTAAGGGGAGAAAAAATCAGTTCTTACCGAGATTCTTGCTGCTCCTTCTCGGCACAAGGTAAGTCGTCGTAGGACTTACGAAACCATGACATAGTTTTTGACATCAAAGAATTCATTGTAAATGCTTTTTTTATTATTGTATTTATTATCTTACCTCGACGATGACAGGTAACAAATGGGCTACAATCACCGTGTCTCGTATTCGTTGAAATAATATACATTCGAGATGGGAAATTTCCTGTTAACAGATATCAATTGTAGGACTCAAGTCGCGCGTACAGTTTCTACTGAGTGATTCCAAAATAGGGTTCATGATCGTAACGAAATAAACAAATTGACGAAGATTATTATATGAAGTACGAACTTCGTGGTAGAGCGGCTCACTTATCGATTTCCATGGTTAATCTACTAAGAGTACCCGGGTTGGATCTCGGCTGGGTCGATGTACTAAATTACTTTTCTATGTTGGCTCGGATTAACTTAGGGTCAGAACCTATAATTTAAGGGACCGTTTTAGCTGTGTTCCGATTGTAATTATATCTTACTGTCCCCTGCTTTTTCCAATAGTGGTTTAAAAGTGATAACGCTAGTATTAAATTCAAATCTACCGCGTTATTTATTTGTATGTTTTTGTAATTTTTATTCGTTTTGTTGACACTCTTAGCCTCACCTGCATTATTCCACTTCCCTTGCGCACATACCTTGTCTCGCATATGGAAGAGCGAGACGACCGCGCCAAATGGCAAATCATAATGCAATGTGGCCAAAATGCTAGGGAAAAAATAAGACTACTGATGGCCGCTCGCGCGCGTACACCGACATGGAGTTACACAATATTAAATTCAACAACAATAGCAAATACCAGGGATATCCCCGCCACCTCCAGCATCTCACACCACGTGACGGCCAAAGTATCGTGCCCCCTGCATGTTCCTCTCATATTTGTTGTCGACATTAATTTGCTCATACCCCAATGGACTGTATTGACTAATTTTGAATCACCAGCACAACCGAAAGGATAACAGTGGTGAAGTTTATTTTAGGTTTTTATATTAGTTTTTTTATTTGGCAGAAAATTACAAAGGTAAAAATATGCAGCCTGAAAATCTTCCTTTAAAAACATTGTGAAAGTACAAATTACAATAAAAATAAACCTGACCGGACCTGATCAGCCTTAGCCCATCGGCTGAGATGTCAGCTTTAGCCAAAGCGGACCTAGTTTGATCCCCGCCAATGTACTACGAACATGGATCCATTAGTAACATGGCGCAATTAATAATCTAACTATAGCATTATTAATAGTGTTTCTTAAAAAAGGCAATTTATTTATACTGACTGATTTCAAAGAAGCAATAGAACGGTTTGTTTAGAAAAAAAATGTTGTCAATTTGACATGTATTTTATTTCTTGTAAAAGCTGAGAATTGGGCACACCACTTCCTGCAAAAGACTTGTAACCCACTAAAGTCGTAAGAATATAATAGTAAGAAGAAACTACCAAATACATGAAGAGGTTTTATAAAAAACATAATTGAAGTAATTGGTTTCTTGAAAGTGTGTCATTTGATGAGAATCGCACACTCACATCCGTGTTGCAGTTAATGTATAGTTAAAGTAAAGTCAATACGTACAAATGATCGAAACGAATGCACTCAGACAGATGCACGGCTCAACAAGACCCCTAAGCGAATGTCGCAGTGCCGTCAGTCGATGGGTGCCGCATCGTAACGAGTGGTCACGTTTGTTGTTGCAATTCGATTTTTTACAATATAAAATATAACAATGCAGCATTCCTAACGTGTCGCAGTCGCATGACCAATTTATTATAATGAAGAAGAAAACTTCGCTTGTTTTTCATTCGATTATTTATAATAATAATAATAAAATATATACTTACACCAATTAGCCTAATTATTTATTGTAAGGCTTGTGTTATGGATACTGGGGTAACGGATAGACGTACATCTATCTAGTCTATCCGTTAGCCTAGTATCACAGGGGCAACATATCTGCCCCTTCCGGAACCCAGGACAGTCTGTGTGAAAGGCAGGATCGCTACCATTGCACCAAGCGGTCGTCGTTTTTTATTATAACAGAAACAAAATAAATGTATTAATAAATATTCACGTTAAAATTTTATAAAAATTCACCCTAACGCTCAAATGGAACATAGATATTTATCTCAACAAGAGGGCTTAGTTTCAGTACTGCACTATTGCAATAATATTTATTCACTATGTCCGTGTGCACACATACTTCACAGCGTCAAAACTCATTAGAAAGTACTTTTAATACATTTATTTTTGGTAGACTGATTTGGGAAGCTCAATGGCGCAGTAGTTAGGACTTTCCACAAAATTACAGCTGTTAGGCAATAGTTCCCGTGGACAAGCATCCCCTGGGCTCTTTCTAAAAAGTTGGTACTGTAGCGTACGCCGACTATTAGGAACTTTTGATTGATTAATGATGATTATGCTGTGTGCTTCAGTTAGCAGATTTTATGTACGTGTTTAACTGAATTAAAAAAAAGAACGATAAACAGCGTACATGCAAACTATATGTTTGCTGCGAAGGTTCTCATTGGAGTCGGCAACATAAAGGATCTTTTATTTGTCGACCTCTACAATATGCTCTGAAACAAATACCTATGTCTGAGCCCTGAGGATACATCGCAAAGGCAAAATAAGTCAAGCGATATTATAATTTACACGTTATAAATGCGTATGTGTGTGTTACCTACAAGCCTTAGCAGCTACTAGTCTTCTTTGTAGTCTACGCGTCAGCTTAATAAACCTACCTTAGTGTTTTCGTAAAATTCTTATTTGTTCCACTGTTGTCGGTAAGTTTTTGCAGTTTGTTTTGATATCGCATTGTAATTGTTACAACCGTTTCTATTTCACGTCGGTTAACTCTATCTGTTAAGGGATAGGTTATTGAAAACTGCTGCAAGAATGCGATTGCCCGTATAGAAGTAAGTACAATCTTTGTCTGACGCCATATTTGATTGTTAATGTAGATTGCATAATCTACGAGTATATATAAAAAAAATCCGTGTCACAACGTTTGACTGCGATGTACTCCGAAACTACTCAACCGATTTTGATGTTTATTTTTAATATGCTGGATTTGTTCCCAATTAAACTAGGCGATGCAGCCGCTAAGCATAAAGCTACGCTAGCACCATATATTGGAGCGGAGCGTAATACCTAAAAAAAGAAAAAAAAATTTTTTGGTTCGATGGGAATTTTTGCGAATTTCAAAATTCGGGCTCCGTCACAATCTGGTCCTAAACCTGATGATTCCATTCCACAAAAAAAAAAAAAAAAAATCAGTTAAGAACTCGGGGAATTATGGCGTAACAGACATTGCGCTATTGAAGCTGATCCATGGGAGCTTCGCTTCGCTCAGCTCCAATAAAAATAAAAATATGCTATTTGGTGCGGAGCGAACGAAGTGAGCGAAGCTCCCATGGATCAGCTTCAATGGCACAATGTCTGTTACGCCATAACTCCCCGAGTTCTTAACTGATTTTAATATTTTTTGTGTGGAATGGAATCATCAGGTTTAGGACCAGATTGTGACGGAGCCCGAATTTTGAAATTCGCAAAAATTCCCATCGAACCAAAAATTTTTTTTTCTTTTTTTAGGTATTACGCTCCGCTCCGATATATGGTGCTAGCGTAGCTTTATGCTTAGCGACTGCATCGCCTAGTATATACATATATTAAAATTCTCTGTCAAATTGTTTGAATGCGATGAACTCCGAAACAACTCAAGCGATATTAATTTTTTTATTGAAACTTAGGACATATAATAGGTTCATTTAATTTATAACACAGCATCACGTGGGCGGGTCAGCTAGTAAACCTATAAAACTCAAGGTACGAGTTTTAAAGGAAGTTTTACACATTTTCTCCACCACCCCACCACTATCTGTTATTTAGAACGGATTCGGTTCTCGACCTCCACCGCAGTATCCCAGCCTCTTCCTGCCCTTCTCCCTGGAGAAGGATGGAAATGCCCGCCGCCCTGGGTTCGAATCCCGGAAGGTGCAGATGTTTGTATGATGAATACAAGCATTTGTACCCGAGTCATGGTGTTTGTATTACGAAATACTTATATTCTTGCAAAAACAGCTCATTTTTGCATCAGCTTTGCTTCAATAAATAAATAATAAATATTTCTTACATTCACACCAATAAGCCTAAACCAAAGTAAGCACCGTAAAGCTATGGATACTAGGGTAACGGATAGACATACATATATGATAAATAGATATGTAATATTCATAGAAATATATAAACACCCATGACTCAGGTACAAATGTTCGTATTCATCATATAAACATCTGCCTCTTCCGGGATTCAATAGTAAAATATCATAATTTTGAAATCGCTGCCACCCACTTTCTGGTGGACAGGAGTTGGTGATTAAATTCCACTATTATTAATATCCGCTTACGTCATCCTTAAGGTGTGGAAGGTTCATGCTTTTATACTTTGCCAGAAATTAGCACACGACTTTACACACCTAATCCAAAGAAAAATCTAAATGACTTTATTTTGACTTCACACAGATTGCGTGTGATCAAGCAATATTAAAAAAAATATTAATTGTAGCCATTTGTGAGTGCTGTGAAGGGAATTAATTATTGTAATTTATTCATAGTTGTATTTGTGATGTGGCTATTACGTGAGAATATTAAACTTTTATCAGATTTTCTCACAGGAAAGAAAAGAGCGTTCTTTCATGAATTATTTCATTGCTTTGCACGTTAAATGTGCCAACTGCTTTGAAATAAAAGAGTTTTTGAAAATTTAGATGTGTTGTTGAGATAACTTTACTTAAATAAACTTGTTAACGTATGAGAAACAACTGCATAAAATGATATAAAATTGAATTTATATTTATCCTTTTGTACTTGATCACTGGTTAATCACAATCCCAAATATTTTGTGCCTTTTCTTAATTTTTAAGTTTGTATCATTTAACAACGGCACAATTCAGAACATAGTGTGCCTGATGAGTGTATTATAATATAGTCAAACTACTTATTTAAGTTAGTGAAGAGTATACATAAATTTATATAATAATGTGAAAATCTACAGTTTTAATAAATCTGAGAATCAAAGTGAAATCAATTTATTTTGTATGTCAAAAAGGAAGGCGTTTGACCAAGATTCTTTTTGGTAATATGACCACGAAGGATATACTTAATTATTTTAAATATATGGAGGCTAGTATGAATAGGTTTATGTAAAGATTCTGTTTTTATCAGCGGCTTAATATTTACCTAATCTTATTATAAATGTCGAAAGTATATCATAGACTTACAATTTTACCATAATTTATTACCTCTAGTAGTATTATAGGATACGACTAGCGGCCCATCCCGGCTTCACACGGGTGGACAAAATTCTTTATTTTTTTTCTATTATTAAATATTTTTCCGTTAGCGCCATCTAGCGTCCGGTAGGCGAACTACTCGCGGTTAACGCGTTGCTATGGTAACGCGTATACAATGGAAAAAGAGCGGGAAAAAGAGCAGACACACAAACAACAAATTTGTGATCTTAGATTATAGATTAAGTATGAAGAGCTTTTCTACTTCATTGAAGGACAGTTCTATTAAATGATGATAACAATTTATTTATTTGTTTATAAGAAGGATAACAAACAGTTGTACAATGTTTTTTACGAATTATAGAATAACAAAGTTTCTTATTACTAATTACACAACACTATAAGAGATTAATGCGTTACTACAGAAACAGAAAAAAATATTGTGTAAAAAAAACAAGAAATAACAGAAATGGCTCGACGAGTCTCGCAACGGTTGAAAGAATGGTAACAGCAAAACAAATTAATTTTAATGATATATTATTACTCGCGTATTGGCGTAGGGCAGTTCAAGAACTAAATGCGACAGTAATTCATAGATTTTTGTCTTGAATGTGGCCATCGGGGTTGAGAAGACATCATCAATCATCAATCTTGTGGGAACACAAATGTTCATTTAAAGCGATCGTAATTCTGTTATAACGACAAATAGTGCACTATAGTGACAATTTAACTAAGTCAGTTACTACGATCTATGTGCCTACAAAAATGAGCCTACGTGTAGTCAGTACAAGCTTGAAAAGATTATTTTCTAGAAAAGATTCTAATTTATTTATTTATTTATTTATTCATACACATGCTAGTTACAGAAGTACACTTCCAATACACTAGCTGATCATACAAGGCTATACATGACAAAACAAATTAATTACAATACAATTAAAATTGTTGTGCTAGAACAATGTCAAATTCTTATAAAAGTTAATTTAATTATGCGTCAATTTCATACCAAAAAATAAAATTAATTAACAAATACAATAACATAAAAATAATAATATACACGTTTGTTACATACAATAATTAATTGTTACTTCCTAAGGTATTCTAATTCTAAAAATTTACTGGCTTCTTGACATATATGGTAAATCTTATCAGCAAATAAGTCAATGTTTGGACATTGAGTGAGTATGTCCCTAATCAGGCTTAAGGCGCGAACAGTAGGTGCGTAAGCTGCATGTACAGTGCGTGTGACGGGTTTGCTTAGAAGCCGCGGTCGGCGGCGCGGGGCAATATCCCCAGCCTCAGTCTGGGGAATACGTGTGGGCACAAAGAGATCAACCTTAGACATTACGTCAGAGGCTACGTTATTGTGGATTGCTGAAATAAAATGGGTCCAACTCAACCATACCAGCCACAAAAGGCGAGGGATACAAAAAAGGGTAATACCCATAATAAAGTTTATAGAGCCAACACCCAAACTTACGCTGAACTCGCTCAACCATAACAGTATATTTGTCCTCATGAGGGTCCCAGACTATAGCTGCGTATTCTAATTTGCTGCGAACGAAGGCGTTGTACAACACTTTCGCCACCGTCGAGTTATTAAATTCTGATGATATTCGTATAATAAAACCTAAAATCTTATTCGCCTGCTTGCAGGTTTCCGTCACATGCTTATGAAAGTCAATAGTTTTTTATTTCACAATATTAATATTATAGCAAATGCCATAATACAGTTAATACAAAGTTCTCTTCACTATCGTTGATTAAATATTAACAACCCAATTTCTCACTCAGGGCAAGGAGAGCAAGTAAAACACAGTAGACAAAACAAATCAAACAAACTTTCCTATTATAGGTCCTCTACCACCACTTACACAAACTCTATGAAGACAAGGAATCCAGCTATCTTTAGATGTAAGGAGACTTTTTTGGGAAGGCAGAGTAAAACTTCAAAGTAAGTAAAACTAAAAGGCAGAGTATTGTTTCACCAATAAATAAACCTATGAGTAAGATTAATTAAATGTATTTTTTTCCGACTCCAGCTACTCTCCTAGCTCATTGATGCTGGGATCTGATACGTTCTGCTTTTATAATTTTAAAATTATAAATTCTCTTCTTCATTTGAGAAGGGAGACAACGTTTTTCGTTACGAATGTTTGACAGTCATTAAGTCCATTACAGGGAACTTTAAACATCATTGCATAAGTTTGCTTGACAAAAATGAAACATACGAAGTTCCGAAATTTTATATTGTAATTACAGAATCGTGTTACTATTTATTCGTGTATAACAAAAGAAGCCGAAAGACGTCCACTGCTGAATGAAAATCTCTCCAAAAATGGGCGGTTTTGCTTGAAAGACGAATTGAAAATTGCAGCAAAAGACCATAACTCGGAACACGCTGCTCCCCATTGTGTGGTCTACGAGAAGTGTATGATAATTACCTCCAATATCATGTGTCGCCTTTAACGTTACCCTTAAGTGTGTAACGTTACACACGGCTGTGGATTGATTCGATTGATTAAGATGAAACAGCCATTTAGTTTTTTTTTTGTTTTTGCATATTTTCAATGCTATCTTATAAGATAAATTATTTTTAATAGAAAACGAAAAAGAAATCATTTTTTCATCAAAAACAAATCCAAAAACAAAAAAAAATAAAAACTTACGTGTAAGAAGATATATCATTATTACTTTTACTGACTTTAAACTATGAATTTACATTTTGTATATTTGAAAGCGATATTTTTACCAAGTTTTTTACTATTTGAATAAAACACTTTTTTACGGATTTCAGGCATATTTTATTTTATTTTATATTTAATCCTGACCTTTCGAATCCTTTACAGGTGCCGTGATCACAGGATGATTAAGTCAGTCATGTAATGTCAAGTAATGCGCGCCGAAGTGTAAGAACTAAATATTTTATACTTTTGTTGAATCTCTATTCTTTTTATATCCTAAAGAAAAGGTATGTTATTGTCATAATAAAGGAGAAAATAACCCGACGGAACTGTTTATACACCAATTTGTATGGATAACTTACTTTACTCCAGCACAAAAACCATGACGAGGACAAATTGCCTTAACGAAATTGTTGATCCCAACACGATGTATTAAGTTTTTCTCACTCGTTCACTTTGACTGATTAATTTCTTACAGCTTATCTCTGCAGCGATGCAAATAATAAGGGAGAGAGAAGCGAACGAGAGAACAGATGCTGTAAAAAATAAACACCACCTAATGCTGTTGTACATCCTTCGTGATTCAAACTAGAGGAACAAACTTTCAGCTTCAATCACATCGACTGCAACATGATAAATGAAGCGGTGTTGTTATAAATTGAATCTTTTACCTGGTTAATAAGTTTTTCAATGATATGTAGAAAAGATCTGTTTAGCTTTTATCATCTTGATTGTGTAACAGACAAAGACTTTTCTCTCATTGGTCTAAATAGAAGCTTTTACGTTATTACAATAATATTATAATAGGCTTAAATATGGAATTTTTAATTCTATGCATATTTTTTGAATACTTTTAATTTCCTTATTTACACCTATCAAAGGAGTTGTTTTGGCTCGGGTTATATTTATGTGAACAATAGACAAAATTACAAGGAATCCCATAAATTTAATTTCTATAATGTTTTAGCGAAACCTTTGCTAAAACTACAAGAAGATGTCGTAAAGTCCATATAAATATACACTTAGACAGAGGCAGGTATGATTAAGTAGTATACCTACCTAGTCTGTGGATCTGTCATGTTAATGTTAAGTGAATAAATTGGCCTGCCATTTGCGTTGCGTTAAGTGTAGCGAATAGCGAGTTATTTTAGCTCTACCATCACTTGAATGGTAGGTAATATAAGGAAAACTGGTTGCTGCTTGCTTATATTTTATTTGGCTACAATTTTGGTATGCGTAAAATTCCATGCTCCTGCTCACATTATGAAAAAATCTACTTTCTTAGAACTTGATTCTTTGTTACTAAATTTGGTATGCTCCATTAACCGTTACCTAGGCACGTATATCAAAATGAAATAAGGAAAAAATATGTGCGTATTAAAAATACAAAGTATCAAAGCTTTGGTTATACGAAACCTTAAATATTTATAAGCCTTAAAAGGTATGATTGGAACTGTATTTCGTTTGTGGAAGCACTTAAAAAATATTTCAAAAACTTAAGTTACCATTACATGAATTATTAGCATAATAGGGGATAGGAAATCGATAATTTTATTTGTCGCGGTCTAATGTAACATCTAGGTTATCAAATAATAAGAGCCTTACATGAAAATCTATGAAGAGTAAAATTTCCCTAAGGAACTGGTTAAAGGATTTATATTCGGATAATGTAGGAAAGATTATTCCTATGTAAGTAATTTTATTTTCATCTTTCAGTCAATTTAATTAGATTGTAAATAAATATCCAAAATTATATGTATTATATACATAATACAAATAGGGGTTATTTGTTTGGGATGGACGTAATGCAGTGAATTTTTGCTTTTTTTTTAGTTTTTAAAGTATATATACAATTTCACAGAATCAATTTAATAGTTATATTTTTTTTGGTTAATACTAAATAAAGTTTATAAGTTTTGTCCATGATATTTTTTGTGGTAATTTTTATAATTTGCATTTAATATTATAAGACAACATCACATACTTCGTTCTGAACCCAATTTAAGTACCTTAAGCACTTGTGTTATAGAATTCAGAAATTACGACGGTACCACAACACCAAGACCCGAGCTAATAAAGAAAAGTTCGATTTTTACATGGATCCGGTTGGGGATCGTATCTGGGACCACGGATTGGTTGAGAGGTGTAGATTTGACACTGTCACTTTTCTTTCGTATAAAGAAAACAAAGGCAGCAATATTTAACTTAGTCCAGTTTTATACTAGGGGTGTATAGGATTCGGGGTATATGATGAATAGTTTTCGACTAATGGATATTATTCAATATTTTTTTTTTAAAATATTTTTATAATTCAACCTTTCATTTGAAACAAACACAATATGGTTGAAAGAGCTTTTAAACAAATAACCGCCACAGAAACTTTTTTTTCGACATTTATATTACTGTCCTATTACTACGCTTGAGGCGTAGGCAGGGAAAAATTTTATTCGTAATATATGAAAAGTTCGGGACATTTTGTTTCATAGTTTATTTATATGATCTTATTCTTTGGAGATGGATCAGCTTCAATGAGGCAATGTCTGTTACGCCATAACTTCCCCAGTTTTTAACCGATTTACGTACTTTAGTAGAATCAAATCAACACATTTAGGACTAGATCGTGACGGAGCCCTAGAAATTCGCAAAAATAAAAAACATATAACAAAAAAACATGGATTCTACGGGATTTCTTTATGAAATAAAAGACGCGCGCTTTTTAAAGTTTTCATTCTTATGGAATTTTAAAATTAACTAACATTATTAATTTTTTTTTGTATTATGCTCTTCTCCAATATAGGGTGCTAGCGAAGCTTTATGCTTAGCGACTGCATCGAGCTAGTAATATGATATGTACGTCAATCAGGATTCTTATCAAGAATTAACAAGCATTCGTTTTGAAAGTCTTGATGTTAACCTACTACCACCTGTTCTAAGCAGATTGAAACAGGTATAACTTTGAGGGTGCAAGCTCAGGGCACTCAGACCTCCTAATATATTTCAGTTTTTTGACATGCGGCTATAGATAAAAAGTTGCATATGTGTTTGTTCTGGCGTCATCACATCCTTTCTGATGATCAATTCCGGGCTTTTGTTCCTATTTTCTCTTGAGTCTTGAGTTTCATCAGCTGTTGGTAGTAAAGATCTCAATCAGTGATTTTTCCTGGAAGTAAAAGGTCTCAATGAACGACGTACTTCCCATTCTACCAAGCACAGAGCACCTTATCGCGAGTTAATCCGACATGCGCTATAGTCTGTGGAGCTTGAGTGTCCATTGACAATGACCTTTTTCGTGCGTTACTGGCATTGATAATCCGCTTTTCATTTCCAGTGATCAATCTTTAAAATATCTCAAATGGTTCGCTTTTCTGACTTTTCAATAGAGAATTGGGTTTCTCTTAATGAGCTCTCATGAGACCCAAATATCTTTTTGTATAAACAGACATTTTAAATAGGTCAAGAGTGATTAATTTCTAGCTATTCAGATATATAAGTACTGAACTGCTAATACAGTTGAACTTTTTTAAAATTCGTTTTGAATCAGATTGACATCCAAATTCCCGGACTGAAAAAGTTTGTACCAATTTTGTGGTACTCTCACTGAAACTGCTTTAATCCATTAACGTCAAAATATTTTAGTGGCTTGATTCACATTTTTCATTTGTTTGTAATTAAACTTCAGAAGTTATAGAATTCCTTATTGTTATTCTTCATTTAATTCAATCATTGTGGCGGACAGAAAAACAATTGAAAAAAGGCGGGAAGTCGTTTTAAATTTTTTAAAAGCCATCTATTTAATGGTGTAAAACCAGCCAGATCCAACAGTATAACCAAAGAGATTTGACAACTTAAAACCTATTAAGTACAGATTTTTTTTTCTCAGATCTAACATAACCATTCCAATTTACAGATTTTTTAAAATAATACCATGTAAGTCGCAAAGACTGACGGACAGATAAATATGAAGAAATGATTGTGTTTCTTTGTTGTTTTACCACTTGTTCAAAGTAAGAGGCGACTAACATACAGAAGTCGATATTACAGTAAACCACTTATTTCACTTACGCACACACGTATTTAGCTTACATATTAGGGTGCTATTACCGTTCGCTTTCTAACTTGCATCAATTTCGGAAGACAATAACAGTTCGTGACATGTTTATTTAAGCCAAGATATAGTTTTCACTTTCACGCAACTGATTATAGTTTGATAATGTTTGATGATGTTTCGAATCTACACAATATTTTGTAGTTAATGTATCGTGTTAAATTAGTATCAATATTGATTACCTTGTAACAAGCGCTTATGAAGATACGATATGTAATTATCGTCAGCTTATTTTCCAACGCTGGATTATAAGATTTCTAAGCTTGGAATCATTGTAGGGATAACAGGTCACCACGCAGGGCCAATGTGGATCAATCAGTGCTAATTACTACAAATGCAGTCAGATCAACAGTTTCTCGCGCCTTTCAAAACATGAAGTAATTCGAGAATTAAATACTTTACGATTTTAAGAACGTTGCTTTACTTCTTTAATCATAGGCTGTAAACGCTAACTAAAGCACCAACGAGCTTCTTTCAACTCTTTTGTAAGAATTTGTAAAAAAAATTTAAGAAGACGACCGTGTGGTGTGAAGATAGCGATTGTGGCTTTTGCACTGACGGTCCTGGGTTCGAATTTTAAAATATTTCTATTACATATAATTCCCGCACATAGTTCCACGTTCTATGACTCTTCCTTTACTGTTCAAGCAGCTCGTCTTTGGAACTCCCTCCCGGTTTCTATAAGGCGTGCACAATCCATTGGCGTCTTTAAGAATCTCGTAAGGGAATATTTTCTGTCAATTTAGGCGAGCAACGTATGGATGATGTATCCTACTAACTAGACGTTATGTATGTGTATTATATACGTATGTATGTATTTTTAATTTAGGTATATGTGTTTGTATGCTATGTATTTATGTGTATGTGTGTATATGTATGTATGTATACGTATGTATGTATATGTGAATATATATTTATCGTTTACACCGCCGCCTCTTACGCTTCCTTCCAGTCCTATCCATCCAAAGGTTGTCTGGAAGAGATCGCTCTGAGCGATAAGACCGCCCATTGTAACACTATTTTAAGTTTTCTCTTGTTATCTTATTATTTCAATGTGGTGTTATCAATAAAGTGTTTTGTATTGTATTGTATATAATTCTATCATTATTATTACATATTTTTGAATCATATAAGTATGTCTATCCGTTACCCTAGTATCTATAACACAAGCCTTATAGTGATTACTTTGGGCTAGGCTAACTGATGTGAATGTTAGATATATGATTATTATTATTTACTTATTAAACAATATACTTGCTGGCTTACAGCTTGTCTTAAACGCCAGCAAGTTAATATTATTCATGGTGAGTCATGGTTATTTATATACATATTTCTATGAATATTACCTATCTATGTATCGTAAATGTATACATACATCAATGATGTACAATATTCTGCACAGAAGTGACTCTAACTAATTCAAGCAAACATCAAAATCGAGCAGCAATAAGATTTATAATGATAAATTCGTCTATCGTTTATGAAACAGTAGCGATACTGCCTTTACAACGACGGTCTTAAGTTCAAGTCTCTTAAGGGGCGGATGTTTGTGTGATGAAAACCTAAATAATGGGTATGAATATTACATAGTATCTATAAATCATATATGTATTTTGTCCGTTACCCTAGTTTCCATGAAACTAGCCTTACAGTGCTCACTTTGGACTTAGTGAACTGTGTGAATGTAAGAAACATTATTGAACAATAATTAATCTATGTAAACCTCGTGAAAGAAATAAAGCTTTGACTTTGACTCTAAATATGTAATATAATACAACATATAATGTTACGGCGATTTTTACAAAAAACTCTAGTATTTTTTCGCCGGATAAGTTAGAGAATATTCACTACGAAAAATAGCTTTTATCGTAGTAGTATTATAAAATATGCAATATGCAATAGGCGAATATGCAATAACAAAATATTAAGTTATTGCATATTCGCCTATAGCATTTTTGAATAAAACCACCACTGTATCCACGACAAGTTTCTTCTTTTTTATATATAAATAATCTTGATGTTTCGATTTATTTACTACCACTATTTTGATACCTAAAAAAAAATCTTACTTTTTTTAACTATTTACTTAAAAATTAATAAATTTCATTTATAATTGAAGGCATACTGATTATATCGAATGGGTTTTTGTGTGTGTATTTTATCAAATTCTGTTACTGAATTTTGAATTTCTTATATAACTTGCAACCAAATTGTACAAGAGTCAAATGTTTTTTTCGCGATGTGCGAATATTCGATTTGTTTGCAGCTCCTTTTTGGACTCTTCCTAAAAAACCGAACGTAATGAAATGTGCATGTGTATTTTTATAGTTCTGCAGTTCGTCTTATTTATAAAAGCACATGTTTTTTGCATTTGCATTCGGTTACTTAAAACAATTGCTATTTAATAAGTAAACACTATTGAAATATTTATATAACTATCCATGAATGAGGTACAAAGGCTCGTTTTCATTATACATATATCTGCCACACCCGGCACAGGATCGCTGGTGCAAAAAACTAGGAACACCACTGTTGCACCAAATGGTCGTCTTTATGTATTCATATGCAGTAAAATACTATACTATCATACCAGCGTATGCAGTAAGTATTTATTTTTTGAGGACAATTTGGTGCAACGGTAGCTATCCTACCTTTCGCACCGACGGTCCCAGGTTCGAATTCTGATATATTTCTATCATTATTATTACATATCTATGTATCATATATGTATGTCTATCCGCTGCCCTAGTATCAATAACACAAGCATTAAAGTGTTTACTTTAGGCTAGGCTAATGAATGTGGATGTAATATATATTATTATAATTATTTATTTATGAAACAATTTACTTGCTGGCTTACAGCTTGTCTAAAACGCAAGTTAATATTATTTATACTATAAAAAATGTCGATAGCAGAATAAACTACTACATAATTTACACATTTGTCAGAAATATCTTGTAAAGTGAGTCAAAAAAACAATAATAAATAAACAAATATTTCTTACATTCACACCAATTAGCCTAGTCCAAAGTAAGCACTGTAAGGCCTGTGTTATGGATACCCAGGGTAACGCATAGACATACATGTATGTAATATTATACATACATAGATATGTAATATTCATAGAAATATATATAAACACCCATGACTGAGGTACAAATGCTCGTGTTCATCATACAAACATTTGCCCCTTCCAGGATACGAACCCAGGACCGTCGGTGCGAAAGGCAGGATAGTTACCGTTTCTCTAAGCGGTCGTCAAAAAATAATAAATAGTAATACAATGTAAAATCTATAATCTAAGAACACAAATTTTTTGTTTGTCTGTCCGCTCTTTTTCCCGCTCTTTTTCCATTGTATACGCGTTACCATAGCAACGCGTTACCGGGTCAGCTAGTTATATCAAAGATAATAAGCTAAAATCGTTTATTATGACGATTTAAAATTTCATCTCAAAATATCTTTTGACGTTGCGTATTTAAAAACTTACACACTGATCTCTTAAATAATCATCATTCAGATGATTGGCAAAAAGAGATTGTCGTGTTAATACTATTTTCGTCTTCACCGTCGTAGATTATATTAATCTGTTTTAAGAAACACAAAAGGGGCAAAGTCGTGGTCGTTAAAATATTTGTACGGAGAAAGTCGAATGACCGGTTGCCGGTCCGCCCAAACTTTGGCGAGTATTGGAAAGTAGTTCTGATTACTCGTAAAAACTCATCTTTTTTTTCTAGGTCACACTACTCTTGGTAATTTTTGAGAATTAACATGATTGTGTCTTCTATAGTTTAGTAGCACACAACAACATGACGAATCAAGAAAAATTGAGTATCCTATCGATATAACATCCGTTCTCGCCTAAGTATTATTAGTACCGCATCTTTGATGCTGTATTTTAAAAGGTTGTTGATTTTTACTAAGTATACATAAATTTAAAGGCTTTTTTATTCTTATTTGTTAAATTATTTAATCTTCCCTTATCATCTGTACCATGAAGGTTAGAGAGAAGGAAAACGATCGCTGTAGAAAATAGCGTCCTTGAAGTATGGATAAAATAAGTGAGGCGCTGCGATCGCTAAGTTGTCTCAATAAAAGCGGGCTGTTGTTAAATTTGTACATTACTAGCTGACCCGGTAACGCGTTGCTATGGTAACTCGTTGCTATGGTAACGCGTTGCTATGGTAACGTTAATTGATACAATGGGAAAAGAGCGGGGAATAGAGCGGACAGACAAACATACAAACAACAAATTTGTGTTCTTAGATTATAAATTCAACTAAATTCATCCATTTGTACTTATAAATAGCTAATTTCGCAGATACTACTTACCGCGACGGCAGCGCGGCTGGTGGCTGAAAAATGAACTATAAATTCTACAAATTTTCAGGGACAGGCGGGCTAATGTTTTAGCACGTACCGATCGTTCTCCTTCTCTCTAACCTCCATGACCTGTACACGAAAATATGTCAAAGTAATCTGTCAACATCAAAACGCATTAGCAACTGCGTCAACGCTCAGGAAGTGCGAATGACGCCATTATATGAAAATGTAATTTATTTATGTTTAACTACGATAACAAATCTGTTGTTCCTTTCATTGTCAAGCAAGGAATTACTTATACAACATCAATCATCATATACATATAACACATCCTTGACCATATTCTTGTCGTCTGTGATGGGGAAACTTACCTTGGTACAAAACCTAGATTTTGAAGTTATGGTTTAAGTTCCCGCCTGTCGAAAAGATTGGGTCGCTGGTTTAATTAGTTGCTAAATTAGTACAGTCAATATGTAAGAAAAAGATTTGAACTCTCCGAAAAATTACAAACCGGGATTTGACGTCGCGTATCGTTAGGGGGGCAAGTAATAAACTTAATGTCAGATTTCCGAAGTCCTCCCTCCTGCTGTTTTTGAGAAAATCAAAAAAAAATTGAAAGGCATTTATCTCAGTTTATATAAGTGCTAGCGACCCGTTTTTTTAAATTAAAGAGGACACCGAGGACTACATTTTCTTTCATTGGAGTGACGTCATCCAACTTGAAATGCAAAAGCTAGGTGGCGCGAAAGTTTCAAAAAAGTGGTTTTTTGGTATTTTCATTATGAAATAACAATTTTTTTGCAATAATGTTAATGAGAAAGTTGTTTGTAACAAAATTAGCTACAACTTTTGTTTAAAACTTTTTTCATAAAACTCACCGTTTTCAAACTATAGGCGAAGAAGTGCAGTAATGTTAAATAAAAGGAAAAAAAAGTACAACAATTTTTTAATGTTCCCATAATCCACAATAATCAAACTAGAAGAAGAATTAAAAAACTAAAGGTTAAATTGATTTTTACTTATTTAAATTTTGCGCTGTCAATAAGAAATAGCAAAAAGTTAATACAAAATATTTACAAATTCATCAAAGTTAAAGCTAATTGCAAATTTGATTATAAATTTTTGATTTTTTGCAAAAATAAATTTTGATCTTATATATACTGTTACTACTACATTGTATGTGAAACCGCTTACAATAAGCTATACTAAAACAGCTTTATTGTTATTTGAAAAAAAAAATTGTTAAACAGTTTTAAAATTTAAAAAAATATAAATTAAGTAAACATAACATAACATAACTTTCTCATTAACATTATTGCAAAAAAATTGTTATTTTATAATGAAAATAGCAAAAAACCACTTTTTTGAAACTTTAGCGCCACCTAGCTTTTGCATTTCAAGTCGGATGACGTCACTTCAATGAAAGAAAATGTAGTCCTCAATGTCCTCTTTAATTTAAAAAAAAAACGGGTCGCTAGCACTTATACTTGCTGAGATATATGAATTTTGAAATTTTTTTTGGATTTTCTCAAAAACAGCAGGAGGGAAGACTTTGGAAATCTGACATTAAGTTTATTACTTGCCTCCCTAACGATTCGCGTCGTCAAATTCCGGTTTGTCATTTTTCGGAGCAAAAATTGCAGTTTGACTGTACTAAATGCCGTGCACCGTTATTTACATGTGTAGGACACAAAGAAAAAATTTAAATAATTTTATATTCCAAACTCACCCCAAACCGCAATAGAGTCAAGTTATGAATTTTTCTCTCCGCTAATTATAATTTTCGGCAGCCGCCATTAAAGCCTCTTTTTTCAATCTTGGCGCCAATTCCAATTTTAAAAATGATACTTTTTCATAGAGTTGCAGCACGCTTGCCCATAGCTTGAAAGGAGGTGGAGGATGGTATATAGTAAAATAAATAATGTGTAATCTATGAACTGTGCTGAATTGTATGAGTGTAGCCATAAATTTGAGAATATTAATTATATTCATATATTAAAAAGTCTGAATAAATCCATACTGGAAGTATGCGAGTGAGCCTGGGCTTTAGGAATGTCATTCAATGGCAGTAACAATATTTAATATGTTGCCAAATGATTTTAAAATAATACTAGATTTAAAAAATCTAAAAATCCCACGTTTTTCAGTGACCAAAAAAGAATAAAATAACCCGGCGGGGCCAAGTGAGGGGCCACACAAAACTAAAACTCACCAATCCATCAGTGAGGATTCTTAATTGCAATTGCAGCCGAGACCAACAACACCAAGTACCTTCCGAAACACAGAAACTTGTAAATTATTGATAAACTTTCCGAAAACTACTTGCCTAAGCTGCTCGAAAGTTTTTAACTTCCGCAACCATAACCTGTAACCGTTGCACGATCTAGCTCTTTGAATTCTCGACCTCGCGTAAGGAAAATTCAACACATTTTTATAAAATTCAATAAATTCATCTTAATTCTAATAATCACAAATCTCGTCAGTACGTGTTCCTTTGTGTTATCATTTATACCCAAATTAAAAGCCAGTATATCTAGAATTACCACCCACCACCCCTTATTTACGATCGAATACGTTTGACTTATCAGACAAGAAATTCAAATTTGCTGTGCAATCGTTTCCGTGGTAAAATTTAGAGTTCTGAACGTATCTTCATGAGTCAGTGAGAGTGTATGATTAAAAAAATATTTTTTTTAAAAGCAAATGTTGAATTTGCAATCATTGGAAACTCCTATTAAAGCAAGATGAGTAAAACCTTAAACCTTAAATAAGCAGAAACATTGGTCTGCTCTAAATCTACTCGTATGTGTAATCAATATTTAATTATATATAATGCTGCTGTTTGCAAATACTGAGCGAAGCATTGTGATTATTCCTCCATGGTATGTCCGATTTCAAAACTTTTTTTGCACATTAGTCACGACCACGATGTGAGTTTTGGCGCCAAATTTCATCAATGTAGTATCAGCGGTTTGGCTGTGATCAGCTTTTGAATTTTTCTTTCGGTGATTATTCATTTATTATACTAAAGTCTATATTTTTTTACATAGCCTATGTCCGTCAGGTTATAATCATGTATGTTCATGGCAAAATTCGTTCGAATCGGTTGAACCGTTAAGTAGCAGGAGGGAGACAAGCGAAATTTGTGAGTTGCCTAAAAGAGAGCTTCGCTCAATAAGATTATTAAATATGTTTTCTAATGTATCTCATAATTATTTTTATGAAATGTGTACTTCATTATTTATGATTTATAAAAAATTAAATGTAACAATTGTTTTTTTTTTGTTATCAAACAAAAAACATCAATGGTTTCAAATCAACAACATTGGTCCATTGTCCCATGCTTTAATAAATAATATATGTGCGAGTTTTTGCTTCTTTATTAGAGAACAACTTTATCAGGAGGCGTAAAACCTAGAAATAGCAATTGGATGTGTCGGACGTGGCGTCAGATCCGCGTGCTAATAGCAGCGATATTTACATTAAGGAGTATCATTCTTTGGATTTCTCATCAGCGCAAGGGAGACATACTTTTCGCCAAGGATTCAGTAGAAGGGTATGCAATCGTGCAACACTGTTTATAACACTTGGTTAATATCATCTTGATCACAGGTTATATAAGTAGTTTTTGACAGTTATTTAGTTCTTACACTTTCGCGTTACTTACATATTAAATACTAGCGGCCCGTCCCGGCTTCGCACGGGTAGACAAAATTCTTTTAATTGTTCTAGCATTAAATATAACCTTTGTTACTCAGCGTGAATGTAGCTTTCCAATGGTGAAATTTTTTTAAAATCGGCTTCGTAGTTTTTGAGTTTATTCATTGCAAACATACAAAAATACAAATCTTTCCTCTTTATAATATTAGTGTAGATGTAGAAAACCTCCCGTGAGCATGGCTCCAGTAATGGACTAGAAAAGTCAGGATTAATTATAATAACATTAAATGCGCAGTTAATTCGTTAAAGTGTTTTTTTTTTTAAGATAAGCGTAATTTAATTCAAAATTCAAATTTTTCAAAATTCAAAAATGATTTATTGCATTCATGTGGTGAAATATAACATGTTCAATTAATTTTCTGTACCAGAACATGAACCCCGCTAGGGCATAGCAATATACATACATTATTAAAAAATACAAATACAATACAAAACAAAAATTAAACTACTCAATTAAATGTCAAAAATCAATTAAATATCTAAAAATAAAAGTATACAATTTTAAGTTACAAAAAATGATTAATTTTTATAAATTAAACAATATAATTTTGTAGTATAACTATAAGATCTCTTGAAAATGTTAAGCAGTTGTTTTTATTTTGTTAAAAATATTCTAACATTTTTGAATAAAAACTGTTCTCTGATAATGTTTTCGTTTTGTTCTTTTGGAACAAAGTCCAAGAATCTAATATTAATGAGTGCCTTTAAATCAAAACATACTAAGCATTTTTATACACCTTAACTTTGAATACTTCTTAGGTCTTTTCAAATCCCAAAGGTTCGAAAAAAATGAAGGCAACTTTTTGTTTTAAATGTTTCGCGTCTAATAAGAAAAGCTATTACACAGTTTTTGCCCGATACTTCCACGTAATCGGTCCCTCGGCGTTTCGCAAACTGACGTTTTGAGGTATAGCAATGCCCGCAAGCCATAGATTATATCATGAGAAGTAACTCTTATGAACAAGATCCAGTTTTAGGTCTTTTGTAAAATGTCGTCTGTATCTCAGTGAATTATGAGTGACTATTAGTGCTTTTTGGCGGGAGCTACGGCCATCAAATGTCAGTTAAATAGATTTAGGTTTCTTGTCGATTTAGTGTGTGTTGTCGAATCCTAATCGAATGCTGGTGATCATGCTAAGGCAATTAAAACAAAATAGCGGGAGGTATCTTTCCTGTTTTGAAGCGTAAATTATATGGAGAGGTGAAGCCCCACACTATTACTGGTAGGGTAAAAGGTTATTTCCAGATTCGTTTATCATCCCATGAGCAGTCATCGGTCATAAATCATCTTTAATCAACATTTAATCAACTTTTTTTTTTGACGACTGTTTGTTGCAACGGTAGCGATCCTGCCTTTCGCACCGACGGTCCTGGGTTCGAATCCCGGAAGGGGCAGATGTTTGTATGATGAATACGAGTATTTGTACCTGAGTCATGGATGTAAATATAAATATTACTTATTTATGTATGATATATGTATGGCTATCCGGTATCCTAGTATCCATAACACAAGCCTTAAAAGTGCTTACTTTGGGCTAGGTTAATTGGTGTGAATGTAGGAAATATATATATATTTTTTTTTATTTAAATTAGACAAGAAATTACTGAAAATGAGGCTGCATGGGATTTGCACCCTTTGCCATTCACCGTCGGAAATAATTAAGAAAAAAATAACAAAACCTATTTTGTTATTTAAAAAGAAATAGTTTTTTTTATTTACATTCTTTTGTAAATAAAAAAACTATCCGATTGACATCTTCTTAAGATCGTTTAACACCGGGTCCATACACACAGTGTCCGTCTAGATTAAAATTCTTGGCACTACGTACTTATTTAACTATAAAGTTTAACAGAAATTTGCGACACTGCAAACTTAAAACAATTTCATTTGCCCGAATATCTTACATTTTCTCAGAAATTACTCGTAGAAAGGGTCGAGAGTAATTCGAAAAGGGCTTTCTAAATGTAACGTCAGAATGGTTTAGGAGGCGAATTGGTAATTCAAACATGCTAGCAGATAATATGGTGGATGTAACAATAGTGCTGCGAGAACTTGTAGAACAACCCGATACCAATTGTTCCATCAATAGTACAAATGTTAAGAATAATAGTCAACAGTACTGACTTAAGGGTATCACCCATTTATGAGTTTTATATTTATTATTTTCAGTGCTATCTTGTAGCATAAGAATAGAAAAATACAAAAAAAAAATTAATCGGCTTATATGTGATTTTCATGCAGGACTCGAACCAGCAACTTTAGTATTTCCGGTCCACTGCTTTTCCAACTGAGCGACAGAGCTTTGTGAGCATCCGTCGAAATTTTCTAGTACTTTTTATATTTTACGCTGTAGGCCATCATTGCTTTATCAATGAAAGGACCAGATATCCAATGGTTGCGGGTTCGTATCCCGTCTGAGAATAATTTCTGAGCCGAGTCGATTTGCTTTTTAGTTTTTTCTCTTAAGATGTGTACCCATCGTTGATTAAAAGGTACTGTATGTACGGTCGACAGTACATCAGGCTATACACTCCAAAAGTTAAAGTGTACAATGCAATAAGGTTGGTCGACTGCAAGTTCAGTTCATACTAACTTGATTTTTCGTGATTTCGTGCTATTTCTCCACTTTCTGTATTTGTATATAAAGTTAAGTTTGTGTGTGTGTGTGTGTGTTTGTGTGTGTGTGTGTACTTATTTACTTTAACTTATTTTCCAATTGCTTTGCTTTACAAAACCTTAAAGTCAAACATATATAAAAGATATTATAAGATTTATTACTTGCCACCCATTGCAGAACTAATCTTTGCAAGAGTTGCCTATTTTCCAAACTGCAGATAGAGCTATAGTTCCACATTCCACCGATTACTAAAGACCTGTCCCGGCTTTATACAATGTATGTATAGTAGTATATACTAGGTTATTAATCTTAATATATAAAAGTCCAGTGTCACAATGTATGTTCCCAGTGAACTCTTCACCAACTCAACCGATATTGATGAAAGTTGGTATTTATGTGTATTTTGGTCCAACTGAAGAGATAGGAAAGTTTTTTTTTTTTAATTCATAACACAGCAACGCGTGGCCGGATCAGCTAGTACTATATAAAAATCCAGTGGCACAATGTATGTTCCCAGTGAACTCTTCACCAACTCAACCGATATTGATGAAAGTTGGTATTTATGTGTAATTTGGGCCAACTGAAGAGATAGGAAAGTTTTTTTTTTTTACTTCATAACACAGCAACGCTTGGCCGGATCAGCTAGTACTATATAAAAATCCAGTGGCACAATGTATGTTCCCAGTGAACTCTTCACCAACTCAACCGATATTGCTGAAAGTTGGTATTTATGTGTAATTTGGTCCAACTGAAGAGATAGGATAGTTTTTTTTTTTATTCATAACACAGCAACCTGTGGCCGGATCAGCTAGTACTATATAAAAATCCAGTGGCACAATGTATGTTCCCAGTGAACTCTTCACCAACTCAACCGATATTGATGAAAGTTGGTATTTATGTGTAATTTGGTCCAACTGAAGACATAGGATAGTTTTTATTTTAATTTATAACACAGCTACGCGTGGCCGAGTCAGCTAGTACTAATATAAACACATGTGTTCATATTAGTATTAATTAAGTATATACCAAATGTGCAAAATTTAAAGAACAAATAATATGTTGGTAACTAAGTGCATAAAATAGTTCAAATAGATACGGGGTTTAGTTTTTATCGTCACTCATTCATTTTGGAGCAATTTTATTTGAAACTTTATTTAATGCAATCAAAAAAGAGCTAGTTTTCTATAGCGTGAAACACATTATTCATATTCCCCTCGCCATAATGAAAATGCTTATGTTACAAGTGAGTCCACGTCCATGCCATACCTGCCTTGACACCTTAACCGATTAGCTCTATCCGGCTTATTTTACAAAAAAAAAAACGATTAATTACAGGTACATTTATTTCGTCATACCGAAATTCAGTTGTAGGTGTTTGTACCCGCAGCCGTGAGTTTCACAGTCAAGGTCTTAATCGCTAGACTAATCCGGTTTCGGACAAATGACTTTCATTTTTTATAAAGAACGGTGTCAAATCAATGTATTCATATCCGTTAATAGTATAAACTCCCATTATTTACTTGTCAATGACTTGTAGAAGGCTGTAACTCTCTAATGCGCTATTTTGTCGTCATATGCCGAGTCACAGGCTAGTAATCGGTCAAATGCTCACCTGTTTGACCTAGAGTAGACCTATAGAAACTCACGCAGAACTCGAACGAAACATAAATTATGCTTGATTTTAATGGAATATTGACGCAATTTAAAAACAACTGAGATTCAGCTATTAAGAATTTGCTTCGTAATGTATTTGATTCAAGGAATAAGCTAACAATAATAGAGGCTTTCATTTCAATAATAATGTACAATGAAATATTGAAGACTGTGAGCCTGTGAATCCTATAGTGCATTCTTAAGCCTCGCATTAACCGGATGATTCTTTTTCAAAAATAATTAAACATATAAAAACAAGAAAAGAACCCGTATTTCAATCATTACTTTTACTTCACAACAATGTAGTGTTACTTACTCATGTTGAAAAAGAGGAGTTAAAATAAATTATTTTTTAAAATAATGTTCCAATTCAGGAACAATATAGGTATATGATATATATGATAACTGAAGAATTCTTACAAAAGCTAAAATTTTAGAATTAGTGTACGGTAAAACATACATGCCTTATATACTATAATACATATGTATTTAATTGTGTTAATTTAGCGTTCTACTTACTTAGCATTTACACATTTATGCACAATATCAATTGTGTAGTGTATTACACTCATACGTATCAAACGGTTGTTTACCTTATCATCGTACAATATCACTTAGCAGTAACTTATATCATTTTATATCATTAATCAACAAGTGTTAATTCACCCGACTGCGGAACCTCGACACGTAAAGTGAAAGGAGTCCCAAGCGAGTCTATAGCAAATGGTAACGGACGCAGCGATGGCGTTGCGCGCGCGCCGGCGAAAGAGACAAGAGAGCGAGCACACGGCATTCACCATTGCAATCTCCGCGAGAAAACCCGTTTCAACGCAAAAAAGTCGAGTAGAAATTTCGTGCCGACATCGAAAGTCGAACGAATTTCGACAAAATATAACATACGACCTTTTTACGCGGAACTTGTGAACGATACGTGTTACTGTGACAGTAGGGGCGCAGGCGCATGCCGAATGTGTCACGGGAAATAAGTAGGATACCGACGTGAAATGGAATAGTGAATTTCAGTGGACCTTAGTGAATTTCTACGAGTTTTGGATGTGATTTTTTGTTGTTGTGACGCGATATGTAAACTTGAGTGCATTGATCGATGTAAAAGGTGATAAAAAAAAACTCAGCTGATTTCTCTTTCTATACCAGACGGATTCTTTTTTGGTGAGAGTTTTTTATAATGGATTTGTTCGACTATTCGAAAATGTAAGTAAATTACTCATTATTATTTAAGATTGTGTTAACATTTAACCTAATTATTAAAAAAAATTATTTTTCTTTAAATGAACAAGTAATGCTATAGGTGTTTGAGTTTTTTAAATAATTTGTGTAAAATCATTCAGAGAAGAATTTTCCAATTAGTTTACTAAATATTGCTCCAAGTTGCATGATTGCTGGTTAGAGTATTAATTCATTCTAAGTTACTTTATATGTTTATTAATAAAATTGGGTTTTTGTATTGATTTCTACGTAAATGTCAAAAACTTTCAACATCTTACCTGTGTGAAAATTTAAAGAGCATCTCGAATTTGTTACATAACATTATTAGATTTAGACTATTCTGAAACTACTCTTTTAGACTACTACTCTACTACAACAACTAAGATTTAACTAAGATAAAATATTTTTCGTTACTCCACATATTAAGTTTAAAGATCAATATGAGTATATAAGCAAATTGCATTACTATCATATTTTGTTTGAAAGCATTTTTTGATGCGCAATAATCAAGTCTATCATTTGACCTTAATACACTACACCAATGAATCTGGTCATAAACATGTCACTTCGATTAGAAACTAGCATGGGATTTCTTACATTAGGTGTTTGCACTAATACTCGCTTGGGTATTTTCACTATGATATATGATCTTGAATATATATCGCACTGCCAGTGAACTGAGTTATAATTCCAGATTACTCCAAAAACACATAAGGATATTATGGCATTATTAACGCACTTCCGGAAATTTTGACAATTCGAGCTTTGTAGAACTAGAGGTGCATCTATGCTAGACACGACTGTCCCATGCATAGTCACGAGGTAGAGATCACCAGGTGATTTAAATTAAAAAAAAAAATAATAAGTATAAATAATAAGCAGAACTAAATTATGGTACTTACATGCAAAAATCTATTTTGTTCGTCGAAAACAGAAATACAGATTTCTATGAGAATTTCGAAAGTTTGATTAGGTCTTGATAAACAACAATGCCACGTTTCTATTCAACTGGAAAAAATATAAATGATCTACATCACGTATAAAATACTTATTATCATATTCTACTTATTAAGGGTTAAAGTGCTATTGTGATATTTATTTCTTAAACATCATACATTTAAACAAAACAACTTAAGTAGATCGAATATGATACGCTTAATGCATATTTAATCCTGACGTTTCGACTCCTTTATAGGAGCCGTGATCACAGGATCACAAAGGTATTGGTCGTCTTACTACCTTCACAATATTTTTTTATCGGGCTAGTTCCTAAATGTTAAAGTTATACGAATGAAATTGTTATTTTTTTGCATTTTATACAGATATTAGTTATATCTACGATAACAGTAAACTACTGATTCTATCACCAGTTCAAAAATTGGAAGGTCCTTTCGACTTCCGACGAACTCGGTCCGAGTTTCTTTTTTCCGATAAATGTAGCTTTATTTAACTGCTGTTGCTTTTTTTCGTGTTTATTGATGATCATTCAAATTGGTTCATCATCATGCATCAAAGAGAAAATACAATTGAATTGAGAGCTTCTTTCTTCTTGCGGCGTACGTTGTTCTACAAAAACAAACCATTATCTTCAATGAACCCACTTGTTTTAACACAATGCTTTTCATTAATTGTAAGTATGATTTAGTTTAATTTATAATAATAAAGATTGTACTGTAATACAGCTGTTTAGATAAAAACACAAACTATTTTTCGTTCTATTTTCTTCGTGGTTAAACTACATCTCATATTAAAATTTGCCTATGTTTGTAACCACTTTTGCAATCTGACCAATAACCGACAAAAAACTTAATTATTTCATAATAAGCTTGATTTAGGTGAGATGTACAGTCGACGACATATACACTTTGTCGTTTAGACCTATTTTACGTCATGATTATGATGATAATTCTAATTTTAGAGTTTATAGGTTGATGTACTGCTGCCTGTATAAATCTGAGAAATCTGAACAATCTAGATTAGAACCTTAAAACAAAAGAAAATAGTTTCATTTTGTTTTCCAAATTTTAAATTTACTTACCTCTTTATCTGCTAATTTAAAAACCATGGCTATTGTTATATGTCTGACACATGTCAGAAATAGGTTAATATCACTCGAATAGTGCGTAAATGGCAAAAAAAACGTGTTTTTTACTTCGTTATACAGTAGAAAGTTGTTTTTCTCAGCTGCATATATGCAAATGTTAATTTAAACATTGAATACCTTAAAGAATGGTACGAGTACTTGTAATTCTATACTTTTATGTCGTTTTCTCCACGTTTACTTAAGTACGAGAGTTTGATGTGGTAATACAAGTTGCCAGTCATATAAAGTCATATTGTTTTTGGGAAGTTTTCTTTTTTTTCCGTAATTGGTGACAGATTATCTCTCGCTATCTGGATACGAACAGACGTGACCCGTTGTTTTTTTATATTTTTTTGTAGGTTTGGTATTAATTTTATTGTATGCTTTGGTTTTTTTTTATTAAGTAGCGGGTGTCATATCGAAGCGGGTGGTCACTTTTGTTGCATTCATTATTCATTGGAATTAAGATTTTTTTACACTACGAAATGCACTTTGTAGCAGAGAAAATATTTCATATTCATATTATTTATTGCAAGCCACATTTAAGTATACAAAGGCACTAAGATCTAGTGTTGCATGTGACACCCTGTGAGGAGGTAGCAATTTAAACTTAACAGAGAGATGAACAACTAATTTGAGGATTAAATTTACAGTAGTTATAAATATTTTAAACAGAAATATATTGAATAAACTTATTCAAATCATTATATATTTTGATTAATTATAGTCAATGTTTTCATTCTTATACTCACCAATTAGTAACATCGCCAATTTGTAACAATTTTTTATTTTCAAAATTTTGTTTTTTTATTACTTAATTTTATAACTAGTTAATTCATTCGTTTATTTTACTACAGAAACCAAATAAAAGTTTTAATTATAATTTCTAAAATTTTACAAAAATAATAGTCCACTTTGGAACGTAGGTATTTATCTCAACAAATACGCTTGATTTCGGTACTGCATTAACTATATATATTTATTTATTCTCATAAAGGCACAAAAACAGACAACAGACAAAATGGACAATAAAAAAAAACACTTACGGCTAACATCGAGCGTGTCTGCGACCAATTACAATTGTGCACAGCACTTTTAAAATTTAATTACAATTAAATTATACAATACTATATTATATACTATATTATACAATAAACAATACAATAACAGGACAACTTAAGAAAAACACTAACGAGGAAGAAAAAATGTACTGTACCGTCTATTCATCCTAACTTGTCACATTAGGTAAACAATCTTGGCACTCCTTTTTATTGAAAATACAACATTAAAAATCAACTGATAACTAGATTCAATAGGTTTTAGTCTATAATAACGATTTATTGTAATAGATTATTGACTTTGTTATTATATTATTTTTAAATAGGTGATTTTGTTAAAAAGTTGTGCCAAGATTGTTTACAAAATAGTACAAGTTAGACTGAACAGACTTTACCAATTCATTGTCCCAGATTTATAACACTATGAATGAAATTCAATACGATCATATTGGCTGTCAATATTTTAACACATGACTGAGTCACATCGCATGATCGTACGTATACTGCCAATTAAGAAAACACGGAATTCTTTAATCTACTTTTCGAATCCTTTTGTATATCGAATAGATATCTTTATCATTATAACTTATTAATTTCATCAAATATAAACTATTAATCATTGTTAAATTATATTATATTATTTTCGGAATAGTTTTGTCTTTATTCCTTTTTTAAGTGGCTTTACTACATAGTCTATCGTTATTATTTTATTTCTATTATTGTTCTCTGGGCACATACAATAAAAAAAAAATATAAGCATCAGCTCTGCTAAAACAAAAGAAGCTATGTCATTGTATTTTTATATCTAACTAGCTGACCCGGTAACGCGTTGCTATGGTAACGCGTTGTTATAGTAACGTTATTGATACAATGGAAAAACACACAAACAACAAATTTGTGTTCTTAGATTATAGACTAGCTGACCCGGTAACGCGTTGCTATGGTAACGCTTATACTATGGAAAAGGAGCGGGAAAAAGAGCGGACAGACAAACAGCGATCTGTTAAAATATATATATATATATATATCTTTATATCTAGTAAAAAAATTGTCTTAAAACTGAACATTATTTTCCGGTTCATTTTTGCCATAGTCAATTTCAATTTTTTAAACTTTTGCTTTCATTTTGTAGTATGAGAAAATTAAAAATAACATAATCATAACATAATAACTGAAAAAATTATGATAATCTCACAGTATAAAAAATATACTATACATTTTACAATTTTTAGCTATCTAGCAAATTTAAACAAACAAACTTTCACATATATAATAATACGACTAGTGAAGTAATACATAATGACAATTATTCTAAGGAGGAAGAAAATATAAGGGTTATATGTATGAATTACTTTTCTTTTTTATATTTTCCTGTTTACTCACTTATAGAACCAAGTTTGTCAAATGGATAAATTCGTTATTTAAACAAATTTTCAGTTTATTTTTAGGTATAATCCATCAAAATTATTCCACATAAATGTAAGGCTGGCTTATAATTCTAATAGAAGTGAAAATATAGTGCCAGGCCAGCGGTGGCTAGCTATCTAGCTGTCACTTACTCGATCTGAAAGACGACAAAGAAAATAAGCATATAATCTTTCTGCTTTGCACATGTCAAACATAAAAGCCAGTTATTTATAATTTTGAAGTAATTTAAATGATAATGATTTTTTTACATTATTACTAAAACACTTTTTTATTTACGAACAGTCTGAAACTGATTCTATTCTTATCTAAAGTCGTTTAGGGGTTTTATAAAATTACCTGATATTATTTTGGAGTCACCTTCTTTTAAGTCATATTTGAATAGAAACCTTAATTTATCGAATGAAGGTGCCCCTTGACTGAATACACGTCCTTAACAAGTCTGTAATCTTTATTAAACTAAAAATAAATATTTGTTTACTGTCAAAGATTTTTCAATCCATATGGCTAACCTCGATATAAATGATCCTCAATCCTAAATCACTTAAAGTCTCTCAATCGGAAGTTTTTCCGTATCTGGATCACGCAACAACTTTTATTAATCTGTGGTAGAGTTATGAGAAAAGTTGCCCAGACACCGATCGGATTTGCACGAGAGCCCTCTACCGACTGTAAGGTATTCAATAAAACTGCATAGAAATTTACATTTTTACATTTATTATTTTGAATACTGTGTGTAATAGTAACTGTTTAATTTACTTCGATAATATTCATATAACACTTCACTTCGATAATACTAATGTATAGAAATGGAAGAGTGAACTCATCTGCTACAGGCATTTGCTTACTAGGTGACTTCAACCACTGATAAAAGATTGTAAAAAAAATTAACGAAATAAATTATATTATTATTAAAAAAAAGTAGTCCGTCAATTTAATCAGTTAGTTAATAGTTACAATAGTGACAATTATTCATTGGCTTGATATTTGTTTAAACACTCATTACATAATTGAAGAGGTTTATTACAAACTTGATTATAAAATTAATTATACAATTAAAATAATAATTTATGGATATCGATGGCACAGCAGTTTGTATCTTCGGCAGTGGTTAGTGTTGGAAGACCAAATCATCGGATGAATGTTGCAAAATGTACTATTTGCAACTTTTTAAGGACATATCAAGCTGTTGTTTCCGACTGCATCTCCAGTCGTTAGCACGCACTAGTCCCGCGTGGTAGTAATGGCTTTTCCTAGAAGTGAAGACACGATTATAGTGAGATAATTCAATAACATGTGTTTAATTACTTTAGTTTGCTTTGACATATATATTAGGCGGGAAGAAGTCTCAGTTTTGAACAAAAATCAAAGTTTGATAATTATAGATGAGTGCAGAATTAAAGGTTGCATACTCTGCATTTTTATATTGCATACTACTCGATATGAAACAAATGTTAACCGAAAGATCTTCCATCATATCCAAAAAGAGGCACAAAATTAAATAAAATACCTTTAAGAAGATCCAATTGAGCAGCATATTCTTGATTTCTCTAGGAAATATCGTACATCGTCTGGTGTTCGCCATTCTCAAGTAATAATCCTTAAAATATTTATATTGGACAAGCTAAAATAGACGAACCATTCGTTACTTCAGTCACCGATAACTGTAGTACCAATCTAAGAAAAGACAGATTCAGTGTCTGACTTACCGATAAAAGATATTGGAAAGCTTCTATCAAGTATTTGTCCTATAAAAACATAGCTAAGACAATTCTGAAAAGAACGGCAAAATAATAATATTTTATCTACAAGAAAGTAAAGCTAAATGCAAAAGAATTAGTAAACAATGTAATATGTATTTTTCTTGATCTTTTTTGGAACTTTCGTTACGTATTCCTTCAAATATTGTGTAGGTAGAGTATTAATATGCATCATGCTCGGGAATGGATAGTTATTCTGGGGATAAATTACTACTGACTACTAATGTTGTGATACCTTGAAATGTCATTAAATAAAGTATTTTTAATTACTTATGCTTAAACTACGACTTAGTAGTTATTTTACTAGAATTGCAGTTCGTTCAATTGTTTTTACTAAACATTATATGTAATGCTAATGTGATCATCTTTATATTGAAGTCTTTAGCGACTTTTTCTATGTGTGTTTAGGGTTCTTATTGATTTTAGTTAGATTGAAGAACGGAACGTAGACTTATAACTTGTAACGTTGTGTTAAAAAACCAGTTCGGTTGAATGCCAACACTTGCGGACTGGTGGATCGACGCGGGAGATCGATAACTCGACTCCGGCCCGCAAGACGATTCGGTTCAATATATGATTAAATATTAAACCGGTTTTCTATATAATTGTGACGACTTGTGTTACCTGAGTGTACTGTGACTGTTATATTCCCGTACTGGGAACGCCGTTGGGGGCAAGATTAACACAGGATCCTGATTCGTTGTCCCTCAACATCGGAATACAAACCTGAGCAGCTGGATGGGAGACGAGGAGACCTAGGAGAGTGGTATTCTAGACGGCTCGTACTCTCTTCATCTTATGACCAGGCTTGTACCCACTTTTACCACCCAAAGTATTAAATTACTTCCTAGTTTTTGTTCGCGTTTTATTTGATACTTTTCAAAGGAACGCGACAGTGGCGCCCATATACGTGGTCTAATGGTCATAACTTGAATACTTTTCAGTACCAGCTTACTATTTAGTTTAGCTTAGAGGTGTTGGGTTCTTTTGGCGAGTTTTTTCTTTTTTTTTGTAAAACGATTGTGTATATCAGCTGGTGTGATTAATTGGATGAAATAGTTTTAAATTAAACTTTTATTTGTATAAGAATTGTGAAAACTTTATTTTTATTATTATTTTGTGGGTAGGTACATTGTTATTTTATATTACTCATACCAGTTGAAATTGATTTGTTGTCTTATTTCATATTTTTGCCTTCTTCTTGCTTAGGTTTTTAGATTAACTATTATCAAAAAGTAAATATTTATTTACATTTTTGGTGCAAAACACTCTTTGTAATAGAACGGAATAGGTGTTGGCTAGTATTTATTATTACGCTTGCTTTACGTTTTGATTTTTTATTGTATGTTTTGCACAACATACCCAGGGTCTGTAATACTCTGACATGGCGTATCCTATTAAGTATTTACTATTACAAAAGTCTGAACTTAGTTATGAGGTCGCTATTCGTGGCGAGTTACCTTCCGATAATGTAGCAGGTTTAAGACGACAGGTCACAAAGTTGACACAATTGTATCCTTCCGACGAATTTTAGACTCGGTTTTTGAATTTCCTGAAGAAATTAAAAGTTGCACTGATACCTTAGAGAAAGTAAAAAGTAATTTAGATTGTCTTAAATCTGGTTACAGTGACTCTCTTTTCAACAGAACTAGCGCTTTATTAAACCACCTTTACTACAGAATTCAAAGAATGGAAAAGCCTGATAGTGCTGAGGGTCACGCTGTATTATCAAAGGTTCAAAAGAGTTTCGATAAGTATTATAGTGACGTGCTGAGTCTTGCAAAATCATCTTCTGGCGAGGGCATGCTTGAGACTTCGGAAGCAGCTCCGGAAAGCAAAGTTACAGGCAATTCGAATGGTGCTGGGTTAAATATATCGGTCACTTGTGAGCGGGGTGTTGTGAGTGAGCTATCTAAACTCAAATATGACGGGAAATCATGTGTACGTGCGTTCATTCAGAAAGCCGAGGAATTTCGTGTTTCAAAGGGCGTTACGGAGATCAAAATGCGTCAATTTGCGATCGATATATTTATTGGTGATGCCTTACACTGGTATCGTAGTATCAGTGATATCTGTAGCGATTGGACCTCTTTGATTTAACATCTTAAGGAAGATTTTGATATTCCAGATTATGACTATAGAATGATGTCGGAAATTCGTGACCGTACACAAGGAGATGATGAAAGCATTGTTGTATATTTATCTATTATGGAGGGTATGTTCTCTCGGCTTAGCAAGTCAATGTCTGATGAGGATAAAATTGAGGTTCTACTACATAATATTAGTCCCTGTTACTCCAATATAATTGCTGCGAGTCCTAATATTAAATCAATTCAAGACTTGCGAGAGGTTTGTAAGAACTATGAACGTATTAAGGTTCGCTCAGATAACTATCGTCAACCACCTTCCCTTAACTCCAAAATGCTCGCGCCTGAATTTTGTTATCAGTCTCATAAACGTAAAGAGCAAAATAAACATTTTTATACTCATAACTTCTCTAATTCCTCGAAATCTTTTAAAAATGACGCTCCTTTTAAGCCTCCCGAATGTAGAATTTCTGAGATTTCAACACCTTATTGTTTTCGTTGTCGCGTTAATACTCATTCTATGAAAGAATGCACGGCCGAACGAACAATTTTTTGTTTTGGTTGTGGTCAAAAGGGTGTTCGCAGGCCAGAATGCACTAAATGCAGGGTACCAGCGACTTCTACCTCCTCTAATACTAATTCAAAAAACTAATAGCTGAAAATTGCAGAAAATCAGTAACTAATCATTTTAACAGCTCGGAGTGGTCTGATTGGTTACTGTATCTCAAAAAATTTTTTTCTACTTGTTCTAATCCTGTTTCTGCAATTTTCAATGCGAAACCGAGAGGGGATCCCCGTCCATACGCAAAAATTTCTATTAGTAATGACGCACTTAGCATGTACGGTTTACTAGATTCAGGTTCTGCTGTTACGATTTTGGGCAACGATTCACATAAACCCTTACTTGAGCTTGGTTTAACATTATGTACAGATTCTATACTCTCTGTTACTGCTGCTGGAGGTCATAAGTTGTCTTCAATTGGATACATGCATCTGCCGGTGATTTTTGAAGACAAATTTTCAGTTATTAAAGCCCATGTTATTCCCGAGATCGAGACCATGCTTATACTGGGTATCGACTTCTGGGACGTCTTTAAAATTTGTCCTAAATACTTGAGGAACTCCGGGAATCTGTTTAGAGACGATCCTAGCTCATCCATAATTTCGAATTCAATAGAACCATACTTACACTCCTACGAAAATCTTGATAAACCTCAAAAGTTAATCGCTGATAACATTATTAAAAAGTTTAAAACAATATCTTTCTCTGAAAAGGGTTTGGGTAGAACCCATTTAATCACACACTCTATTAATACGGGCGACGCAGAGCCAATTCGACAGCGTTACTACCGAATGTCTCCCGAAAAACTTAGGATCATTACTGAGCAGGTAGATGAAATGTTGGCGTTGGATGTTATTGTACCTTGTGAAAGTCCATGGTCTTCTCCTGTACTGGTAGTCGGCAAGAAAGATGGGAAGCCTCGCTTCTGCTTGGACAGTAGGAAGCTAAACTCGGTAACCAAAAAAGATGCTTACAGTTTACCGTATGTCTCTGAAATTTTGGACAATCTTAAAGATGCTAGATTCTTGTCTAGCATAGATCTGTCTAAGGCTTTTTGGCAGATATTAATTAATGAACGGGATCGTGAAAAGACCGCATTCTATGTTCCTGGGCGAGGGACTTTCATGTTCAAAACTACTGCTTTTGGGCTTACTAACGCTCCAGCTACTCAACAAAGGTTGGTAGATATTCTATTCGGTCCTGAATTCGAATGCAAGGTCTTCTGTTATCTTGATGACGTCATAATTATTAGCAATACATTCGAAAAGCATGTTTCGCTTCTCCAGCGAGTTTTCGAAAAACTTAACTCCGCTAATCTTACCATCAACTTCGAGAAAAGTAAATTCTTTAGAAGTGAGTTACGGTACCTTGGTTATGTTATCGATGCACAGGGTTTACGTACCGACCCGGAAAAGGTACAAGCTATTTTAGATTATCCAAATCCTATAAGCAAAAAAGAGGTCAAGCGTTTTCTTGGTACTGCGTCATGGTATAGGCGTTTTATACCACAGTTTAGTACAGTCGCAGGGCCATTGAATAAGCTTACTTCGACGAAAAAAACTCTCCACTCTTTAATTGGACACCTGAGGCTGAGAAAGCCTTTCTCGAGTTAAAATCCCGGCTGGTTCAAGCACCAGTGTTAGCATGTCCAAATTTCGAACAACCATTCGAAGTACACACCGACGCTAGCAGCTTTGGGGTCGGTGCCATGTTGGCTCAAACTATCAATGGTATTGAACATCCGGTAGCATATATGAGCCGATCTTTAACAAAACCAGAAAGAAATTATAGTACCACTGAACGCGAAGCTCTTGCTGTATTGGTTGCTCTTGAGCATTGGCGTTGCTATCTGGAAAGCGGGAAAACTTTTAAAGTTTTCACAGACCATTGTGCTCTTAAATGGTTTATGTCACTGTCTAATCCAACTGGGCGACTGGCTAGATGGGGTGTTCGCCTATCGTCTTTCAATTTTGAGGTCGAACATCGTCGTGGAAAGGATAACGTCATCCCTGATGCTCTATCTAGGTGTGTACCAGTAGACGCCATACTAGGTGATCCTTCTTCAACTGCTAGCACTATTACACAAGACAGTTGGTATCTAAATATTTTTAACGGCTGCCAAGACACGCCGATTAGTTTTCCTAACTATCGCGTTGAAGGGGGTGTTTTATTTAGGTATATGAAGAATAAAAATATTCTCACGTCGGAATTTGACTGGAAAGAGGTGGTTCCTAAGGAATTACGTGAACAAACCATGATTACATGCCACGCTGAGCCTACTGCAGGGCATTTCGGAGTGTTCAAGACATATAAGCGCTTGGCACTTCGCTTTTACTGGCCTGGTATGTATAGTGACGTTGTGGACTTTATAGCTCGTTGTGATATTTGCCTAGCGTATAAATTACCTACACACGGCACACTTGGAAAGATGGGCAGACCTAAGGATGTCTCTCGACCATTTCAGGTTCTCTCTATTGACTTGGTTGGACCTTTACCGAATTCTAGGAGGCAACACTGTTACATTTTCATTGTAACCTGCTGTTTTTCGAAGTATTGCTTCTTATTTCCCCTCCGCCGGGCCACCGCTGATCTCGTTTCCCGGCATTTGGAGAATAATGTTTTCTTGGTGCATGGTATTCCTCAAACTATCATTCTTGATAATGGGTGTCAGTTTATAAGTAACGAATTGGACAACCTATTTAAAAAATATAAGGTACCCAAGATACATTTTACACCTAAGTACACACCCCAAACGAATACAGTGGAAAGGTACAATAAGACCATCGTAACAGCCGCATCGTATCTACGTTAGTAGATAATGACCATAGATCTTGGGATCTAAATTTGCCTCAAATACAATTTGCTGTAAATAATTCAGTAAATGAAAGTACTGGATATACTCCTGCGTTCTTGGTTCATGGTAGGGAATTGGTGACTTGTGGGTCTAACTATATCGATAACGATTCTCAGGATTTCGTATTCTTACCTCGTGATACTTACGCTGAGAATTTGGGTCACTTGTCGAATGTTTTTGGCAAGGTTCAAGCAGCACTTTGGCACGCCCATATTAAAAATACGCAACGATATAACTTGCGGAGAAAAGAATTTGAGTTCAATGTAGGCGATGTTGTCTGGAAGAAGTGTTACGTTCAGAGCGATAAGGATGCTCATTTTTGTAAAAAATTAGCCCCAAAGTACCAAAAATGTCGCATTACAGCTAAACGTTCGCCATTGGTATATATTTTGGAAGATATGAATGGCCGTGATGTTGGTGTATGGCATATTAAAGATCTCAAAATTGTAGGTAGACAACCAAAGTAGTACACATGGAAGTACTATTGTGTTGTAAACGGATTTACTCTAGGTAAAATCCTTTCCTAAGGAAGGGGGTACTGTAACGTTGTGTTAAAAAACCGGTTCGGTTGAATGCCAACACTTGCGGACTGGTGGATCGACGCGGGAGATCGATAACTCGACTCCGGCCCGCAAGACGATTCGGTTCAATATATGATTAAATATTAAACCGGTTTTCTATATAATTGTGACGACTTGTGTTACCTGAGTGTACTGTGCCTGTTATATTCCCGTACTGGGAACGCCGTTGGGGGCAAGATTAACACAGGATCCTGATTCGTTGTCCCTCAACATCGGAATACAAACCTGAGCAGCTGGATGGGAGACGAGGAGACCTAGGAGAGTGGTATTCTAGACGGCTCGTACTCTCTTCATCTTATGACCAGGCTTGTACCCACTTTTACCACCCAAAGTATTAAATTACTTCCTAGTTTTTGTTCGCGTTTTATTTGATACTTTTCAAAGGAACGCGACAAACTGTAGATTTTACTGTTGGAAGATCATATCATCCGATGAATGCTACAAAATTTTCTATCTGCAGCTTTTCTGAGGACAAGTTAAGTCATTATTTCCGATGAGTCGTTAGCACGCACTAGTCCCGTGTGGTAGTAATGGCTTATTTTTCTTATGACGTCTTTTCGTCAAGAAAGGCTTTCCCTAGAAGTATTATTATACGATTATAATGAGACAATTTAATTAAATGTTTTTAATTACTTTAGTTTGCTTTGTCATATATTTCAAGCGGGAAGAAGTGTTTAAGGTTCTTATAGATTTTAATTAGATTGAAGAACGGAACGTAGACTTATAACTGTAGATTTTCCAGACAAAGTTTTTTTCTATCTTGTATTTTTTTACTGTAGTAAAAAAATGCACTCGTAAAAAGTAGTATAAAATGACCCCGTTGTAATTTCAACAATGAATATTGCCAAGTAAACTGTTACGGTCTGTTAGTCAATTCACATACGTGGATTCCAAAGTACCTTGTGACTTTCTCAAATAACTGTTTTAGTCAAAGAATAAAATCCAAACCGCTTTCAAATAACGTTTCATGTCCCAATCCAACATTTTTTGTAACCGTTAATCTTCTTACTTTAAACAAAACTTTACTAAATACCATAAAAAATAACATTAAAACAGTTATTGGTATAACGTTTACTTCACCATTTAAAAAGTACATCATTTCAACACATATATAGTATACTTGATGACAGGGTAAGTAACTAGTATAGTTGCGATCCTGCCTTTCGCACCGACGGCCCTGGATTCGAATCTGGGAAGGGGCAGATGTTTGTGTGATTAAAACGAGCATTTCGTCGTTGCGACTTTAAGACCTCCTTTGTGTAAAATTCATGTTTACGAGATAATCGATAAAAAGTGTCTACTGAAAGAATGTGAAGAAACTAACTCCAACATATTTGTTGGAGTTAGTTTTGTTGGAGTTAATTCGAAAAAAATGTGAAGAAACTAACTCCAACATAGTTAGTTTCTTCACATATTTTCAGTAGACACTTTTTATCGATTATCTCGTAAACATGAATTTTACACATAGGAGGTCTTAAAGTCGCAACGACGATTTATACCTGAGTCATGGGTATTTATATAAATATTTCTTTATATATTGCATATTTATGTATCATATAGGTGTATATGTCATAACATAAGCCTTAAACTGCTTACTTTGGACTAGGGCAAGTGTCAATGTAAGAAATATTATTATTATTATATTAATATGAACTTACTTTTGCCAGCCTGCGACTTCTCTAAGTAGAAATTGTTCAAAATCTACCCTATCCAGTAGTTATTAAAAGTAGCTCGTAAAAAGGAATTAAAGAAATAAGACAAAATATATCCCACGGAAACAACTTGAAGAGTATTTGAATAAATAATCCAATCCCTTTTTCTCATAGGCTACGTGGATGTCAAATTTTCGCATCGTTGAAAGAGTTGAGTCGTGATGTGATAACAAGATGATATTAAGATTAGGACGCGAAAGTGAATTGGCAAAATTCCTTCTATAAGGTCAGGATTTTATGTATATTCATAGTTTTTGAAAGGTAATTTACTTTAATACACCGAAAGTGCACTTTTCTCTGGTGTGTATCTAGTATTATTTTATTGACAAATTTTAGCGTAATTTTATAAGGTATTTCATTAAGATCAAAGATTTATTAATCTGTCAAAAGTTTTTGTATTATTAAAATAAAGTTTATAGTTCAGAATTTTCGCATTATAACACGATAAATAATAAAAATACCAAGTGCCATAATTTATTTACAGAGAATACTATATCGTATTACATATTTAGGCTCTAATTTGATGACTAATACGGTCATCCGGCTTATTATTTACTTTCGCTTATTTTCTCCCAAATAAAAAAAAAAACAGAAACAAATTGATTTTATTTTAGTTATAATTTATTTAGATGTAAATATGTAGCGGGTTAAATAAAAAAACATAAATATAAGGAATCAAAATTTAAATCATTTTTATTTATTTACTAGCTGGTGCCCGCGACTTCGTCTGCGCAGGATTAGTATTTCGAACAATATGTTTATAAATTGTAGCCTATGTGTTATTCTGATGTATAAGCTATATTGTGATAAAGTTTCATTCAAATCCATTCAGTAGTTTTTACGTGAAAGAGTAACAAACCATACATCCATACTTACAAACTTTCGCCTTTATAATAGTAGTAGGATTATGTGGCTACATGAAAAAATTACAACAAAATATTCCTTTAATACTTATTTTGATTGAATCCAACCTAGTAGAGGATAATATAATAGTGAATAATACATTAAATATTAAAAAATTGAATAAATAAGTCGTGAATCCGGTAAAGGTGTTTTTATTTCAATGTTAAAGTTATGGCCATCTGAGTTGTTATGGCCGTCATAATATATTGTTACCCGTCAAGCGTTGCTGTGGCTCAGTTATTATAAGTTGCATTTTTTTTATATTATAAATTAAAATTAAAATTATCCTATGTCCTAAGTCGGGAAAAAACCAGCAAAATGAAAAAAAAACATTGAAATCGGTTGAGTTGTTTCATAGTCAATCGCGGTCAAACACTGTCACAGGGATTTTTTCATATATGTACTAGCTGACAAGTCCACGCGTTGCTGTGTTATAAATGAAACCTGTCCTATGACCTAATTTGGAATACTCAGGCGTTAGGCAATGTAGGTCTCTAGAACATGAAGGGATGGCGCTAGTGTCAGCTTACAAAACGCTTAGAAAAAATTGAAGGGTTTTTAATAATAATAATAATAAATTACGCTTTATTGCACACAAATATAGGATACAGAGAAATAAAAATAACAAAGAAAAGTATACAGACAGGCGGCCTTATTGCTAAACAGCAATCTCTTCCAGGCAACCTTGGGTGTAAAGAATAAATAAATATAAAATGATAATAATGAAGTGGGTGCGCATATTGAGAGGAAAAAAAGTAAATATATATATTTTTTAAGGGTAATGGTGGATATGAAATAATAATAAGATAAGAAAGAAATAAAGATAAAATAGAGTCAATAAATATTGGAAGAAAGGAAATAACTTTTGACTCTGTCGCGAAAGGATCCAAGAGTTTGAGCCTTTCTAATATCCTCTGGTAGTGAGTTCCATAAACGAACAGTGTAAACAGTAAAGGAAGGTTTTTCATTGTCTTAGTGGCTAAATTGGAAGAATACTCGCCCGGATAGCTAAAGGAAGTGGGTTCAAATCCCACCTGATATTTGAAGCAATTTTTAATAATAATTTCTTTACATATTTCAAGGGTTTTTACAAAAAAAGGTATTTACATTGTTGAATATTGTCTGTCAAATCAGTGTTAATATTTATAGTATGTATATATTATTATGCACGTATATTTATATTTTGACACTCGTTATTGTTTTATTTATTAGTATATCATCTTAATTATTTCCTTTTTGAAGTTACTGCGCCATAGCTCTAGCTTCCTTATTATCCTCTCCATCCTAAGGTTCTCTGGAACAGATCGCTCTTAGCGATAAGCCCGTCGATTGTAGTTTTTGTGGTGTAATCAATAAAGTGTTATTGTATTGTATCAGTGATGCGCTACTTCGAGCCAAATCAAATCATATGAAAGAGCTATCAACTTGGCTCTCATCTCCAATGCCCTACTTGGCACTGCTGGGAATTAACATTTTTACCCCATTCGAATGGCTGCCCACTTTTCTTTATTGAGTTTATAATGACTTTCTACAAGAATAAATAAAATCTTAGAGTTAAATCTTGGTTTCGTTGATGCGTGTTTCAGATTTTACGATACTCGTTTTTCGAGAGGGAAAATTGTAAGATATCCATCTTAAAATCGTAATATTACGTAATGGTTTTAATTTTTTTTTTTTTATATTTTAAAGTGGGTATAATATCAGCTTGGAAATTGTATTTATGACACGTATTCATTCAAAAAATGCTTTGTGCTTACTTATAATTACTTATAAAAAACCATTCAAAAAATATTTTCTATATCCGGTCGTTCTAATACTATATATTTAATTAATTATTAAATTTATTAATAAATTTAATTTAAATATGTATGAGTTTAATTTGGCTCACCAATTTCATTTTGATAAATTCCTAATCGTTATTATATTACTTAAAATTTTATTTTATTAAACGTTTAAATGACTTACATACATATTGTATTATATATGCAAAGTTATTGGAAACTTTAAATAGAAAAAGAGAAAACTATTAGTTTAAATTAATATCAAGAACAAATGTAATATTTAGTAACTTGTTAAGCATATCAGGTTCTATAATAATCTTACTATTTACCCATTGACCTCAAAAATTAACATTAAGTATCAAGTGCTAGCTGAACCGGCCACGCGTTTCTGTGGCTTAGGTATAATATGTTAAATGATATATATAGTCCAAAGCCTTCCTCGATAAATGGGCTATTTAACACTGAAAGATTTTTTTTAAATCGGGCCAGTAGTTCCTGAGATTATCGCGTTCAAGCAAACAAACTCTTCAGCTTTATAATATTAGTATAGACTAGCGGCCCGTCCCGGCTTCGCACGGGTGGACAAAATTCTTTAAATTTTTCTAGCATTAAATACAGCCTATGTTACTCAGCGTGAATGTAGCTTTCCAATGGTGAAAGAATTTTTAAAATCGGCTTTGTAGTTTTTGAGTTTATTTCAAACATACAAAAATACAAATCTTTCCTACTTATAATATTGGTGTAGATAACAATGAGATCCCGACACTTTTGCATGCGTCTTGTCTTGCTTGCATCAAGCGCGCGTGGATTTCCTTAGCAGAGTTATTTTAGAAATGTATTTATTATACTCTTCAAAGATCTTATACTTACAATCATCAACAAATATATTTCGAAAAAGATTATTACAGGATTTTATGTTGATAAAAAACTCTATGGCCCATAACTCATTAATAGGTACCAACTCTTAACATCTTACCTACACACGTGATAACTTTTAAACGAAATATCCGATTGAGATGAAACAAAAAGTATTTTACTTCTACATAAATACTATTATACATAATGCTAAAAGAAGAAAAACATAAGTACAAAAAGTCTAAACGAAATATCAAAACTTTTTTGAATAATATCAATAAAAACAATCGAGAATACAACGATGGTACAACAATGGTACACTTTTAGTTCAAGTAACAGCATAAACCTAGATACCAAAACATGTTATTGAATACGTCAGGTAACTATCAACTCGTGACCTCATACGCAATGGTCATTGCCACGGTCGATGGAGGATGTGGAGTCTCAGTGACAACGAGAAGCGGGTTAGCAAATAAAAAAAATTAACAAAAGTCTTATTCGTCGTCGTCTCTCAGTCTTATTTGAAAAACTATAAATACATCTTTTAAATCAAGCTTGATTAAATTTATAATTTATTCGTTAATATTTTTACGGAGGGGCTGGCAGCGGCAAAGCATTTGTACTACCGTGTCAGCAGATTGACACGGAAGTACAAATGCTTTACAAATGTAGTAAATTTTATGTGTTAACTAAATCTATTTTTAAAACACTTATTGGTGTGACATTTTTCTTAACTACCAACCTAGCTTCGACCTTGATCATAATAATATAAATAAATAAATAGAATGCTCATAATAGGAGTAAGTATTAAGATTATGATCAGGTGAAAATATAATGAAAACCCTTACTTTTTATTATTATTTTCTACTTAACACAATATTTTCTGATTATTTTATAATCAGACTCAGCACATACAAAATATATGTTATTATGATTTAACATAATGTTAGTATCTCAAATCGCTGTTATCGAGCCACGCCCTTCGTTCGCGTTTCACAATCGACCAGTTCAGTTAATCAGGTGGCCACAGTTCATTATTGTGCCTAGAACTGTTTGTATTCTTGTTGATTTATAATTCTTTATCCTTTCAAAAGTATTATATGTTGCACATTCGACGTCAAATACCTGAACACGGTTAATATATCCAAATAATGTGGTAACCCAAATTTAGGTTTTTCTAATTAAATCTTGAATTACGATTTAACAACACAAAGTTAAGATATTATTTAATACACGCACCACCTTACAGGAGTAATTATATTACCTTTAGCTAAAATTCTTTCTTAAGAAATCGTACATGTGTTCGTGTATTTTGTAAAAAGAGATCAAATAACATAGTCTTTTTATGATTTATTTCTCTCTTTAAGTTCTACTCATAACATTTTTGTTATGAGTAGATTTCTATCAAAAGATTGGCCGTAGGTTTGGTCATTTCCTAAAAAAATGGTCTCTTCCAATATACACTCGGCGTCAAAAAAATCGCACCTCTAAGAAAATCACGTTCAAATGGCATTAACTCTGGATATGCACATGCAGTCGTATTAATTATAATTTTATTTAAAAGGTTACTTAATTAACTTAATAAAAAAACATTATTTTTCATTATCAAATAAAACCTAAAGCAACAAATAAAGGGTCACAAAAATTCTAAGGAAATTTTGCTGCTCGGGAGAGTCGCGAGTTGCGCTAACTTTGTGGGTATAAAGAGGTCAACACGGGTTCAATGTGGGTCATTCGCTATTAAACCGTTGAAGGGGACACACGCACTGATTTTACTGAAGAAAGAACATCTGGAAAATGGACACTACAGCTGATGAGGCCGCTCAAGTGGTTGCACTACTGCAAGCAGGGGTGCGGCAGTGTGATGTCGCCCGGCAACTGAATCTGAGCCGTTTTTCGGTTCGTAGAGTCTACCAGCGCTTTTTAGAGACCGGTGGCTATATCCGGCGACATGGGTCCGGTAGACGTCGCTGCACTTCGGAAAGAGACGACCGGTTCGTTGTGTCGTACTCTTTGAGAAATCGCTTCTCAAACGCTGTTCAGCTGCAACAGGAGCTCCAGGCAGTTCGCAGACGCACCGTGAGTGTATCCACGGTTAGAAGAAGACTGAAGGAGAAGAACATAGCAGCCCGCAGAGCTGCTACAGGTCCAAAATTGACTGCAGCGCACCGACGAGCCCGCTTGCAGTTTGCTCGCGACCACGTCGATTGGACCATTGAGCAGTGGGGAGCTGTTCTCTTCTCAGACGAGACACGAGTGTGTCTTTTCTGCAACGACCGACGAAGAAGAGTATACCGGAGGCAGGGTGAACGTTTCGCTCAAGCCTGCATCCAGGAGACGGTGGAATATGGAGGCGGATCCTGCATGTTCTGGGGCGGTATGTCGGCTGCCGGCAAAACCGACCTGGTCTGCGTCTCCCGGACCGGAGGTGCTCGCGGACAAGGGTCGCTGACTGCGCGCCGCTATATCACAGAGATCCTGGATGTGCATGTGGTCCCTTTTGCCGAATCTTTTGGCGAGGGGTTCACATTAATGCACGACAACGCTCGCGCACACACTGCAGCCATCGTGAACGACTTCCTGCGGAGGTCCCAAATTCCTGTGATGCAGTGGCCAGCGAGAAGTCCTGATCTGAATCCGATAGAGCACCTCTGGGACCATCTTAAACGTAAGGTTCGATCTCGGGATCCGGCTCCTTCGACTCTAGAGGAACTCCAAACCGCGGTGATTGAAGAATGGGGTCTTATCCCTCAAGAAGAGCTCCTGAAGTTGGTGAGGTCTATGAGGGACCGTATGGAAGCCGTCATCAGGGCAAGGGGGGGTAACACTAGATTTTGAGTTAATTTTAAGACACTTTTTGTACATTTTTTTTGTAATTTATCGATTATTAATTAGGACTTAATTAAGATTTTTTATTATTTTTCAAATTTTTATGCTTTTTGTATAATTTTAATTAAAAAAAAGATTGCACTTAATTGTTGTTTGATGCTCCTTTTTGTTACCTTTCTAATGATACCTAACACTATCCTCTATATAAGGTTTAGGAATTTTTGAATAAGATTTTTATAAGGTGCGATTTTTTTGACGCCGAGTTTACATTGTTACTTTGAACAGTTACATAAAAAAAATCAAAACTTAGGCACACAGTAAAAGTACGCCACAAAAACCACGTAAAGACAAACAAAGGTTAACAATACACTACATCAATTTGTATATATTTTAGTGATGCAACATAAAATCTATCGATAAAATATCATCTTAGACCGAAACAACAAAGTCAAACGTATTATGTTAGTCTATTAAGCTCCAATTTTAGCCTTTTTAAGACAAACAAATAACGTAACATAGTGAAAAATCGATAGCAAATCAAGCTATAGGCTTTGATCCTACCTAATGCAATTATAATAATACTGCAATAACTTCAAGTTAGATCTTAATTTTTTTAATGACTTTTAATTTACGATCAAATTAACACTTTCATTATTTAATTTTCCAAGGGCTTCAAAAATATTTTTTTTAAATGGAGTTGACATCCTGGTGTTGGTTGTTTCCTAAATAGTCATTATTTTAACAAAAAATCGCGGCTTACAGTAAACATTGAAAATATTCGCCATCATCGGGTTATTAATATTTCCATTATTGGGGCACAGGCCTATTCAATCGATATAAACACCATAGAGAGAATTCAAGAAATTGCCATGAAACAATAAAGTATAAAAAATATAAGAAAACATAAACAGGAATATCGATAAGTTATTTCACTTCACTATATTAGGATCATAAAAATCTACTTTAAAAGTTGTAAATACAATAGAAAGGCTAGGAAACGAGTTTCGTGTTTACTTTTATCTCAATACCGGGCTCAGTTTCATTATGAATATGAAATTGAAGTTTTCTATCAGGGACAAAATCTAGTTTAAGTCCTTTTAGTTTTTCATTCTAGTTTAGTTGGTCAGCTTTCAATAATATTTGGAATTGGAATTCACGAAAATTGGTAGTTATCCTATTTCATACAAGTAAAACCCAATAATAACTTTCTCTTTGTCCCTTATGAGAGCACATCCAAATACCAAAATGATAATTATTATGAAAACATAACTAGAAATCAAAGTTAATTTACATAATAGCTTGTCTTATTATATAAACTAAATGCAAATACAAATACTTTATTTGCTATTAAATGGGGCAAGAACACATGCATGTTGGTGTTATGTTTAGAAATCAATAGAAGCTTTGGACCTATTTAGCCACATAGAACAGCATGAGCTAATCGTAATTACAAGCTAAAGAACATGTACTATAAATAGCAATTTTAATTACGATTAAATTCATACTATTTTTATTACAATGTCATTAAATTAAATTGCTATTATTCAGTTGAAACTAAATCTAATAAATGCATCGGTCTCATAAAAAATTTATATGGTATAATTTTATTAATCCATGTCATTTGTATTTAAAAAATTCGTTAATAATAAAGCACACAGACTAGCCAACAAATACATCTAAAAACATAAAAAAGGTCCGATAACAGGAATAAAAGTATTACTCTGTGTCGACTTAAATTTGAAAGTTTATACAAATGTAATTAAAAATTAAGACGACCGGTTTGGTCAAACGGAAGTGACCCCATCTTGAAATTCTGTTCTTGGATTCGAGTCCCGGAAGAGGCAGATATTACGACAATGATGATATGGTCGATGCGAATACGAGCATTTGGCTCTAAGTCATGAGTATATATTTATATTTCTATAAATATTAAGTACATATTTATGGATCAGAAATATAATTATATCCGTTGCCCTAGTATCCATAACACAAGCCTTACTTTACTTACTTTAGGCTAGTGGTCTGACTTATTATTGCCTGGCAGTCCGTATTACAGGTCTTAACCTAGCATGGATGCCACCTTCCCACAATGTATTACTGTCTTTTATTTGTATGTATTTTCTTTAATTTTGTCTAAATCAATATTATTATTATTTTTTAATAAGTTAATATATAATTACTCTATACTCTATATATATAATGTACTGCAATTATACAAGTAAATACTATGATAAAAAACCCTAAATCTTGTCTTTAAGGATAAGGTTTACATAAATTAGCTGATATAATTAGCTAATTAATGATTTTGTAAAATAGTTTTGCATTTATTATTATCACTATTTGCATGAACTTGATGGAAAAAAATTATTATGAAGACCGTCCGTCAATCCGTCATTGTATTCAATAAATTATATATATATATATATATATATAAATATATAAATTCCCTGACACATTGTTTGAACGCGACGAACTCCGAAACTACTCAACCGATTTTGATATGTTTTTCTCATATTGATCTTGTTCCAACTTAGGACATAGGATAGGTTTCATTGTAATTTACAACACAGCAACGCGTGGTCGGGTCAACTAGTTAATATATAAAGTATACGTATATACATAATTCAGCCTTCAGTTTTAAATATGCAAAATTGTGATGACTAAAGTTAGTCTGAAGAATTTTATTTTTATAATCTTTGTATAAGTTTTAGTTAGTAAATTTGTATAAAAAATAAACCTTATTGAAATGGCATACGTGCCTTTTGAAAACCCAGCCAATTGAGTTATGGCTTTGTTGTATTTTCGTTTTTTCCCAACTTAATGAGAGTTCTAGCGTGATCGAATCCTACACATTATATATTTTATTTCATCTTAACACGGAAAAATGTTTTACTTCAGTGCAAGTGTCAACATAATAATTGCTGCTCTCCAATTCTTGCGTGTATAACGCCTCTTATATATCTACAAACTACACAATGATCTCACTCTATGATAAACACTGTACGATTTTGAGCTCTACGCTCCGGATAATAAGTGTCACTGGTAGAATACTTTCATCCTCAACGTTTTCGTGTGGACTTCAGTGGAATTTTACTTTCACCATTCTCAAACACGTAATTTGCAAACCGTCGTTAAACGGAATTCCTTATGGTAATACGTTTAATTATTTTTATTCACGTAATATTAAGTATGTGGACTTGCTGAAAAAAAACTACGATGTTCCAAAAATAGTAGTAAAACATATTGTTTTAAACTTTCATGGTCAGTAACATTATAGTAACATAAGTTATATACGGGATTTTCTAGAATAGTAGAGCAACTTTTTTCTGTTTTTTAAGTGAAACTTTAGCTCATTTGTCCACAATTTTCAGAGATTTATATACAAAATAAACCCAAGAACTATCAACCCAGTCGAAAGATATCCACTGCAGCACCGCAAGAGTTCAAAGTTCCCAAATATGTAAGAGATTCAATAAAATAAACATTTCTAAAGCATCCAAGAATATTTTAATGACAAAGTTTTGAAGTAACATTTACTATGCATAATGGAATTGCTTACCACATTATTAAAAGAATATCATCGATAAAAAAATCATAATAATAACACTTAATACAATAATTTATAAACACACAATAAATTAAATTAATAAATAGACAACTATTTATTAATGAATAAATATTAGGTTCTATAGCATCCAAGAATAACCAAATGAGAAAATTTTGAAGTGACAATTATATGTATATTAGACTGAATTAATAAATTAATGATTATCATTAAAAAATACATGTTGATAGTAATATTATAATAGTAATAATAAAATTAAATGCATACCTAATAAATTAATGTACTCAAAACATAAGTTTAAGTATGTATAAAATGTATTAAGTTAAAATTTTATCTAAAATTGTTGTGAAGGGTCCTCAACGGGTTATTTTAGAAAAATAAAATTACTGTGCCACAGCATCGCGTGGCTGGGTCAAATAATATGTAAATATAAATTATTTTATCTTATAACAAACTGAAATAAGTTTAGTTCATTTTGAATTCTAGCTCGTTGTTCACGCTATTTTAATAATAGGTCTTAAGAGAGAAAACCCTTTTTAGTTCTACTTTGATGGAACTAAATGGAAACAATTTTCCATTGAATATCACTATTTACGAGAACATAGGGCAAAATCATTTTATGGAATTAAAGGCTTAGTTTAAAATAAATAAATTTCGGCCAATTCAAACTAATTAATAAGTTCTAAACTAAATAAAGTTTGTACATTGAATACTAAAGAACAGATAGAATACAGAAATAAGTATACGAGGGGAGGTCAAAAAGTTCGCGGAATGGGTGGGAAGAAGGTTGTAATTAAACACCAAATTATTTTTCTTTTTCATGCTTTCCCCCTTAACCCTAATACATTACTGAGGTCGTTCAAATAATTTGATAATACCATAACAAAAAAAAATATTTGTTCTTAGCGTCAAAAAAGACCGAAATTGCCTCTTCATCGTTGTCAAATTTCATACCAAACTTATCATACTTTTTTCATTTTTGGAAATAAATAATAATCACTGGGGGCCAGATCTGGACTATAAGGAGGGTGGTGGAGTTGTTCGAAGCCACACCGGTGAATAGCAGAAGTTGCAACATGACTCGTGGGCAGAGGTGCATTGTCATGCAAAAGGACCACTCCTTTGGTCAATTTTCCTCTTCAGTTTTCTTTAATAGCCTCCTTTAACTGTTCTAATATTGAAGGGTAGTATTGTCCCGATATATTAACACCGCGTCCTTTATAGTCGATCAGTAAAATACCTTACCTATCCCAAAATATAGTCGCCATGATCTTTCCGGCCAATTGTGAGACTCGGTACTTCTTGGGAGGCGGGGTGACTTTTTTATGCCACTGCATCGACTCTTATTTCAACTCGGGTTCATAGTGGTGAACCCAGATTTCATCTTCAGTAACAATCAGGGCCATAACTTCTTCCTTCCGCGAACTTTTTGACCTCCCCTCGTATTTTATTGCCATGACACGGCCACAAATGCTTAATCTTATTGTAAAAACATGGTCCCAATCAGGATTTAAATCCAGGACTGTTGGTTATAGTCAACGGAAAACTAACAGTTTTTTATTTATTCCTTACTAGCTTTTACCTGCGGTTTCGCCCACATTTTTTTTTCAATAAAAAGTATCCTATGTTACTTCGAATACCTCCAAGAATATATCTACGAAGTTTCATGATGATAGATATAGTAATTTTTGCTTGAAAGCATAACAAACAAACTTACATTCACATTTATAATATTAGTAGGATGTCGACTAAAGTAATAAAAACTCATTGAAATCGAAAAAAAAAATTAACCTACAATTGATATTTAAGATTGATTTTCGACGTGGACATAAAATATATTGAAATTTTATACACTTTATTGTTACACACAGATTTTAGATTAAATAAGATAAAGAACAATAAGAGGTGTCACCACAGGCGGTTTTATGGCTTAGAGCAATCTATATATTTCTTTTCATTTTAACAAGATAGTATATATAGTATACTATATGTACTATCCAGTTAAGATAAAAAGACTTTTCGTGGGGTTATTGTAAAAAAAGTTTTTACAACTAAAGTAGACGAAATTGTCGAGCGATGCGTTTTTTAAGATCGCTACCTTAACTGTAAGATATATACAAATACTTTCAAAGGTAGAGTTTGACTCCATGCTCATCAACTCCCTAGGCAGAAGGTTTAGTCTTTTTGAATATTTAATCAAGGAGTTTTTTCATTTTCTCCTTAAAAGACTCAACTTTCAAGTCTTTGTGGTGGCGCCTGTTTTTTATGTACCAAGGTACTCCGGTTATCATTCGCAGGATCATTGACTGGAAACGCTGTAAGATCTCTATGTCAGATGAGAATGCTTTAGGATACCTTTATAGAGAAAAAGCTTGTTTTATAGACTAAGTTGTGATTTTCGACCGAAGTATAAAATCAGTCATTCTATGATCACGGCCTCTGTAAAGGCAGACTCCTTTAAAGAGGCATTCAGAGGAACGTATATATAAAAAAAAATATGTACACTTAATATATCCATTTAAAGTGGCTTTATTTAAATGTTCTATAGGCGCGAAAGTGTGGGAACTAAATATAATTTTACATTCTTAGAAAAATACATTTGCTTATCATCATGAAAATTTTATGTAGACACAAAATGCCTTTTACACAATATTACTTATACAAGTAATGGGAATGAAGTTGACGACAACGGTTTTATTTAATTTTATTAAATAAAACCGTTATTTAATAAAATTAAATAAAACCGTTAATTAAAAAAAATGAATAAAATTACTTAAACATTAGTATTTATACAAAACTAATAGCTTCTTCTACATATCATAAGCTATTGAATATAAATTATTAAGAGCAGCTGCCATTGCTGATGCTGACAAACGAAATAAGTTTTACTGACTCTACAACGGATGACATGGGGTTAGCAATCTTAATTCAGGCGCGATTTAAAAATGGTGAATCTTTTAGATTTATTTGATAAAGGTAATAACATTTTTATGGTAAGTTTGTTACTGGACAGGAAAAAATTTATTTAATGTAATTGCTTTTAATTAATGCAAATAAATTTTAAAGATTCACCATTTTTAAATCCCAATCAATATTCTAAGGGCAATAAATTTTATGGGTCCTTTTTCCACAAAACAATAGACTAATATGGATAAAACAACAATAATGTTCATATAATTTTTTAACCTGCGACGTAAAAAGTGTAATAAAGACCGCTATGCGTGTGTTTGTCTATCTGTGGCACTGTAGCTCTTAAACGGGTAAATAGCTGTGGTAGCGATCTTAGACGCATAATGGGTTAATAATCCTTCTCACTTATACACGACTAGAAATTATGTACGGTTGTTATGTACAAATTTAAATATTATAAAACACAATGTACACTGGGCGTCAAAAGTAAGTAGTACAGTTTTAAAATTGCAATATCTCCTAAACTACAGAAGCTAGACCTTTGAAATAAAAAGAAGTTAATAGAGAATTTAATTTCATTTAATAAAAACTTCATGCATAATATCGTCTTTTAAATATTGACTGAAAAAACATAAAACTCTAACTTCTACAGTTAGAGAGTAATTGCGATTTTAAAACTGTACTACTTATTTTTGACGCCCAGTGTATTTTTGTGCGTTGGGGGTTTGTCCAATTTTAGTACAGTACATAAAAGTATACAAACAGTTATCTCTTTCAGGCAGGGTAAAAAATATTTTCTTTTATAGTAAACAGGTGAGCGGTTGACAACTATTTCACCTATTGGTAAGCGACTATGCGATCTAGGATGTGACACGCTTGCCTAGAAGATACCTAAAGGACCCCTAAATTGTATTCGTCAGGAAACACAGACTCAGGCAAAGAGTTTCACTCTTAAGCGGTACAGAGTATAAAAAAAAAAGGATAACAGGGGAGTGGGTGTGCATATTAAGAGTACAAATGTAAATATATATTTCGTTATAGTTAATTGTGGATGTAAGATAATTAGATGAGAGAGAAATAAAGATACAATAACTTCAATAAAGTTTGAAGAAAAATAAATCTTCTTAAAAAGTTACTTTAAAAACCAACCAGAAATACTTCGTGGTTATTATCATTCCTATGAGAAAGGAAAGACAATGCATCGCAACCTCACCGTATCGTTACAATAAAACTAAGTAAAGTGGGTGTACGTGACCAGGGTCGCTGTACTGCATGATTTTCCAAGTCTTTGTAAGCAATGACAGACAATAATGTGGTACGGCAGAATAAAATCCACAGCGTGATGCGTTCTTTACAACAGAGTTGAGTATTACTCTTCAGAATGATTTATTTCTAATCCATAATCTTAGATCACAGTGGTTTGTGTGTTTGTCGGTCCGCTCTTTTTCCCGCTCTTTTTCCATTGTATCAATAACGTTACCATAGCAACGCGTTTACCGCAAGTAGTTCGTCTACCGGACGGTAGATGGCGCTAACGGAAAATATTTAATAATAGAACAAAAATTAAAGAATTTTGTCCACCCGTGCGAAGCCGGGACGGGCCGCTAGTTAAGTCCTATCTTCAATATATCAAGTATTCACTGTATCAAATCAGATTTGTAGTTTGTTCTTTATATATCATTGCAATGTTTAAGGATACTTACTTAAAACAGATACTTGGTGACTTTATTGTAATCAACGATGTAATGGAACCATAACACTACTATTATTGTGATAACAGAATAATATTATTTTTTGTGGATTATGAACAGTGACGACGTTTAATATTGAAAATGTCGTAACTTCTATTAAAGCTGATTAATTTCTTACGCCTATTTTTCTTGTCAGTTAAAAGATATCCTGAATATGGTAGGTAAAAGTATTGGATGATTAAAACAACTTATTTTAAGTGTATTTGGTAAAATTTATTTTCATTTCATTTCGGAGGCCTTAGTGTGAATTTACACATTCGATACTCAATAACAATATTAACAATTTTGCCTGAGTCATGGGTATATTGATAAGTATAACATTTCTATGTACCATATTATTTTACCCAAGTATCCATTACACAAGCCTTAAACTGCTTATTTTTATAATATTAATTTAATAGTTAATAATAACGCACCAAATCAGTAGCCGGTAAAACTTAATTCGAACTTATTGAATAAATTAAAATTAAAAAACAAAGCGTTATACGGGTTCTTTAAATATACAGCAGCATACATTACGAGAAAAGTATACTGAAAACATTTCATTTGGATAAAAACTTTGTTTTGCAACGGTGTTGTTTCTTAAACAAAAATAGATGTCGCTCTGACCTTTAAGTTTGTACATACAAAACTTTCCCATTGAAGTAGGCAGATTTGCTGTTAGCCTGAATTTGAATATGGAACACAGTATTTTTTCTCTCTTTTATACTAAGCAGTTTTTTATGTTATCCCAATGTAATAATATACATATGCTTTAACACTTAGTTATATGAAACCTTAGCTTAACCCAAAGCTGATATCGCTTAACAAGCACACTGATACCGGGGATCATTTTGAACCCCAAATAAAACGAGCATTTATGAAAGGTCTGATCAGAGTTGACAAAGAGATAGATGTATGTTAGGGTCGTGAAAAGTGTAAATCTGTGATATCTGTCTGTGAGAAATATGTGAAAGGCACGATTATATGTATGATTTCGATTTGGGGTTCAAAATGATCCCCGATATCAGTGTGCTTGTTAAGTCGTTAAAGGTACCTTTGACCGGGCTTTTTTCAGGATATCTTCTATTTTAGTAATATAAGTTATATACGGGATTGTTACCATGTACCTTGTTTTTATTGAGTTTCCGATATTTCGGCACTGTTGCAAGAGCCATGATCACGGAGCAACTGAAGTAATTGCGGATAGGTTGTTATTGGCAAACATATCGGTCTACCCTCCGACGAAGTCTTTTATTGCATTCGATACCCGTACCACTGTTCACATTCTCACTATTCACTTAAAATTGTCCTTGACACACAACACTTACAGTATCGGATCGCGACACGACACTTTTTTGTTTTTTTTTGGTTTTCACACATACGAACCACAGGATTCCAGACATTTGACAGTTTTAAAGTTTAAAACAATTTATTATATTCTATTTGTTCCCTAAATAAAATAATAGCAAGTAAAAATATAGAATGAAACAAAGCAGATAAATAAATATTTTTGACGACCTAAAAAGAACGCTTCCCTAATCCAACAGAATGAGAGATAGTTTCAGTAGTATCTTCCAGACACTGGCAAATCACTATATTTCCTCGCTGTGAAAGTGCTTTGTTCGAGGAGTAAAAGCTACTAAACCTACCCAGTCATCTGAGAGTTAGTAGCGCAATATTATTCATCTTTAATATTTCATAAATTACTAAAAATATTATTTACTTCTTAAACTACCGCGCACATTACATACACATATAAATAAAACCAATTTCACTCAATCGGGCACCTTCCTGTCCTGTCCATAAAAATATGTTTATTATTTTTTTAATAGAGTGACGGTTAGGAAGGTGCCCCATTGAAATATTGTGAAGGTAGTAGAAAATATATGACGACCATTGCCTTAGACATCCTGTGATCAGGGCTCCTATAAAGTAGTCGAAACGTCAGGACTAAAAATAAATTATGCGCAAAAAATCCTAAATAAGTTGTTTCATTCAAAATACTAACAATAATTTTAAGATCATATACTTATATTACTGTATTTATGTAACTAATCTGAAATAAAAATTATTCAACTCAATTCAATTGAAGACTCTTAAATACAAATGAGTTTTAGTACCTTCCTAGTTTAGGCATTTAGTGAAACCTAATTAGACGATAAAAATATTTATATTAAGGTTTATATTCGTCATTTTCCAAAAAAAAAATTTTTCTTTGAATTAATAGTTTCAGGAAAAACTATATTTATTTAAATCCACCTTTCTGACAAAAACGTCGTTATATTACTTAAAAATGTATTTACTACGATAGGATGATATATGAGATTGCGTAAATCAACAGTACATGCCAAATATTAACGGGCAAAGAAAATCGATGTTAGCGTGTCGTGGGGTAATTTTTCACCGCGTTATACAAGTCAAGGGTTAATATTTTGTCCCACAACGGGTTAGTCGTCACGGGAGCCAAAACATTTTTATTTATTTATTTATCCCTTAAATATCAAAAATGTCATATGAAATGGAAAACCAACGTAAATAAATAAATAAAAAAGGAACCAAAACAACAACGCTTTTTAATTCCCCATTCTTTAATATTAATCTTGTCTAAGTTATCAGACGAGACTCGAACCCAAAGCCCCTCTATATCCGGACAATTGATTACTAATTGCGTTAAAGAGACGTACTATCGAAGCCTCTGGCGCCTTATCAGTACTAAGTCGAAAGTCGCTTGCACACTGCACGATGCCTATCGCTTCAGGCCACGCCCCGCTCCATTCATTCAACAATGGCGCCACGAGTGCGTAAAGCAGATTGACAGTTGACAGTACTGACATCAAGGGCGATTTTAAAACTAGTTGTTTATGATTGGCCGAAGTATTAATCGTAGTAAAATACGAAGTCCGATGCGATCAGTTCAAACGAATATTTCTACAAAGTGGTAAGGCACGAGAGACCTCGATAGTACATGTATTTGTTGATATATTTATCTTTTTCTAAAGGCAAAGCGTCTGCGTCATTTTCGTGCTCTAGGTAACTACCTACAACTTAGAATATAACACTTTTAATATCAAACAAAAGATGAAAGAAAAAGCTGCTAAGATTTCTTTATTCTCGAAGCCATTAAATGCTTGTATCAACTACATATGTATGTATAATAAAAGCAATAATATTTCTTCATTCACACCGATTACCCTAGCCAAAATAAGCACTGTAAGGCTTGTGTTATGGATACCAAGGTAACGGATAGACCGAATATGTCTAAGATATATATTATTCATAGAAATATGTACCCATGACTCAGGTACAAATGCTCGTATTTATCACGCAAATACTTTATCCTTTGGGAGTCGAACTCAGGGTCGTTATTGCGAAAGGCAGAATCGTTACCGTTGCACCAAACATTCGTCGAATATAACATTATAAACCCTACTAGTCTTCGGTTTCGACATTCGATTACGAAATTTATTTGAATTGGCGTAACCCACTGTGCAGAATATTGTGGCTTAATCCTTTTTTACGTCACCCACAGATCCTATTAGTGTCAGCAATCGACGAAGCAATATTAGGTTTTATGTGAATGACATACTCGTTAACAATAATGAATCACATTCAGCCATCAATAACTTTGTACAAATTATTATACGACATTACTTGTATTATATGACCGGTTGTGTTTTTCGACACACTACACAAAAAAAATAATGTAAGTAATAAAAAAAAGGAATTTATACTTTTTTGAAATAAATTTAAAAACTTTTTTCGATATCTAAAAACAAATGCTGTCGGCGTCGGTTTATAAGATTTCAACAGCTAACTAATGGCCCGTCCCGGCTTCGCACGGGTGGACAAAATTCTTTAATTTATTTCTATTATTAAATATTTTTCCGTTAGCGCTACCTAGCGTCCGGTAGACGAACTACTTGAGGTTAACGCGTTGCTATGTTAACGCATATACAATGGAAAAAGAGCGGACAGATAAACAAAAAATTTGTGATCTTAGATTATAGACTAGCGGCCCGTCCCGGCTTCGCACGGGTGGACAAAATTCTTTAAATTTTTTCTATTATTAAATATTTTTCCGTTAGCGCCATCTAGCGTCCGGGAGACGAACTACTTGCGGTTGCTGTTGACCCGGCCACGCATTGTTGTGTCTCAGTTATAGATGTCATTGTACCGAAATGAATCGCGCTAATGTTTCGATTCTACGACTACACATATAGCTAACCGTTCTTAGCCTTCTTGAATGTTATTTTTAGGCACTATGATAATGCGTACATTATGGTAAAAGAGCGGGAAACATAGCGGACAGACAAACACACAAACCACTGTGATCGTAGATTATAGATTACGACCTGAAGACCTTTTCATCATTTTTGACGACCTCTGTGGTCGAGTGACTCACATACGGTTACAATTTCACGGTACTTCGATCCCTTTTTCTTCTTGCGGTGCCTCTCCACTACTGGAGGTTAGCCGTCAGCTCCGCATAACTCTTCTTGTCACTCGCCAGACGAAACAGTTCTTCTACATTGGCAATACCGGTCCATTGCCTAACGTTTCGGAACCAAGACATTTTCCTTCTTCCGACGCGTCTTTTCCCCTCAATTATACCCATCATTATAGTCTGGAAAAGATGGTAACGCTCATGTCTTAGTACATGTCCCAGATAGAATAGACTACTTTTCTTCTCTTGATAGTTTTGAGTTCTCGGGATTTCTTGACACGCGGAAGTATTTCTCCATTCCTGACTCTTTGAACCCAGCTTATTTGAAGCATGCGTCGGTAAAACCACATTTCTAAGGCCAGATGTTTCACTGAAGTATTCGTATTCTAAGACTGACTTCGAGTTTTTTGTTGACATTCGATCCAAGACGGTTAATGTATGTTAGAACACGCCCAGTCCTTAACGGCTCTCGTCTGGGTGTTGAGGTACCGTCACAGTTTCTCAATTCCACAACACAAGTACTTTGGCTTCTTTATTTGGGTTCAGAATTATGTATGTGACGTTGCTCGCTTATATTTATTTTTTATTTGAGTATGTAATTAATAACAAAGTAACGACATTTTAAAAAAAAATAATTGCTGTCATACGTAATCAAAAGAGGACCTTTTCTGGAAAAAATGGAAAAAACACATTTAAGATACTTCTATAAATATAATGCCACCCACAGTGGAAGTTCTAGTGATGTTTTCTTCTTTGGAAATTAGAAAAAAAATTACAAAGAATATAAGACTTCGATTCTTGGAATAATCAAAAAGTGTGTGACAACTCAAACAAAAATTCTAGTTATTTTAGTAGAATAGGAATCTGATAAAATATCTCGGTGAATGGGTATTAAATGGCACTTTCAATCCGTATCTCATGAGAACATCTTTAGAGAGCTGATAATATCAATACTACTGTTATTATAAAATATTTAACTAATATCAAATAAAGCGATGTCTCATTGTAGCAGCAGAAATATTCCTTATTTTGACAATGATTCATATTATAATAAAAAGGTAAATAATAAAAAATCTACTATGGATACAATATAGAAATACATAAATCTATATCTTAATATATATAAATTACGTGTCACGTTGTTTGTCCGCGATGGACTTCTAAACTACTTAACCGATTTTGATCAAAATTCGTAACTATCTGTTATTTGATCTAACTTAAAAGATAGGATAGGTTCTATTTTAATTTATAACAGGAAAATTTGTATTTTTGTATGTTTGCAATGAATAAACTAAAAAAATTCAAAAATTCTTTCACCGCCGCCGCTAGGCTGCTTGTCTATTATATAAATCATTGAAATACACTACTATTATTGTAATAACAGAATAATTTTGTTTTTTTTTTGTAGATTATGTATGGTGACGACGTATAATATTGTAAACGTCGTTACTTGTGTTAAAGCTGACGAGTTTCTTGCGCCCATTCTTCTTGTCCGTTTAAAGACGTCCTCAATGGGTGGTAGGTAAAAATGTAAAACGATTCAAAACAACTTATTTTAAGTGGATTTGAATAAAGTTATTTTTCATTAATTCATTCAATAGATACGAGATGATTGCTGTAGTATATTTATACAATTTCAAAGCAATTTGCAGCTATTTCCTTTCTTTATGTACTGTGTCAAACGAGTGACGACGTTGGAATTTTCCTATAGAATAAACCCAAAAGGTATTTGTGGTAATTTTAATATTTTGTATCTTTGCTTATCTATGCGTGATATTGAAATATAACGTTTCTTACCCGAATCCGAAATATGTCACATCCAAAATGTAAATGCGTTTGTTTAGCCTTGTTTTTTTGTCGTTCTCGTGAAACGGCACAAAAGGCTGATGTAGGTTCTTAAATTCAGAATGTTGTTATCCCTTTTTTGTTGAACTTTTAAATACAGACCATAAATTCGTAGATTTATTGTTTTTATTTTAAAAAATCAAATGCTATAGTAACGCATACACATTTGAAATTTATATTCAGGCTTATTATGATAAGTAGTCGAATCATCAGGATTAAAAATATTAAATTAAATGCGTTTAGAAATCTAGAAATGAATATAGAAATTATATGTTTCAAACAGAATCACTAGGAACCCTTAAGAAATTTCGGGCAAGGGCAAGTGCTCCTACAATTATTTTCAAGAGACTTTCATGTGTGGAATGAAGTAAGTTAAAGTTGTCTAGTTAACACTTCTTCGTATTTATATTAATCTTTATGATACTTTTATGGTACTTTGATGTACCTTATTAAATTAATCAATAAATAAGCCCCATAAAGATAGTTCCCAGTGGAGAAGGGGATTCTTAAAAAATAATTCAATCTAAAAATGCTTAACTTAGTTTAGTAACTAATATTAAGTATCTTTAAATGAAGCTACGCATTTTAAATTATCGATAGCGTGTTCGGTCTTAAAGTAGGAGGCTTAAGAAACTTTTGTAAAAGACATTTTCATTCTATTCGTAGCACTACTATGTGATAGTTTAATCGTTATAGAATTTTAGCAAAATTGACATAAATATATTAAATGAAGCAAAATGACGAGCGAAGGAGTAGTTCGTGCAGAAACATAAAATAAATAGATTTAATGTAGGGAAATTTTTGGCAATATTAGCAGAGTCACAATCAGCTGCGTTTAAAGAATTTGTTAGTATAATTTTGTATGAATAACCTAATTGTTCCCTTTATTGTTTAGTGTTAGCTATTCTAAAAGGGTATGATCAGGCTTATTAACTCCATAAAAAGGTAAAAGCCTCTAAATGAAATAAAGAGAAAAAATCAACATGACAAAAAACATTGTTTTATTAGCATTGAAGGCATAGCTGCCGTGTTAACAGACACGTCAGAATCACTACGTCACCCTACAATCATAAATGAAAAACCTCATGCCTAAAAAGGATTTCAAACAGAAATAAGTATGAAATATTGTCATCATTAGCATAAACATTCGTCGTTAAGGCCGTCCTCCGTGCCAAGCAAGAATAAAAATGATAAAACGTACAAACTGCAGAGCTCGTGCCAAAGAATGGAAAATTGCGAATAACAAAAAAATATATGCCTTTTTCCTTTGCTACTGATTGCTAACACCAAGCAATGCAGCCAATTCCCTTGGCTCACCGCCATTTGTTAAATAATCTGTTCATTTTATGTGAAAATCATTGTCGCTTTGCGTGTAAGGTTAATTCGATGCAGGTGGTTGTACTGCGGAAAGTTGCGGAAGATATTAAAATACCTAAAATTTCGGTGTCCACCAGAAAATGCAGTGAACATTAGCCTACGTGGCTATCTTCTGTAACCTTCATATACAATAAAAGACTTACTGAAGTTTTTTTTTATTTAAAAGCATTAAACTGATGTATATTTATATTTTACAAAGTTATTTAGCTTATGTCAATACTGAAAGATCGTGTTGTGTATTGAAAATAAGCGTTTATTTCAGAGTCGTGGTAAAAAATGTCTGTAGGTATTATTATAAAAATGTCCCAAATATAGGGTAAAACGGAAGTCCAGAAGGAGAGCATCACTAGAGCTTTCCGAATCACTCCCATGTATTATTTGCTATTGATTCTTGATCTATTATTATATATTTTTAAAAACATTACTTTCGATATTGAAGGTAGCTAACTTTCAAAATTGATGTTACGATACTAACTCATAGTAGAAGTTGAAATACGTTTGTTAATTTCAATGCGTCTGCCAGCGTCTCGATAGCTCGGTGGTCAGAGCACTCGCCCGGATAGCGAAATGTTCGAAACCTTCGGAAATGTGATTGATTTTTATAGACATATTTTAAATCTTGTAGAAACATGGCCTTGTGAATATTTGAGAATTATTGAAGTAATAATTAAATTCAGAAGTTAAAGTTACTTTTTAGAAAACTATAAATTAAATTGTATATCTTTTGATGGGTTCGTTATTGATCCCAATCAAGCCTGGGGGCCAAGACAGGATCCACGATGGAACGAGCTTACCCAAATGGTACCATCAAATTAAATATTAGTACGTTAATTAGTAGAAAGTTGCTTGCATCGCTGCATTAACTAGAAAACAACTAAAGATTATCTTTAATCATAGCTAAGAGCTCTTTCCACCAAACCTACGGTTATTTATAAAATCCTTATCTTAGTTTATCCATCCATTTGGTTGCTGCCATGCTACAGACAGACGTCAAACTTGTAACACACCCATCTGTTAACGTTGGAGCCTAAAATAACAATGAATAAATATTGCTCGACAAATTAATTAGATATGAAAAATATTTATTCAAGAAACCCAAGAATCGGGTTGCGTGTACCGCTCTGTAACATATAAAATAAGAATAGAGATAAAAATATAGCAAATGTTCTAGAAAACACTAAAAAGAACATACGAGACGAGAAAATACTCGCTCTACGCAAACCAGTAGTACTATTCTGTAAACTTACCACGTAATCGAATTTCTTTATTGCAAAATCTGATGACATAAATATCTCGTTTTTGCATAAAAACACAACCACCACGAGGCCACGATGCGGATTAGTGTGTGTTAAAAACTGTTGATGCTTCAGTTTTAACATAATTAACGGAGCAATGAACTCAAGATAATAAATTGGCGTTGAGCAGTCCCTAGCCCGGTGAATATTGCTTAACCTTGGGGAGCACCAAAAAACTTGCTATCTTGAACTTCTTCATGCTTCAGGAGGCACAATAAGCTGATACGTGGATATGAATAAGTCCAATTCTTCCTATGATATTGTCATACGTAGCTCCTCTACGAATAACACGAAAAGTAATAAACAGACATATTATAAGTACATTACTCATTGGAAATACTATGATCGAGAGTCGATGTAATCGAAGAAGCTAAGAAAGAAGAAGAAAAGATGGAAGCCTCTTCCAAAGGGGGGGTTTGGGTGTAATCATCAGACCATAATTAAAAGTACGCTGTTATCCATTTTGTCATCTACGGAAGACGGAAATTGTAATTACCACCAGTATAATTTGTTGATTTTTACAACATTACTAGACTCGGTTGTGGATTTTGGTTTTTTATTACTTTTTTACCGAAATAGTTACATATCTCGCCTTGCGTTTAACAGTCGAATTTAAAAAAGTCTTACAGAATATTCGTGCCAGTTAAGATAGAAGAGGACGATACCCTGCGAATAACTCGCATTGTTATTGAGTTTGCAGTGTAATATTACAGGAACGAGTTGACGCTGATTTTGCAAGATGAAACAGAAAATATTTTGGTTTTTCAATTTTTTTTTGTTTTTTATTTTAAGACCTGAACCCTGGTGATAGAGATGATTTTATTGTTACAGTGTAAAACCGGGTACGTTGTCAACAGTAGTTTTTCTTTACCCCCGTTTTGTTTACATTATCAGTCTATTTAATGTCCTCACTGCTCAGCAACTACTTTTTCTATTGTTGTAAAGAAGGGCTTCGACGTTGTTAAAGAACTGTGTTTGGAAGGTCTTTTACTTAGCTAGCTATTTAAGTAAATATATCTCGGGTTAACTGACTTATTTTTCTTTTGACTATCCGATACCCAGATCACGTTACACTATGGCTGGATATACCGTAGTCGAAATGAGCTTTAAACAAACAGGCAACTCCAGTGCAACCTAATGACTGCAACTTTTACCGTATCCAGAGTCTTAACATGCCTTCCAAAGCATTGGCGAGCTCGAGATAATAAACTTTTTGGTCACCCAATTTGGATTCTGACATGACTTCCTGAGCCGGTTAGTGTTCATCAGATAAAGATAAAATGCATTTGATAGAATCAGGCGTTACTTGGTTACTTTATTTGCGGGCGGGCGGGCGGTGCACACTGCTAAAGTTTTGCGGAAGTAAGCTACATATTTTTATTTTACTAATAAAGATAAAATGCTTTCTTTTAATAAGAGCATTTATAATGCGTGTATTGAACTTCAACAGTTATGCCATGGCTTTGGAACTCTTATCTCGGATTTGGTTCCAAGAAGAAGTCGCAAGAAACTCGGCAGGGCAACTTTTTTCTCCCTTTTTTTAGAATAGCAGATATCGTAAAATGTGACATTGGAGATAAACACCGTTCACCTGTGATAGACTACAACATCGGCAGCAGCGTTTTCCGAATTATGGTATCTTACTGAGATCTACAATCCGTTTTCCGAACATGGAGATGGCTAAATCTGTTGAATTGGATTTTCTGTTACAATTATAATGACCTCCTATTAAATCTCTTTAAATCACTTGAATGACTCGATTCGTATATCGGTGACTTAATGGTCTTTTGAATTACTCAGATTTACAAGCCAAGTCTCCAAAACTTAAGTCGGTAGTTTCATAATAAAATTTGAAGTCTCGAATCTTTTCCAACCCTTGCTTTAGTTCGGCAAAATCATTCAATGAACCCCGAGCTGGGAACAGGAAAACAGCGAAAATAGTGTTAACTTTAAATGTGTGACATGTCGCATAAGGGTTTTCCTATATAGGCGACGTTCTAGCGATCAATTTCCGATTCAATAGAACCCGATTTGCATGCGAAGACGACGTCCGTTTCTCGCAATACGGATAATAAAAAATACGAATTTCACATTCAACCCGGAAACGACCATTTGAAAAATAGTAAATGGTATATTCATTAATTATCGTTGCATAAAAGAAGTACAAACAGCCATTGAATGCAAAAGATTTTTAGAGTTTTTGACTTAGATAACAATAATACCATTTCTAACATTCACACCAACTAGCCTAGTCAAAAGTAATCGCAATGACTGATGTGTTTACGGTTTCTAGGGTAATGGAGAAACATACATGATACATAAATAAGTAAAAGTAATATATATATATATATGATGTGGTAAAATGCTCGTATTGCATGACTCAGATAAAATACTCGTATTCAGCTAACAAACTTCTGCTGCTGCGGGAACGCGATCCTATTTGGTTTCTTAATTAGATGGATCATGCTCAGTCAAACCAATCGATTAAAAATATCAGTTGATGAAGTTAAAACCATAAATCTTTATAGTCAATCTGATAATAATTTACTGAAAATACTGATTTATTAATTAATGTCCCTGTTCCGAAGGCGTTCTTCTTGAACCCTGAAGATGACTTAGACAAAAACGTAAGGACCTAGTGCGGTTTGGTAGGTGATAAATCCAACGTCTTATCCTGCCTTCACCCATCCGATAACCTATTCTAGTTGACAGCTGCGTGCTGCCACCAAACTCTTTAAAAGCCTATTTGATTAGATTATGAATTAAATGAAAACTATAGTTATTTAAATTAAAATTTTGTGCCGTAGTAACGATCTGAATTGAATTATAAAGTTATATCTTTTAGGACTTTATTTCAGAAATCATTTGATGGGATTACTTTTATCTAAATCATACCTATTCTTAAAACGTTTCAAGCATTCTTAGCTAGAGACAAACAAAATAAACTCGCTTTAATTAAAATCTGTTTGATTGACCTTTATAGCTGTCTGGGTAGGTCAGGTCAAGCTTAAAGTGTTATTTTTTTAAGTCAAGTGCCCCACACCCTTTTACCAGCTGAACGGTTTGTTTAACTCTCGAAAAAAATCACAGCAGCAATATATATAACGAATTTAAAAGGAAAATTATTACAGCTAAGTTGACTTTACAGGTTAACAAGTAATAGTCGACTCTCGACTAACATTGAAGAGAAATTTATAGTGTATAGTAATTAGTACCATAAAACGGTATCAAATAGTCTTCTAAGTAAATTGGGTTACGCATATTGGGCTACTTTGAGACCCTACACTGCACGTTACCCGATAAGCAATATAAAACTTGGCAGACTAAGTCCTTCTTATATGTTAGCGCTTTATCTACGACCATTCGAAGTTTTACTATTTATAATATTAAAGTATCAAAAACACTTTTCTATGAATTAACTTATTTCAATTAAAATTTCTATTTAAATGTAAAACCATAATACAATTTATACCAGTCACAGTTTCATTCAAAAATGTCACAAACAATTCTAAAACTTGATGAATTCACAAGGAAACGAAGATGGATAAACAAAGCAAAATTTCTAAGTACGGGTGATCCGCCATTAAATAGCCTAAGAGGCAGGATCGAGCGAATACTTATCATTTAAAAATTACAAATAGGTTCCCTTGAATAATTAAGGAACCAACAGTCAGTAGAGTAATCGTAAATTTTTTAATTAAATTGAAATAACAGTGCATCCCTGTGTCGTGAACGTGCTCTATATTATCTCATCACATCGACTTTACAAGTTTGATTTTTCACAGAAGTCTAGTTCTTCAGTTGTATCTAAGTAGGAAAATGCAAAAAAATACAGCTAATCACTGCCATTTTTGGCTTAGAGTTGAAAGAATATATAATATTTTCTCCCGGATCAATTTAATTTTTTTAACATATATTGTACTTTATTAGTACAATTATATCACATTAATAACATTTCACAAAAAAAAATCAACTAAATTGCCTGTTTGAGGCAAGGTACCCGCCTGAGGGAGCGTCGCTGAGGAATGAAATTACCACCGGTCACCCGTTGCGTCAAACTGGCGAGCAGTTTTGTAATATAATTGGAGTAGGTAGTCTGGATCTACTTATTGTTATATTTGTGTCATCTCTTTTTAAAGACCAATCTACGCACAATATGTTTAGTTCAAAAGCACAAACCTAATAGAAATGACAAGCGTACTTGCAAGTTATTCCTATAAAACTAACGCTGATGAGACTTGTGCATGATACAGATATCATATTATAAATGATCTACCTTGGTGCAGCTACGAAAGTTGTTGCAGATATCATTATGTCGCCAAGCCTTTCTCATGAGACGAAACGCTCCTGCGATTGACTTCTAAAGATATTTTTTTTGTGTATCCTACACGTCACTAAGAGCAGATGTACTCGACATATTTTTATACGTTTACGTATACGTTTTATACGTTTTTCTAAAAGCTGGCAATGAAATATAAAAAATATATATTCATATTGACAAAAACATTACGATCCCTTAAACTATACGTTTGTAAATAATGATGGATGGTTCTTACCGATGAAAATGAAAACAAAAGTTGTAGCAGTTAATGGAGAAATCTTGTAAAATGTTACTTGATTGTTTAGTGTTTATTCTTATAATGTAAACAAAAAAAAATTACTTGGTTTGAAAAATTTCATTATACTTTATTTATTTTTCTCTCATCTACATTAAAAGACTAAGGATTACAACATCTGAGATTCCAAATTCAATTTCCAGTAAATGTGTGAAATCGATGGTGTTTATCGAACAACCAGACTTACAAATAGGCGCCACCGTTATATGGTTGATATGCCAAAGAGTCTCACTAAGCGATCCGTACCTCTAAAGAGTGGAACTCCTTGCCTGAGTCTGTGTTTTCTGACAAATACAATTTAGGGGTCTTCTAGTCACGAGTGAATTGGTATTTTCTAGGCAAGCGCGTCACATCGTAGATAGCATCGTTCAATACCATCTGACGAAATAGCGGTCAAGTGCTAACTTATTTACTACTGGGTCGATGCAGTCGCTAAGCATAAAACTTCGCTAGCACCATATATTGGAGCGAAGCGTAATGCTAAAAAAATCAATAATTTTTCGTTAATTTTAAAATTCCATAAGAATGAAAACTTTAAATAAGCGCGCGCTTTTTGTTTCAATAGGAAATCCCATAGAGCTAATGTTTTTTTGTCATATTTTTTTTATTTTTGTAAATTTCTAAATTCTCCGTCACGATCTAGTCCTAAATGTGTTGATTTGATTCCACACAAAAATTATTAAAATCGGTTGAGAACTCGGAAAGTTATGGCGTAACAGATATTTCGTCATTGAAGCTAATCCATGGGAGCTCCGCTCCAATAAAAAAAGAGTAGAATAACACCAACATATTCGCAATCAAGGGTGTCTTAAAATAGGATACTTAGTTAATTACCTTACATCAATCTTGGACCACGAAATAGACAACAACTTTGTACAGATTTTGACGAATCCCCCATTTCTTTGGGTTGACATCCGTCAAGCAGTGGACGTTTTTGGCTGAAATTATGATGATGATGAGTGAGTGAAGTTTGGTCTGGAAGATTGAGTAAAGAAACTTAATTAATTTAAAACTTTTATTGCAAGTCACAAGTCACATTAAAGTCGACTTAGGGATAACGACACATAATTCTCCGAAACATAAAATAGGCACCTTCTGAGTTACCTCGTTCTATCGTGGATCATGTCTTGGCCCCCGGGCATGATTTGGATGATGAGCGAAACTATAAAAAAAAAACATTTTATTACGACAATACGAAACTGCGTAAATATAGACCTGCAACAATACGGCACTACGAAAATTGCTGTGCTTGTAGCAGCAAAGCAATACGAAACTGCAACAGAGTGGAAAATTTAATCACGAAAAGTATTGTCGAAAAATCTAGTCTGCCGGGAAAAACAGTCCATAACATAATTCTCTTTGTCACATGTTACATATGTACATTTCGTCTATATTATTTGAAGTATAAGGGTGTCAAGTGCCAACAAACACAAAATTACATTTATAATAACGGGTGTCCAGTGGCAGATTTTAAAATTTGAACGGATTTGATTTTCGAACGCAACATCGGAGAGGGGCGCGTAGGGGGTTATTCGAAGCGCAAATAATGCGGATGTTTTAGTAGCCATGGAGCAGTGCAGTGGAGAGCACCGCACTTTTGCCGTCGAGGCTTACATTTTAAGTAGTTTTTCGTTGTCTGAAGCACGCCGTCGATTTAATAATCGTTACGGTATTCGTTGAATTCGTGATGTACCATCAATCAATCTGATTTAGAACTACAGGATCAACATTAAATAGACCCAGACCAGGACCAACACCAACGGTAGCCACGGACGAAAATGTTGAACGTGTTATAGCTTCTTTGGTCGAAAATCCTCGGTTATCACTTCGTGCACGTTCATCGATATAGGGCATTGCAAAGTCAACTTTACAGATTATAATGCGAAAAAAACTTAAGTTCCATCCATACAAGATTCAAATTGTCCAAGATTTGCATGATTTTGATTTTGAATTAATAAAAACTTATGCAGAGACGATGTTGGGGGATTTCAAACTGCTACTCGGATGACATATTCTTAAAACTGGGTAACATATTCTTCAGTGACGCGGCGCACTTCCATATTGGAGGTTATGTGAACAACCAAAGTTTTCGTTATTGGGACGTTTCCAACTCAAGACAAATGCATCAAGAGCCTTTACATAAACCTAAAGTTACAGTCTGGTGTGCAATATCTCCGTCTACCGTAATAGGGCCTTTTATCTTTGAAAACGAACATGGGCAAACTGTAACAGTGAACTCGGAGAGATATGCTGACATGATCACTATTTTTTTCAGACTAGAATTACAGAATTGTCCAAACTTCAATCGAAACTCGAAGTTTCAGCAGGATGGGGCCACATTTCATACTGCTAATGTGTCCATGAATGCAGTGCGGCAGTTATTCCCTAAAAAAAAACATATCCCGTAACGGCACCATACCGTGGCCGCCTAGGTCACCAGACCTAAGTCCATGTGACTTTTTCTTGAGGATGGGGATACTTAAAATCTATCGTTTACATAACAAATTCAACCACTGTGACACAGCTACAAGGTAATATTCGAGAAGAAATCAGCAGGATTCCCCAATCGCTCTGTAAACGTGTTTTTGAAACATGCGCTCTAGACTCGAGGAGTGTGTCAGGCTCGACGGTAGATATTTGGAAAAAGTAGTTTTCAAAAAATAAAATCCGCATTTGTTGTCTTTATATTTCAATAAACATCCATTATAAAACATGTGTAGTCTTTTTTTAAATAAATTTTCAAACATTGAAATCTGTCACTGAACACCCGTATAAAAGTAAGAAGGATAAACATTCATAGTCTCTGCTCAGTATTAGCCAAGACGCCAGTTTTTCCTGTGTACCCTTGACTGTCCCCTTGATGGTGGAAGTGGAAGATTAATTTGGCCACGTTATCCGGCCAAATTAATATAATATTTTTCATGAATTGGTATCTAATGGCGTAAGTATATATATGAAGGCGAACCCTCGCCTTTATTAGGATCGGCCATAGTGCTGTATGTGGGTATATGGAAAAGCAACAGTAACCGAGAAATCAAACCACGAATTACGTTATTATCACAAATTATCTAAATCACTGAAATATCCTATATCCTCGAAATAATTGCACTGCTAATTAGATAATCACTTATTATATGATCACAAATTAAATCCGTTAAGAAAAGGCACAGGATTACGCGGAACTAAAGCGATTCGTCGGATACGTGGTGTGCTTGCCGTTGACGTTCCAAACGAAGTGACGTTCAACATGCCCGCGCTGACCATAGACACGACGCTCCGCGAGACTAACAGCTGTCAAATCTTGTTCCGACGTAATTCTAAAGATGGCGCCAGCAATACGCCGTCATATATATTACAGAATTAAGCTCATAACCGCTAAGTACTTATGCCACTTTAGTGAGATTATAGATATTACGACATTTTCCTGTACCCATTTTAGTTCTATCGAATCTTATTAACTGTATTATTGATTATTCTTCTTTATGCGTAATTGTCTTGAATGACATCTACATTTCTTTTGTTTGAAAATTATACTATGAATTCTATTTACTTGTTCCCAAACTTAATTTGGAACTTAATTGTTTTCTAGATCTTATTATGTAATTCATGGAAACTATTGATAACATTGACGATGGTGTTTGCTTTATTACAAGTAATAACAAAGAAATCACTAGAATTGTTGTACTATATGACGGAAAAGATAAATACGGTATTATTTTATTTGTCCTATAAAACTGGATACAATCTGACAACATACTTAAACTAACGTACATACAAACTTCGAATGATTTACCCTACTATATTTAAGCACAGCATGAGTAGAAAACGAAACAATATAAACTACCTTAAGTCAAAGCAAAAACCTTATTATCTTTTACTCGTAAAGAGTCGTACTGATATGACACGTGGCGACAACAAGAGGACCAATAAAGATATAAATAAATAAATAAATAAAATGTTTATTTCTCACCACAACAATAAACTTAGTGCTAGCTTAATGTAAGTACAGTCAGGTTGTGGATCGCTGGTGCCTGTAATGGGTAATAAAAACCCGTTGTAACAGGACACCAGGTCCCCACCTCATATAAATTAAACAAAACATGTTTACAGTAAACTAGAAGACTACTGCAAAGCACAAAGAGAAAAGAGGATACATAGAATCTACTGCATTATTTTCAGAAAAGCCTCAGTATCTTCATAAGACTGTCTGAGAAGCCAATTAGTGACGTTAATTTTTAGAGTATAGACGTTCATATTATGAATTTTTAACAATTTTTGTAATTTTGTGTAAATGTAATGTGAGTCAGCAAATATAAAGAATTTATTAGAGAAGGATTTTTTCAGAGAATAACGGGAAGCGACAAGCTCATTTCTGCGAGTCAAACGCGGATCAAGAGGCGTCAGTACATGCTGTCTCAGAACCACAGCTAATATATAAAGCTGCCTGACGGTCAGAACTTGGCAGTGTACGTAAAGATCAAATGTCGGATATATGTAATTCTATATAAAAACAGTATATATAGAATTGTAAAACCATTCATTTTTACCAGAGATAAACAGATTTGTAATATAATATCAGTTTTTGAAGAGCGTCTTAAGAATTACGGACTTAGTAAAAGCATAACATGCAAAATAAATGTAATTCTAAATATATTTAAACAAAATGTTAACGTGTTTTCACAATGATTGGAAAGCGGAAAAAAGATTAACATAGTATTGTAATATTCATCATTATTATACGAGCCAAAAGACGTCCACTGCTTCACAGAAGTATCCTCTAAAATGGAAGAGGGTTTGGCAAGCGCTAAGCGTGAAGATTATGGCAAAAACCAAATTATGGCAAGACCCAGATTATGTCAAAGAAGGCGGGTAGCACAGTAAAAGGCCGTAATTTGAAAGATGTCGTACTAAAAAAACGCTGTTTCCGATTTTGTGGTCGATGGGATAAATAGTGATAAAAAATAAGGTGATAACTCCAGTATTTTAATAACCATTAAGGATACATTTAAATGTCAAGATTTGGTGATATTTTACTCTGCCAGACACCAAAAATCAAATAAGAAGTCGTAAAATAATCTTAATCTTTAATCCTACAGACACTTTTGTATGCTGTTTGTATTTTGTAATAGGTACTTGGTACAGGTTGATATTTTAATTATTGACAATTAATAAAATAATAATAATCTAAGCACAAAAGGTCTTGTGTTATGCATGCTATGGTAGCAGATAAACTTATTTATATGATATCTAGATCAGTAATATTCAAGAAATTTGTAAAAATATCCATGACTCAGGTACAAATATATTTCTCATACAAACGGACTCGAATCACCGAGGCCGATTATTTAACATGATTAATTAAATAAGTAAATAAATAAATATTTCTTACATTAACACCAATTAGCCTAGCTCAAAGTAAGCACTGTATGGCTTGTATTATGAATACTAGGGTAACGGATAGACATACATATACGATACTTAGATATGTAATATTCATAGAAACGTATATAAACACCCATAACTCAGGTACAAATGCTCGTATTCATCATACAAACATCTGCCCCTTCCGGGAATCGAATCCAGGACCGTCGGTGCGAAAGGCAGGATCGCTACCGTTGCACCAAACGGTCGTCAAGTTATATTAATTGTATGTAGGTATATGAGTCCACTTGTGTACCACGGATTTTGTACATTTTAAGAATACCTAGTTCTTCTATCATAGGCATCAAGTGGCTATGAATATTGTAATTCTTCGTTTTTTTTTCGAGTATAGTTCACTCCCCCTTCTTCAAAAATAGGGTTCCTATAAACAAGCTACAACATTGGTATTTTTAAGTCGAAAAGGATTAACCCGAAGGTATTACTTATGCAGCTTCTTTTGTAGCGAAAAGTACGAAATATTAATGAAAAGAAGTTCACAGTTAAACAATTTTTATTGATGGTTCTGAAGGCTCTCTTTATAGGTTTATTGAAGAAGAGAGATTAAAAAAAAATACTTTAAATGTATTGGCATTTACTTATAACATCAAATGTATTTAAAAATTAATAACATTTAAAGAATCGATGAAATCTTATTATGTTAAATGTTAACACCTGGAAAGATTATCATCCATCCCTTACTTTAGCGACCGGGAAATTTCCCAAAGGGAGTAATTTCGTTCCGGGCACAAATTGAATAAAAAAGTGTCTTGTTACACTTCTTCAAAGTATGCCATAAGCCAAATTAGTCGGTTGTTCAAACAAGTTGCTTATCTTCAGGAAATATTTATTGCCTTACCAGAAACTTTTTATAAAGTTATTCTTATCTTAAATAAGTAATCCTCTGTACGTGTGTATGCCACTGAACATCTTTTAAATAACTGGACCGATTTTTATAACTTTTTTTGTGTTATAGACTGGGTTCAATTATGTATCTAAACCGTTTTTAGATACACAATTGAACACAGAAGACTGCACTGCGATCGAGTTTAACAAAGTCTTTTTGGTCTGCTGGTATACTTCAATTCTTTTATACATTCAATATTGTATAGTCCTAACTAGTTAAAGACAACTTCAGTACTCTGATTGACTACCTTCGTGGTCAAGTTTCTCGCTTCCCCAAAATTTTCTGCGCTGAGTTAACGTAGAAAATATTTTTTTCTGTATTGCCTCGGGTTCGAGTGTTGTGGTACCGTTCTGGATTCCGTAACATAAATTCTTTGGCTATTTAACTAGGTTCAGAACAATGTATAAAAATATTGCCTTGCCTTGCGTAAATCACGTAACATCTCAAAAAGATTTTTTTATGAATACCAGAAGTATTTTTTTTATAATAAATGGCGTTACTCATGGCCACCCACTGAACCCTAAGATAAAGAAGAGGCCGCCGATTTAGCGAGCAAAAACAGCCTGTTCACTCGAACTTTAAAGGGTCTTTGGGTAAATGCTCTCGGGAATAGACGCGGACAAGTATTTAAGTGTGATCAGAAAAAAATGAGCCCTAGAAAAAGCATATATAACATTTTTTAGTATACTTATCTGTATTTTTCCAGTCATAAATGCGTTACCGACAGTGTCATCAATGTATGAATGATTAAAGGAAAACGACAGTTTAAATTTCATAGCTTTATTATTTCATCCCTCGCGAAAGTTAATGGTTGTTTAATGGCGTTTTAATGTTCCCTACAATATCTTTATAGGAGATATAAAGAACATGTCGTAGAATAGATTATTATTTCAAATTTATCATTACTTTATGAAAAATTACTTATTAATTGCTGTATGATATTGTTTTCTTACTTAAATAAACAAGATGAATGAGAAACAAGCATTTACTCTGGAGAATGTAAGGGCAACAAAGAAAATTACTTTGAAAGAGATTATTATTTTATGAAAGACTAATGTTGATAAGAAAATTACTGTAGACGAGATTCTAATTTGCGTCGCTAAATATACAAAGTAGTCTCCCTAAGCAGCACGGTTTCGTCATATATTTTCTTGCATATATATCAATGATAAATATGAATTATTAATTTTAGGCACATAAAATCAAGGGTCCCTTGTTTTGCAAAACGCTGACGATAGATGGATCGTTTTGTTTTTACAAAAACATTGGATTTATGGAACTTGATCTTTCAAACTTTCAACATTCACACTTTACTTAAATATTAATAAAAAAATAACATTGAAAATGATAAATCTATAATCGAAGATCACAGATGTTTGTGTGTTTGTCTGTCCGCTCTTTTTCCTGCTCTTTTTCCATTGTATCAATAACGTTACTATAGCAACGAGTTACCATAGCAATGCGTTTCCGGGTCAGCTAGTACTTTTTATATGAATTCCATTACTACTTAGTCATGAAATTAGGACTACTGAATTTATATTTAAAGGTAACCAGAAGTATTTAGTAATTTAGTAAGATTGATCGATATTTATTAATTATTGATATATCCAATGGTATCCGATCTTTGATTTTTGTTATAAATATTATATATTTTTGAACACTGCTAAGCAGACATAGAAAAATATTACTAAGTCTTCATTATGTACTTTAAACTCACTCCCGTATCACAGATACTTATTGTATGCCATAATTAAGTAAACTTGATCAGCGAACGGTAAGGAAAGCTACATTGTGCTTATGAAAGAAGATGTTTCAGTTTTATCTAACATGTAACATGTAGCATCAAAAAAGCCCGTGAAACTCAAAAAATGTTCTTTGTTCCGCCGTCCCCATTTTGTCATCGAAATACTAAACTTACAAATAGACCCCACCGTTTTATGGTTGATAATGTTGATATACTAAAGAATCACACGCACTAATCGTTTTGGTTCCAATTTTGTCATCCGTATCGCTAAACTCTTGGCCTGAGTCTGTTTCCTGATAAATACAATTTATGGGTCTTCAAGTCACGAGTGAATAGGTATCTTCTATAGTCCGTTTTTTTTAGTATTAGAAAGAACAAAATTTGGGTACCTTATTGTACACATAATGTAACAAGCAAAACGTAACATCGTGAAAAGTTTACACTAAAAAATACCTTAAGACTCGTGGAACGAAACGTTGGTCAGTTTGACACGACAAAATTAAAAGTACATGCCGCTATTGTAATACGTACCTACCATATTAGGTGATTTTTAAAATGGTCGCTTAACATGGCCGCCATTTGCAACAATGGCGGCAAATGTCAACGTCTGCATTTATCTGTTTTGACTATTTTCTTTGGTTTATTGTTAAGTTTCTATTGTTTTGGTTGAAGTTTTTTGTTAAAAGTTTTTGTTATTTGTTATTTAATCTGTTCAACAATGGACGAGCCTGAAGCCGGTCCAAGTGGACTCCAGCACAAGGTTAGCCACCACTGCTTCTTTGTTTACATAATTTCTAATGCTAAAAAAATAGACTACAGGCAAGCGCATCACATCCTAGATCGCATCGTCGCTTACCATCAGGCGAGATAGCGGCTAAGCGCTTACCTATACAAGATAAAAAAGTATCAGCAGCTTAGAATTCTGAATCCAATAATTATTATCAGACTATTATTGTATAAAGAAAAATCAACTTGGCACAGCATCAGGAAGGATTCAGACCCACTAATTATTATTATCAATATAATAATTCATTCTTTCTAGTTATTAGTTCTTTAGATATAAACATAAGCATAAACATGTTGATTTTTTAAAAAAGTAATGAAGCTTATTATTTATATATACTATATATATATATATATATATATATATATATATATATAATTTAGTACATGTTAATTATAATCTTAATTCCAAAATTACCAGTATGTATATATAGAAGCAATAAAATATTCAAATGTAGTAAATGGTTAAAAATATATTAGCCTCGTCTAGTTCCAAGAATGAGCATACATTATGAGATTCAGAACTTCATCCATCTCAATAAAATCCTCACAACAAAACTTGTTTGTAGCCACTTTTCTCGAGGGAAATACTTTATTAAGTCCAAAATTGTTTTGATCCAATATTTGAGCAACGTAATAAAAAAATTCTAAAGGCGCCACTATTATATATAAAGAAAACCTGTAATTGGTCTTATTATGGTACATATTAAAAGATAAAAACTATTTAACTGTTCTTTTTCGATAAATAACATAAATAAAAACCACCCAACTTATTTCGGAATTCATTTCTTCAGTTGGAAGCTTGTCGTGAAGCCTAGCTGCATTATCTTGAATCTGGAATCAGGCTCGTCTACATATTGTTAACTGGTTGTACTAGAAGATCTTTAGGGTTTTAGTCTAATATTTAATTGTGATTTCGGTAAGGTTATTAGCGTTTTTGTGTTAAGATCCGATTGTTTATACATGCATATTCCTCTTTGTTTCGTTTTTAATGAGCTTTTCTGAAATAACCTTTTGTTTTTATTCAGTATCCATTTCCTCCTTTTTCCAAAGTTTTTTAAACTTCACCGCGTCTTTGGTCCCCTCTATCTTTTTTATTAATTAGTCTATTTATTTTTTTGTTTTTAGCGTTACATAAAGTGATTTTATTAATTTTAATTCAATTTTCACACTTTCATATTCAAATATCACACGCGGCGAATTCTGACAATCTGATACTATAATTAACAGACCTACTCGAACAAATTTAATTCTTGTGAGTCATAAAACTTGAGCCATTCGTTAGGTTTATGCCTCGTAGAATATGTGCCGTGGTTCGTAGATACCAGGCTGCCATAAGTAACGTGGAGGTTTTTCAGTCATCAGTAAAATATAATCCTTTCTATTTAATAAGAGTCACACCGTTCAAATTGTGTATTCTTTCAACCAATGCATGGTTGCCTGGTACAGTTATGTCAAAGCTAACCTTAGTATACTTCTTGCAGTAGCTTGAATACCTGTTTAAAGTTTTTGAAAATGAAAACCAAATATTTCATATCTTTTTAATATAAATTAAACAGGAGCTTAGATCTATATCGGTTACTAGGGAGCATAAAATGAGCTTCTGTTTTGAGTAAGATTCACAGAACTGAAAAATACACATTTTTAATTAACTTATACCTTAAATTAAATAATTATATAGAAGAAAGATCTCTTTGGACATATGCAAGATCAATACAACCAATTACCATTCGCTACCATCACAACAAATCACAATAGTATCCCGCCATTTTGGACCTAACTGAACGCTGATGTCGGTGTTTTAACTTTAAGATGACAGTATTTCAGTTAAATATGTTTCTTTATATAAGCATTAATCAAGCGAAACTCTAAATAAAGTGATCGTTTAAAATATATTATCAGATGGAATTCGAACCTCGGTTTCTAGCAAATCGGGGCTTAATGTCTTAATCGATAGTGGACTGGGCCCAAACAATATCGATTCTTATTCAATATTAATTACTACCTTACCACGTGTTATTGGCGAATTCTGAATAAATCAAAGGTACGGACAACAACAAATCAATCTGCCACAAAATGTAAATTGCTCAACTTGATCTTCAACCCTATGTTGGTAGTTCAAAGATGAAAATAAAGCGAAAAAATTAAACACGTTTGGATATCTAAAGTCATTACTAGCATAGCAACAAGTTATTGCTTTATGATATAAAAATTAAAAGTCTAAGTTAATTATTCGCAATCACATTTACCGGTTCAAAACAATTCCCAAAACAAATAACCATCAGCCGCTAATAAGGTCCCCCAAGGATAAAAACACCGTAAAGAAAACGACCCATGATCCACCACGCGGTATTATTGGCATTAAAACTTTTAATGACGACGTAGCCATGGGCTATTTCAGATGAGATAATGAATTTGACTTACATTACTTTCGAAAGATTAAGAGAATTAAATTTAACATTCATCATTATCTTCATCAGTAACCTATTAATGTCACCACTACAGAAGCACAGGCCTTCTCTATGGATGAAGACACTGTGTATAATACACCCGCCATGCCGACATGAGCTCAATGCGGATTGGTGTTAACAACTACAGATGTAGCTAAACACGTAATAGAGAGAGTAATTTTTTGTTCACCCATCGTATTTTGAATAAAGCTAGCCCTTGAGAAAGTTGCTTTTTCCCCCCAATCATGACCGAACACGCTAACTGATGCCCCATCGAGCTCCTCAAGTTTTCAGTCTAAGTTTAAAGCGTGTTTTACTATATCTAACGCACGTTATTGTGGGTGGTCTCTCTAAGTTGAAATAACGACACTAGCGCTAAACCAGGGATTCAAAAACACCTTTATAAGGAAACACTTTCATAAGGGTTACACATTGGATCTGTTACAGAATTATTCTTGTATCACTTATTTGGGTGTTTTGAACCTGTTTTGCGTCGAACACTTATAAAAGTGTAACAGATATAATGTTTTCTGTTACCAATCTGTTAGAAACTGTTTTACGTTTAACTATCTATGTGTACACACAGTACACCAACATAAGCATTTCAAAGTACCCAAATCATTAATGAGCTGTCGCATAGTTATGCCAATGTAAACCTTATTGACTGTAACAGATATTAACACTTATGAACCGGTATTTTCTAAAACAGATTCAAAGTGTTACAGTTTCTTTCTGTTTAACTTTTAAAACAGAAATGAAAAACAGTGTTCAGAACACTCTATTCGAACCGCTAAAATCCCTGCGCTAAACAGCCGACTCATCCGTAACAATGTCTTCATATACCTCCATCAATTGAATATGAATATCATAAGTCACACATTTCTTGCGTTGAGAAATTACATCTCAGCTCTTACTTTTCAACTGGTGAATACCAGCGAGATGCAACTTCGCACACAGACAGCTAACTTATACAATTGAACGTGTTAGAACTTCTCCGGCGGCTACTCTATTCGCCAGCGCTCCGCATGGCGCAAATACTTTTAGTGTGGCCCTCGTAACTTATATTTGTGAATGCATCGGAAATTTTAGCTTTTGAGCTAACCATAGCAAATCTGCCGTTCTTATGAAAAGTGAAATAAGTAGTTTCAGCTACTTTCGAAATAATTGCGATTAAAGATTTAATTTTTGCCTTTTTTTGTGTTGCATCGTAACTATAATAGTTATTGACTCGAAACTTTAACTATACGACTATAAATGAAGCGGTTTTTATGTAGTATATTATATTTTTACATACAATTAGTACGTAAATTGTACTCAAGTCAATTTGCCCAAAATCTCGACTTATTGCACTTTTCGTAAGGACGGCAGAAATAATAAATTGTTTTTGTAAATGTTTTCCAAACTATATTTTGAGTTAATTTTTATTGAAATAACTTCTTTTCTTTTTTATTTTATTCTTATGAGGTATATCAGCTCATCATACCTATTTAGAATAGCTTACACAAAACAAATATAAATAAACGGGAACAATTGGGTGATTCATATAAAAACATACAAATAAGTTCTTTGAATGCAGCTAATCGTGGGAGTGAAATAATTATACAGTGATTTAAAATATTTATTTCGATAAGACCAGTAACTCCTTATTATTATCCTGTATTACCCTTATTTTCGCAATATCATCCGCACATATGTCATCAATACCCTTATATTCGCAACATGCATTGAATGCAGTCCTGTCAACAATACGTCATAGTAAGTAACAACATTTATGACATTGACAAATAAATATAATTTACATTTTGTAAAACCATATTAATCTCTATACAGGTTACCCAGACTTTTCTGGTTTCAGATGGTTAAACTTGATACCATTTTTTAACCATAAACAACAAATAAATATTACATAGGTATACGTATATATGTGTGTGTCATACATGCGGTAGTGTGCATAATGTTTATTTTAATCACGTTAACGAATTTCTAATCCATATTATTTGCAAATATTAGCTTTCTGCAATACATATATCTTAACTGCGCCAAATTTCCTACTACTCCGACAAAGCTAAAGCTTTACTTTTGTTCCATTTCTGCTGTTTTATCCATGTTTTATCCATTTCACCAGTCGGTAATTTATAGTTTTTCGCTTTTGAGATGTTGGTCATTATATTGGCTGATTTACTTGCACTTCCACTTGACTTACTCTCTTTAAAGTTCGACCAACATGTCATCAACGAAAGTTATATTAATTATATAAAACGCTTCGGCTTCAACCAGAAAGCTTTATTTACTCCAACCGAGTGTTTTAAAAACGCCTTCTAAGGTGGCATCCCTCTTTACAAGTGAAATGGCTTAGTTGGTTTGTGGGGGTTGTTGGTAGATATTCCATTAAAGTGAAGATATCTTAAAAGTTGGATGTACCTTCTCCCACTTTGTACTTTTTCTATTGTCCATGCTTATATGGAGTTAAAAGCTTTCGTTATAAATTGCACTTTTCTATTATAGTGCTCAACGACTTTAAAGTTGTCGTAAGTATTAAGAGAGAAGGTAGAAAACGTACCTTTACTTAGACTTTGATTTTGTTTGTTTGAGGAATGAAACTGTTTATTGAATAAAAATATTTAATTTGATAGCTAATGGAACCGGCCGTTCTAATTTTAATCATATTTGTGTTTAATTAAAATAATAGACTTATAACAAAGAAATAGGAAAATAAACCGTTAAACCTATTTAAAGCGATAAAGATAAAATCATTAAGATTCACATTGAAATTTTTGACAACCCATTTCTTCATCAAACAATGTCTACCACTTCAATCGTTAAAGCTAAATTCATTTGAAGTAAAAACAATTTTCATTTGCCGCTAAATTAAACCGGTCGATGAGGGGAAATTGCGAAAAACCTTTAGGCAAGTTGTACGAGATTAAATTATTCTGCATTCACTGTTTAACTAATATTTGTTCAGTTCTACTTAAAGAGGTTCTAAAGTAACAGTGAAGCATTGAAAGAGTTTTCTACAATTTATTTTATGAAGTAATGTAGCTTTCATATTTATTATTAAACTCATAAATATAGCCTTATTGTTAAATATCGGTTTATAAAGATCGGTTAATGAAAACCTCAACAATATAATTGGTAAATTTAAAATTTGTCTATAAAATAGAGTTTTTTATTTTGAAGGAATTTTTTATATTTACAATCCTTCGATACTTTACCATATTTAGAATGATTTGGGCCATTTAATTCTATTGCTGGTCTTTTTAATCAGTGATAATACCTATATTTATTAAGTTAAAATAAAATTCAATACAAGCAGCTATATATGAACTTACTTTATATCCATTAAAATATTTGTTACTGATTGAACGGTGTCATGGTCGATTAGATTTTTAGCAATTGGTTTTTTACTCTTGGAGCGTGGCAATGTCTAAGGCACTTATCCCACCACACACGAGAAGCGAGAACATCGAGCGGCGCGCAGCATCGCTTATCTTCGATAGTTTTCGTCGCTTCGACCCTGGACAAAAGACTTGCTAATGGACAAAAAGTTCCTGCCAGCAGTGTACAATGTCAGTAATAAACTATAGATATAATTATTTGTGTTATTTATTAACAAGGAATATAGATCTATTGTACATTTCTTGAATTAGAAAATAATGTATAGTTAGTATGATTACAGTAAAAGCAAAATGTAAATTAAATATGTTCGTTAGAAGTTTTGGTTTTCTCGAAAGATCAATTTTAGTAGATACCTTGACTGGATACCGGATGGTACATAGACAGCTTTTTGGTATGCCTCCAAACCTTTACCGAGCACTACGCCGGAAATGAGGGTGGAAGACAGTCCCTTAACTTCGCCGTTTACACGCATCGGTGAATGTGTAACGCATTTTACCGTGTATAAAAAAAATTCGCTGTTACTAAAACAATTCCTTTGTAAAGACGAATAAAGAAACTTATTCAACTGTATCATGAAAAAATCAAGGTACTTTTAGCAACCTTGAATAACAATAATTTTATTTATTAAGTTTAATGCTATTTACTAATAAATACTAGTAAGTTACCATGAATAGTTTTGAATTTTCTTAGTATCTACTTTAATAAGCCTTCGTTTTAAATATTTGTTCGGTTTTATTAATTTTTGTCTAAGTGCGTAAAGCAAAAGGAAATAAAGGGAAAACCAATCTGTTTCAAAGTAAATATATTATAAATTTTTCATAACTATTTATCTATTATATATTTTTCATAACTATTTATCTGGCACAGTAATAAGATATAAACCAATACAAGAAAAAAATTACAGCAAAAACATTTGTACTGCTATTACAACTGCGCACAACATGCAATTAAAATATTAATACATTTTTGGATATTAAGTCTTATTTTAAGAAAATAAAGAATTCAAAATTATAATAAATATAATAATAGTGTACTAATGTTATCTTTGACGACCGTTTGGTGCAACGGTAGCGATCCTGCCTTTCGCACCGATGGTCCTGGGTTCGAATCCCGGAAGGGGCAGATGTTTTTATGATGAATTCGAGCATTTGTACCTGAGTCATGGATGTTTATATATATTTCTATGAGTATTACATATCTATGTATCATATATGTATGTCTATCCGTTACCCTAGTATCCATAACACAAGCCTTACAGAGCTTACTTTGGGCTAATTGGTGTGAATGTTAGAAATATTTATTTATTATTTTCACAAATATTTTGGGGCTTCGGTGGGATATATCCAGCTTTTAGTAAATAATATAATTTGCAAAAGCGTATGATAGGGTTGCTAACAGATGTTAAGAGAAAGAAACAATTGTGTTATACCTTTTTAAAGTTGATAAATAGATACCTTCAAAAACAACGTTTGAAAATGTTTTAAATGCCAATCGATTTTGAACTTTAAATATACACATATTATAGTTGCAAACTTTTAGAAAAACTTTAAGCAGTCTAATCGTAAAACGTAATACTTAGCCTGACATTTAAACAAGCAGGTGACGTCACTCCGTCATTTGGCTTATTCCATGCATGTACAATGACGTCATCGAATGAAAGTTTTAATTATTTGATGAATGAATATGAATATGATTTTTTATATAATTCATATGAATTAATAAATTATATTTCGGGTATATTTATTTTAAAAAATGTTTGCCGTTAAGTTTTAACAACATTGTCATTGTAGTCCAATACCCTATTATATAAACTTCTATTCTATTTTATAAAGACCAAATATAACTTGGTAAGGTGATATTTAGTTCTTACACTTCCGCGCACATAACACATTTGAATAAAACACTTTTTTTACGAATTTTGCTCCTTTACAGGAGCCGTGATCCTGTGATCACCTATCGAAACGTCAGGATTAAATATAAAATAAAGTAAAATATACGAAAAAATCCGTAAAAAAGTGTTTTATTCAAATTGGTAAGGTGAGTTAGATCTGTAACCAGCACAAGAAATTCAAAATCTTGGGCGAGTTCCATTTGACCCTTCCAATGTTTGATTTGTAATCAATGGGCACGTAAGATCGCAGAGGCAGATAAGTCTCAACTAAGAGTTCTGCCAATTACACACTGAGGGCTACGTAGTCATCTGCTCCGAAAGCAAAAGAGAGAAAAGATACGATATGTACAATAAGTGTGCTAGAGTGAAACATAATAATTATTACCTGCTTTGTGAAGCGTTCCTCGCCGCGCAATCCATGCAGAGTGAAACAAAGAAAAGATCGCCGTTATGAGTGCGAAATGAAGAATCCATGCAGAATGAATAGTGAGAAAAAATCTACCTGCTTTGTGTCACCATCCCAGTAAAAAGCCATTTCCTTATTTTGACCTTTGCATTGATAAATTTCGCAATACATTTAACTTTCCACATCAGTACATTTTCGTCGAAATGGTCCGCCTTGGTAGAAAACATCGAATAACTTTAGTTACGAAGAAAGATATCAAAACAAACTACATATTGGTAGAAAGCTCACACTTTAGCGATGTTTTTAACAAATCAGAAATCAGCCATCACTCTTATTTTTTTTAATACAACGCGAAGTTGAGCTTCAAAATTTATTTAAACTCTTTTTTATATTTGAGGGTCCATAACTTTATTTCTAGCAACATGTAATGTGCAACTTTTAATTTTAAAAGGACTCACCAATCACTTAGTTTGTAATAAAGAAAAATAAAATGGATCTGGCCTTGAAAAAATATATTTGATGGGTTTAAAGGTACAAAAGCGAAATTATAATAAAATAAAATCTTGAGTCCTAGGTAAAATCTTTAGCGCTAGTTAATTAACAGGACACCTCAACTGTCCCCCATTTTCGTATGTTTAACGTTGTTCCGAACACCCTGTATATCATTTTATTCAAAAAAACTTTTTATTTTTCTTATATGATAACTTAAATTTTAAATTTTATATATTAATAATTTTCAATAAAGAGTTATATATTGGAAAGGGTAGATATATTTATAGTTAATATAGACTATACTTTGTGACCACGGGAATATCATAAAAAAAATCATCTACATAAAACACGCCGATATTGTAAGTGCCGCATGCAGTACAGTCATTAGATTTTTTTTTCGTAGTTTGGATATGTATACATTAATTGAATTCGCTGCCACGCGAACAACGTGAATTAACCGCACGAGAGTATACTGGGGAAACATATCAATTTAATTGGTCATATAACGATTGATCCATGTTAACTTACACGAACAATAATCAATTTCAATCAAAAATGTGACGAGTCATCAACCCTTCTTTTTACCGTATATAGTGTTTAAATACTATAGTAGAAACAAGTATAGTTAATTACTTTGTAATTTATTTATTCTAACTTATTCAATACGAAGAATAATGTATTGAGTTAATTTCATGAACAGTGCCTAGGAAAATGTGTTTCGATAAAAAATATTCGCCAGCTGTTATATACATAATTATGTTTTGTATTGTCTAAGATTATAATGGACATAATCATCAAATTACCGGGCTGGTCATTAATTCTCTTTAAAAATAATTATATATTTCTTCATACAATACTTTGTCGATCGGCTTCTTGTTCTATCATCTATTGATTGATCTATATATCACGGTGTTGAAATGTTTCTATTTTATACTGTATTTGATTTCAATTCGAGCTTAATTTCTCCCAACCTATTTTTCAGTCATTAGCTTTACTTTATTAGTCATTACTTTCGCAAGATGTTAGTAGACATTTTGTATCAAATTATTTGTCAATTAGCTTTGATTCAACCTGTTTACTATTTTGCCCTATCCACCCCTATACAATAATCATATTGTCAATGAGACGTTAATGAAATCGATCTTGATTTGATTAAGCGATCTTCTTTGTCATATTCTGGGACTTACTTCGCCACCCTACGTTTTGAAGCTAACAAATCTATCACGCCTATTAGATACTTGCAAGAAACTCCTTCGTCTCGGGAGTCTAGTCTGTGTAAATGTGAATATTAACATCTTTCGAAGAAGGTCAATAACACGTAAGTACCTTTACACCCTCATATTCATTTATGTGTCAATTTCGTCTTCTGCGATGTGTATTATGTTCATTCATTTGTATATTGGATACTTACGATACAAACTTACTTTGATAGCAAAGATAAAATATTTTATAGTAGGTACTTATATGTATATCCATAATAAGATGCCGTTAGATTTCAAATACGCTTGTAAAAAAAAATAATCACATCTCCGAACCCTCAGGTAATATTCGAACCCACAAATACATACACACGTAAATGCATTATTATAGCTGGTAACATTTTAAGTAAATGTTTTATATTTGAAATAATATAACTTTTTTATAGTAAACAGGCCAGAATAGGATGACCACTATCTCGCCTGATGGTAATTGACGATGTGATCTAGGATGTGGCGCGCTTGCCTAGAACATACCCAAATAGACTTCTAAATAGTATTTGTCAGAAAACACAGACTCAGACAAAGAGTTCCACTCCTTAGCAGCATCGCAAAATTGTAACCAAAACGCTTAGTTCGACTTTTTGGTACGTTGAAGGTAGTTAACTTTCAAAATTGATGAACTGATACTACTCATGGCTCATAGTAGAAGTTGAAATACGTTTCTAAAATTTCCACACATTTGTCAGCGTCTCGCCCGGATAGCGAAAGGTCCTGAAATGTGGTTGTTTTTATAGGGGTATTTTAAATCTCACAGAATATTTCTGTGAGATTTAAAATACCCCTCATTGTGTCATTGTGAATACAAAAAAACAAAATAAATACAAATAACCTTTATTAAAATGGGTTACTATTGAAAAAAACATTAATATGGCTTTTTATGTTTCGCTGAGTTGATGCTTTGATACAACATGATTATACATGACAATAATTGACTATTAAAATCATAAATTCCGGAAGTACACAACAAATATTTAGTCCTTAACTGAGTTAACCTTATAATATGGGTACTAAATGTTCATCACACAAATATATACTCTTACCGGGATTTGATATCGAGACCTTTGGCGCAGAAAGTAAGATCGCTACCGATGCACCAAGCGGCCGTCACCATACATTAAAGTACACAGTTACTCTCTCTATTTATTATGAAAGAATCATATACCTACTTAGTTACTTAGAAAAGTATGTAAGAAAAATAAGTCGTTTCTGATAATATCTTTTAAATAAGTATGTAATAAAATATATCTTATTTCTAAAAGAGTGATAAATTCCTTATTAACTAAAGGTCGTATTTTTATTGGTATTTTCTATATTTTAGCAATGTCGTCGCTAAATAGGATTTATTATAACCAAGCGTAAATTTTCGCTCGTGTAATTTCGTTCCATTACATTAACATAACATATTCGTTATCTTTTACTTCTCCAAAATAAGCTGACACAAGTTCCTACAATATTAGATTGGCAGCTTATTTTTTTAATATAAATAAATAGTAATACTCGACATTATCACATACATCTCAACATAAGTTAAATATCTAAATCACTTGTGTTATGGAATTCAGAAATAACGACGTTACCACAACTTCTAGACAAGTTTCTTTTCTACATTAACTCAGCCGGGGATCATACCCGATACGCCGGGGATCATTGCCGGCCTCCATGATCCGAGGCTCGCATATCCCTGCGAGCCTCGGATCATGGAGACCGACAAAATAAGACAATTTTTTAAACTGAAAACTTCTTTAGCGGCGTTGTGCCCTTTTTGTATGGGTTAGTAAAGTTAAACTCGCGTCAGGAAACGTGACCTGATAGAAAATTCGTAAGACGGAGGGAGAGTGGACCGCCGGCGCGGCGTAGGAGAGGAAGTAATATCCCCCTCTCTTTCTACCGCGCGGCGAAAATGTATGCCTGCTCCTGCTGTTTCGTTTAAGCGGCGCAGGGCGCTTGCGAATGTGAGTGTGTTTGTTGTCATGTATATGTATGTGGATAGTACTTTTATACTGATAATTAAAGCAATTCGTGCGAAATTATTCCCCAACTATTCCAAAATATCAAAAATGCACAACGTTAATGTTCATGTTTTTACTTCTGCCGGCACTCGTTGTTTTTTTTATACTAAATAGGCAGGCGCTTGACCACTATATCGCCTGATGGTAAGCGACGATGCGATCTAGGATGTAACGCGCTTACCTAGAAGATACCTATTCACTCGTGACTTGAAGACCCCTAAATTGTATTTATCAGGAAACAAAGATTCAGGCAAAGAGTTCCATTCCTTAGCGTTAGAAGGTATTACAAAATTGGAACCAAAACGCTTAGTGCGACTCTTTGGTATATCTACCATATAATGGTGGCGCCTATTTGTAAGTCTGGTTGTCTGATAAAAATATGGAGACAGTGGAACAAGGTTGTTCAATACTGCTACACACTCTCAGAAATGTATCCTATAAAAAACGAATAGGCTAGCTACCTCTCATTTATGCTCAAGGCTTTTGAGCTTTTTATAAAAATGATCGTCATTACCGATTAGCCTCTTGGTCCTCCTCTCAATGGACTCAAGCGTGTCCTCTCAATGGTCTGAAGCTGGTATTGGGCGGAATCGTCCCAAAGATGAGAAAATTATTTTACACACTTGCTTACGAGCTTGCGCTTGGTAAAGGATGAGCAACTGTTCCAGCGTGAAGTAGATTCCGGACAACTCCCAACAATTACTTAGTGTCATACGTACGTAGAAGGTACTGGTACTGCTACTGTTTCACCCAGCAGCCGTTAACTTGCAAATCTCATAAAATTACTAACATACATATAAATACGCTGTGGCATTTATAAAATTGTTAATTCTACTCAAGCGCTTCATATATCGCGGTTGTTGCTGAAGAACCGTAATAAACTTAACTTTGACGACATCGAGTGGTCGAGTGGCTCGTATATCGGTTTTCATGATATCAGCGGCCGATTTGATTACCGGCCTGGTAATTGAAGAAGACGAACTGTTTTATATTGGCTCGTGTCTGGGCGTTGCGGCACTGTCGTTGTTCCTTTATTCCATAACACAAGTGCTTCAGCTATATTGCATAAATTCAAAATAATATATGTGATTTTGTCTTATATTATTATATTATTTTTACCCCTATAATTTATCTATTACAACTAAATATGAATTTTTAATCATTTAGCATCACGTGTATAAACATGATAAAAGTTACATTAAAGTTTTGCTCAATTTCCTCTAAGCTGTGCAGTTCTAGAACAGTAGTATACAATTGACTTACAATCTATGTTAGTAAATTATGTTAAAAACTGACTTAACACTACAAACTAATTGGCTAATCAGCGGACAGTCCCCACAATTAGCAATACGCTCCATAACACTGGTGCGGCTGCCCCGAACCAATCGCAGGAGAGAACCTGCTTTTTTGCGCTGTATGGCCGGGAAACTGTCGACCTGCGCATCCGCAAACATTCCTGATTCACTACAATGTCGCGGCAGCCTCAGCAATGCCCTGAAAGCGTAATATTGAACGCGAAGTCCACGGTATGATTTTTGCGTAAAATTGACCCAAAGGCTGCTCGAGTAAAATGATGTGCTTATTGCACATCTTAAAAAGTGTTATTTTAACAGTGTCAGAACATCGAGCAAACATATTGGCCCTTTTAGACAGCGACCTCCGATCTCTCTCAATATCGGCATCATCCGTCAACGCATCTGTAATAATGTGACCCAGATATTTAAATTGAGTCACCTTACTAAATGGTGCTCCGTACAAACATATGGGAGGCACAATATCAGGACATTTAGTTCTCGCTTTGAAAACCATATAAACACTTTTGGTTTCTACATCTATTTGTTTGCTTATTTGTATATTTAGCTCTTACACTTCCTTTTCGTTTACCGGATTAACTACGCTTTTAATTTTGTTTTATACATTTAATCCTGACGGAAATAGTAGTTTCATTTAAACGTGCTTTTTCGTACTTTGTGACACCACTGAAATTACCAATTACACATAATCTGTGTTGCCTGAAAAAGATCTGTTATAGAGATATGCCAACCTTTGCAAACAATGTTACCTGTCTTTGTTACTTGTTGTAAATTAATGCGCAATAAAGAATATATATGGCCGACGATATAACGAACTTGCACAGAAGCAGCCTATTCACTCGAGTTATTAACGTCTTTGATTGGAATCCAAATGAAATGATGAAACTAACAAGATACCAACTTGCTGCTCAGCTTATTAGTTGGTGAAGAGCAAGCTTCACACCTTACGTCACCGCCGCAAAGTTACTTGTGTATCGGTCTTTCACAGACCATACTTTGGTCAGTGTGCTCAGGTGCTTGCTGAGCTCATACCGCCATCCCCCTTTTTTCCAACGGATGTCACTGCGTACTACCTGTATATTTTCTTGGTTGCTATTCCTAACTATTCCCACCAAGTTCTACTCAACATCTCTTATAATGCGCGCAGTAAAGTAGTGGAACTCCCTCCCTGTATTTCTGGGTACTAATCTATTTATTTTATTTATTTATTAAACAATTTATTTGCTGGCTTACTGTGTGCTATTATTAATACTATTACATAAAATAAAAATGTCAATTATAATTGTAAAATTGTCTTATATACTAGAATGCAACTACATAATGGCTGAAATAATATGAATGGCATACAATCAATCGTTGGAATGTGAAGAATTACAGGTGGTACCTTATATGTAAAAATTAATTCATGTCAGCTCATTTTATGTTAGCACTTATACAAACTAGTACCTTGCTACATAATTGTTCAAAATTATAACCCATTTGTCTTCAAAGCCAAGGTAATTAGGTACTTTCTGGGATAGCTCCTTTCATCATGAATTCTGTTTTGGCTTGTTTGGGATGAAGAGCGAACCATTTAAATAATAAAATTACATAATAGATAACAGTCTTAACAGTCTCACAGTTACAGCCTTTGGACATTTGTACCATTACGTCGTAGGTTACACTAATAAATGGACATTCGGCTTTCTTAAGTTCTAGTACTGCTGCTGATCCTAGAGATACTCCACGGTCTATGTGACATAAATCTGTAATCTAAGATCACAAATTTGTTGTTTGTCTGTCCGCTCTTTTTTCATTGTATTTTCCAATAACGTTACCATAGCAACGCGTTAACCGCAAGAAGTTCGTCTACCGGACGCTAGATGGCGCTAATGGAAAAATAATTAATAATAGAAAAAAATTAAAGAATTTTGTCCACCCGTGCGAAGCCGGGACGGGCCGCTAGTACAACTCAAAATATTAACGAAAAAAAAAAACCTGTGGCTTGTTTAAATTTAAACTTCTACATTTTTCTAGGCGGACAGAACGACACTGTTATTTTGAAGAGATCCTAAAAGATGACTTTCCTTTTAGTGTTGCACTCAGCTATAAATTAGATAGAGACATTTTTCTATTAGAGTAATGTCAAAAATTTGCTTTTTAAATTTGATAGGATATTTTTTAATAGGAACCATAAATCTTAATTTATTTCTTATGCCTAATTATTATTTTGTACAAGTCATTGACAGCCCCAGATGAGATTTTTCGATAATTACCTTTGGAATTATTGCGTATAATTACGTTAATTAAACATATTACGAATTATAATCACAAAGTTTTATCTTCTTATAAAAGTCAGGTATTATAAAGATGAGATAATTTTTAACACACCAATTAGCCTAATACAAAGTAAGCTCTGTAAAGCCTCTGCTATGAATGTTCGGGCTCATTATATTTTATGTTCCGAAATCTTTTTCCATCTTAAATAAACATTATGTAAATAGTGATGACCCTTAGTGCGATGGTAGTTGAGCTCCCTATTTTCTAGTGGACCCATAATTTGGCCCATCAATAGAGCCACAGGAGAAAACTATTTCTCGTGGTCCCATTATCGTCTGTCTATCTGATTACTCCCAGTAGTGAAATCTCCGTTTAAACTTAATTCTCGTAGACCCACCGATTGATACTGGTGCAATTCAGACAAATTCTATTGGACAATAAAAGAATAATATACTTTTTTTATTCATTAATTATTTGTAATTATGTTATTTTTTATTTATAATTATTATGGAAAACTTTTACACAAAATTACATGCAATACCCAATAAAGTATCCTCAATTAGCATTAGCAGATATGCAGCAGAATCAATAATAATAATATTTCCTACGTTCACACCAATTAGCCTAGCCCAAAATAAAGGCACTGTAAGGCTTGCATAATGGATACTAGGGTAATAGATAAATATACATATATGATACATAGATATGTAATATTTAAAAAAATATATAAATACCCATGACTCGGGTACAAATGCTCCTATTCATCATACAGACATCTGCTCCGTTCAGGACTCGAACCCAGGCCTGTCGGTAAGAAAGACTGGATGGCTACCGTTGCACCGAAAAGTCATCAAAGTATTATACTATATTGAGATATAATTTTTCATTTTATACTTAAAACGTCGTTGATTTTTTCTCATTATAGCGCTAACGTCAGCTTAAGAAATACTTGAAAATATTCTTAGAGTCTGTCCAGGTATTGGTAAATTGATTGAGAGTTCACTCGTCTGGAAAGCGAGGCATGTGGGTTTGTGTCCTACCTGACATTTCAGACAAGCTAAACATTTTCTTAAAATGTTTTTTGAGATTAATAAGTCTTCGAACTAATGATGTAGTCCGCATTAATAGTACTATCGTTATTTTATTGGAGCGGAGCGAGCGAAGCAAACGAAGCTCCCAAGGTTCAGCTTCAATGGCGCAATGTCTGTTACGCCATAATTACCCGAGTTCTAAACCGATTTAAATTTTTGTGTGGAATCGAATCAGCAGGTTTAGGACCAGATTGTGACGGAGCCCGAATTTTGAAATTCGCAAAATCTCCCATCGAAAATATTTTTTTTTATTTTTTTAGGTATTACGCTCCACTCCAATATATGGTGCTAGCGTAGCTTTATGTTAAGCGACTGCATCGTCTAGTTTTTTATACATGTACAAACATTTTGAGATATTAGCTATGAATATCTCAAAATCTTAAATTCGCGTTAGTGATAGTTACCCGATGCATTTACCTTAATTCATTTTCTTTATTCATATTTCAGTACAGCTTAAATTTACTTATACGTTGTAAGTGAAGTTTCTTTTTTGTAATAAATTATTCATAAACACCGGTCCTTCATTCTGAATAGCAACAAAAGAATAAACTTCAAGTGAATCTAACCCTTTTGCTGTTAACAATACATTTCATTTCGCCTTACACTTATAAAAGCAAAAGGTGAAATCATTTCACTTTCACATGTTACACTGGAACAGAATACTGATGGTCAGTTCTGTGGCCAAATTAAAGCGTAGGCTAACTATATTTTAATATTTGTTTTTATATTATCATTAAATAAATAACGCCTTTCATATAATTATAATATGATTTATTACACTTGTGCAATCAGAATTAGTTTCACATTAAATCAAAAGACGTAATTAATATCTAACTTAATTGACGGTATCATCGTATATAATAATTATTATAATTTACTGAGTGATTATATTGTTATTAAATAAAAAAAACGTTTTCTATAATAAAATAATCTCATCTAATTTATAATAGTACTTTATTTATAAAGTTAAATTGTATGCTAAACCAAATAACTACGTACTACGTGCCAATTTGGCAGTTAATAGCAAAACCGTTCAATTCTGGAATTTGGAACCTTGGAACTAAACACACGCTTTTATGGCTGAAATCTTTCTTTATTAGTCTTTTTATATCTCCAATACCAATCCAGGCTTTCCCAATAGATAAAAACTTAGGTTAGTAGAAAGAATATTTAAAAATACTTTCCTGTGTGGTTTAAAAAAGAAAAGAGAGAAAATAATATGGAAATTGGAATTATTGCTTATGTCGACCAAGCATGCGTTGTAGTTTTGAAACGGTTATGACAAAACTTTTCCTTGAAAGAATTGTCTAAGTCATGAGCGAATGGTATGACTTTTGACATAACTGCGACACGCGGCACCAATAAAATTCTAAATAATTGTTATCAAAATTATAATTTATGTTTATATTATAATAATTGTTATTCGATTTCGAATATAATTCACAAAACTTTTGTTTTACTGAAAATAAGCGTTAGAAAAATACATATGTGTGTATAAATAATTCGTTTTTTATTTTTAATTAAATTTCCCTTATGTGTTAGTCTCATGAAGGATGAACAAATGAATATCAAGTCTGTTATGTTTATCGAAAATTTATTATTATCAACTTAATAATTATTTCGTTTAATTCTAAATGCAATAATTCATCTCATAAATGTATTGCACTACTAATGAGTCATATTTTTTATAGTTTTATGAATTATCTAGTTCTAACACTTCAGTGTCTCTCACACATATAAACTAGGTCTGCAATACATGCTGCTGTTTGCAAATACTGGCGAAGCAATTAGATTTTTGAAGGGTGATTATTCCTCGATGGTTTGTCCGATTTCAAAACTTTTTTTTGCACATTAGTCACGACCACGATGTGAGTTTTGGCGCCAAATTGCATCAATGTAGTATCAGGGGTTTGGCTGTGATCAGCTTTTGAATTTTTCTTTCCGTGATTATTCCTCCATGGTAAAGTCTATTTTTTTTAACATAGCCTATGTCCGTCAGGTTATAATCATGTATGTTCATGCCAAAATTCGTTCGAATCGGTTGAATCGTTAAGTAGAAGGAGGGAGACAAGCGAAATTTGTGAGTTGCCTAAAAGAGAGCTTCGCTCAATAAGATCACTAAGCTAATGGTTTATTTATTTAACTTCACTTAATATGTATTATCTGACAGTCATCTGATGATCTCCACGGCAGGCGGGTTTAAGATTACAAAAAAGGACCATAGGTGGTATCCATATTATGATACCACTGTTGCCTATTTTGAAGTCTACGGGAGATGTATTCGTATCCTTTTATGACTTCCTTAAGTGTAAAGGGTTTATGTTAACATACACTGACAGACACTACACAGTTTGCGGCAGTACTAAATAAAAAAAAAATAACAAAACTGCTTTCCTTTCGCTGATAAATTGTCAGACTTCGCTATCAGCTTATGACTTGTTGAAACCCCAAGGGGGTAGGTGTAGGGCATCATGAGTCTTTTTTATTTCTTTTGAAACGGAACCCTTGAGATATACAGGAGAGTTATTTGTTGAGCACATTTCTTATTCTGTTCTGTGATTTCGTTATAAATTCTTTTTATTCTTATTGTGGAGGAAATAAATAATGAAATGGCAAAAACCAACATTACTTTGTTTTAAGTAACCACTCTCTTCTCTAAAGCTGTTATTAAATATTTATAAAAAACATTGCTGATGACAAAAGATGAGATTTCCATTTCTTAAGTAAACGGGTCATTTATTTATTTTATTTCATCGTGAATAGGAAAGTGCTTGACCGCTATTACGCCTGATGGTAAGCGACGATGCGATCTAGGATGTGACGCGTTTGCCTTGATGACACCTACTCGCGAATTGAGGACCCCTTGTATTTGTCAGGAAACAGACACAGACAGAGAATTACAAAACTGGAACCAAAACGCTTAGTGCGACTCTTTAGTATATCAACCGTGGCGGCGCCTATTTGTAAGTCTGGTTGTCCGATGAAAAAAGGGAGACCGGTGGAACAAGGCTGTGCAATTCTGCTGCACTCTCTCCGAATCATACCCTATAAAAAACGGATGGGATAGCCACCTTCCGTCTATGTTACAGGCTTTTCAGCTTGCTACTAAATAGATCGTCATTTCTTACGAGCTTCTTGGCCCTCCTCTCAATCGACTCGAGCGTCTGGACTTGATATTTGTATTGGTTACTTCAATTTTATAATTGATATAAAACATATATAGTATTTTTTGTTATTTAACTTCTACATTTAAGTTATTTATTTTTAAGACATATAATAAATTTATCTCTGATATCGGCCTCAATTTTATTGAAGAAATTTATATGACAATTATTACCAAAAACAAGTAGATTATTATGTAGTCATAATTATTCAGATATAAATTTCTATGAGATAAATATACTGATATTATAAGGATAATAAAAGAAACCACTTTTTAACGGCAATTTAACATACGGGAAATGGTAATTAGGTAATGGTAATGGTTTTATCCCAACGTTCCAGTCGTGTTACTCCCGCTGTTGTCGCAATCTGTGATTTCCCAGGCGTAAAATACCCAATTAATTTCAGTTTTCTTTTAAAATTGAACATGGAAATTTAAACGTAAAAATTTTAATAGATTTAAAAAAATCATGATTTTTGATGCAAACATTACTTAAATTAAATGTTTGTCGTATCATTAAAATACGAGGGTGGGTCAAAAAGTACGCGAAATGGAGGGTAAAAAGTAAGAAATAAAACACAAAATTATTTTTCCTTCTCAATGTATTCCCCCTTAACTCTAATACATTTATTAGACCTATCAATTAATTTATTAATACCTTCGAAAAAAAATTATCTCTCTGTCGTCAAAATAGGCCGAAATTGCGCTCTTCACTTCTTCATCGCTGGAAAATTTCTTCCCTCGAAACTCTTTTTTTATTTTTGGGAACAAATAATAATCACTTGGGGCTAAATCTGGGCTATAAGGAGGATGTTTCAAGATTTCGAAGCCCACTTATTGAACAGCAGCCATGAACTGCGCGAAACTCAATTTTCTCCATGTTGCAAAATTTCTTCCGGATTGACTTGTTGATTGATGTGTAGCTCAGGTAATTATGACCTATTTTTTTGAAACTTAGTATTTATACTCTTAATGAGTGTCACAACTAGTGCAGGTAGTAAAAAGTCACCTTTCCCCCCTCCATGCCCCTCATTCCGCGAACTTTTTGATCCGCCCTCGTAGACTATTAATGATAGCCTAATCATATAATTGCAAGTCACATACACTATTGAGGTGTTTAAATAAAATTCTTAAGTAAACAACCTACAAGGGCATAGCAATACTAAGCCATTGGACTTTATATCACATTGATTAAAGGGAATTCACAATAATCCAATAATTATAAGTTTAAGATTACATTAAACATGATCACAAGCATTAAACCACAGATAATGTAATACTATCAACCATATCACAATATTAGACAAGAATAATGAGACAATGGTGACGATGAGTATTAATTAAAACGAGATTAATATCATACTCATACGTGACGATGGCGCATGCAGCTGTGCCAAAATATAAGAGCCTATAAAATAATAAAAAACCTAGTAATAATCCTTTTTTAATTGATTCCTACTAATATAAGTAACCATAAGGTTTTTTAAAGAAATATCAAAAAGGTTAGTCGACATCACAGGAGACCGAAGAGCTGGCAGCTACCTTGGACAAAGAATTAGTCTAGCCATCCAAAGGGGGAACGCTGCCAGTATCTTCGGAACCTTGGCTAAAGGGACTCCTGTTAATAATATATTTTAATCATCTTAATATATATAAATTACGTGTCACGTTGTTTGTCCGCGATGGACTCCTAAACCACTTAACCAATTTTGATCAAACTTCGTAACTATCTGTTATTTGATCTAACTTAAAAGATAGGATAGATTTGATTTTAGTTTATAACACAGCAACGCGTGGCCAGGGTAGCTAGTTATATTATATTTTTTTAGGTTCAGATATAATGAAGTAATATTTTCTTTAGAATAAACAATTAGATTTTTCTGTATTTCATTATGTATGTATGAGAAGAATATTTTTTTTTTTAGATTCAATATAATATATACATATATATACACATACATACTCTATGCGTGATATGAGTAACCATTGAAGTTTAAAACAATTGATAATTTCGATTGAAAAATGTAAGATCAACTCTCCAAAGACAGGCTTCACATAACATGAATTTATTTGGCTTGACGCGTATATATAACGCAATGTGTAACATATAAGAAAACCTGAAACGCGCTTGCAAAGTAATTACTTTTCATAAGCACAAGCATCTTGTAATAAATCAACACTCTTCGTCTACTAAGCTTCTTGTGTAATGTCTTATAAGAACAAATGTATAATGAATCCTTTTTTTATTTACAGGTATGTTCAAGAGTGAGTAAATGAAAACAACCGACTTTAAAATCCTTTTTTTTTCACCGAAAGGCAGGTAAATCGCAATCAATCTCATTTTTATTGCATTTTATTTAAATAAGTACCTTTTTTCATTCACCATCAATAGTTTTTTTTTCTTATGACAAACATTCAGTGCATACTCGTAGCAAGCTACTTCTATTCAAGAATATACTATTAAAAATACTGCACAAAAGCTATCAAACAGCTATTTAACGCTGCGTCCACTTTTTATTATAAACATCGATTCACTTGAATTTCTATGATGATTACAATAATATTTCTGTGCATTGAAGTTCGTCACTTATTATCCTTAACACCAATATTTATTTCAAAATGAACTACACACACATAATTTTGGCACCTTACCCCAAAAAAAGAAGGCTTATGTTATGTATATTAGGATAACGGATAGACATACATATAATATATGAGACATATCTATGAAATACTCCAAGAACTATTTTATATAAATACCAATGACTCAGGTAAGAATGGTCGTATTCATCACTCAAACACCTCTTCAGAAACTCGAACTGTCCTGAGTTCGTTTGTTTGGCTTTGAAGCAAGGGTTCGGCCAAACTGTTCATCATAACTTAAACTGTATAATATGATATCAATATCAATTCATTAAGTAACACAATTCTTATACTACGGATTCAGTTTAATTGACAGAAAATGCAATTATCTAATATGAGACTAACTTATTTGCATTCCATGGATTCACCGTGCGGGTACTGGGTCCATCGTGTAGCAGAAAGAGAAACTGCGAGCAGATACCGAGACTCGTGTAGGGGTAGGTTTAAGGGGCCCCTTTCATAAACATCTACACTCACCTTCACTACTCGTGTTTCCAAACGTAAACGTAACGTGTACGAATCTGCTAATGCAGCTTTAGCTGCTCGTTCTCGTATAGAACCTACTGCAGTACTGGGCAAGTCACAGTCGTTCAACAGGTTATAGAAAGATTTTGCTGGTATACCTCTCGCTCCTACTGCTACGGCATATAGCCTAACTACATAACCGTGTTTTGTTAACTCACTTTGGAGATCATAATATTTGTTACGTTTCATCGCGTGGTGTTTAGCTATGTTAGTTTCCCACGGCACGGTAAGCTCTACAAGTTAAGAAAGTAGGAATAACGTAGTAATTGCTTAATTTACTTCTTAATGTGTTTGTAATATTTATTTACTAATGTCATTTTTAAAATGTAACAGTAAACTGCTTAAATCATAATAAAAAAATACATACCATTTTCTTTATTGATTGTTGGATACTAGTAAATGAATTAAATTAGATGTACAAGTACTTATAATATTCATAGATGGCGTTAACGTCAGCTTGAGAAATTCGAAGGGTCTTAATTGCTGTCGTCACCCGGACATCGAGGAGATGTGGGTTGGGGTCCTGACGTCTAAAACAAGTTAGATTTTCTAGTAATAATTGTTTTACAAATAAAAACTTTATTTGTATTCGAAAATAACTGCTTAATTATATTTAAAAAAAATTAGAACAAAAGATAAACTTGTTATTACGTAAGACGAGTTGCTATTTGGAAATAAAGACATATAAAATGAATATTTTTATAGGCGTATTATAAATCTTAGAAAAGAATTATATTTATATTATACTAGAGGCCCGTCCCGGCTTCTCACGGGTGGACAAAATTCTTTAAATTTTTTCTATTATTAAATATTTTTTCGTTAGCGCCATCTAGCGTCCGGTAGACGCATTACTTGCGGTTAACGCGTTGCTATGGTAACGCATATACAATGGAAAAAGAGCGAGAAAGAGCGGACAGACAAACAACAAATTTGTGATCTTAGACTATAGATTACATTTGGACCAGCAAAGAATGCAATGGCATTTAACAATTCATATCAACTTTAGTTTTTTAAGTGCAACATATTTTTATTTCATACGAAACATCAAATTTGTCTCTTATATCAATATTCTCCAATATATTTTCTGTTTTAAATCCAATACATAGTGTTCAAAATCGCTTGAGAAAAAATGCCACATTGTAGTTGCGGTACAACGTTATTAAGGTGTCGCGACACATTTAATATTAACAAGCGGCTTTCTGTTCCAACCAAATAACGAAAACCCCGCTTGACAACCTCCTGTATAATGATAAATGAAGATTAATTATTGCTATAGAAACTGACGAGTTACATTATCATCAATTTCTGACGCTTGATGCGAAACGCTTTATGTGAAAAAAGTGTTGAAAAAATTTATCCTGAGATGAAATTTAACCCTATCTTTCCGGCAACCTTGACTCGTTACTATACGTCTACTAATGTATGGTTTTTATATTTTTTATCTTCATTGCTTAATCCAGATAACAAAATCTCTGTCACTGTTGACCACGATGAACTTCGAAACTACTCAACCGATTTTGATGTTTTTTTTTCATATTCGACTTAAGACATAGGTAGATCCCATTTTTTTATCGCAATTCTATAATCTAAGATCACAAATTTGTTGTTTGTCTGTCCGCTCTTTTTCCCGCTCTTTTTCCGTTGTATCAATTAACGTTACCATAGCAACACGTTAACCGCAAGTAGTTCGTCTACCGAACGCTAGATGGCGCTAGCGAAAAATATTTAATAATAGAAAAAAATTAAAGAAAAGACAATAGTCCACCCGTGCGAAGCCGGGACAGGCCGCTAGTTATAACAATTGAGCCACAGCAACGCGTGGTCGGGTCAGCTAGTTCCGTGTATATGATAAACTTTAACAAAATAATACTCGAAAAAAATTATAGTATTTTTCTTTTAAAATTTAGCAGCTCCAGATGCTTTTCTATAATTTTTCTATGAAAACAACGTCCTTTCTTTATCGTAAAAAGTAATTTAACGAATGAAGACATATATTTCTCATACGTCAGTTTTCCTAGTTAATATTTTCCGGTTCCCTTAAGGTCACTTCTTTTCAACCTGACTTGTCTTCCAACTTCTTTGCCGATGTGGCATCACCCATGGGACTTAAAAGATCCTTTTTTGAGATTAGATTTATAAGTATATCACTATTTTCGGCTCAGTGACAAAGACACAATTTGAGGTCGATCGTATTGTTTCTGTAATAGTAGTTATTACTTGGGAAATAAAAAAAAATACTACTGGTTGCTAAGTGGTCGATTTTCTACCGTAATCAATTCTGATTAAGGTTTAAGTGTTATTAAGATTCTTTGGCAAAGACTATTCCGACTAATCAAGTCTAAATTAAATACTTGCCTTTCTTTTAAAAAACAAATCATATGAAATTAAAAAAAAGTGAATACTGAAAAAATACCCTTTTTAATACACTGTATTTGTAACGATTCGTTTTGAACTAACCAAAACAAATGATGAATTGTATTTGCAAATGTAATCAAAACTTTTTCTGACTAGTTACTTTGTATTGGAAGTTCATTTGAAATAACTCCATCATAGAATTATTTAAGACGTTGGATTTGAATTAAGGCTAATAACACTTCTTTACCCTTATGATATCATGATTCACTTCAGAGACTAAGAAAAATAATAAATTTGAGTACATCATTATATTTGACAATAAGTATACCATATTAAACCTATGTTAACATACCATTTCCGGTGGAACAAAAAATAATTAAATAAAAAAGGGATTTAGTTAGGTTGAATCTGATTCTGAATTGAGATTATTGTAATTTGTTAAAATTACTATATCAGAATTTAATATTTGTTATCGTCACACAAAGTCATTTGTGAGTAAAAAAAGGGAGTATAGTATTATTATTAAAAAACATTCTCTGTTCGAATTGTTACAAGGGAAATCTGCCCGAATAAATAGTGATTTATATTGCAGTACCGTGTCATCCTGACGCATATTTATTAACATTGTACAGCATTTGGTTTCTTCCTCACACTCCACTTTATCTCAAGGATCGTTTTGAATTCCTACACTGTTTAAACCCTCATCATTTACGCCCAACCTATATTCTCCATCTGAAGACACCAACACATGCTTCGCAGTTTTACGGTTAGCTTTTCTTACAGGCAGTCAGTTTTTGGAATGCGTTGCCAGTGTCTATCAGACAAGCGAAATCGTTACCGATATTTAAAAATTTGGTCAGAAATCATTATCTCACTTTTGACAAAATATGTATTTTTGTTTTAACGGTCGCGTTGCCAATATATCTAGATCGTGTAAATGATATAGTATACGTTTATATTTTACTTAGTATGCCGTTATATACACAATTGATATATAACCTCTTTATTGTTGTATTTGATGCAAATATTTCCAGTTCAGTTATTGTAAGTTACAAAGAACTACCGGCACCAGTTGCATAGAACATCATTTCAATATCTATCTGAAGGTGGCCCGGTACAAATCACTGTCAGAGATAAGTTCGCGCATTTCGCATTTTTATTTTAATACCTTTTTTAATTTTCCGTTTGTATTTATTTTTATCTATCGTTTATAATATTTATTAGTATTTATCGTGTAATATTTGTATTGTAAATCTCAATTTGACCCCAGCTTTACAGAGTTTACTAACAATAAACAAATCTTACATAGGTACTTGGGATACTTAGAATATTTTAGAAACTGGAAAATCGACTTAAACAAATAAATTATTTTATGAACTCGCGTCTAAACAATTTTTTTTTACATTTTTCAACCTATACCATTCGGCGTTAATGCTGCATTGATTTTGTAATGTAATCAACACTAGATACCCGGTCATCGTGAAGTTTTTCCTGCACTTTGCGTTGGTTAGTTACAAAACAACCTAATTGTCTAAAGACGCTTTATTTCGGAACCGTTATAATAAATCCAGGATTCGCCATCCATCAGAATATCGTAAACGAAGTGAGCCCAGCCTGCTACAAATTTATTAATCTTGTCACGACACCATTCCTAACGAGTTTGCTTCTGAACTTCGGTGAAGAAACTTCTCACCCCAAAGTACTAGTGTATAATCTTGTGAACGTTTTCCGATCTAATTTGCAATATATGTTGAATCTTTTCGTACAAAATTCGTTTCTATTCTTGAGTTGTATTTTTCACTGCTAGCTCGATTTATTCGGTAGCAGCTGTCACAGAATAATTACTTGTTATTAGTAATATTAGAATACCACCCATCCTTCTCACTAAGAAGTATTATAACAGACGAATGGCGACGACGATGGCTCGTATCATTAAATAAAGAAGAAACACATTTATTGACCACAAAGCACAGAAGGAACACATACTGGAGATTATCACAATCTCAGATTATAAAACAAAAGGCAGATAGACCGCAAGGAACAATAATGTGAAGCCACTCTTGTAGACATGTGTGCGTGACAGCACTATAAAAACACGTAGCCTCGGTGTGCGTTACGGTTGCCAGGATAATAACAAAATTACTTGGTTACAGTGACAGAGTTGGTTTTGATTTTTTTTTAACTAACCGACGACCTTTTTCGGTGAAGTAAACATCTTCTTCTTTGAAATGCGTTGAACAGACAACACAAAATGTTGATGGTAGCCAACCGTTATCTTGTCTGCTATCACGTACGATAGAAATCCAATCGTTACGTAGAACAGGATCAGTTGGGAATCTGTATGAATAGAAATATTTTGTGGATTTATAGCAGCCGTTAGTAAAGTCGTGATGAGTCTTTATTGTTTTTGGCTATATATATATTTACTTTATGTTGGCCAATCGACGGATGTACATAATTATTATTAGAGACAAAATATTCATTAGTTTTAGTAACGAAGTCACATAGAAACGGACACACATACATACAAACATACGACCAACAAGCGAGACAAACAAAACACTATTATCGAAATAAATATTTGTATAAATCGATAATCCTGTTTCCAATACATATTTCCCAACTTAAGGGCAAATGTTTCAAAATAAACTAGCAACACCGGCAGATTTTTGTTAAGGTTTTGTGTTCCAAGATTTCACTAAAAATAATCACGTAAAATAATATCCAAATAGACAAATAATCAATATTTACATATGAAAAGGTACTCCATTTTCTTTCTTTTGTTTTTGGCAACAATTTTTGCAATGTTTGAAAACATAAGACGGCATTATTCTCAAAAATATGAATATTATCTGTGACGTACTAACGATGCGACGCTTCGTGACGTACTGACTCGAGATTGTATTCGCTTTTGAATTTGTATTTGCTTTGTTGGCTTCACTTTCGGTGTTCCGCACGGTCTATCTGCCTTTTGTTTTATAATCTGAGATCACAATACACTTCGTTTGTAGACGGTTTTGCTATAATCTTTACTCTTGGCAGGCGGATTGGAGATCGAAGAAGATAATAATGCGTTTAAAAATAAATTGCGTTTTTTTACAGAGCAAGAAACTACCTGTTAAATTTTAACAATCGTCCATAATAGCTATCGTTTACTTGATATATATTTATTAAAAGTACTTATTTAAGTAGAATATATACATATGTATGTATGTATTTATGTATAAATTAGTTTAGTCTACGTATTATTATAACTCGTAAGTAATTTCCTTTTTTTACACTGGTTGTGTACCCTACCTCTCACTTGTCTCCCTAAGGTTGACTGGTAGAAAATGCCTAAGGCATTAAGTCCGGCTTTGTACAATTTTTACAGAAAGTATAAATAATAATAATAATATTAATTCTGTTAACGCTGCAACCCATTCTATAGTCTATGGGAGGAGACACTATGCATGGGAATTATCTTAAGTATCATAACCTATCTTTAATGATACCCTCAAGTTTATAGGATAGGATCCTTTCTCTAGGACACCACACACATCGACCTCTTTTATAGAGTACCAATTAGCATTGAAGTCGCGTTCTCTGTTATGGCTCATTCTTCCTGCATTCTTTTCAACCATAGAGAAGATACCATCGGTAGGAATACTAATCGACTATCTAATAATGGTATACTTCTCTTAAATAATTCATCTTTTCAATAAATAAATTATTTACGACACAACACGTGTTAAGATGTGGTGCATAAGACCAAATACGTCTTTTAAAGAAAAGCTCTCTAATTTTTCATTTTTTTCATCTAACAATACTGTCTTGCTTCCTTTCGTTGCGTTTTCACATAAAACCATGTGTTGTGAAATTAAATTAATAAATAAGCATTCAAACGATTCATAGTTTTACGGAGCGTCCATACAATAACTGACGCTCAATGACCATTAATATAAAATTCACTGGATATAAGCTGTTAACCATAATATCTGTGGATCTGGGAGCCACATAAATATCTGCCGACATAGAGTTATATGTCAGTTGCAGGCGAACTTAATCCCGTTTATCTTCTGTAATAAGGGTCCGGTTGCGATTACAGCGATTGGGTATTGTAATTGCATGAACTGCGTATATCCAGTAGGGTTTATTTAGTATATTATGACTTTCGCACAAAAATCGTTCCATCCCTTTTACTCACACTGGTTTTCTCGATAGCTTTGCATGAACTTGTACTATACCGACTAATAATACTGTCAGGAAATTAAGCTGCGACTCAACATTTGTACAAATCTATAAAGCTCCGATTACAAATCTGTGCGGGCTGAGACTGAGTTCAGTCACCAATGTATCTTATAAATTTGTTATATTTTAAGCTATTAATTATTGCAAAATATACAATCACACTGCCTTAAATTCGACGCCTCAATAGCTTTGACGAAAAAACTTTTAACGTAACGCCACATGATGTAAAACTTGCATTAAAAAAAATTAACACTTTGTAATAAAAAATATTACGAAAAATTTATGTTTCGTGCTGTCTTTAGTTTTGTTGTCTTCTGGATTTAGAATTGCCTGTTCGACCTTTTTACTTAAAATATTGAGGTGTTTTGAATTGGCTTTTAATTTTTACACAGTATAAAAATGCGCGGGAAAGAGTGAAAAAAAAGAATACTTAGACATATTATGGTTTCTACCGGGTAAGTGCTATCTTTAGTTCATATAGTTTTTATTCTGTAGTCTTTAAATAAAAAAGAGCAAGGGATTGGCCGCTCGCTACCATTAAAGCCACAGCTAGCAATATACGCGTGGCATACAAATTTGTTTGCAAAACGGAACTCTGTTAAAATAATCGGATAACTTTTGAAGTTTGGACTTGTCGTTAGAAATGTGTAGTTGGTTAGCTTCCCTTTACACTAATATTATTTAATTACCGTATTGCCTTTGCCGTTTTCCCTGGAACCAGTAATTGGGTATTTTTTAAAGATAATTTCAATGCGGCACCGTAAATGTAAAACTAGTTTTAACGTTCCTCGAGTTTAAAAAAAAGGTCTTAATCGCGACATATGCTTCTACAGTTAAGGCAAGAAAGCAATTCGTAAGAATCTTTGTATTCTGCATCGCAGATAGTTAGAGAAGAATATCAAATTTTAAGGTATTATTAAAAATATCACGTTGAGTGTTCTACCAAAAGAAGTTAAAGTATTGTTTTATTCACGAACTAGATCTTGCCAGCGAATTCGTACACATGGATGTGCTGGTTATAAAGGACTTATTATTTGAGCCGATACGTCCACTGTTGGATGCAAGCTTCCCCTGAAATAGGAGGATTTTATCAAAATCTACCTGCTTGACAGGCTGGCATAATTCGGTAAAAGGAGTTCCCCATCTCGTGGTCTGTGGGAAGTGTATGGTAATTAACACCAATATCATTATTTTCCTTAACCTTGAATGTGTAGTAAAATTCATTGAGTTTGATTTCGTTATGCGAAAAACTGTACTCACTTAAATGATAATTATAATGCCAGGCGTAGTTATAATGACCAAATAAATGTATATTGGGGAGGTTTTCGTCTCAATGATTTAATTCTGATGTTTCGATTAGTTTTCAAAAAGGATGACCAAGTGAGTTACTGTCACAACTGTCCAAAAAAATGTCCCATTTCTTAATGACTGCACTATCAAGCTCCAATATTGAAAACTCTGAAAGCTTGATAGCATCGTAGAAGTAGTCTTTCTTATAATATTTTCTCTTCTATTTAAAGATTTTCTACCTTGTCCATTAGCATCGGTAGAAACATCTATCGCTGTATCTATTAGTCAAATATATCAGTTCCTTAAGTACATATGAAATTGCCTATTTTATATTAATAATCACCATTTATTGCACACGAAACCTTTGAAATTAAAGTCAGATCTTATAAGTAAATTCAGTTCCACTGGTTTCCACCTTTACATGACATATGCAAGAAAAAGTCCAAATTAGCAGGATAAAAAAGATAAACGACGAACTATATAAAGCAGTAAAAAAATTGTTGTAATTTTTGTTATTGTGATATATTTTATGTTACTACATAAGTAGCATCTCAAGCACTTTTTGTTTTTCATAAAAGTTTCAATACATGCATAATTATGGATTATGATGTTGTTTTATGTGGTAATAAACAAAAAAAACTTTTCCATCATTTTAGAACAAAAGAAAATAAAGAACTCCTGTAAGGCAGGCTTCAGTTTTTGGTACTCATTTTTAATCCATATATCTTTCAGATGTACCATAGAAGCCAAAAGTGGCTGATATTAATAATTCATTAAAACGTTTTCAAAATCGATGCATTTATACTTTTTTATCTTTATTTCTTTTTGCTTTACATGTCTAGACAACGACAAATAAAGCACGCAGAATATATCAATGAAGTCTCATATAATTACATATTAAACCATATAATAGTAATAAATCTTTCCAGAACCTATCCATATCAACAGTCAATTTCGTGTCCCTCATTCTGGCGACGTCACACTCTTGGATTTTGAAATGGATTATTAACTCAGACTGTCATCAATTTATCAGTGCGTGAAAAGTGGCGGCATTCTGCCAAAGTAGTTTCGGTCGTAACTAAATACTATATCTCTATAGTTAGGTTAAGCGTATGGAAAATTTAGGTAGTTGTATTGAAAGACACAATTTGTATTAGATATTGAGTTATTCTTTATTATTAAACAATCAATTTTAACAATCAAATAGTACAATTACAAATTAGAATTAATAAGATCGACGCCATGACTAAGTAATGATTGACAATGACAGCCATCCTTTTTAACGCGGGAACAAACATAGATTTTAAATATCACATTCCATAACATCCTCTCTGTTTACATAAGACTATGACTCCATCTCATAGTCTTGTAGGTATCTTGGCATACAGCGAACACGTTGACTTCTTCGAGGCTCATTGAACGTCTGGTCCTCTACGGTGGTTTGAACTCCTGGACTATTCATACATGTTGACTCAGAATGCCTATCCTCTACATGTGGTGATAGTTGGAAACCTGTGTGTTGGTTACCTGAAAGGAAGATACACAGTGCAACTTATCTTGTGTTGCTTTGTTCACCGAAGTGGTCTTAAACGGTTTATCACTGAAAGCTTTATGTATAGGTTTTATATGTATTCTATTTCTTCTATACTCTTTGCCTTGAACATTTATAATGTAAGACCTATCATTTATTATTTTAGAAACTACACCATAATTCCATTTGTGGGTCATTTCTGGGTTCAACTGTACTACAACCTTTTGTCCAACCGATAGTTTACATAAATCTTTACTATTAAAATTATACTTCAGTGTTTTCTTTTCTTTCCTTTCCTTGATAAACTTTGGTACATTGGTAACAATCTGTGGTTTCAGATATTTTAAAAGACAAGGTAGGCCATTTCTGGTTCTTCTTGAAAATAACTTCTGCACTGGACTTATATTGTCGGATTCATGAGGAGTATTTCTTAGATGCAATAAACTGAACCATATATCTTCATCAGATTTCATGCTGCGAGATATCAATTTCTTTGCAATTTTAACAGTAGCTTCAGCTTTGCCATTAGATTTAGGGTAATGCGGCGATGAAGTAACATGCTCAAAGTTCTATTTCTTGGCAAAAAATTTAAAATCTTCACTAACAAAATTAGTAGCATTGTCAGTACATATTCGTTGAGGGACTCCATATCTAGCAAAATTTTTTTTACAAATAGTAATTATTTCATTTCCACTCAGTGTACTTAATTTATCTAATTCAAAATAGTCTGAATAATGGTCAACAGTAATTAAGAACTTGTGATTTTCAATTGAGAAAACATCCATTGACACATATTGGAATGGATATTTAGGAATATTGTGACTAATCATCGGCATTTTTTGTTGAAATGGAGCATCCTCCACACAAAATTTGCAAGTACCTATATATAGTTTAATGTCATTAGACATTCCTGGCCAAAACACATTTTGCCTGGCTAATCTCAGAGTACCTGAGATTCCTATATGACTTGTATGTAGCTTTTTCATAATTAGTTGTCTCAAAGAACTAGGTATTAAAACTTGGTCATTTCTTAATATAAGTCCATGTGATACTGATAATTCATGCTTGAATTTTTAGTAACTGCGTAGTTCTAGGGGTACCCTAGAAATATATTTTGGAAAACCTCTTTCTATTAATATTTGTAGCTGTATGAATTCAGAGTTAGCAGCAGTTTCTTTTTTTATGATTTCAATCAATTTATCAGAAATTTTTAGATATTTTATACATGAAAGACTATTTATAAATTTAAAAATCTTTTTTTCATTTATTTTATTTTCTAAATTATATGTAATATTTATTTCCTTTGGGATAGGTGCTCTTGATAAAGTATCTGCAATAATGTTATTTTTTCCATTAATGAATTTTAATTCCACATTATATTTCTGTAAAGTTAGCATCATCATTTGTATTCTTTTGGGAGCTAGAATTAATGGTTTATTTAAGATATTGATTAATGGCTTATGGTCTGTCTTCACTTTTATTTTAGAATTGCCTGCAATATATTGATTAAACCTTGTACAAGCAAACACATCTGCTAACATTTCCTTCTCAATCTGTGCATATTTTATTTCTGTTTTGTTTCAGCAGCGAGAAGCAAAACATATTACTTGATTATCTTGATACAAGGCTGCTCCTAGACCAAATTCGGTAGCATCACATTCAATTACAACAGATTTATTGATATCAAAATATTTCAAAGCTGGAAGGTTACAAATTATATCTTTCAATTTATTGAATTCAGAATCTTCTAATTAAGTCCATGCAAAATTTTTATCCTTTCTAGTTAATTGTCTAAGATTATGTGTATGTTTACTGAGATTCTTTATAAACTTGCTGAGATATGTGATCATTCCAAGAAATCTTAACACATCTTTACTACATTTTGGTGTAGGCATATCTCTAATGCATTGAACTTTGGATTGATCTACCATTAAACCATCTTTAGTTAGGATGTGAATAATATTTACCCAATCAGTATGTTGGAGTTCTTTTTTTATAATTCCTTCTTTCTCTAATTTTTCTAATTCATCTTATAATTTACTTTTCAATGCAACAGGAACTCGTCGTGCCGGTTGGATACTGGGTGGAATGGTATTGTCAACTTCAAGTGTCACTTCACCTGGTAAATTTCCAAAACCTTCAAAAACATCTTTATATGTTTCCAAAATTTGGTTCACTTCCTGTTGTTCCTAAGTTGTTTTAACTATGTTACAATATTTTATAAGTCCTAATTTAAGACATGTAGTTTCTGATAATAATGGATTGTGGTCACCATCACCAATATGAAACTTTATTATATAATTTTGATTTTTATGTTGACGTTTCATAATAGCAATACCATAATCAATCAATTCTGAACCATTAAACCATTTTAATTTATTTGTTGATGGTTGTAATTCTGTTAAATTTATCTCTCCTCTGATTTTCTTATAGTATTTCATACCCATAACACAAACTTGTGCACCAGTATCTAATGTACAATATATTGGAAGCCATCCTTTATAAGAATTGAATAATAAACTTGCTTCGGTATGACCTGATTTATTATTTTTTCGTATCTGTGATATTACAAAGCTGTCATCAGATGAATCTTCTTTTATTTCATTAACACTTTTTTTGTTGTATTTTTTACATACTTTTTTAAAATGATTACGTCCATTAAAGTACTCACATCTCTTTCCAAAGGCTGGACATATATTTTTGCTGAACTTATGTGATTCTCCACAAAATTTACATGTCCGAAATTCTATTTTTTGTAAATTTTTATTACCATATTTATTCTGTATATTAGAAATTTTATTTACCTTAATATTATCAGGTGTGCTTTTCATACCTTGTAATTGCTCTGTGGCAAGTTCTGATGATCTACATATATTTATTGTGTCTTGAAGTGTTAACGTAGCATGCCTTAATAGTTCTTTTTTAATATCACTATCCCTGATTTCCACAATAACTTTATCTCGTAGCATATTTCTTTTTTTTCTAATGTTTCTTGAATCTTTTTTAAAATGTCTTCCTCTGATTTTTTTTCTGTTTCTGAAAGTCCAATCTCCTTTTATTTTTTCATAGCAGCTGTACCAATAGCGCTCAACAACAATCCTGCCTTAATTTCTTTTTTATCTTGTCCCCATTTGTTCATCTGAGTTGCAAGACAATAATTGTTCCAACTATTTTTAAAAAATTCGTAATTTTCCTGTGGATCACCCGAGTTGATTTCCAAAGGCGGAGGCCAAGGTACATTCACTCTGCTTCTCATTTCATCTTCTTTGTTGGAGACTTTCATTTGATTTTGTAAAAGCACTAACTGTTCTTGTAAACCTTTAATTATCTGATTTTGGGATTCTAATATCCCTCTCACTTCCTTATTTTCCATTTCTGTTCACCACTATTCTGACACCATGTATTGAAAGACACAATTTGTATTAGATATTGAGTTTTCTTTATTATCAAACAATCAATTTTAACAATCAAATAGTACAATTACAAATTAGAATTAATAAGATCGACGCTATGACTAAGTAATGATTGACAATGACAGCCATCCTTTTTGACGCGGGAACAAACATAGATTATAAATATCACATTCCATAACAGTAGTTATATACTTATTAAGTTATAGTTTTTTTGTAGTGATAGTAAAAGCCAAACAAACGCAACAAATGAGAATAAAGTTGCGGTGCGCTGGATTTGGCAGACATTACACATTTCACTATAATCTTTAACTCATTCACGAACACTCCGCCTATAGCCGTAAATCTAAATGCTTACAATATGACACAACGCCTTAGGCTCAAACTTAACATCAAAGGGACCCACGTGATCAAGTGTCACAACACGCCAATAGTTAAAGTAATTGGACTGGCTACAGGCGATATGCCCGTTTTGGCTGTTTGAACTTTACCGGCCTAAGGCGTTGTGTCATATTGTAAGCACTTAGATTTACGGCTATAGGCGGAGTGTCCGTGAATGAGTTAATTTAATCTGTTTCTTGTTGAGTTTTGAGTGACGTGACCTTTTTCATCTCTGTTCGGAAATACAGCATTTGTTTGGACTAGATAGAGCAATTGAATACTTCGCAATTACTGAGACCCTGCTTAAAACTTTGTTTATCCTATAGCAGTGAATTTCGGCAAATTTCTTTTTTATACGAGTTATTGCAAAAGTTAAAAAAAGAACAGAAAAGAAAACATAGGCTATGAGTAGTGGCGCTGCTAGGCTTACGTCAGCTTAATTCTTTTGGGTATCTCTTAAATTACTTACTTTAGCCCTTTATCCAAACTGGTGGATCAAAAGTTAAGCTTAGAATCAGAACTGTTAAATAGATGAGTGAATAGTTTTCTAACTAGTTTTTGTAAGTTAACTTTAACTAAAGAATTAGGGAATTACGCCAGGGCAGCAGCACCACGAACTCTTTCATTTGTCTCCGGAACTACTTACCTCGGCAACATGTCACTATTTTGCATGGACTTATACGTTGATAACTAAATGAGTGTGTTATCCGTTTCAAAATCTTATTGTTTAGCGCTGTCAGAATTACTGACAAGGCAATTGCCCATAATACACTGTGAATCATACGTCTTTTAATAAGTTTAGGTTACAAAAATAATAATGTGACTTCGTAAATATCATTCCAAATTATATTTATACCAGATGTCTGCAATTTTGTATATAAAAGAGTTCAAGGAGATGTATATCAAGAACAGTATGTCAACAATAATAATACTTCCTAAATTCAAACCAAAACCAGTTTAATCCTTAGTACTGTACGATATGTGTTATGGATATTAGGGTGTCGTATAAACGTACATATGCATACGATACAGAGATATATAGATATGTATATACAGGGTGTCCCAAAATCAATGGATAACCCTGTAACTATCGATAGGCTGCACTATGGTCTCCCTAATATCAATTTTTGATCTTAGTAAAAATACCACGGCTTTCGAAATTTTTCTTTTTTCGTATTTTTCGAAAATTGCTACCCATCCTTAGTTTTCCTCATGCCATTTCCACAAATGAGGATATTTTTCGATCATGAATGATCGAATTGAATGAACAAATGAAAAATATAACATCTTTGTATTATATTTTTTATATAAATGCTAACAAACTATGTATCTACTTGTAGACTAAAAACATCATTTAATATTTATCAAGCTAATCAGATCATATTAAATAATATTATGATCTATGAATGATTGGGAGTAAGCAGATATAGGTAAGTACATTTATTTCATTGGAATGGAACGAGCGAAGCTCCCATGGATCAGCTTCAATGACGAAATGTATGTGACTCCAAAACTCTACGAGTTCTTAGCCGATTTTCTTTTTTTTTGTAATGAATCGAACCAACAGGTTTAGAATTGATTTGAGCATTTGAAAGAAGTGATTTAGAATTTTAAAATTCGCAAAATAAAAAAAAACTATGACCAAAAACCATTGAATCTATAGGATTTCCCATTGAAACAAAAAGCGCGTGCTTTTTGAAAGTTTTCATTTCTATGGAATTTTAAAATTTACTTAACATTATTGCAAAGATCACGTCACTTTTTTCTTTAACTGCTTAATTCTTAAGTTTTTCTTTTATTTCTTCAGCTAACAATATTCCTTGAGTGAAGTTGTGGGATTAACATCAAACAAAATTAAAGTTAGTAATAGTATTACGCTCCGCTCCTTTATATGGTGCTAGCGAAGCTTTATGCTTAGCGACTGCTTCAAACTAATAAGTTAACGTACTGAATTTTTTTTTGAAAAATGTTCTTTATTTAATTACAAATGACGATAATTCATACCAACTAGTTTTGACGTGACAACGTCTTATAAATTGGTTTGCCGGGTGACACTTCAAGAAACTGCGTTACGCTCCGCTCACGTTATGCGCTCACAATGAGAGCGAGTGAGAGGCACGCGTCCCTTCCACTCGGGCATGGTTAGCCCGCCTAAGAGCGAGAGAGACAGACATAAAAAGTGGAAGGGACGCGTGCCTATAAATTAATGTTTTAAATATAATTCTTTGTATAAATAAATGTTTTAAATTGTTACTATTATTTCATCCTTCTTCCTACTATACGAATGAATATTCACATTAAAATTATTTTACCACTCAAAGTCGTTGTCACGTAAAACTTTCGCCCGTATACCGACTTTACAGGCAACCAATTTTTTTAATTCGTACCTTAGTCTGGCAGTAGCATAAATATCAAAAACCTATTCGAACTTCTTTTACAGATACGTACCACATGATTGGAACTTTAAATATTTAAAAAGTATCGATTCAAAAAGAGGCTCTTATACTTTTTACGCCCTGTAGCGTCCCAAGTCAACCAAGACAACCTTGATTTTATTTAAATAGCTGATTAATAACTCAAAGACTTATAAGACTTCAAAAGCCAGTGAAGGTTAATTAATTGTTATTACATCCACTGTTAAGAAAGTAACATAGCAACCTTACACGCAAACTTAATTGCTTCTCACCTATATTGTCAAATTTAAATCATCATTAACACTTCTACCATGATAACAATAGGATTCAATTTTGCACCACCTTTACAGTTTAACAGAAAATTATCGAAACGAATGTAGGAGCCAAATTATGGGTACTTAAACAGCTTTGAATAACTAAAAAAAACTATGGTACTAATTGAACATGGCGCGTAGACTTAACGCAATGTGTGTCCTGAAACACGCTCACAGAGTTATTATGTTTATACATACAGAAGTTCCAATATAGAGTAACCAGACCCTAATCTCTAAGTATTGACAGCCTAGCTCTGTGATAATATTTCTCTTCTCTCTGAATCTATAAAGAAATTATACTACTGTTACATTAGTGACCTCCAAATATTGACCAAAAGCAACCATTTGAAGTGCCAAAGTATAAGATTAGGTTGACTCCAATCGCCGATTGAATGAATGCCGATGACAACTCATGATTAGGTTAGGGGCATAGCAATATGGCATATCAATTCTACATATGAAGCTGTATCGCCCAAGACGAAATCAACTGCTCGCGCTCGTCTGTACGGAAGATTGGAGTGTCTTTATCCTGTGATAACGAGTCTTCAAAGGAAGAGGAGAGATGTAGCGATGGAGTCATAACGCTACATAGACAGCTGTGAATATCAAAGAAGTACATAATCAGTAAAAAATATAAATTTAAATATATATGTATTAAGAAATAGCTTGACAAAATTATTTTACCTTTGAAATAAATGAGATACAAGATACGGAATATTGAGTCAAATACAAATACTTAGCTTCTTGGAAATACCCTCGCTGAATTAATAGCAGTAACCTACCTACCTTGCTGAATTAATAGCAGTAACATATTGTTGTAACAACTGGCGCAATAACATTATCCAGACTTAATCTACATGATTTTTCTTTAATGTCGACAAGATCCTTTAGGTAGTCTATGGATTTAGGTCAAATACATTGAAAATATTTCGTTTCCCTTTTTTCGGTCAAATCACAGCCTTTATGAATTGCGCGTCCCGTCTTTACAAGCTCAGATTCCCAACTTTATCTTTACAATTTGCCCCTAAATTCAAATGTCTTTCAGCAAATACTTTCAAATAAGAAACACGCAGATACGTTTTAATTATGATTACTGATTTTCTGCTACTCGTGAATGCTTTTCTATCGAATTAATTATTATTAATAAATCTATAGAAATTAATGAATACACCTTACCAGTTGAATTTACCATTATATTTTTTGCAGTGAAAATATGAATAGATTTAAATACGAGAAAGGATTTATATTCAATTTAATTCAGACGAAAAAGTATTTTAAACAGTTTTAAGGTTTTAAAAGATTTTCGAATAAAAGCTGATAAATAATTAAAAACTTAGTTTTATGAGTGAATATCTTATTATGATACGATTTTATTTATATCTAAATACTTTCTTGAGTTGGTTTGTTTCTTGCATATTAGATACAACAGCAAAAAACTGCTCAAAGTAATTTCCTAAAGCTAGCATATTTGGCGTCGCTCTCTATAAGGCGACTAAATTTAGCTAGTGGAATTAATTTACTTGTCTAGTTGTCACGATTTTCAGTAATAATGTAACTATTATACTTTTTGTTATTTCATCATTTAGCTGCTACAATTTTATATCTAAAGAAAAGATTACTAGAAAAAGTTTAGTTTCTCATAAGTAACCACCTGATATAGACTGGACCTGATACTTGAGACAGTTTGAGTTTTTGCTAATAATAATACTGTAACCAATTCTTGGAAAGGATCCACAGCTGGAAATCCTAATACAACGAAGTTCCATCCACCCATATACGAAACAATGGAATGTGGGTTGAGAGATGACGCGACAAGAAGTCTAGTATGTATTCATTCAAACTATTCTCGTTATCGGAAACTATAGCTGTATCACTTTAAGTCGTATTCATTGATAAGCAGTATATTCAATAACCTACGAAAATAGTTTGCATATTATAGACCTTTACTTTACTGGTTAGTACCAGATGTCATTGACATTTGTTATAATAATCAGACATTTCAGACAAGATCATTAATGTTACCAGTTTGAAAATTAATCCAACAACCTAAATTATTATTCATAAGATCAATTGTTAGGCTTATTTGGAGTGCCAAGTTATCAAAATATTAATAACTATTATATTTTCTTATTTACAAGTTAGATTGTTTTATGTTATGGAAATATAACTAGGAAAAATGCAAATTTCAACTGCAATCTATTATTATTCAGGCGAGTGTTCTTCTCATTGACCTACCGAGATTTGACTGTACAAATGAATTTTTCGAAGTGATTCCTAAGCAAAATACCAGCATCATCTCTTCGTCTTCTAGGTAACTACAGCCTACAACATCGAATATCATACTTTTACAAGTATCAAAAAATCGATAAAGAAAAAACAGCTACGTAATTATGTTAACATTATATATTTTTGTTATTTAAGCATACCCACTAAAAAGCCGTGTGCCTAAGACTGCCAAGCTTGCTATTTGCTCGGAACAGGAAGCTACTAGTATGCACGCCTGGGCTCCGTCTTTTCCCTACCGGCCGCGTGGATAGATTCCTATTCCACTACATCCCAACTTGTCCCCGGCAGGGCCACTCGCTACCGCTGAGAGAAATGACGTTGCGAAAAATGTCCTTGCTTATAAAGCAACCTCGTATTACTCAAGTTTATACACCGGAAGTACCTCAGAGAAACTCATCCCGAAATACAGCCGAACTTCACCCTACTAAGTCATTGGTAATTGACAGAAAAAGATGAATAGATTGAGCTGCTTTAGACTTCCTTGCAAAAATTCAGCGGGTTCGTCAATGCATCTGTAGCTCGCTCGAAGAGGATGCGACTGATAAGCAACAGGTTGTGGGTTTAAATCCCGCCTGATTTTTGAAACAAGTTGATTTTTTTCAAGTATATTTTTTTTTAAATATCGATAATCTTACGATTTGATATTTACAGCCGAAAACTTATGCTTACGTGGTATCTGGTAGATAGTGCTTTGTATTTCAGATGCACCGTTTTGTGCCACCAGAAAGAAAAATAAGAACCACATAACGATAATTATATGTGGTAATGATCTGTAAAAGAAACCAAGCGCTAAAAACCTGTTAACAAATGTAATTACACTGGAGCTTACCACAATGAAAATAAATGGAGGTTTGAAATTCAAGACATGTAGCAACGTTTGTTAAGATAATAGCATTCGTCTTCTCATTGTTGTGTGGGCAATAATATTTACCATTAATTTCCAGCTCCTAGCATTAAAGACTATTGTTGTGAGAATACCGCAAGTAAGATATTACGAAATATTCAAATGGTTATAAATAATACATTACAAAACTGATTTAAATTAAAAGATTAATAAATCTTAAAACGATTATGTAGTGATTTGTGACAAGGCTTTGGTGGATATTTCAGTCCTTAGTCCAACTGGCTACGTTTATAGATTATAGCTTTTTCTGCAGTATCATTTTTTGCAAATTTTTGCCTAAACTGGAGAGCTCAGCAGTACAAATGTAGATTGTCACATAGAGAAAATGGGCCTTATCAATGTACCTAAGTTACAAATATGATATTGTATTGCTGAATGCTTCTGTTTTAGGGTTGTCTAAACTCCTTGGTATATGCGACTGGTATGCTCCTAATCATGGCTTAATATACAGAAAAACGAATGCATGATCTTTCGGGCCAGAGGAAAGTGTCCAGACAAAAATCCGGTGGTAAAGTTGAACGGTACGCCTTTGAGACATATGAATCAATTGGTAATCTGATGGATGGATAGTCATCTGGTAACCTCTGACCTAAATGATGATGCTGCCATTGGGAGGGAGCGCAGCGCTAATATGATTGCTTGTAAGTTTGCTCGGTGTTCGAAAAATGTCAAAATTTCTCTTTTCAGAGGGTTTTGTACGTTCTTGTACATGCGTAGCCTATGGATTAACTACACTAAAAGAGTGACCTGCGCGTCCAATTCTATAAGTGCTACACGACTGCGTAGATATATTATACTAGATGTTATTACCATTAAAGACAAAAATTATAATAAATTGTGACTACGAGTTTCAATTAAATTTTATTGTGTAATTATAATAATATGATTATGAAATAAAATTTAAATTAATTTGTTTTCTTTAGAAAGTAATAGACATTATTTCATGTAGGTAATTACTATCATTATTAACGCTTTCAATATTTTATTTACTTTTATATTTTATGTTATTTATTTATTATTAGTATTTATAATCCTTGTTGTTCAAAATTGAATTTAATTTAATAGCGCGTTGGTAATATACTGGAATACAACACCAGAAGAAATTCCGTCATGAAAAAATATATTGCTTTTTCTTTTTTTGTTTTTATCTTTCGTTACTAAAATAGATAATTATAATCAGAGAAGACAATTATTCAGATCGAGCTCTAAAGACAGATCCAATTTCCATAACACAAACACTGTAAACTTAGATGACTACATTATTCCATACTAATGAGGAATTTACCTAATACGTCCTCGTTAGACTACAGTACTATCAGCTTCAAAACAGAGTTAATATAATGACAGAAATTAATGACTTCTCACTAAGTACAAGGAAATCGGACTCTTCTTCTAGATATTTCTAGGCTTAGAGTATTCTAATTAAGAAAGCTTTTGATTATGGCATTAAGAGGAATAGCAAATAGTAGTCTTTTTTGTTTCTATTTGGAAAACCGTCTGAAATGTACAGAGATGGTAGAAATTAGGGCTAAAGCGACTTACAAAAAATAGCGTTCCACAAAGGAGCATATTAGGCCCGCTGTTATTTCTTATATAGATTAATGACTTGCCAAATGTCATAATTATTTTTATTCACTGTCGACTGTATTTCATAATTTAAAAACAAATAGATAGCCTAGAAAGTGACAAAAATAATAATTTTGTTGATATTCACGATTGGAACAATAGACCAAATTCTTAAATAAATACCAATAAAACTGATACCATTCTTATACCATTCTATATAAATAAGGCTATAAAAATAAACCTGGACATAAGGCATGAAAATACAAAATATTGACACAATAAACTCAATATTTTTTTTAGGTATTTTAATTGGGTTATTTCAAGTTGAATAAACCAAATTAATGTTCAAAAATTAACAGATTTTCATGAATATACAGTATACTGCATACAAAATACAAGCAAATCAGGGATATTTCTCCTCTCTATGATGATATGGCTTAATTATATGGGGAAATAGATTTTAAAAAGGACATTTCAAGTTCAAATATGTTACTAAGAGCACTCTCTCATATACAAAGCTGGGAATCTTGACAACCTTATTTCAGGAAATATATATTATTAATTTTCTCATATATGCTAATTTTTGTATTGTAAAAAGATATCCCGAACATTTTCTCAACCACTATAAAAAAAGCTAACTCGTAAAAAGATAGACAAAACAAATTATATTTACATAAAAGCAATTTAACCCTTTTCAGAAAACTGTTTACTGCACGGCTATAAAAATATATAATAAATTACACCAGAACTTAGGAGACTATAGAGAAATATACATATTTCTAAGAAATCTTTTATACTCGATTAAAGAGTACTTAGATCATAAAAGTTGTTGACATTGTATTGATAATTCTTTTATTATAGTCCCATTGTTGTTTTTTCGACTGTACATCAGAACGATTAGGCAGACTTTTCAACTTAACTACAAAAGTAATTACATTTAAATGATATTATTGTATAAACTTATTTTTCTTTTTATCTAATTAATAAGTCAAATGTTGATTGAAGTTATATTGTGACATACACAATTCATTCACTTTATCAATGTATCTGTTTTTCAGTTGCCTATAATCGGCCTTTTTATTTAGTATCTATCTTTAAACAAATATTTGAATACCTATATTACATATATTGACAAATACTGCCGAACTATTATTTGTACCAAACAACTTTTATACGCAGAATTTCCAAACAAATGTTTCTATTCTATAGAAACGTACACTACATAAGGTTAGGATAACTTAATAAAAAAATCTTGTGTATTTTCGAAATAACATACGTCGTAATTATATTCTTTGAAGTTAAGTAGCAGAGTCCTTAAAAGGGACCTGTAGAAGAAAGTTAAACATCATTGTTAAAATCAGAAAACTGAATTGTGGTCAATAGGTAGAAAAGTTTAGAAAGCAAGTTTTATGTAGAGATGTGAGAACTACTATGTATTGCCTGTGGTCGGTGACACTTTGTTAGTGCAGCATGCGGTTCGTTTTAATTACAAAGAGATTTATATAAGCCAGTAGAGTCGGTAGTAATTTGCAGCATCAGTTTGCAGTGTGCGGTTTGCAGTTTGCACCACGGCTCAGAAAAGCGACATATTTTTTCTTTTAATGGTGATCCAAAAGGAAAAGATATTCAAAATTAATAAAATCATTATTGTAAAAGGAAAATTTAGAAGTTGTAATTCACTGACATTACTGATACTGAGGTCTATGATTCGTAGTTGCTGTTACAGTGTAACTGCAGTTTTTGACAATGAAACCTTCAGAAGTTGATGATCAGCATTCACATATACCTATTTATATACCCGCTGATGGGTAAAATGCCATAGGGTTGATGGACTATAACCCACCACATGCATTCGGTACTAAGAACAACATGCTCTAGATAATTAATTCTTGATCAACCATTCTATAACCATACCTTGGCGACAGTTACTTACTCTCTTCTTCGAACTTCTCTTCTCTTGTCGTAAATTTACTAGTTTTGGCAAAGATTGATTTGACAAAGATTTTTAAAAATTGCGGGAAGTTTATAGTTGTTGTTTTTACTTTGCTGTCCATCTCAAAATCCTTAAAGGAAGGTTGCAAAATGATAATCTGTGAATAAGTATATAATATATAAGTAGCGTTATTATTTTTTCTTAAGAATAAATTACTTCTATTGAAAATCTGATGCAAAAGGTACAAAAAGGTAAAAAGATACGTTTAGAAACATTGAATCAAATTCATGCTTAATGAGCATAATTTCTGAACCTCACTCAAAAACCGAGGATAAATAATGCCCCTGGGTTGTATTGAATTTCTTTTTATCGATGTTCCCTTGGGCAGACATCCGAAGTTAGGCCGGAAAAGGATCATTTTCAGGGAGACTTGGCTTGGAACATAGTCCCTCAGGAAGATTTTAGACCGTTATTATGTTAATTCTTGTAAATTGACCTAAAAGTGACTGAGAAGCTTTTTGTACTTTTTTTAATTACAGGTTAAAGGTTTTACTCCTCCGAAATAAATAAAAAATCTGTTAAACCCAACTGCGTAAAAATAACTTTTAAGAAGCGGCTCACGTCGATTATTTTTTTCAAGTTAATATTCATATATTTACTTTTCGAACTTCTTTAATACAATTTTAGTTACAGGTTTTGCTCCCCTAGCATAACAAACCTCGAGTCAACACAAACTGAATTAAAACATAAACTGAGGAGCGGCATACTTTTACATGATTAATTCTTTAAATTTTTGGTCACCCATCTCAAAAATGACCCTTAAGATCGAAGCTTCACCTTCTTTGAAATAAGAAGCAGATAGTCAATCATTGCGTCTTTTAGCTATTCAATATGAGCGTGTACTTTAATCACTCTCTCCATTATGAGGCAAGTAATGCTGTCAATTATTTATTAGTTATAGAAAGTTTTGATGGTGTTTACTATCTTATATGTCACTAGCAACCCGCCCCGGCTTCGCACGGGTGCAATGCTGATACTAAAATACTTTATTTGCAACATTCACAGCGGATAAAAAATGTTTATTGTGGGTTATCCCTAAGAGATAGACATATACCACCGCGGTCTTTTTTGTAGACCTTTTTAAGTTGTAAAATACTGTAGGTAGTACATTATTTTGATCCATCTCATAGGGTTCAGCCAGCGTTTGCAATATAAGCGCAAAAGATGTGTTTATTTACGACATCACATTAGAAACCTGTAAAGTTATCAATGTTTTTCTACTACATATTTTGATGAAAGAGATGAAAGTGTTCTGACATTCTCGAAATAAATGTTTATTTTCATTGGAGCGAAGCGAAGCGAAGCGAAGCGAAGCGAAGCGAAGCTCCCATGGATCAGCTTCAATGGCGCAATGTCTGTTACGCCATAACTTCCAGAGTTCTTAACCAATTTTAATATTTTTTATGGTGAATCAAATCAACAGGTTTAGGACCAGATGGTGACGGAGTTTGTAATTTTGTAATTCGCAAAAAAAAAATTTCTTTTTTAGGTATTACGTTCCGCTCCAATATATGGTGTTAGATAAGCTTTATGCTTAGCGACTGCATCACCTAGTTATTATTTTGGGAAAAAATGGGATAGAACCTTTTTTGCAGCAATCGGGGTTGAAACCTTACTCGTCTTCGATAATTTAGTTTTTTTAATATTTTCTTGTCTTTTGAAGTAGTAAGGTATATATACAGACAACAGATAATAAAAAACCATAAACAAGAAACTTAAAATTAAAACAAAAAGGTTGCTTAAAGACAAGACAAGACAAGCTCAATAATTGTGCACATCATTTTTATGAAACACTCCATTTAAACGACATAAATATTAAACAGAATAAATATTTAGTAATTAACACACACAAAAATAGGCATATAACAATAATAATAATATTACTTATATTCACACCATTTAGCCTAGCCCGAAGTAAGCACTGTAAGGCTTGTGTTATGGATTCTAGGGTAACGGATATACATCAATAAAAATTATTACCTTAGGTACCTACTTGGGCAATAAATGCGAACGGTAGCTTAGGGATTTATCTACATTTTGATGATATGCACAATACAATTAAATATTCGAATTAAGAGTTTTGACAAGAACATCCGAATTAAACCGCTGTTCCTTAGGCAGATAAAAGAAAAAAAATGTAAAAATCTATAATAGATTGCCAGGAAAATTATTCAATGAAGAAAATAACAAACTAACAACAGTTTTAAAGAGATATTGTTAAATAAATGTTACTATAGTCTAAAAGAATATTTAAATGATAAAATAACCGTTTAAGGATATATATTAACATACATAATATACACATATACAATTCAATTGCCTACTTATAATGATTTATTTATATTTTATCTATTAATTTGGTATAAGCATTTTTAATATGCAAAATTATAATAAGACATCCTCTCCTCCCTCAGTTGCTATACCCTGTTGGGTCCATAATGTTCTTTTTATAAAATGACCACCTTTGTATTCTCTTTATGGTATGCAATAAAGATTGAATTGAATTGAATTGAAATTTTCCCCAAAAACGCAACAGAGGTATTGTCAACTTGTCATCACTCAATAATGGACGAGCAAATGTAGTGTTGAATTTACAAAAAAGAAACAATTTTTAAGGTGTACCACACAGTATTATTGCAAAATTGAAGTATAAAACTCTTACAAAATAAAGGTCAGTACGTGGTGAAGCAGAATCCGCGGAGACCGGTGTTCGGTCGCTTATTGGCTCATTGCAGTAAAAACTTCTGGCTGACATTTCATAGTATGCCTTCCATTTGGCGTTGATGCTGTTTATATTTTTTAATAGAATCGACACCAGATACCATGTCAAATTAAGAATTGCGCTTCTCGATCTCTTCACTTTCCTAGACCTAGGAAACTTCGTGCTTCGTTTTGAAACACCCAAACTATTGACGGACGCTTTGTTTTTGGTCACAACGTGTTAAACGCGCCAAGAGAAACTTGCTTCAAATTTATTAAACCATGTCACGACACCATTCCTAATGGGCCTGCTTCTGAGCAGCTTCGGTGAGATTGTGCAACACCCAGCGTAAAACTATCCTTTTTATGCGAGGGTACTCTTGTAGTACGATTGAACATACAATATATGCTGAATCTCTTCGTACGTAATTCGCTTGTTTGATTGAATTAAATTTTTCACTGCTTGAACGTTTTCTTCGGTAACAGCCGTCGAAGGACGATTACTCCTTTCTTCATGTTTCTTTGATCGTGTTTGAATTTGTTATGCCAACGTTAGATGGTAGCTTTAGAAAGGCCTTCATTTATAATAGCCATTTAAAGTCGAACAAAAGGTCAGTCCGGTTTTAGGTCATATTAAAAAATCATCGCACGTAAATATTCCCGACGCAGATCCATTTTTCAATGAGACACGATAATTCAATTTAGCTCTAAAAAAAACGGGAAATTCTATATTCAAACGATGGTACTTTATTTGTGAATAATATATTTCTTAAATAAACAGTATTGGTTAGAAACTCATAAATAAAAACTTTTTTCGCAAAACTTTCTGAGTGGCCTGGTAGTGTATATACGTAATACTCTACATACCACTAGTACATACATAATAATGCATTAAACAATTTTTGGAACTTAAAAAGATCACGTCCAAAATAAGATTAATCATAGATAATGTTGTAGTTTCTTGTTTATCGATTGTTTAATATTTGCGAAAGTAATATATTCGAAGTTGAAGAATAGTTTAATAAATATTTCGTTTTCGGTAGCTCAACTAGAAGAAAACATGCCCAGATAGCGAAAGGCATTAGTTTCGAATCCCACCTGAAACAAAATTATTTTGAGATGTCGTCCACTGCAGGATTGCCACCCCTTAAAAATGAGGACTGATTTTGCCGCAATCTCAGTAAAAGACCATGATTAAATTTACTAAAAGACCATATCTCCAGACGCTTGAATTCATTGAGAGGTGGGCCAAAAAGCTCATCAGCAATGACGGAAGCAGGCTTTTATAGGATACATTTCGGAGAATTGCACGGCCTTGTTCCACCGTCCCCATTTCTTCATCGGCCAACCAGACTTACAAATAGACCCCACCGTTATATGTTGATATACCATAGAGTCGCACTAAGCGTTTTCTTGATAAATTCAATTAAGGGAACTTTAAGTCACGAGTGAATAGTTATCTTCTAGGCAGGCGCGTCACATCCTAGATCACATCGTCATCTTACCATCAGGCGAGATAGTGGTCAAGTAAGCGCTTGACCACTAAATTCACGGTTCTAAACAATAATTTACTTACTTCTAAACTAGAACTCACGCTTTAAAAAAATACCTACTCTATTACGAGAAGTTGAAAATGCTGCTGCCATTTTTTGGCCTACGTGATTGCGATGTTGAATTATTATTATTATTGGTCTTTATAACGCAATGGTGTTTAAGTCTACTGTGACAAACACTACACGTTAATTTAAATATAAAATTTAACAATCAATTCAGTAATAGGCCATCAATAATTTCTATTAGGAAATTCACGTGATTATCTGGAAAAGCAGAACAACACTGTTTCATAAGTCATTTCTCTCACGATCGCTTAAACGTGAAACCAATTACTATTTTCACTCCAGTCGCTTCAGTCAACATTCAGTACTTCGCCCGTAGACTCTGTAAGATCTATAAGGTGTCAATTACGATAACTCGTCGCAAAGTGCTTTCGTCTTGTTCACACAGAACTTGGAGGTAATTGAGTGGTGAGGGATGGGCACTAGGTAACATTTCTTGTTGTAACTTGTTTTCATGGTTGTCTTATTTGTTCGGCCAACTTTTGTAGTGTCTTAATTGTTTAGCTTATATTTGTGAAGACACGTAGTTCTCGTGCATATTCAGCCGATTTTTGTGGTTAGTAATTTTTTTCGTGAAGCTTGCTTACGTAATGTTTTTTGCATTCAGTGTATCTTTTCACTGTCAAAAATGATTAAAAAATTGTTGCCTTGAGCTTAGTGGCTCGGAAGGCCCATTAAACGGCTATTCTCGCTACTGTATTTCCATTTGTAGGACAAACCTATGCTGGTGATGGGATATTAATAGTTGGATGACGATGAGTTTTGATGTGTAATGTTATGTTTGCCGTTGAGTGTCCCACAGAGTAGATAAGTATCAACCCTTTACCCTTAAGAGTGTAGTAAAAGGCGACAAATGTTACTGAAGGTTATAATCATAATCTTACAGTAAACTTCAAAATGGGCAGCAGAGTTTTCCAAAATAAGATTATTGACTGCGATTTTGAACCCTCTTGTAAGCATATTATGGCCTGATATCTGGGCTAGCCTTACGTCAAGCAGCGTGTTTTTAGCTGAAATGATGATGATGTGTGATAGTATGTTAGTTAATTTTCAAGTGTTTTCTAGCAAAGTGTTTTCAAACAATTTCTTAAAATCATAATCAACACATATAATAAAGGTATAAAAACCGTGTTTCTATACATAGAATAAATTCATTAAAAAATTATCGTGTCCGATAAATAAAGACTCAAAAATCACGAAATAAATTTGTTTCTCTGTGTTCATATTTATACTTTTATTACCGAAACTAGTGACCGGATACTTTAGATGTTTTTACTAATAGATTAAGCTCAGTTTGTAACATCATTTAGACTTAGTTTCAATAAAATAATAAATTCTCGTAACAATGAATAATATCATACTAACGAGAGCTTATACTTTCATGCAAATGACAGTAAAAAAATTATCCTCATTTGAACAGAACTGTTTAAAGCATAAATTAAATACATACATAAGAAAATGTCTTAAAAAAAGTCGAATCGATTGCATACCACCAGTAAAAAAACCACCATCAACGAAAACAGCACTTCATTTTTGTTTCGAATAGTACACAAACTATATGTAGCCAACCCTTTATCGTCTCATCCAGCGTCAGATTATTGTAGTTGTAAATGAAAAGATACATTTCTTACCTAAATATCTTATTAGTTCCCTTTCGAGTTAATATTGCACAATATTAATACATTGGCCGTTTATTTCTTTGAATTTGAAAGCTCTTTAATGCATTTTATTCCTCCTAAGGGTTGTAATTAAGCAAATGGTTGAGTGGAGACAATGAAAACAACTTTTCGGGTGAACAATCGCTGAGTCGTTTTGACGCTGACTTGTAACGAATGACGCTTGTAAAAGCTTTTTGAAACATTGTCGGATTGTTCTTTTTTAAATATCCGAGAATTCGTGCGCAGTCAACAGAGTATAAACATTGAAATCTCAATTTTATTCAATCTTCTCTCAAATTCTTGAATCTAACGTAAAAATTAAAACAAAACCGTTTTTTCACAATAAATAGGTGACTTGACCGCTTGACCGCTGTCTAGCCTTTTTTTTTCTTGAGGGGAAATGCATTACGCATACCCCACTGTTGGGCGGGCGGTGGGATTATGTGGGACTCACCCGTCATGAAGGCTGACGGGCATACCCACTAAAACCCCCCGCTGTACTACACTCTGCCGTTTGACCTTGTGGGTCCCTTTTTGGGAGTCACCACTGCGGTCCGGTGGTTGATCCGCTTTAGGCCCCTTCACCACTCGGTGATGCCTGAGAACAGTTCAGGCATCGACCCAGACAGTGGAGTGAGTGCAATGCCTCCAACGGATACCCGGTCCGTTGAAGGCCACCCCATCACCACATTTGGATCCCGGCCTCTTCACGTGCCCTTTTCCCTGGAAAAGGGTGGAAGTGACCGCCGCCCTCGGTCGTTAGGTAGGGCTGGATGCCCTGTGCTACTTGGACCGCTGTCTAGCCTGATGATATTCGATGATGCGATCTAAAATGTGACGCACTTGATTAGAATATACCTTTTCACTCCCCACCCCATTACTTGAAAATCCCTAGATTGTATGTGTCAAAAAACACAGACTCAGGCAGGGACATCTACTCTTTAGCAGTACGGGAAACAAAAGAGGAGTCAAAACGCTTAATGTGACTCATTGAATAGTATAAGAATGTTCAGGAAATGCATAAGCTTATACCGCCATCTCTTTTTTTCCATCGGACATATAAACGCAGTGCTGGCTACCACTCTTTCTTAGTTGCCATTCCCTTGCTTGGTGCGACAGGGATGTCGCACCAAGCGCTTCTCAACATCATTTATAATGCGCACAGCAAAGGAGTGGAACTCCCTCCCTGCGTCTTTATTTCCGAGTACTTATGGGTTATAAGTTTTTAAAGCCAGGCTAAATAGAAACCTTCTTGGTTAGCTCGTTCCATCATGGATCCTGACTTGGCCCCCGGGATTGATTGGGATCAAGAGCGAACCCATTAAAAAAAATGGAAACATATTTTATTGTCGGTCGGAAACAAAAGTGGAACATCTCTGAATGTTACATTTTTACTTTTTAAGACGTTACAAAACGATTTCAAAGCCTTTTTTAGTTTAGTATCAGAAGAATTTGAACTCCGCATAGAAGTTAGTACTAGTTTCACATCCACTCTGTGTACATAGTGTACTATTCTGTACAGAGAATTATCTCATTATCTGAGATCAAATCATTTTGGAATGTTCCACTACTGTTTCTGACGGACGATATATTGGAACCCCTAATTTTTGTAGCCCTATTTGTCGCTGGCACACAAACTTTGGACCTTTCACAGAATTGCCACATGTCCAGAATTTGTTTGCACCCAAAAATTTTGCCGCCGTAATTTCACTTCCCAAATTCGTCCTTAGACGAAAGAACTAATAATCCCTGCTATTTATAAAAACTAAATTACGATTTACATGCAAGCATATTAGCAAACATGTGGATTTGCAACCTTTTATCATTTAACAATCGCTTCACATCCCACCTAAAAAAACAAGTGTGGAATTAAAATTACCATTGTTTTTTGGTCACAATTCTAACTAGTAATGTTAGAATTGTGATCAAAAAACAAAACAGAAAATAATCTCGCACTTGTCGGACCTTTTTTTAAGTTGTCCCATTTAGGGTGGGCATACGCTTTCAGTGATTAATTACAATGTAACTGAATTATATTACTCCCAGCCCTCCTACTATTTGCTTGTTTGCACACCGGCGTACAGTCAAGGATTGTCATTGTTAATACGAAGAAAAAAGAAGATTTAACTACATTAAGGGCAACTTTCACCAACAGTCACTAATCGTTATCAACTTCAAGTGATTGGCAGATATGCATTGACATTTTTAATTCGTTGCTAACTATAATAAGATACTTTTTGTGAAAGTCGCTCTAAATATTACATAGCTTAGTGCATTAGATTAATATATTAGAAATAATACTTATGGTTTTCAATGTTTAGGCCAAAGTATAACAGTGTAAAAACATCGATTCCCTCAAAAAAATATCTGAGTAAGGAGTTTAAGCTAAAGAGGTTAAACCAAAATTAATAAGGATCAATTAATTATTTAAGACGAATCGAAGAACTTAAGTATCGAGTTTGAGTTTTATAATTCAACGATAAAACTTTATGCTACAAAAATTAATTTATAACTTTAATTGGATAATAAACGCTTACATATTTCAAAACTGATACTCGTTTCTCTGATTGTGAAAAGACCCATAATGGTACCAAAATACCTATATCTATACTAATATTATAAAGAAGGAAAGTTTGTGTGTTTGTATATTTTTTAAATTGTAAGAGGTAATCTCGGGATCTACTGAACCGATTTTAAAAATTCTTTCACCAATAGAAAGGCACATTATTGCTGAGTGTCATAGGCTATATTGAATGCTAGAAAAAATTTAAAGAATGTTGTCTACCCGTGTGAAGCCGGGACGGGCCGCTAGTGTATAATATTCATGAAAACAAATGAGATTACTAAACATAATCAATGGCAAGTTATTTTTATTTCTATGTATTAAGAAATAGTAATAAAAATGCAACATACGGAGAAACATACTGCAGACGTATCGCAGAGAACTCATATTTTATGAAGATTGATTGGAAGATCAATAAAAACATTTTTAAAGCGAATACTAAAAAAATAAGTGAAAATACATTAATTTTCATACTCAATAACTTCACAAGAAAAGAGCTTGGCTTCTTTAATATTGCCTATACAAGACGTCCCACGGAGAACACGGAGAGAAAGGCTTTTAACGTTTTACATAGAGTGTTTCGCTTCGTAAAGTCATTCTATATATATACACCTATATTCTTTTGTATGTGGTTATCATATTTAGGATACGATAGGACTGATATGCTTGTTAAATAAAAGCCTTTAAAAATTAAGATTAATAAAGTCATTATTTCATTAAGTTAGCCTACAAAAACTGTATTGCGGAAATTTTTCTTAGAATTTCATGTCTATCTAGCAACAGGGGCCATACACCGTAACCGCGTAGGTTATATTTAGTTCTTACACTTTCGTCTATCCGTTCATCATACATTTATATAAAACCGTTTGATTTTTTTTATCCGTAATACTGACGTTTTCACTTTTCTACACGAGTCGTGTCCACAGGATGACTAAGGTAATTCCAATATCACAATTTACAATCACTGTAAACAACTGTGTCTGCCACCAGTTCGGAAATCGAAGGGCCTGATCGAGACGAACTGGCGAAAGAAACTCGTACCGACTTCTATAGCTTATTATGGTTATAATAGATTAGCGAAATTTCTTAAAACTATCATTAACCATTTTTTTAAAATGTGTCTTATACTCTGCTAATGAACTACGTTACTTTAACTCAGCAGTAAGAAATCTACTGCTGGATAGAAGACTCTCGCTAAAATGTAGGGATTTTGCCGTAGTCATCTCCATGACTTACGATACATTGATGATAGTCATTAACACTATCACCAACTGAGCTTGTGGTGTGTCTTATACTCTACTAATGAATTACGTTACTTCAACTTAGCCGTAATAAATCTACTCCTGGACAGAAGACTCTCGCTAAAATGGAGGGATTTTGCCGTAGTCATCTCCATGGCTTACGATACTTTTAGATACATTGGCGATAGTCATTTACACTATCTCCAACTGTGCTTGTGGTGTGTCTTATACCCTGCTAATGAACTACGTTACTTCAACTCAGCCGTAAGGAATCTACTCCTGGACAGAAGACTCTCGCTAAAATGGAGGGATTTTGCCGTAGTCATCTCCATGGCTTACGATACTTTAGATACATTGGCGATAGTCATTTACACTATCTCCAACTGTGCTTGTGGTGTGTCTTATACCCTGCTAATGAACTACGTTACTTCAACTCAGCCGTAAGGAATCTACTGCTGGACAGAAGACTCTCGCTAAAATGTAGGGATTTTGCCGTAGTCATCTCCATAACTTACGATACATTGATGATAGTCATTAACACTATCTCCAACTGTGCTTGTGGTGTGTCTTATACTCTGCTAATGAATTTCGTTACTTCAACTTAGCCGTAAGAAATCTACTCCTGGACAGAAGACTCTCGCTAAAATGGAGGGATTTTGCCGTAGTCATCTCCATGGCTTACGACACTTTTAGATACATTGGCGATAGTCATTAACGCTATCTCCAGCTGAGCTTGTGGTGTGTCTTATACCCTGCTAATGAACTACGTTACTTCAAGTCAGCCATAAGAAATCTACTGCTGGACAGAAGACTCGCTGAAGTGGAGGGATTTTGCCGTAATCTTTAGGCTTGGCAGGTGAATTTGAGATCGTAGTAAATGACGGAATTTATTAAACGTTACTGCCTATTATGTGGTCTGTGGGAGGTGTATAGTGATTACTTCCTTAGTTGCCTTTTATGACACCCTTACGAGTGTGAAGAGTTGAAACTCTTCTTGCGCACTAGAGTTCTGTTACAAAGTCCTTTTTCAATTAAAAATAGAGTAATTAAATGTATAGAATATTATAACCACAAGAACTTCAATAGTCGAGTGGCGAGCTCTGAAGTTCGATTCCGGGCCGGATCAATGTTGAAATTGTTTTTTTTTTATATTGGCTTAAGTCAAAGTGTAGTGATGATAGAGAATCGGATGAAGTGTCCGATAATACCGTCGTTGTTTCTGGATTCCATTACACAAATGCTACTTAACTTGGGACTAGAACAATGTGTGTGAGTGATGTTGTCAAATATTTCTTTATTTTAATAAAGACAGCGAATTTTGTCAGCTTTTAGGTGGAGAGTAAACTCGGGAACTATTAAATCTATATGAAAGGTACTTTCATAATTTCTAAATGAAGTAGGTAATTCCAGATTGGCATAGCGAAACTACACATTGTGTGAGTATACCTAAATTTTATTTACTTCCGATGAAACCGGGGGAGAGGCCGCTTGCATATTATACAAAGAAAGAAACTTGACCAAGGCAAACCAACAAAGAACGGATTCCTTTTTTGCTTTTGTTCACAAGATTTTTTAAAAATATCACTAGTGTGAATTGTGACTATAATTTCGATCAAATATTGGAATTAATGGTACCTATATAAAAAGCAGAATTATTCATTTTTGTAAGCTGTTAGCCGCAGCAATATTATAATTATCTTCTATCTATCTATACTTATAATAAATCTGTAGAGAGGTCAATTCTGTACATGAAATATATTTTCAAAATAACTATCAGGGGGTGATAAGTGATCGATACCGATGCCAAAATGCAATCAGTAAAATTTTTGTCTGTCTGTATGTTCCTTATAGAAACAAAAACTACTCTACGGATTTTAACGAAACTTGGTACAATTATTCTTCATACTCCTGGGCAGGTTGAAGTATACTTTTCATCTTAATATATAAAAATCCAGTGTCACAATGTATGTTCCCAGTGAACTCTTCACCAACTCAACCAATATTTATGAAAGTTGGTATTTATGTGTAATTTGGTACAACTGAAGAGATAGGATAGTTTTTTTTTAATTCATAACACAGCAACGCGTGGCCGGATCAGCTAGTATTCAATATTATTATCTACGATGCATTTATTGATCGTCGATAACTACAACACTTTAAGTCCTACGTCAGAAGATTTACGCCAAAAGAAACACAAGAAACTCGGCACGTACTGTTTTTTCCCTTAAATTATGTTTTATTATTACAGAGTTATTAAAATTTAAGAAAACTCATCTTGCATTACTAAAAGGTAAAAAAAAAAATATTATTACCTATATTTAATGAATTTTATACGCTAATATCATTATAAAAAAAAAGATGCCATTAATTCCTGTTTTTAAATAATCACAGATTTGTCAAAACCATTTTAAAAGTGAATTTTCAACAAAAACTTTCTAATTTTCATATACTTAGTTAAAAAGCAATTTCATATTTGTACTCACTGAGTTACTATGTGTTTTGAGAATCAGTCATCGCCGGCCTTGAGGCGACACAAAATGAGCTTCGTGCGGTATGGTCCTAAAAGTTGGAGAAATCTTTTTGTCCATAAACTAACAACAGGACGTGTTTTCTTACTTATTTCACACATATAATGCTAGTTACACCGACACCTGTTTTCTAAGACTGAAAAGTACATAAGTCATATTATTGGATGTTTAACGCGATATAGTAGCCCATTATCCGTGTCAGGTAGACAAGAAAAACGTCAATCCTTCACAATAAAGTTATCGTAAAAGATAAAATTTGAGCCTTTTTGATACCTTCTGGTAGTGAGTTCCATAAACGGATAACGTAAACAGTAAAGGAATAGGATATGAAGTCCGTAGAGAGTTAAATTGCATCATAATGTAAATAAAATGTTGAAATAAAGGTTAGACATGTTGTAGAAAGTAACTATGAAGACATAGCTTTATTTAAAAATTACGCCTTATTGTACACACATATAGGATACAGAAAAAGACAAGAACAATAAATAAAAGTACATAAACAGGCGACCTAATTGCTAAACAGCAATCACTTCCAGGCAACCTTGACTAAAAAGAATAAATAAAAATAAAATAAAAAAGCATGTGCAAACCTTCAAAAATAATACGTACACGTATACAAAATACCACGGTTGTTGTGATGCCTTCTCTCAAGCTTTGTACTACGCATGCGCACACAAACACGTATTAACACACGTACATAATGATTTCTATCTCATTTTCTCCTACTTTAAATCTTTTGAATTTATGTGTCTGTCTCTTTTTATTGTCGCTTTTTCGTTTCATCGACTTTCAAGTCACAACGATGCTAAAGAAGTTTTCACTTCAATATTGAAGGGACAAGTGTAAATTGTTTTATATATTTAGCACACTTGATTCAAATAAAGAACTTTAGCTTTAGTAATAGGAACATAAACTAATCAATTCCCCCTTCCCACCGGACCTCTGAGGAGATCAGACGTGTTTTCGGCGGAACCGCTTTGTTTGTTTACCTGAAAGTATTTATTTTTAATTGTGATAATACTCAGCAGCTGTTTGGCGAAGCTAACTACGGAACGAGTGAGTGAGACATATATCTGTGTGACTGGGAGCTATAGCACGTTACTGCGTCTCTTCAACTTTAACACCCCCGTTGAGTAAAGTAGATGTGCGCCCGCGCAGTCCCCACCTCCCAAAGAGCGAGATAGTTATAATTCCAGTTTGCGTCTACAGTTTGCGCACCTCTCCCTAAGTAAGTAGGTTTGCGCTGACGCCCCTGGCACGGAACGTCTGCCGACGGCAATCGCGTTTCATTTAGGCCTACAACGAGAATTACTATCATAAAATTTTTCATTAATATTTTCAAACTATGCCTAAAGTGCAACGTACACCGCCTCAGAGTGGAGAATCCGCAACTAACACCGCGTCTCAGCATTCGCCAACCTACTACGGGTCGGACTCAGACCTAAAATCATCCACCGGTGCGGTGAAATACGATAACATAGCAAACATCACAAAGAGAGCGAAGCGTAGGCTTACTGACACTCCAGGGTGCTCGGACGAAGTAATAAGCGAGTTCAGACAAATGTTTAATAAGCTTCATTCCTACCAAGAGACAAATTTCGCAGCGTTAAACTCTTCAATAAGCACTTTAATTGAACAGAACTCCGATATTCAAAAAACTGTCGATTTTATGTCGTCTCAATACGACGAGCTTGTTAACAAAATTGAGACAGTGGAGAGGGATAATCGAAATCTTAAGTTACACATCAGGAGTCTAGAGCATAAAATTGACTTATTGGAGAAAGACTCAAAGTCCTCGACAATCGAGCTACGTAACATCCCAAGATTGGAAAACGAAGATAAACAAGCACTGTGCACCACTATTAAAAATCTAGGCATTGCCATTGGGTCAACACCCCCAATTCAAGAACCCGAGATTCGGGATATTTACAGAACCAAAACGGAGGCTTTAGTGGTGTCTTTCAATACGACCTTCAGGAAAGAGGACCTTGTCCAAACGTACAAGAAATATAATAAAGAAAAGCGACAGTCTAATCAACCCCCTCTTGATACAACGGCTCTCAAGATCCCAGGTCCAAATAAGTCAGTGTTTCTTTCTGAAGCCCTCACAGCCAAAGCGCGTCGTATCTTCTACCTGACCAGGGAACTGGTGAAGAATCGAAAAATAGTGTCTACCTGGACCTCCTACGGTAAAGTCTACATCAAAAGATACGAAAGGGACCCCCCAACACGGGTGAACGACGAGAGTGAACTAGCGGAAATCACCCTAAAACCATAGTATAATTGCAATTTTATTCATTCCGACATAATTTCGTTGCACTACATAACTAAATACTTTTATACTTGTTTTCTATATCACCTTTTTAAGTTTAAATTTTGTACTTAATGATAAGATATGATTGTAATAACAAATCCGTAGCCAAAGCGTACTCAAACAATATAATAGGTATTCAAGCGGATCTTGATAATGCCTCTGTATCCGAATCACTGTTAGTAGAACCTAGAGAATGTTTTAGTAACATTATTTCTAATAAAAATTGTTTAAAAATGGTCACACATAATGTAAGAAGTATATATCATAACTTCGACTGTTTTTTAGTTTTCCTTAAGGGCTTAAGTATTGACTGCGATATAATTATACTCACCGAATGTTGGCTATCGAAAGATAAACCTCCCCCAAACCTGGACAATTACAACCTTTATTACTCCTCTATCAGCTTTAATCAGAATGACGGTGTAGTTATATATGTCCACAAGCATATTAAACACACTGTGGAGGAACCAACCTTTTGTGATGCCAACTGTTTACTACTGAAAACCTGTGACACGGCCATTCTTGGTATTTATAGATCACCCTCCCAGAGACAAATTGACAGCTTCCTTAACTCATTAGAGATTAACTTAAATTCTATCAGAACATATAAAAACATAGTAGTAGCCGGCGATATTAACATAGACATAAAACCCTTTAATAATGATCCCAAAAGTCACCCCTACTTGAACCTACTAGCTGAAAATGGCCTTCTGCCTGCACATGTCTTACCTACAAGAGGATTAAACTGTTTAGACCATGTCAACCTTAAAACATATTGTAAAGCCCAAGTATTTGTCATCAGAACATCCATAACTGATCATTATCCCGTTCTTTTAAACTTGATGTATACAAAAAAAAGAGACAACGACGTCGTATTTAAAAAAGTAACTAATCTGGATAACGCAGCAAAGGACTTCAATGACACAAACTTCAAAAGTATTCTTGAGATCAAAGACCCAAATAAAGCTACTGACACACTAATATCCATTATAAAAGACACACTATCCTCGAATACAACGATACGTAAGATCCCTAATAGAAAGTATCTTTTGAAACCATGGCTGACACCAGGATTACTAAAGTGTATTACACATCGGGACGCTCTCCACAAAAAAGTAAAAACATCCCCAAACAATGAAATCCTCTTAACCTCTTATCGACGATACCGCAATTTTTGCAAAGAAATAATAAAAAAGGTAAAAGAACAATATGAAAGCTCAGAAATTGACAAATGCAAAAATCCTAAGGAAACGTGGAAAATGATAAGAAAATTCACAAACACTACCATAACAAAAAATCCTGCACAAGAACTCCTAAAACTAAATCATGATGGAGCACTATCCTCTGTTAATCAAATAAATGCGTACTTCGCGAGCATAGGCCAAAAATTAGCAGATAACATCGATGGTAACAACAGTCAGGAAGATTGCGAAATAACGAGTACGGCGTGTTTAAAATCTTTTGCACTACTTGATGCGGATGAATCAGAAATTAGATCACTAATAGTTGGACTGAAAAACGATTCAGCCCCAGGCTGGGACGGCATTTCAGTCACATTTCTGAAAAGCGTTATAGACCCCATTAGCCCTATTCTGACGCATATATTCAATCTGTGCTTAAATAATGGCATCTTCCCCGACAGTTTTAAACGCTCTATAATACATCCTATTCATAAGGGTGGGGATAGAGAAAGTGTCGAAAACTACCGTCCAATTTCAGTACCATGCATTATGTCTAAGCTACTGGAAAAGATCATTAATAAAAGACTAATGTCGTATTTAAGGGAGAATAAACTTATTTCCGACTCCCAATTTGGTTTTCAACAAAACAAGTCTACGGAAGACGCTATATCCGAACTGACGAGTGAAATAGTAAGTAGCCTAGACAAAGGCCGGAGATACGTAGGTATCTTTTTAGATCTAGCAAAAGCTTTCGACACCGTCTCTATCTCCATACTCTTAAAAAAGCTGGATAGGATTGGAATCCGCGGTCTACCCCTAAAACTTTTTAAAAATTTCCTGTAGGTCCATAGGTGATCATATCAGCCATCCCCTCCCTGTCACCTGCGGCGTACCGCAAGGAAGTGTTCTAGGCCCAAGCCTCTTCCTGGTCTATATCAATGAGCTGTGTCAATACATACCACATAACGGCAAAATCATTTCATACGCCGATGACACTGCTCTTATATTTCGGGGGGAGACTTGGGCCGAAGCACGCTCGAGTGCGGAAAAGGGATTGCTGCGAACCTCAGCCTGGTTAAATAAAAATTTACTTACACTAAATATAAATAAATCTAAATACATCACATTTTCTATTAATAAATCTACCCAACCTAAACCAAACCAATTTTATCTTAAACTACACACATGCACCAGCTCAAACTTATCAATATGTTCATGCACTCCTCTTCAAAACGTCAAAGTGATTACCTATCTGGGTGTCCAACTGGATGATACTTTGTCATGGAACACCCATGTTGATCTTCTTTCTACTCGCATCAGGAAACTGGTATGGTTGTTCAGGAAACTTAGACACATTCTTAAAGCCTCTTTACTTAAAACTATATATTACGCTCTTGCCCAATCAGTCATATCCTATTGCATATCAGTTTGGGGAGGAGCATGCAAGACAAACATTATCAAACTTGAACGGGCCCAACGCTCATTACTTAAGGTTATGTACAAAAAACCTTTCCTATATCCCACACAGAGGCTTTACAAAGACGCAGAGGTTATGACAGTAAGACAACTGTTCATTATGCAAGTCACGACACGACAACACAAACTCCTCAGCTACAATCCCCTAACATATCAGACAAATAGTCGTAGGCCACCGAAGGTATGCCAAACTAGCATGCACGGCACCACATTCTTCCGACGCCATTCAGTTTTTCTCGCAAAGCACCTGTACAATAAGTTAAACCGGTCACTCAATATTTATCCCAAAACATTGTACGAATGTAAAAGGATCCTCAAAAGTTACCTAATGAAACTAAACTACGGTGAAACGGAAACTCTTTTATTATAGATATTCATATTATTACAAAAACTCACACACATACCGACACACGCACATACATAATAGATGCGCTTTCACACATACATACAATCGACAAACATACCCTCACACAGGACTACCATCACTCCCACACATACTTACACACATCCTCTTTAACACACTTCTGCACAGTACCTGTCCGGGAGGGGGTCCTGGAGTCCCGAAATACGGGGTGATCCTATATTGGGCTCCAGTCCTCCCAAATACCATGCGTATTTAGTGTTAGTTAGTTATGTTACATCTAGTGTTAGTTTATATATTTTTAACTGTATTTTAGTATGTAAGTCTAAAATTAAAATTGTTTATAATGCATGTATTTTGGTGGAAAATAAAATTAATTTTAATTTAATTTAATTTAATTAATCTACATTCGGCGTTTTCTATTTATACAAAAGTCAGAAAAAAATATTTAAAAAAGAAACGTTAAAAAGAATCCTCTTTTTCAGGTGGACAGACTAGCAATTTTGTGAACGATCATTTTCTTTATTAAATTATAATATTTTTTTCCGCAATGTAAACACAAAAATTAATACCTACCAACATGAATATTTGTTAAAAATTATGAAATACTTAGAACTTTAAGGTCAATCTTAAAAACCAATACTTACACAAATTACCGTTTACTTTTAAATCGGTTCACGATATCAATGTTAGTTTCGCCGTAACTACATTAACGTCATTTAAATAAAACTCCTTTTCCCGGATATATTTCTATTTATTTTTTTTTTATTTAATCCTGACGTTTTGACTCCTTTTGCAGGAGCTTTGATCACATGATGACTAAAGCAATGGGCAATGTCAAATATATATATAAATGCGTCATTTATCCGGTAATATTAATTTTATTCAAATATGCAATGGAAGTGAGGAACTAAAAAAAATAATGTAACTTTCAGCTTTATTTCGCATTGCGTTAACATCTGATCCAAGGCCATTCAATGCCAATGTCGCGCTAAGAGCAAAAGCAAACGAGTCGGATCTGAAGAAGCGTAGAAAGCAGTGACCGGCGCGTTCGAAGTTTTGAATTACAAATGCACACGTGAGCGCAAACAATTTCTCTCTACATAGTGAATCAGTCACTAGCTGTAGCGTGTTGTAGCCAAATTACATTAAATAGTGAACTAGAAATAGGTATTTGCACGTAATTTATTGTAGCGACGGTAAGGTAAAAAACTAATTTTAACATTTTTTTTATTATTTTGGTAGGTATTAATATGTAACAGGAGAGTAGTTAACTATTTTTAGGGTTCCGTTACTCGAAAGGAAAAAACGGAACCCTTATAGGATCACTTTGTTGTCCGTCCGTCCGTCCGTCCGTCCGTCCGTCCGTCCGTCTGTCAAGACGCTTTTTCTCAGGAACACGTGAATGTATCAAGCTGAAATTTATATGAAATACTCAGGTCCACTGTCCCTTGGAGCTGTGAAAAACTCAAACTTCTAAGCCAACGCAATCAAAAGATACAGCCGTTTATGCCGCAAAAATCCGCAAATTTTCGACACTCGCAAGGGAATCAAAACCTACAGGGTACTTCCCGTGAACTCAGAATCTTGAAATTTGGTACAAAGCAACGTCTTATAGCAGATAGAGGAAAAATTGCGAAAACCGTAAATTTTTAGTTACATCATATAATAAAAATATTTTACGGAACCCTCGGTGCGCGTGTCCGACTCGCACTTGGCCGGTTTTTTTATTACCTATTTATAATATATAGTTATCTGAAATAATTCAACTTCTTTGAAAATTAAAATGCTGAAGGATTGATTGGATAATAGATCTTGGCAGTGAAAAGATTATGGTGATTTAGTACGCTTTTTTCCTACTATTATTGCTCAAAAATATAATTTTTCGGACTTCTTCTGTAATAGGCTTTTTCAATCTAAAAATTATTAGTGAAAATTATAAATAAATACTTAGAACATGCCTTACAGTTAAGACGTCTTAAGTGACTATTCATTTCTTTATATTTTGAATCGGTTCGCTCTAGATCCCAATCAAGCCCGGGGGTCAGGCCAGAATCTATAATGGAACGAGATAACCCAAAAGGTGCCTATTTACCCTAGCTTTAAAAAGGGACGCGTAATAATTAGTCGGGAATACAGACGCAGGGAGGGAGTTCTACTCCTTTTCTGTGCGCATCATAAAAGATGTTAAAAACCCTCGGTGCGACAGCTAGAAAATCTAGTGATGATACGAATTTTATTTATTTTTGTGTTTATCAACTTATAGACTTAATGCTAAGTATATAAGAACTATTTTACATCGAGGTGTGCTAAGACGGTTTGGAAATGTAGAGAGGATGGACAAGAAGATTGATAAGAAAAATATATGAGGCCAATGTGCATTGGCAAGTCGGTAAATGTAGACCAATGCGAACTTTTAGGGACCAAATAGAAGATGTCCTGAAAAAGGCCACATCAAAAGTACCCTTAGCCGACGAGCTTGTATGAAAAGTCTGTAGAGTTGAAGAAGCAAGAGTTGTATTTTAGGATCGTGGAAAGTTTAAATCTGTGGTCTCTGCCTACTCCTGCCGGATAAAGGCGTGGCTAGATGTATGTACAACAATTAAAAACTAGATGAAATGTTATTCGTGGCCATTCGAAAAGAATCATATTCGTAGTACATATTTTAGACAAAGAACTATTTATTCAATGGTGGTAAAGTTACGTTATTTTTATTGAAATATTCTATTGTATAAATTATTTACTACTAGTTTTTTTATAATAATAAATAATGTTACAGTCTGAACAATTTGCCTAACGCAAAGTAAGCACTGTAAGGCTTGTGTTATGTATAATATGCAAACGGATAGACATACATATATGATACATGTATATGTAATATTAATAGAAATATATATAACATCCATAATTTAGATCTAAATGAAATAAAAATTTCAAAAATTCAATAGAGCTTCCTTCTGCTCGTTTTTTATATTATATATATTGTTTTATATATAATACTTATTCTGACTTTTTTTCTAATACAAAGCAGACTCCTGTATGGAGAAATTATGATTTAAATCTAAACTTAATTGTTTGACGTGAAATTTTATTCAAAGGGTAAATTATTTTTGGATAATCGCTCCAGCCTTTACTTTGAGACACCTATCTATAAGAGTTAAACGAAAGTAGGTAATGTGTGTCGTGAGGATATCACTCCCTCATTGATTATTAATATGATTACACTAACGCTAAATTGAAAATAATTATAGGCCATTTGATCAAGCAGTTATTGACCATGCCCTTGAAACTTGCGGTCTTGGCTTTGAATCTCACAAGGATCAATAGTTGTTCATTGAGAATATGCAGCCGCGCCAAGGATGTTTATCTTTGTACTAGCGGCCCGCATCGTGTTTGATTAGGTCAAGCAAAATACATACATAATACACAACCGAGAATATTAAGAATAATGTTCTCTTATAGAGAAATAATTGTTCTAAAGGTTTCGGGGGATAATCGTCTTTATAAAAACAAACTTAAAGTACGACTATTTAATTTTTTATAAACACGATTGCAAAATTTAAACATATATTAAAGCATATATACATAAAATGTGTATGATAAGCAGAAGTATAATAATAATAATAATAATTTAAGATAATCTATATAAATTGCTCATGATAGCTCAATAATATTAAAAGCAAACCGAGGTCTTAAATTTATTCTGTTTTTTTTATTTTTAAACCTGACTTATCGACTCCTTTACAAGAGCCGTGCTCACAGGATGACAAAAGTAACGGTCGTCATAAACAGACCCGTCTTTCCCACTGGGCACTCTGGGCAAATGCCCAGGGCCCCGTGATCGATAAGGGCCCTCTAGTTCCTGCCAGATTACTAAAGGAATACCGCAATCATAACTGAAAAACTTATTTAATTAGAGTTGATCGAACCTCAATTAGGGACTATATTATCGACTTTTTATTAGCATTTGCTTGAGCGAAGCTACTCTACTCTCGCCCAAAAAACGGTTATCCTATTTCAGCATGCTTAGATAATTTTAAATGGGGCGATCCATTTAAATTAAAGCTTAACTTTTCTACTATTGACTGTCAATAAAAAATCCGAAACCTTGTTTATCTAATTTCTTTGTCTATTCTAGTGATAAAAAAGTGTTGTGTCAAAGTCATAGGGGCGCCACTATTTTTATATGCCCAAGGCCTCCAATAGGTTAAACACGATCCCGGTCATTTTTAATTTAAACATTGCTTGTTTTATGTTGCTTTTTATTTAGTTATTATTATTATATCTTCGATAACTGTTAACTACTGAGTCTACTACCATTTCGAAAATTGGAAGACACTTCTGCGAAGAATTCGCGACAGAACCTCGGACATGGGAACCGACCTCCATCTTATATTTATTATTCAAAGTTTTTAAAATCTGCGATAAGTGCAGGAGTGTAAGAACTATGTATCAAATATATATTTTTAATATTTTAAAAATATTTTTGATTTATCTTTCAATCTTACTTTATCAATTAACATATAGGTATGTCGTCGCGTACTTTTAATTCCCTTACCATTATTTCTTCGTCATCTTTAGTTCTAATAAAAATCACTACGAAAAGAACTTCTATTTTAATATTATGATTTCTTTCTAAAAAAAATATTTTGCTTTGATTCCACCTTGAAAGAGCTTTCTAAATATTGACGAATGAATTACCGAAATTGGAATTCGGAGATGCTACATCTAAGCTTATAAATATACAGACTTACAAACATTTATCTAATTTCTAAATGGTATTAGTGTTCTATCAGTTATTCAGTGTATAGATTAGTTTCGAGTTGAATAGTTAGAGGGAGTTGCTTAAGAATAAGAAAATTCAGTTTGTCTAACTAAGACGTAAGTAGGGACTCGATCGAAGACCTGAAACAAGCTGGATTTTTTCTAGTAATTTTTTTTTTTATCTTTTTTTTATTTACTAGCGGCCCGTCCCGGTTTCGCACGGGTGGATAAAATTCTTTAATTTTTTTTTATTATTAAATATTTTTCCGTTAGCGCCATCTAGCGTCCGGTAGACGTACTACTTGCGGTTAACGCGTTGTTATGTAACGCATATACAATGAAAAAAGCGGGAAAAAGAGCGGACAGACAAACAACAAATTTGTCAACTTAGACTATAGACTAGCGGCCCGTCCCGGCTTCGCACGGGTAGACAGATTTTTTTTTCTATTATTAAATATGTTTCCGTTAGCGCCATCTAGCGTCCGGTAGACGAACTACTTGCGGTAAACGCGTTGCTATGGTAACGTTATTGAAACAATGGAACAAGAGCGGGGAAAAAAGAGCGGAAAGACAAACACACAAACCACTTTGATCTTAGATCTTAGGGTAGACAGAGATCACTTGCCACTTTCCACGATCATGACATACATCTCTCGCTTCTTCAATTTTCATCAGACCTTTCATACAAGCTCGTCGGTTTGACCTGTTCTATTTTACCGGACATGTTCTATTTGGTCCCTGAAAGTTTGCCTTTGCGCGCAACAAATTAGTCTACTCGAAAACGGGGTCCCGATCGCTTGTTTACTGTTTTTATTACTTAAACTTTTTATTTATGTTTCCAAAAAACACACCAAGTTTTACTTTACGATCCGCTTAATCATTCAAACACACCCTTCTGATTCCCCGTTTAGTTCAGATTGAACTTAGAACAGTTCTTGAAAAATTTAGTCATCAGGATCTTTGCAGCTGGATCAACATGGCAAAGATAAACATAAAAACAGTAGATCCAGCCATTAAGCAAAGCGTGAGAAAACATCTTGACTCTGTACCCAAAATTGAGAGCCGTTGCTGTCGAGTGGATAAAAAAAGTGTATATATTGATGGTGGAAAGACTGTAGCTAATTTACATAAAGACTATATAGCTCAATGTCAGTTAAAGATGTATCAAGTGCAATAATTATAAATGTATTATAATATACTAGCTGACTTGGCCACGCGTTGCTTTGGTAACGTAAATTGATTATAAAAACTGTAATTCTTAGGCTTATGGTAACTATATATGGTAACACACACACAAAGTATTATTATTATATTATGTTGTGACTACCTGACCTGGCCACGCGTTGCTATGGTAACGTTAATTGATTATAAAAACTGTTATTCTTAGGCTTATGGTAACTATGGTAACTATATATGGTAACAAACACACAAAGTATTATTATTATATTATGTACTGACTAGCTGACCTGGCCACGCGTTGCTATGGTAACGTTAATTGATTATAAAAACTGTTATTCTTAGGCTTAAAGTAACTATGGTTATGGTAACACAAAGCATTATTATTATAATATTAGGGTATATTTACATATGAATACAATATTTAATTTTTCAACCAAAGAAAGATCAATGCGAAGAGTGTACAACTTACGCGAAAGCTACTGAAGAAAAAAACACGACCATAAGCAAGAGTAAGAAAGTCATTCAAACGAAAAGACCCTAGCAAGAGAAGAAAAAGATAATGACAAAAATTATTCACCAGATAACACTATTGTCTCTGTTTATGACCTTCAAGCTGCGATGCCCTGTCCAAGAGGCGAGGTATCTAATATGCAACGTCACTATATGCAACTAAAAAGACTTTTAAATAATAAGTATTAACACTTATAAGGCGTTAATGCACGAAAGACCATAAGATTATTTTTGTTGGACATCCATCCGATGACTAACTACAGCGACCTCTGCTCAATAAATACATAGGATACTAATACACTTAAAATAGTTCAAAGTCTCACATCTTTCATCTTCGTGTAGCCTTTGAAGGCTGCGATCCCTATGGATATTAATTGATTGAAGAACTCTTATCAAGAATTCGATTACTAGTGATATAGAGGGTTTCTTAAGTATTTCTTGTATTGACGACGAGAGGTACATTGACTGCCTTTTAAGTAGTAAGGTAGATTTTTCATAAATTGAGATATGCCACCTGAGTCCAATAAACAAAATCTCATTGAAGAGGCCACCTTTCCAATATAAAATGCGTTGAGCGCATATCATAATCATAAGACTAACTTGAACTTTGTGGATTCATTAATGTTGTTAATTGTTTTATTTTTCTATATATGTATGTTAAATAGTTTTTTGAGAAATGAGAAATTAAAATGTAAACATGTAAACTTATTCCCCATCAGGGGGGCAGAGAACTGCTGCTCTGAGATATAAAATAATATGTATATTTTTTAGATTGTGAAAGAAAAATAAATATGATTTATTATATTATTAAAGGATAGGATATAATATAAACTATTTTAAGTTAATTCATACACTACAACAAATACTTTTTGACAAAGTCGCGATACATTTAGCCTGTATCGCTAATTTTATTAGAAATATAATAAATTTTATTAGAAATAATTATATATATTATACGTACACACTACAATGTTAATACATTTATTTTTGGACAATTCACAAGAAAAACACTAAGAAAAGTAATAATATAGTTAGCATATGTGAAAATTCCACAACTCGACATAAAGGTGGTTTCATATAACTTTTAGCCTGAAATATTTGTAATCGGAAAAACCGGAAAGTTTGTCAAATTGTCACACCATTCAGTGTATCACAGCCAGAAATGATTTGATATCTGATGTGGTTTTTAGGGGCTACAAAGTTATATATATGGACCCTTAGAATTAAGGTTACTCGTTGAAAGTCGGCATCGAATTATTGTTTGATTGTTTATGAACATTCATTATTACTGAAATAGAAATAATGTTGTATAATAAAAGAATATCTATTGCAGTACTAGCCGTTATTCGTTTAATAACCCAAAATATAAGTTAACTAACAAATTATTTATACAAACAACTTATTTCTAATTGTTCTATAATTAAATAACTTGCGTCTTAAGGAATGATGTTGTCAGGAAGTAAAATAAAAAACAAAATAAAGAATTTATATCTTCCCATTTCATGTGTGCATGTGTGTGTGCGTGTGTGCGTGTGTGTTTGCATGTGTCCGTTCCCATCTGGTAGAGAAAGCGTAGTGACATTATACAGTAAAATAAAGAATCATCTCAATAAATTTAGTTCTTACACTTCCGCGCACATTACACATTTGAATAAAACACTTTTTTACAGATTTTTGCGAATGTTTTATTCTATATTTAATCCTTTTTGTAAATAATAACAGTAAGATGGAGGTCGGTCCCCCTGCCCGAGTTTCTTTCGCCAGTTCTTCTCGGAAGGGCCTCCCAATTTCCGAACTGGTAGTAGACTCAGTAGTATATAATGTAATCATAGTGAGAATTTAATAACTTAATAATATGTAAAAATAAAAATGAAACAATTTGATTTATATAAAATAATTTAATAATTAGGAACGTGCCCGATTGAAATATTGTGAAGGTAGTAGAAAATACATGACAACCATCATCTTAGTGATCCTGTGATCACGGCTCCTGTAAAGGAGTCGAAACGTCAGGATTAAATATAACATAAAACATGCGCAAAACTCCGTGAAAAAGTGTTTTATTCTAATCATCTCAATATTTGAAATTATTATCGGCATCGAAATTTATTCTACAAAATGAAGTTAGAATGCTCCAAAAGGTACACATATTTCAATACATTATTGTGGCGAAAAGTTTATATTTCCAAACCAGGTGGGGTGGCCAATTTGCATATTATGAAATAAATTGTCGCGGAATTTATTTCATGGCAACATTTTGCTCGGTTCATTTATGTCGAGCTTGGATATAAAAAGTTTGACATTACGGTTGTTATTTGGAATATAAAATAAGCAATTTAAATAAATAATGCTCGAATACTGAACGCCCTGGGTTATTTGTTTATTTATGTATTGCTCTCTTATCCTACAACAAGTTAACTAACCATAAACCGTTATATTTTCTCATTTGAAATTGAACTTAATAACTTAGATTTAAAGCTGTAAATTTAATAAAGATATTTAACAGTGCTGTATTTGTCGATATGCTATTGACTATACACTAAATATTCACATTTATTAAATACTAAAAAAATACATTGTAAGCTGTACATTTTTCAGCCTTATACTAGGAAATATATGTACCGTGTAACACAGGCATAAAAATATTTTTTTTAAACAAAAAAAAACAAAAAATCTGGTAGCTTAATTTCTACAATACTTACTTATATCTATCTTTATTTGCATATAATAAAACTGTAGAAATCGTGTGCCTGTACATTATTAATAAATGTTTTATCATTTTTTATATATTTTGCATTTTTCAATGCTATCTTATAGGATAAATTATTTCAATAGAAAAATACTAGAGAAAATCGACTCAGCCCAAGAGTTAATTGTGATGAGCAGAGTCGATTTTTCTAGCATTTTTTTCAATTAAAATTATTAATTTAATAATGTTATCAAAAATTACTAGGGGCGTCAATATAAGAATATCAGATCAGAGGAGACTCCAGTTTCGGAATCTATCCCAAAGTAGTGTACTGGGCTGCATTCTCTTCCTGGTCTACAATTACCTTCCACCACAAATACATCGCTATTGCATCTCCTTTGAAGACGACGTGTCAATATTATTTACATGTAAGGACGTCCAATCATTAGAAACAGATTGAAACGCAATCGTAAGTAACATTACTGATTGACTACAACAAAATAACCTATAACTAAACCTAAAAAAACGAAAATGCTCTAATTAAAACCATATCAAAAACTGCCGTTAGAATTAAACTACAGGCAGTCCTCGTACTTGTGGCACGTTAGGTTCTCGAAATACGCGACGTATATCGAAACGACTTAAGTCGAGACATATTGTTTCATATGTTGACATGTAAAACTCAAGGGTTACGATCCACAGAGACTTTAAAATTTTAAAGAAATGCATTTATAACAAAGGATGTGCACACTTAATTATCAAAAGTTCTAAAAATAATAAGATATGTACCTACTTATGAAATTTCTAGTTATTTTTGGTATTTTTGTGTTATTAATTTTAATACATATTACGTCTTGATTGTCCGTTGTCCTAAACAAAATCAGCAACATGTGCGGGCTAATCCCGCTCGCCGACACTGCGCCCCGCCGGTCCCACGGAAATTGACCCCGCGACAAGTGAATTCTCCTATGCCGGAAATCGAAACAATTGACGTATGCTTGAGTAATAGTGTCAAAACATTGTTCTACGTAACTTGAAACGACGTAAATCGAAACGACGTAAGTCGAGGACCGCCTGTACTCCTATAATTCCACAAAAATAGAAACCGTTAATTCAGCTACTTTACTTCTAATAAAGATTGACACACACATCAACTGGAAACAACACATACTGTCCCTTACGCATCAATTATCATCATTTACTTACGCCTTTAGCCAGTTAAAACGGGTGACTAGCCAAAAAACCGCATTTACAGCTTTTTACGCTTATGCACATTCGAGGCTTTCTTATGGGATTATCTTATGAGGAAACTGCACAAACATACAAGATATCTTTATCCTCGAAATGAAATGTGTTAGGATTATTGCTTATATTGATCAATTGAATCTTGGAGGAAGTCCCGACAATAACTTGCTTATATATCCTTGAAGCTTGCATGTTCATCAAAAAGCATTTTGCATTGTACTCACTGAAAAATCAATTAAAAGGAATAAATGAAAGAATGAAAAAGAATAATTGCTAATAATACAAATTAAAGGTACCCTTCTCAAAATTAAACTTATATTCATTTGCTCCATACTCAATGTTAATTGAAATTTATAATAATACACTCGAGAGCAATGAATCCGGGTCACTTAAAGAATGTTAAAAATCTCGGAAACTAAAAATGATAGGTTAATGCAATAAATTGTATTTAATAGACAATGTAATACTCCTTAAATGAAAGTAATAAAAATATGAGTCACCATACATTTTATTAACACAAAATTACATAAAGAAAAAAACTGCTGATCTCTCCTTAAAACAAAAATAGGAAACATGAAATGTTTGAACTTTATTACGATTTTCTTGAATTTTAATACTTCGTATTGCCTCCTCGTGCTTCCATTACTGCGTTTACGCGGTTTGGCATGCTGTACACCAAGTTCCTTATACGATTTTGGGGAATATTCTCCCATTCCTCTGTGAGAGCAATTTTGAGCTCACGAAGCGTGATTGGGGGAGGGTTTCGTTGTTTTACGCATCTGCCTAGCTCGTCCCAAGCATGCTCGATCGGGTTGATATCCGGGCTGCGCGCTGGCCACTCCATACGAGTAATGTTCATCTCTTGAAGGTAGTCATTCACAATCCTACCTGTATGAGGTCGGGCATTGTCATGCATAAATATAGCATCCTCACCTAAATTGACCATAAATGGACCAACGTGATCATTGAGGATTTCTTCCACATATCTTACGCTAGTTAAAGAGCCGTTTTCTATGATCACCAGCTCTGTGCGACTTTCAGAAGAAATTCCGGCCCACACAAGTACAGACCCACCACCGTAGGCTACTTTTTCTTCGATGCATGCTTGCTTGAATCTTTCCCCTGGTCTTCGATACACTCTGTGTCTTCCATCGTGCTTGTAGAGCATAAATTTTGATTCGTCGGAGAACATAACTTTTGACCAATCTTCAATACTCCAATTTACGTGGCTCTGGGCATATCTTAATCTTGAAATACGATGCCCACGCTCCAGTTTAGGGCCGTTTGCAGGTCTAAGGGGTTTTAAGTTAGATTCAGCAAGCCGACGTCTTACTGTCCATGCACTTGGGTTACTTCCTCCGAGGCGTCGAAACTGATTGGTGAGTTCAGTTCCTGTGAGAAAGCGATTTCGAAGCATGGTGTTCACCAAGTATCGGTCTTCTCGTGCTGTGGTACACCTGGTTCTGCCCGTTCCTGGTCTGCGTAGGTTAGAACCAGTTTCTTCGTAACGTCGGAGAACTCTTTGTACTGTTGACAGCGACACACAGACAGTCCTGGCTGTATCGCGCTGACTCCGGCCGGTTTCCAGCATTGTAAGTATTCTGGTGCATTCTTCAGGCGTAAGCGACATAATTTCAGCTTGAATAATGAATATAGAGCACTATCAACATGGTTTATGTACCCACATAAATGACAGATTACAAACAAAAGCAAAACCAAATGCTGTATTTTCGTAGTTCCATCTTCGAAAGTGGCCCTTTTTCAAATTTGATTTTTTTATGATATAACTTTACAATAACTAAGAAGTTTTAATACCTTCATTTAAGGAGTATTACATTGTCTATTAAATACAATTTATTGCATTAACCTAGCATTTTTAGTTTCCGAGATTTTTAGGATTCTTTAAGTGACCCGGATTCATTGCTCTCGAGTGTATTAGTATTTCTTACAATTACACCAATTAACCTAGCCCAAAGTAAGCACTGTTAGGCTTGTGTTACGGATACTAGGGTAACAGATACACATACATATATGATACATAGATATGTTATAATAATAGAAATATATAGGTATAAATATCCATGACTCAGGTACAAATGCTCGTATTCATCACACAAACATCTGCCCCTTCCGGGATTCGAACCCTGGACCTTCGGTGCGAAAGGCAGGATCGCTACCGTTGCACTAAATGGTCGTCACATTCCAAATAATATAACATGTTTAAAAGATTCAAGTCATTTAAAGATAAACTAAAATCCTTTCTTATTGGTAAAAGCTATTATAGTTTAACAGAATATTTCCATGACAAAATTGGTTGAATAAATTTAAAATATATGATTAAATAAATAAATTCTACATTACCTCATTTATATAAAAAAACAAATATGTTCATTATCTTGTTTATTTTATTACATAGTGCAGGTATATTGTGCAATAAAAGAATTTGTATTTTATTTGTAAGTTAAACTCAATAAAATTGTAATTTTGTATTAATATGTTATAGTATTAAGGTCCTTAATTGTCACATGTATAAGAAAATGTTACTACCATCTCTGTAATAATGTAAACATAACATGTGGCAATGCAATAAAATAAAGTTAATAAATATGTTACATTTTTACACCTTGAAAATAACACAATACAAAAACCATTATTTCTTGTCCATCGTATGTCTAAACCATGCTCCGAAACTACTGGTAGAATCATTTCTAGTTTTCACATGTAGATTAAATTTAAGTTAGCATTTCTTACATTATTTGATAGAATCAGGCGTTACTTGGCGAAAGTCCATATCCATTAGTAAAATAAAATATGTAGCTTACTTCCGCAAAACTCAAGCAGTGTGCAACAACCGCTCGCCCGCCCGTAACTTAGTGCTCGTTATTGCACGGTCTAACAACTCCTGATGATGCTCCGTGTGGGGGCGAAACACGTGTTGAGTAGTTGGTGAAGGTGCCGGTGTCTGCGGTTCCTGCATTTATTTGCTCACACTACCTGATTTTAGCGGAAGTAAGCTACATATTTTTATTTTACTAATTTCTTACATTATTTCAATTAAATTGGATGACAGGTAAATAGAATTAGTTACATTTATATGAAAACTTTACCTTAAATGGAGCTAATGTGAGTTTTGATTATCAATATATATTTTTTAGGTAAATATCAAATTAATTTCATCTGGTGATCAGGATAACAAAGACTTTATATTGTAGACACTCTTAAAATAATTGTTATCAGCCTACGATGGAGCTCGCCCAGAAACAGTGTATTCACTCGTGCTGTCGAGATTATAGTTATATATTCGTGGCATCGATGGGCGTAAATTTGCCCCTTGTTTTAGCATAAAATTATTTAGCAGAATATTGGAAGAGCTAACTTTAAAAGTTATGCTTGCTTGTAAAAATATATCTAACTTAAACTAGCTTATAATGACTCTCAATTTATGCTTCTTTTATTTTATGCCATAGTGAAGTGAATTAAAATATCCTCTCGGGAAAATAGATGCAGGAAGAATATTTCCTTTGTTGACTGTGCATTATAAGACATACAGAAAAGCACTTGATATGCATTAGCAGGTCATTAATCAAGAAAAGATAATAACCTGCAATGCGCTAAGACTTCCGATGGTAAAAAGATGTGGAATAAGCTTATGCAGCTCAAAAGAAATTTTCTGGCAGTTATCCCAAATAGATCTTGGCTTGTAATAACATTTCACCTTTGTTTCACTCAAATCGTATTCCAGTAAAAAAGATGTCGTCACTTAAAGATAATTTTATATTCACCGCCCGCCTGTTAAAGGCAAAATTCAATTTACTGCGTGATTTCATTATTTGTTATTTTCAGGTAAAAGAAAATATTTGAATTTGCGAATTGGCTATGATAATAAAGATTTCCTTATCCTGCTTGTATTGGTTCGGTATTTTGGAAATAAGAAAAATGACTGATAAAAATTTCAACATATTCATGCATGTAAGCAGTAATTTTGCATACAAAATCATGCTTAATCAAACTCAGCGTTCCAACAATTCTTCTCCACATAATAAATCTTAAATTACCTATGAAAATAACATGTTGGCAAAAGAATATCATTAAAGCGATTCTGGATATGGTTCAGGCTTTTGTTTTCAGAAGCCGCTTGGTCTTACTGTTTTTTCCAAGGCCTGAACGTTGCCTTCTTCGCGAATCAGTAATGCGGATACTTAATTTCAAAACGTTATTTCAAAATTATCATTATGAAAATATGGCATTGTGAAAAATAAAAAAAAATAAAATTAAATACATAAAATTCGCTTAATTACCCGCAATAATATTATGTTTTTTTGATGTATTGTTTCTTCCTCATATTATGTAAATACAACTTCTCAATAAAAAAACCTTGTGACAGATACAACTGAAGCGTAAAACAAAACATTTTATTTTCCAGCATGAATAATGTTTCACATTTTTTACCACTCTATCAGCCATGCTTCATTATTTTAGCGTCACTGCCTCTTAGCTTCATTTTGAATCATCACAATGAAACAATTTTTATATTCCAAAGAAAATGCAACCTTATTTATTGTTTATTAATGTCAAATTTGCTATTACAATTTATAATTGTGGTAAGTAATAGCCTATAATTTTATCCTTTTGAAGCAAAACAGTGAACCCCTAGCTACCGAAATGATATAACAGGAGAGAAGATAGTAAACCGTAAAATCAATATAATCTACTGAGTAGATTTCGTTTATATGGTTTATGTATGCAGTTTAATAATGTTATATAGCTATTGTATGTATTGTATTTAATAGTTTGTTATATATGTAAGTCCAATTATATTTAGAACCGGTGTATACTGCTTTTAAGTCTCGTTTTTCCAAAGACTGTTGGAATGCTACTAGCGTTAAGTCCATCAATTTTAAATTTATTGTCAAAAAAGTATCGCAGATTTTGATGAACCGCAATATAGTAAAGCTGTATCATCAACATCTATTTCAGCAAGTCATCTGGGATTTTCATCCAGAGGCCATAGTGCGAATTTCCTCTTCGATACTCAATATCGTCTGATTGATTGTATTAGCCCCCTAGCGGTAAACATCAGGAACTACAGATCTTCATAGAAATCTGTGCTCGAAAACGAGTATCGAATGCTTTTCTCTACCGTGTCCGTGTCCTAACTGCTTTTATCGATACCCGCTATCATAAAATCGTTTACCACATCGGTTATCGATTCACCCTACTATGGCCGATTCTCTGCCATTTCAGCTAGCTAATCCGGTGGGCTATGTCGATCATTTTGGTTCTCTGTCGGATCACTTCGTTTCGATTTCGAATCAAGTATAATTGGGATAAATTGGGAAGTGGTTGTACGCCTTCGGTTGTAACTTTGAACGGACCGTGTTTGACCCTTGCTGATGTACTATTGACGGGGATCTCGTTAAACAAGTATTTAGCTGGTTAGTTAACGGTTACGTTAATATACATAATATGTTTGACGAATTGTTAAATTCGTCAGTTACAGAAACTAAGCAGCTTATGCAATGGCCCAATGACCAAAAAGTTTATTATCTCAACTGTTCCGTGCTTTATAAGACTTTGTTACCAATTGCAATCGTTTGCTTTCCATTTTTAAGTAATAAAATTTAATAATGTTTACTCAATTTTAAAATTCCATAAACATGAAAACTTTCAAAAAGCGCGCGCTTTTATATAGGAAATCCCATAGAGCCAATGTTTTTTGGTCATAACTTTTTTATTTTTGCAAATTTCAAAATTCGGGTCATTCTCCATCACGACCTAGTTCCTAAATGTCTTGAATAGATTCCACACAAAAATTATTAAAACAGTTAAAAACTCGGGAAGTTATGATGTAACAGACATTGCGTAATTGAAGCAAAAATATATGTTGTGATAATTACCAATTTTTACTCTAATTTAGTGTTGTATTTTTTGATTGAACTTTAAGTGTGTGTGTTTAAAGTGAATAAAATCACATCACTTAGGTCTGCTAAGTGATTGAAAGAAAATTATTATAAACATTGTTATTATCCCGTTTTCTGGAAACAAATAGACTGACAATAATAAGGAATTCAAGTTTAATTAAATTTATCCTGCAACAAATGAATGATCTTTAGCATTTAATGATAACATTATTTACATTCACACTAATTAACCTAGCCTAAAGTAAGCACTGCAAGGTTTGTCTAACTGATCTACGAAGCCAAATCGGTCCTGGGTTCGAATCGAAAAGGAAGATGGGTGTGTTATGGATACGAGCGTTTGTACTTGAGTCATAATTATTTATATATTTTTATATAAATCTCTTTGTATCATAATATATCTATACGTTACCCAGTATCCATAACACAGCCTTACATACATATAAAAAAAACAAATGACGACCTTTTGATGCAACGGTAGCGATCCCACGTTTCGCACCGATTGTTCTGGGTTCGAGTCCCGGAAGAGGCTGATGTTTGTGTGATGAATACGATCGTTTGTACCTGAATCATGTTTATTTATATATATTTCTGTTAATATGAATTATTTATATATCATATATGTATGTATATACGTAACCGTAGTATCACATAACACAAGCCTTACAGCCCTTACTTTGGGCTAGGCTAATTGGTATATGCAAGAAATATTATTATTATTTATTATGTGAACATTATTAAGAAGGAGAGTGACGTTCATTTAGACGTAAAACCTATATTTATCCTCTAGGGAATTTCAGCAGGGATTTTTTATGTAGGGAAAATTAGTGGCTAAAGAATTACATACTATTAAGTGCTTATTTTAGACACTTAGTTATCAGAACCGAGCCTAAATAAACAGTGTTATAATTAGTATAAGATAGGTAAGATGGTATAAGCTAGCTAATAGGCAGGCTTATGATAAGCCGTCCTAGGAATTAGCAACAGACTCGTCTAAGCGCAAGTTTGGTTATAATGGATTTCTCAAAGCCGGTTCGCAAAGGCGCATGTAGGTTTCCCTACATAACTATAAAAAGATGGCTGTGTGAACAGGTCCTCATTACTGGTTATAATACAACTGGGCATTGGATACTGAATATAGTTTATAGACTGGGGTCAATGAGCTGACCAAGAATTGTAAAGATATAATTTACTTGAAATATTAGATTGTTTTTCCACTGGAAATGTGCGTAGTAGCTTAGTAGTGCGCTAGGAATTGATCCACCTATAGTTTTATTTACTTTTCCTAGTCTGGCGAAGCTTTCCCTCGAGCAGCTTAAACACATCCCCGTCCGATAACTGGCTTACTGTGTCAGTTTCATCACACACATCATCACATCACAATAAATAATTCAAATTTCATTTAGCTGTTTTATCACAAACGTACTGAGTACTTTGAATATAAAACAACGTCACATCCAAATATCCGCAATAAATATAAATATTATGCATACCAAGGATAAATAATCATTTGTATTACAATAGTGCCTTTAATACGAGCACAAAGGTCTTCAATCATTTACTAATATTAAAGCTCTTGATCTCCCCATTTTATACACTCGGCGTCAAAAAAATCGCACCTCTAAGAAAATCACGTTCAAATGGCATTAACTCTGGATATGCACATGCAGTCGTATTAATTATAATTTTATTTAAAAGGTTACTTAATTAACTTAATAAAAAAACATTATTTTTCATTATCAAATAAAACCTAAAGCAACAAATAAAGGGTCACAAAAATTCTAAGGAAATTTTGCTGCTCGGGAGAGTCGCGAGTTGCGCTAACTTTGTGGGTATAAAGAGGTCAACACGGGTTCAATGTGGGTCATTCGCTATTAAACCGTTGAAGGGGACACACGCACTGATTTTACTGAAGAAAGAACATCTGGAAAATGGACACTACAGCTGATGAGGCCGCTCAAGTGGTTGCACTACTGCAAGCAGGGGTGCGGCAGTGTGATGTCGCCCGGCAACTGAATCTGAGCCGTTTTTCGGTTCGTAGAGTCTACCAGCGCTTTTTAGAGACCGGTGGCTATATCCGGCGACATGGGTCCGGTAGACGTCGCTGCACTTCGGAAAGAGACGACCGGTTCGTTGTGTCGTACTCTTTGAGAAATCGCTTCTCAAACGCTGTTCAGCTGCAACAGGAGCTCCAGGCAGTTCGCAGACGCACCGTGAGTGTATCCACGGTTAGAAGAAGACTGAAGGAGAAGAACATAGCAGCCCGCAGAGCTGCTACAGGTCCAAAATTGACTGCAGCGCACCGACGAGCCCGCTTGCAGTTTGCTCGCGACCACGTCGATTGGACCATTGAGCAGTGGGGAGCTGTTCTCTTCTCAGACGAGACACGAGTGTGTCTTTTCTGCAACGACCGACGAAGAAGAGTATACCGGAGGCAGGGTGAACGTTTCGCTCAAGCCTGCATCCAGGAGACGGTGGAATATGGAGGCGGATCCTGCATGTTCTGGGGCGGTATGTCGGCTGCCGGCAAAACCGACCTGGTCTGCGTCTCCCGGACCGGAGGTGCTCGCGGACAAGGGTCGCTGACTGCGCGCCGCTATATCACAGAGATCCTGGATGTGCATGTGGTCCCTTTTGCCGAATCTTTTGGCGAGGGGTTCACATTAATGCACGACAACGCTCGCGCACACACTGCAGCCATCGTGAACGACTTCCTGCGGAGGTCCCAAATTCCTGTGATGCAGTGGCCAGCGAGAAGTCCTGATCTGAATCCGATAGAGCACCTCTGGGACCATCTTAAACGTAAGGTTCGATCTCGGGATCCGGCTCCTTCGACTCTAGAGGAACTCCAAACCGCGGTGATTGAAGAATGGGGTCTTATCCCTCAAGAAGAGCTCCTGAAGTTGGTGAGGTCTATGAGGGACCGTATGGAAGCCGTCATCAGGGCAAGGGGGGGTAACACTAGATTTTGAGTTAATTTTAAGACACTTTTTGTACATTTTTTTTGTAAATTATCGATTATTAATTAGGACTTAATTAAGATTTTTTATTATTTTTCAAATTTTTATGCTTTTTGTATAATTTTAATTAAAAAAAAGATTGCACTTAATTGTTGTTTGATGCTCCTTTTTGTTACCTTTCTAATGATACCTAACACTATCCTCTATATAAGGTTTAGGAATTTTTGAATAAGATTTTTATAAGGTGCGATTTTTTTGACGCCGAGTTTAAATTAAGTCAAAACAGTGGTTATTTAAAATTGTATTTTACAGTCTGGATGAATATTATGCCTTCAAAACATGATTTAATTTGCGCGTTATATAGGTACCAAATATTTTATGAAAAATCTGTTTTAGTTATAAACGTTGTTAAGTAGTTTAATAACTGTGTCATAAATGTGATGTCATAGTGTAGGTACACTGTTGTTATTTATGTAAACCTACCGCATTTCAATCTACAAACTGTACACAGTATGGCAATAAATAACTATTCTATTTTATTCTATTCTATACGTCTTTTAATTTTACAAGTTTTTATTTTAAATTTCACCTGTCCCCGTGTCTGTGATGAAATCTTGCAAGTTAAATTTGACTCACTTCCCGGTTTCCGATTGAGCTGAAATTTTGCATGCGTATGTATGTGTAGTAATGCAATATTATGATGACATGGAGCTGATCTGATGCTGGATCTGAAAGGTGGCCAGTAAAATTTGGAATAAAATAAATTGGAGCTTATTCAAGCTAAAATAAAATTTTACAAAAATTCTACATCTTCTTTAGACACTTAGTGGTAATATTTCAAATTATCTTTATTCAAACATGACATACATCAATATGTAATTCAACACACAAGGCAGTCTTTCAGAAATTAAATATTAAAATATTTATCTTAAATGTTTAAAGAAATTGATATGATTTTTTAGAAAAAGAAAATGAACTAATGCCGACTAAAAGCGTTTCATAATAATATTAAAGTAATATTATGTTACTATTAATAAAATTCTTTTTCGAAGAATTCTGTTGCCAAACGAATCATAGCATTAACAATTTATAAGGATTAAATTCAATTCTTAACTAGCGAACAATAGATAAAGGAGAAACAGCATGTAATTATTATATTTTTTGTTATTTAAACAATTGACTGACAGTTTTTTTTTATTAAAAAAATATTACAAGAAAAAAATAACTTTTCTCAGGCCTCAGGCAGAACTCTTAGTCACACCCCTTGCATCCTATTTATCTAACGAGTTGCTATAAAATGAAATATGTATATGAATTTCAAATCAAAGATTTTGCGTTCGGTTTCTTATTATAATCGCGCGATGAAAATTTGTATTTACTTATGTATTATATCCGCAATTCAATATCCACGTACAATCTCTACTTAATTTGAATCTAAAAAATCTAGTGTATTTTTTTGGAAATCATTTTTTCTATAAGTATGAGTAACATACTACAACTAACCTCTCAATATAATATATAGATATGATGGTATTATTTCCTATTAAAATTGTCGATTTCTTTATTTATTAAAACGGCTGGTAAAATCTCTCTACTGCTCTACACTCCGCACTACTCTAGTAATTTAACGTGAATTTGAATTAGTACAAAATTATACGATTTCTAATAGTTGAATTAATAAGATAATTGTGAACAAAATACGTATATTTACTTCGTAGATTCTTCCTGCATTAACTTACAACCTACCTAATAACAAATTAACTAACTAATATAACACTACTTGTTTTGTAATCTAGCAAACCTTTGATATGGAGCATAATCTCACACTTAGAAGCCCAAGAATCTACAAAATTTCTGTTTGATATCTTCTGATCAGGGTTGTTAGCTCCTTTCATCTTTACTCTTTTCCATTTAAAAGATAGAATCATCTTCAGACTATTAACGACCTAACTGCATTGAGGCAGAGACCTTTCATATGAATTGTAATACACGGTGGACCGTACTCCAATTATAATTACTGCAGATGCAAATAAGACCAACAGTTTAGCATCCAAAGCACTAGATAGCAAATTTTTTGACCATCCATCCGATGATTGATGTTTGCGAAAGTAGCTTGATCTCTGTAATCGGGGATCAAACGCGTTAACCTCTGCACCAACGACTTTTATTTAAAAAATCACTGAAATATACCAAATCTATTGATAAACTTATGCTTGGATGATGACCCTATATTCTGCGATCCTTCAATGCGCCGGCTTGTATATCCTTCCTTCCCTCGGGAAATACTTGGCTCTTTTCGAGGAGGGATGGGATGCCGACAAGATTTAATCTTTATGGAAACGTGGAGAATATGTGACACCAAAATATTTACATCTCAATACAACATGCTCACTGAAAGAAGCAATTTAAAGTATTCATATTCTCGTATTATATTGAATGTCGCCTACTCGTACAATGTGTAATTGAAATATAGCAAAAAAATGTCATTCCTTAGCTGTTTTCTGAGGCTAAAATAAACAAGGATTAATAAAGAAAATTCCATGGTGCGAAATTAATTTTCACTGATAAAAATAAGGAATGTGAGCTGAAATAAAACCACCTTTGGTGGAAATGGAGAAAAGAGTTCTTTGGTAATTATGGATTCATCATCATCATCAGCAACTACGAGTCCACTTCTGGATATACTCTTTAGACCGCCAGAAGGAGCGACTCTTAGCAATTTGTAGTCAACCCTTTCCGCAACCTTTACCAGTCCATCGGTCCACTAATTGAGGAAAGGGACCTCCCCGTATTCGTATTTCGTCCAGTTGGTGACCGCCACTTAAGAAGTTTTCTTTCCCAATGCTCATCAGTTCTGCGAGTGATGTGGCCGGTTCACAACTGCAAACATTAGAACTATCTCTTTTGAAGTTAACAAGATTGACAAAGATTTTACTGTAGCTAAGGTTCGGCTTATTTACTCTTCGATCATCCAAAAATGAGTTACAATATTTGTAGTAAATAAAAATACGTTGTCTCTTGTTCAATATAATATATGTATAATAGGTTGTATCAAATTGTGCAAACAGCGAATACAAGAAAAGAGTCTTTATTTTCGTGTGAATCTCTAGACTTTTAAATCAGCCGAGTTCAGAGAGAACATTTACCGAGTTCTCACCATAGTTATCTAATCTATATTTGTATACTTCAAGCCATCAAAGTCTAAATAATGTCACCAGCACGCCAAACCACCTAGGTATAGAATGTCAATTCATATTTTTAAAAATTAATACAACTTCGAATACTTTTCCTTATCTGACCTTCGCTGTCTTCTAAGCCTTCACATCTGTATTTAATATTTTATAAATTTTATTAACATCAGCTTAATGATATGCCCACCATAAACGAGAGAGAGTATGGGTCTTATAACCCACCACGCTGGACCAGTACGGATTGGTCGGTGCTTACGACTGTAGATGCAGCCAGGAATATTAACTAATGTGTCTGGTTATGATAAAGGTTTTGTAACTAGCTAAAGCTCCATCATAACCACCATCATAGTGCTAACCGCTAAAGTACTAATCGCTCCGCCCCATCGAGTTTTAATTCGTTTACATTTGTAATAAAATGTACATATACAAATAAGTGTGCTATCATAGAATGGTTATTAATTTAGTTGTGAATGGAATAATTAATTATATTTCTAAATCACTATGCTACACCAGATATAACCGTCACTATTACAAGGCGATTCGCATCTCTCTAGTGTAATTTGTCTTTTATTGTTTTGAGACTGACAATGTCATCACTCGGGCTTGTAGGATTAAATGTCCATTTACGCCCATTAAATCCAGAACCGGAATACGTAAAGGTTTACCATTGAACGTAATACAGGCGGTCCTCGACTTACGTCGTTTCAAGTTACGTCGAACAATGTTTAGACGCTGTTCCTCAAGCATACGTCAATTGTTTCGATTTCCGGCATAGGAGAATTCACTTGTCTCGAGGTCAACTTCCGTGGGACCGGCGGGGCGCGGTGTCGGCGAGCGGGGATTACCCCGCACATGCTGCTGATTTTGTTTAGTTAGTTCAGGGACAACGGATAATCAAGACGTAACATGTATTAAAATAAATAACACACAAATACCAAAAATAACTAGAAATTTCATAAGTAGGTACATATCTAATTATTTTTAGAACTTATTTTTGATAATAAAGTATGTATATCCTTTGTTATAAATGCATTTTTTTTTTAATTTTGAGTTTGTGTGGATCCTAACCCTTGAGATTTACATGTAAACATATGATAAAATATGTCTCGACTTACGTCGTTTCCATTTACGTCGCGTATTTCGAGAACCTAACGTGTCGTAAGTACGAGGACTGCCTGTATATTGTTGAATAAAACCTCTTTTTTATTTCCATTTCAGTCTTACTATGTATAAAGAAGAAATGGGAATTATATATATGTATAATGTAACACAAAACTGTTATGTCTGTAGGAAAAACGAACATTTTTGTTACGTTACTTTCCATGTTATTAGTTTCAAACAATAGATAACTAAGTTCCTTATTTGAAAATTGAACTCTAATTATCTCACTATAAGAAATAAAACTAGGCGATACAGTCGCTAAGCATAAAGCTACGCTAGCACCATATATTGGAGCGGAGCGGAATACCTAAAAAAGATTTTTTTTTTGTTTTGATGGGATTTTTTGCGAATTCCAAAATTCGGGCTCCGTCACAATCTGGTCCTAAACCTGTTGATTTGATTCCACACTTCCACATTTCCACAAAAAATAATAAAATCGGTTAAGAACTCGGGAAGTTACCTATGGCGTAACAGACATTGTGCCATTAAAGCTGATCCATGGGGACTTCGCTCGCTCCGCTCCAATTAAGGAGTACGTTAATATTCAATTTGTTACATCCCTCAGAAAATGACACAATAACCAGACGATATGCATTTCATATTTCAACGATGTTTACTCGAGAATAATGTCCAATATTTTAATATAAAAAAATAGAATATCCTTTAATTTCATCCATTAAAAGGTTACTCTTCTTAAACTATGGTCGTCTTAAAGGATTGAAGCGTAGTAACCCCTATTAGCCTTATAATATTCTTTCCGAAGCACTATCTAAAATTCCTAAGCTTTGGCTAGTTTTGACTTAAGTAAGTCTAGACTTGTTCGAGTTACGCAGAATCCCGTTAAAATCCATTAGAAATAAAGCAGTTCTGTCTCTTTTTTTTCCATAGAACTATAAGACCAGTGTGGGTGTAAAAAAATTCTTATAATTATAGTAATATAAGTTATTTACGGGATTGCTACCATGTACCTTGTTTTTGAGTTTCCGATATTTCGGCACTGTTGCAAGTGATCCGTGATCATGGCATAAATAACTTATATTACTATAATGTTAGTGACCATGAAAGTTTAAAACAGTCTTATAATTTTTATTTATAGAGACAAATACCGTCATATGACCTTAAACTTGTTTATCTCATACAGATTGAGCCTGTCGTTAAATCATTTTTGTCACAGAGCCAGGCTTTCCGAAAGTAGTCTCGTCAAATTACCAGAAGGTTTCATTGAAGTGACACCGATTGGCATTTAAGTGACAAATAAGCCCATTTGATTCTATTATGGGCTGTTTGAGATCCAATTTTAGAAATTATGTCGAAGTTAAAGAGTCATTTTTTCTGGTCTGATATATCAGTTGCTAACTTGAAAAAGGAAACATTTTGTGTGAGTGATTCTTTTTAAAGTTCTTATTTTTAGGGTTCCGTACGTCAAACGGAAAAAACAGAACTCTTATAGAATCACTTTATTGTCGGCACTCTCGAGGGAATCAAAATATATGCAACCTATATGGGTACAACAGTTTTCCAACGGCAAAGTTAAGTTTGCCACTCAATCCGTTTATCTTGATTCCTGTGATGAACGATCTATTTACTTAACTAAAAGTTTGTACGGAACCCCCAGTGCGCGAGTCCGACTCGCACATGGCCGGTTTTTAAAATGTGTTCTTAATTATTTTCTAGCACGAGCACATCCTTTAATTACATCACTTTCAATTGGAATCGAAACGCAACCAAAACTAATACAACAAAACCGCAGCCACGAACTTCAACATTCAATTGGGCGTAAACTTCCCCTTGAACTAACAACACAAGTCGTGAACTATCAACATAGGAGTAAATTAAACCAGATTGAAACTGAGACAATGAATTTATTGCCGTAATTAGCCGCTTTGAGATTCCGATTTTAGAATTTACACGGTGTAAGCACGATAGCACTTCCCACAATAGTAATGATGTCTCATCTAGTTTATAAATATCTTAATTTACTCTACTGTTACTGAAATACCGAGATAAACATTGCTTCATTAATGATGCTATATTTAGAGCGACAGATTCAAGAATATTTTAGTTGTTATAGAATGTTTTTCTATCATTTATTATGTGCTTTTGTTTGTGTCTTGGCTGCCAGCCTTTTTCAACTGCAACAGTGGGGCTGAATTTTACCTTTTTAAACTCGTTTTGAAGTTGTTATACGTGTCATATTCAAAAAATAGTAGATTGTTGATACTGTAAGAATTAAGTCGAGATAAAACAACCCAGTCATAAGTTTTAAGGATTAAAACCCTCTAGTCTCTGTCAATTACACTAGGTCAAAATTCAACTGCATCTGCAAGGAATGACGTTAATTCACATCTTTTAAATAACATACGCAGTAATATTGTTATAAGATAAACTGAGTGTGATAAGTGACGTGTGATGCCCGGAAGAGTAGAATAACACGAGTCCCTCACGTTCGAGTGTGTCGTAAAAGCGACAAATGATTCAGAATGATGCTCTAGTAGGTAATTCGTTCAGAAGTGGCGACACCAGGACTATCATATTGCTAACATCTGTGCAGTCTTCTTACTCATTCTGTCAAGTGTAAATACTTCCAGTTTATATAACGGTGATTTGGTTGATATCTTCAATTTTTTTTGTTAGTAGGTTGATGCAGTCGCTAAGCATAAAGCTTTGCTAGCACCATATATTGGAGCGGAGCGTAATACTAAAAAATTAAAAAAATCAAAAATGTTTCGTGTATTTTAAAATTCCATAAGAATGAAGACTTTTAAAAAGCGCGCGCTTTTTTATTCAACGGGAAATCCCATAGAGCTAATGTTTTTTTATCATAACTTTTTTATTTTTGCGAATTCAAGATTCGGGATCTAGATTCTGTCACAATCTGGTCCTAAGTGTCTTGATTCGGTTCCAAACAAAAATTATTAAAATCAGTTAAAAATTCGGGAAGTTATGGCGTAACAGACATTGCGTCATTGAAGCTCATTCATGGGAGCTCCGCTCCAATAATTTTTAAACACTTATGTCTCATGCGGTACTGATATGAAAATCCTTACGTATACAAATATAACTGTATAGATTACACGTGTTAGATGATACGAAATAGAAAACAACGCATATTCCAACAAGATTATTTTGTTAAACAATTTTAAGTATATGTCGTATATAGCTACACCCACGTAACATCGATCCTTTCATTTGATGTCGCACCAATGAAGTGTCACATAGTCACGTCGTAAATGAATTGAGTTCATAAAGGGATGGATATTAGAGTCGCAACATCCTAGACAATAAAGAGGTCCTTCGAAAGCTCTTTGTTAAGCGTACGTGTATTGCAAAGTTTTGGACCTAAATTGCCTGTGTAAAACAAAGTTTTGGACCTAAATTGCCTGTGTAAAACAAAGTTTTGGACCTAAATTGCCTGTGTAAAACAAAGTTTTGGACCTAAATTAACACTTTGAAGAACTTTCTATATTTAAGTTAAACTAAGATGAAAAAAGTGGTTTTATGTAAATGTGCGATAAACGCGGAAGTGTGAGCTCACAGATTTCCACTTACCACAATCCTGACATACAGTCTGTTCATCCTAACTTGTCCTATTTGGTAAACAATCTTGGCACTCCTTTTTATTAAAAATGCAGCATTAGAAAATCAACTGATAACTAGATTCAATACGTTTCAGTCTATAATAACGATTTTTTGTAATAGATTATTGACTTTGTTATTATTTTATTTTTAAATGGGCGATTTCGTTAAAAAGTTGTGCAAGTTGTTAATTAACTAATTGAGTGTTCTCTTTGAAAATTAGAATAGTTATTTCGAATAACGTTTACTATGAAATGTAAATGTTAAAAATAATGTAGGTGTCCTCCAGTCCAATATTTTGGAGATAATACAATGCAGTTCATAATCTTGGTTATGTAAAATTGACTTAAGTCACTATAACATTATCACTGTGGTCCGGTAAAGTATGTTTTAATGATCAAATAGCTGCATTAAATGAACTAGAAAAATGTAATAATATGATATTTCTATAACTCATTTATTAGGTCTCTAAACTTGATTATTAGAGTTAAAGTGAATTATTTGGTTACAATAAAGACATTTTTAATAAAATTTCAAAAATGATAAATTCCAAAAATATTTCGTGTTTTTTTATTTGATCTCTTTAAGTTAAGACACTCAAATAAACCAGCTTATAAGAAATTGCATTTTTTTGGAGCGGAGCGAAGCGAAGCTCCCATGGATCAGCTTCAATGGCGCAATGTCTGTTACGCCATAACTTCCCGAGTTCTTAACCGATTTTAATATTTTTTGTGTGGAATCGAATCAACAGGTTTAGAATTCTGACGGAGCCCGGATTTTGAAATTCTCAAAAATTTTCATCGAAACAATTTTTTTTTCTTTTTTTAGGTATAACGCTCCGCTCCAATATATGGTGCTAGCTTACCTTTATGCTTAGCGACTGCATCGACTAGTTATATAAAACTATTATTCATAAATTACTGTTATTCCTTTTTCAGTTTTAAATGCTAAATAATAGTTTTTTTTTTATTTCAGTAGTAAAACAAGTAAAAAATCATCTATGGTGTAGCAATGTCTGTGTATATGATTCTCATGGTCTCATTTTTAAACGGCTAGACCGATTTTGATGACATTTTTTATGTGTGTTTGGGTGCAACTGGTACAATATGCGATGGTTCAGTAAAAATATAAATAATAATACTAAAACTGCAGCTATAATTATTTAACTTATAAAATATAATTATCGAGCATGAACACGCATTCGCTAGAATAATGAGTTAAGCCAAAAATTTAAGAAATAAATATCGGACTGTGTAAAATAAACTTTTGTAATTTTAGATATTTTTTGCATTTTTTTCAATGGCTATCAAGGCTAGGCTCACAAGTTCATTCTCAGGAGGGAAACGAATCTGAGAGTATTGGACCGGACATCTAAAGCTTGCGGGTTCGGTTCCCGCCTGAGAATTCACTTGTGAGCCGAGTCGATATTTTTTTAATATTTTTCTATTAAAATAATTTATAAAATAATAAAAAAATTGATTCGATGTATTTTTTCTTCAAATTAGTTGAGAAAATATCTGAATGAGATGGCAATCAAATGCTGCCATTACATTCTCATAATCAAACAAATGATCTCAATTATAGAAATGACGCGAAGATCAGGATTCCACTTTCTCCCTCTTGTTTTTATAACAAATAGGTAAGTGCTTCATCGCTATCTCATCTGACGGTAAGTGATGATGCGATCTAGGATGTGAGGCGCTTGCCAATTCATTCGTTACTTTAAGACCCCTAAATTGTATGTGCCGGGAAACTCAGACTCAGGCAAGGAGTTCCACTCTTAAGCGGTACGGATAATAAAATTGCAATCAAAATGCTTAGTGCGACCCTTTGGTATTTTGGTAGTTAACTATTATCCAAATACAAAAATGGAAATGGTGGAATAAGGCTGTATTCTGCTGCACACTCTCCAAATTGTATCCTATAAAATAGGATAGGCTAGCTAGCAAATTTTTGTGTCTACTTCTTGTCTCTAGTTTATGTTCTTCTGAACGTTAAAAAGAATGTGCGCTACGCTATTTAATTATAATTTTAAGTATTCATGTAATCTCGTTTGAAGCGAACTCTTAAGTTCTTATGAGAATAAATGTCTTTAAACCTAAACCTACTACTACTGTTTTTATGAAATTCCCCGACAACACAGGATCGAGTTTCTACTTCATACCTAATTTTGATGTTGTTTGATCTATTTTAGCTAACTGCTGTCGTGAACCAGAAAATTATTTCTCCATTAATGTACGTTCTTGATACCTAAAATATACTTTAAATGTGTTTTGAGTATTTACGAATATGACGAATATACCTTAATTAGTAAAGTATAGCTGTGATAAATATAGATGGCATTATTTACATCCAAACTCATAGTAACAGCAATTGTTAATTTACTTGGAACATAGTTGGTTAAGTTTGGCAATACAGGATAGACAGATCAATATGTCCCGCCCTTGGTAGCGCGTGCAAATATAAAGTCAAATTCAAATACCATTGATATTGATTTACAGATTAATTAGATGTTAAAAACATTGAATATCCTTATGCTTAAAATATGTCATAATGAAAGAAGAAAGAAAAACCTTTATCTGCAAATAAGACATTACAGTAATAATACAGGGTGGACCATAATTCTGGTAGATTTTGTAAGAGACATAACTCTATTAAGGGACGGCAGAGCGGGGCGACGGGGACACCAATCACTAGAGGGGCTCGGGGTTATTCATAGCAATGGCGTCGTTCACCGGTGCACAACGTGTGTTTTGCGTTCGCGAATACTATAGTAATCAAGATTATGTCGTTACTGCGCGACAAAAATATTGTCAAAACTACAATATAAAGCGTGTCATTTATGCTTTAACGAGCTAAGTGAAAAATTTTAAGCGACGGCTTCAACGTGTGATAAGCAAAGATCTGGAAGGCCTAGGACATCGAGAGAACCTGAAAACGTGCAACGCGTGCGTACGTTCGTTCAAGCAACCTGAGCTTTCCACTCGTAAGTGATCTAGCTGTGCTTAACTTGTTCAGAACCACTCTACGCTAAAGTATGCAATACTTCATAAAGAAAACCCATACAACATCCAAATCGTGCAAGAACTAATACCCGACGACAATGTTAAAAGTCTTCAGTTTGCTAATGAGATGCTCGAGAAGTTCACCAGGTTCAATAACATAATTTTCTCGGATAAAGCACATTTTCACCTCAATATTCATGGCAATCGGTAGAACTGTAGATACTGGAGCGACACAAATCAACAAATCAAGCACCAAACTCCATTACAATCGTCAACAGTGATGGTTTGGGTCGGATTATGCGCTAGTGGAATCATCGGACCGTTCTTTTATGAGGATAACAGAGGCCGTCCTGTTACAGTAAATTCTGAGCGATATATTGAAATGATCAAGAACCTTTTTGCACCAGCTTTACAGGGATTTTCAGGCTTTAACCGTTTCAACAGGATGGGGTCACATGCCACACCTCAAACGATTCTATGACAGCACTGATTTTTGACAAAAAAGAGCCCAAAAACTGGCCTGCTCGAATCCCGGATTTATCCCCTATGGATTTTTCCCTATGGGGATACCTCAAAATTGTATTTTTAGAGCAATCCCGAGTCCATAGAAGAATTAAAAGAAAATATACTGGAAGACATACGGCTCCTTTCCGTAAACACCTGCCAAGCAGTAATTGACAAATTCAAGTCTCGATTGCTGCAGAGAGTTCCAGACCAATGGAAAATCTCATTTTGATAATGTCATATTCAAAAGATAATTTCCTCTTTTGTAAGCTTACTTCAGAAATAAACATCTATTTTCTTTCGTACCTATTGTGTTTTATATAGTTATTTCCAATGCTACGGGAATTCAGGTCCACCCTGTATAAGATAATTCATTTCATTAATTTATAATCGCTACTAAAGACAACAACTATTTAATTTCACAAAATGATAAAATCAATTTATATTTTGCATTTAAAGAATTCATCTAGTGATATAAGTTCTTTTCAAAAGCCACACCTTCAGTTTTTTTTTTTATTGTAAGGGCAGCTCACGTAGTGATTTAGGAATGTGGTTGAATATTTTAATGACCATAATGTAGCAGTTTCTCTGATGGAGTAAGCGTAGAATGATTGAAGTTTAGAATGGTCACGATTTGTATATTTACTTCTATCGGTTTTATTTATAAATAATCTTAAATGTATTTGTATTTGTTAAAATTTGGTGCGAACATTGCTAGAAACCTCTTTTCTTTTCCCTCGGGAAGAATCGTTCCCTGGAAAGTTTAATTGAGCGCGATAAAACCTAATTCAACACTAACGAAGTAGCGGGCAACTACTACTTATAAATAAAATGTATCTTGGTATTTACCTTAACAGCAGTATGCAGCGGTCATTTTTTTCTGTATAAGCTATTCATTCGCAAAAGTTAATCTATAATCTAAGATCACAAATTGTTGTTTGTCTGTCCGCTCTCTTTCCATTGTATATGCGTTACCATAGCAACGCGTTAACCGCAAGTAGTTCATCTACCGGACGCTAGATGGCGCTAACGGAAAAATATTTAATAATAGAAATTAAAGAATTTTTTCCACCCGTGCGAAGTCGGGACGAGCCACTAATTAATATCTACGAGTATGTCACTGTCAGTAAAATTCACTGTCACAGTGTTTTACCGCAATGAACTCCGAAACTACTCAACCGATTTGATACTTTTTTCATTTTGCTGGAATTGTACCGACTTAGGACATAGAATAAGTTTCGTTTTAATTTATAACACAGCAACGTGTGGCCGGGTCAGCTTGTATATTTATAAAATTCCCTGTAACAATGCTTGACGGCGATGAACTCCAAAACTACTCAAACTATTTTGATGATTTATTTCATTTTACTGGATTTGTTCCGACCTAGGACATAGGATAGTTTCCTTTATATCACACCAACGTGGGCCCGGGTTAGCTAGTTATACATATTGTAGGTTAGCTTATGTTAGATAATAAATTATATCTTATAAGATAAATTATTATAATAGAAAAATACTAGAAAAAATCGACTCGGGTCACAATTATAGATCAAATTATATCTTACAATATTCTGCCAAAACATTTATACCAAAACAAGGGGGAATCTTTTGAAATGAAGAACACTTCCTAACTCTCATTAGCAGTAATAACGTGATTGTGTAATTAATTTTAATAAGAGATAGCTTTTAACGATCCTTCATTACTAGGGACTCATCATATAACAACTGATGAGGTATAATAAAATATGGTTTATTTAATGTGTTAAATCTTATTTTTTCGAACCACGAAATTCGAATCCACGACCTTTCGCTATCCGGGCGAGTACTAATAATAATGTTAGGATATAACAAGTCTACCCGTCTCGACTTTGCACGGGTGGACAAAATTCTTTAATTTTTTTCTATTATATCTTTCCGTTAGCGCCATCTAGCGTCCGGTAGACGAACTACTTGCGGTTAACGCGTTGCTATGGTAACGCATATACAATGGAAAAAGAGCGGACAGACAAACAACAAATTTGTGATCTTAGACTATAGATTAACTTTTGCGAATGAATAGCTTATACTTACTAACAATATAAATAAATAAATGTTTCTTATATTCACACCAATAAGCCGAGTCCAAATTAGATACTAAGGTAACGGATAGACATACATATATGATACATAAATATCTAATATTCGTAAAAATATTTATAAACACCCATGAGTCAGGTACAAATGCTCTTATTCGTTATACAAACATCTACCCCTTCCGGGATTCGACCCTAGACCGTCGATATGAAAAGCAGGATCGCTACTGGTGCACCAAACGGTTACATAGCTCACATAATAAATAATTTCATACCCTCTTATGTTTTCGTTACTGGAGCCTACACCCAGCATATGCAAATTATATTTTAATTAGCATATCCTATTCTACAAACAAACAAACCAACAATAGATTCCTAGAAATTCGTATATATACCGAAAACTAATTTACATTGCATTTCTATTTTAAACGAAATATTTCCCATATCTATGTGATAACCATTTGATTGTGACAGTTATAAACAATGAACTTGCTTTGTTACTTTCCAAGACACATCGTAAAATCAAAGTTAACAATAATGGAAAACATTCCTATGACACAGAAAATACAATTACTAAGAAACTGATTCATCAACCTTTCGCTTGTTTCAGGTACAGATTGCGTCTATAAGAAGAAATTCCATCAAATTCAAGAATAAACGGTAATGAGGTTTGAAAGTAAAGAAATAAACCATGGATTCAACACATACAAGACTAGAAAGATTTAGTAGGAGACTAGAATGGAGGCTTCAAGACAAAAGTCTCCTAGTCCTTTTGTATATAGCTTTTCTTACTGTACAGACTACCTGTCAAACTAATGTAAACACAAGTCAAGAAAGCTTAACCAAAACAGATAATAACTTAGATAAGGTAGAAACTAATCACTGCCATAGCTGTCAAAATAGTAATAATAATGAAAAAAACACATTAGATAATAAACTGCATGTAAAAAATGTAAGCAAATATGACGAACCAACGGAAGAAGACGTTGTTGATGAAATAATTGATATTCTTGGCACTGTGACAAAGAGATATATTCTTGTAAATATGACAGATACACAACTTGAAAAAGAAGTAGAAAATGTCCTCGATAAAGCTCTAAGTAAAGATAAATTTGAAATTGTTGAAGGAATAGAGATAAAATCAATAAGTCAAGATTGGAAAAACAAGTTGGAAATGAAAAGTGACGAAGGAAGAGCTTTGTTTAGTAAATATACCTACGAATACAGATTGTATCAAAAGTTCAAAAATTTTATTGATACTCATGTACTATCAATCAACTTGCCTAAAGCGGCGAAACTTATCGGATTCAGATGTAAGTACCAAATGAAAAGACCAACTATTAAAATTAGAAGCACCTTACCAGACCATAAATCAATCTAATTCACAATTACGTTAGCATTTTGCTTAATCGCATCATCAGTCATGACTCGCAAATCCTTTGAAATGGTATAAGCTTATCATTATTTTTCACAGGTTGCTTTGCGGCTAAAGACTATTTTTAACATAATAACGCCTACCTTAAATCAAAATAATTAATCAGATCTTAAACACTTCTTAACTCTCTTCAATTAATTTCAATTAGAAGCAAACTCTGCGCCAGTGGATCGCTTGGAATAGAATTAGTTAAGGAAATTAGAAAATAATTACAAAAGCAATTGGATTAGTACTCGCCAATTTTGAGGGAACGTGCTTACTCTAATATTGATAATTATCACTTTCTAACGACTCACCTCACGTCATTAAAGTTCTTTATTATTATATGATCATCCATTATTTCTGGTTCATATTTTGCGGTAGTGAAAGTTAAGAAATTCTTTAACTTTTGTTGTTTTGTGACTCCAAATCTAGTCAGAACTACTGAAATAGGAATTACCTAACAAACACTACTTCTCTAAGAGAATCGAAAGAGAAAGAAGGGAGAATTATTATTGATAGACTTAAAGACTTCACAACTTTTTAAAAACTATAAATAAATACAAAATTGGAAGTGCAACCGTAAAATAGTGAATACAAATACAAAATAAGCCGATCACTCCATACAGAATAAAGAACTACCTGATCGGCAAGGCTTCGTACGCATATTTTTTTTTTTTGCTTTCGACATTTATTTATATTTTCCCTATTTACCAGTAGAAAAAATTATAATAGCTCTTGTTATAGGTTGACAAAGCTTATATAAAGGGATCAAATAATCTTGTTTATGCTTTGTAGAAAACATTATTTCCTTAACATCGATTAAATGTTAACGATAGCAAACAGTTTTTTAAATACCCACTTACGTCATTATGTTTTTTGTCATTCTGTTAAGTTAAGCAACTTATGTCACAAAACAAATAAATTAACTTTTGCTCTTATTAAATTTGTAGTAAAAAAATAACTTTGATAAATAATTTTATTGAAAAATGACTTAAATAAAACATTGATATGAAAATTGTTTTTTGTGGCTATTAGAATATCCACAATAAATGAAAAATAAAAAATAGTCCTAATTATATTTATAAAAAAATTCATAAGCGGTAAGGCATCTTGACGACTTCCCTGGTCGAGTAGCTAGCATACCTTTTTTCATAGAAACGCCACTGCGGAGTCCCAGGTTCGATGTAGAAAACGAACTTTTCTATATTGGCCCGAGTCTGAGTATTGTGGAAGCGTTGTTGTTTCTGAATTCAGTAGTTTAGCTACTTGGGTTCAGAACAATGTATATAATGTGTAATATTATTTTATATTAAGTCACACCCACTGAACACGCGATTGCGCCACGAGGCTACCCATCCTGTATACGAAAGCACGTTGCTCCTCGCCACCAAAACACGATCGTAAAATCTAAACCACTTACCCAAGCAATACTGCGAAAAAGGCAATTTTATCTACATAAAAAATTCTTGATAGTAAGCAAATTAATATGGATAGGAACTTAAGATTACCTACTTAAATTTCCCGTTACAGTATCAAAATGAATTTACATATAAACTTTAGTCATATTCTATCAATTTGTGAGTTCTTAAACTTCACATTTATAGAAAGTTACTTATACGACCCATCAAACTTGATTTGGATTGACTGGAAGAGATCTTTTGTAGAGATAAGTTCACCTTTACGAACAATATTACCTGATTTTGTAACTTGTTGTTAATTTATGTGCAATTTAGATTACAAAAATAAATCAATATAAAGTTATTATTTATATCTCACTGTTAATGCAGTACTCGTAACAAAACGCATCGCTCCAAAATTGTATCGTCCACTTTAGTTGTAAAATAGGTCGCCACGAAAAGCCTTTTTTATTTTTGCAATATAAACATATTTTAGGTCCATCCTACAAGTTTATTTTAAATATTGATGGCAGAATTTTTGAAAGCGGATGAGTAATTACGGAGATAACCAATATTCAAAATTAAAAACATACAAACTTTACCTCTTTTAATATCGATGTAGCTAAAACTTGTAAACAAATGCTTGGTGATTTTAAAATAAGAAGCAAAAAAGCGAATAGTAATTTTAAATGTATTATATACTAGCTTTCCGCCCGCGGCTTCGCCCGCGTGGAATTCGGTAATATTGCGGTATAAAGCAAAAGCGTAAGCTATCATACCACTTCTTACGTATTTTAAAAAACACATCGTTACCATGTTTTAAAAAACACCCAGCGCCATCTACCGCATACCTCAAGAACTGAATAACGTAACTAATACTTATACCAATTACTAATTCGTTGACTTTAGTGATTTCAGGATAAGTAGATGTAAAAAAAACAATTTAGACGATAAAACAAATTGTACGTCATCCCTCGAGAACTCCTCATTTTCGAGGATTCATTTTCGTATCATTTAGCTTCAAAATATACATGTTCATATTCGTTTGCAACATATAAGCAGATGTAAAAAAAAACAGTTTAGACGATAAAACAACTTGTACGTCATCCCTCGGGAATTCCTCATTTTTGGGCATTCATTATCGTATCATTTAGCTTCTAAATTTACATGTTTATATTCGTTTGCAATATTTTACCTTGTTTTAAACAACACACAGCGCCATCTACAATCCATCCATCAAGCAAACAATATTTTATTTTTCCTCGGGAATATCCATTTTTTCCAGGATAAAAAGTACCCTATTATTTAATCCGGACTTTTATCTTTACGTCTGCAAAATTTCAAAGCAATCGGTTCAGTAGTTAAGGCGTGAAAGCGGAACAAACAAACAAACTCACTTTCCGATTTATAATATTAGTAAGGATACTCAGTAACATGCTAATGAAGATAATAGAGATACAAAATAAATAATTAAAATATAAAACAAGTCACTTAGGCAATTGCGCCATGGAGTAGCTTAATATTCAATACACGCATTGTAAATTAAATAAAAAATATTTTGTCTTTCTCTTATCTATGCAATATGTCTCGTCACCAGTGTCCGAGCCTTTTGTTTTTCTCTTACGGCCGCCATTTTATTTTCTTGGTAACCAAGACCTGGCTCTCATACTAATTCGACCACTACTACTCATATAAATGTCCTATCAACATTAAAACGGTGTCATTTGATAGCTAAACATGTAGACAACAGTTACACAGCCACCATGTTTCAATTGCCATGGAATAAAAAATAGAAAAAAATAATTAAAGAAAAACAAATAGATTCTTTTTGTGTATTTTTTAAATATTGCCTTTTTGAGAAAAACAAAATTTGAGAGGCAATTTGTCGATAAAAAATACCATATTTCACACCATTAAAGGCTCCGACACTGGTGACAAGACACATTGTATAATAAAAAGACCTTTACCTAAACATTGAAAACTATTTATTGACTCGCACACCAAACCTTATGAATATACTATAGATGTAAAACGTCTGTCAAAATAGTCGTTTCATTGTTAAGACTTTAAACAGGTAAGGGCTTCCACAAGGATCTCCTCTAGGTCTTATGGTTTTTAATTAACTAATTATCTGTATGTAATTTTTCCAGCTTTCGGTCTTAACAAGTTCTTCGTGCCGCTGCTGATTGGAGGTCAAGTGCTGTTAAAGTCTATATTGTTTGCGATGTTCCTGCCCAGTATACTTGGAAGTTTTGGGAAAATATTAGGAAAAGGTGAGTCGAAATTCATTTATTTTCGAATTTAAAGCCATTTGATTTAATTTTATGATAATTTTACAATCATAATCTTGTTTTGGATTAAGGATTTCCTTACGCTCTTCCTACCAAACACGCCTGTCCAATAAGGATACGTATTAGTAGCTCGTGCTCCGTAAATTACGTTAAAACGCTCAACTAAGCTTATCCCAGTTTCGCACTAAAGTTTTAATTAAAACATAGTTTGGTTAAGGGACTTCCCGTGCAGGTTTTATTTTATAAATTAACTTCTCGACATCAACTATTCGTTAATAGTTCATTAAAAAGTTCAGTAAAGTGCATAGCGCATACTTATATCGCAAAAACTTTATTTTAAATATAGAAAACATTAATTGGCAAGAAAAACTTTTATTGTGAACTGCGAAGGCGGAAAACTTAAAATGATAATTAAATTAATAATAATAATGCTTTATTGACAGAAACGTGATACAATTTGCGCTTGATTCCCCTGTTTACCAAAACAGGCAAATGCCTGTAGTATGGAACAGTGTCCTCTCCTATTTGATTCTTAAATTTGTAATTTTACAGCAATAGTACATATATTGTTTTAACTTAAATTGACAAGAATCGAAAGTTGAAAAAGAAGTGTGTGTGTGCGCATGTGTTTGTGAGTTCGAGTTCATGTGTGTGTGTGTGTGTGTGTGTATGCGCGCGTTTGTGTATGAGTGTGTGTGTGCAAAAATAAATAATTCGGGACAATTTAATTTGTTTACTATAATCGCGTGTAATTAAAACAATCGAATTCAAATGAATTGCTATAATAATTATCTTGTGATCTTCAAGCTACTTATAGTCAAGCTATTTATACGATACTTAATATAATGTAATTTTATAAATCTACGGTACTTCGAGATTTATACAGAGATTACCCACTTATTAAAAAAATGTAAAATACGCGCTCTATTTTTGAAATATAAGTAGGTATAAATGTCACAGTAAGATAGTTAAAACTATAATTTATTTAGTTGCTCACTTATGCAAGGCGTAAACTTAATTCTACGACACATTTCAAAGTGACGCCTTAATTAAAGGCTGCCTCGACATGTACAAAAATGATTAGTAGGCTAACATATAGTTCAAAAGATTGTAAACTAATTTACAAAATTATGTATTTATATTTCCTGGAAATTCCAAGTATAAATAATAATATAATATTTCTTATATGCTATAAGATGTATTATGTGTTATGTCGACAAGAGTAACGGATAGACATACATATATGATACATAGATATGTCATATTTATAGAAGTATATAAAATACCTTTGACTCAGTTAAAATACTCGTATTCATGACACAAATTTCTGCCCCCTCCGGGATCCAAACTCAAAACCGTTCGGTCGGTGGTCCATTGAACCAAACGGTAATACAAACCAAACCTGACTTACTTAGTACACACGAGAGCAATGAATCCGGGTCACTTAAAGAATCCTAAAAATCTCGGAAACTAAAAATGCTAGGTTAATGCAATAAATTGTATTTAATAGACAATGTAATACTCCTTAAATGAAGGTATTAAAACTTCTTAGTTATTGTAAAGTTATATCATAAAAAAATCAAATTTGAAAAAGGGCCACTTTCGAAGATGGAACTACGAAATTACAGCATTTGGTTTTGATTTTGTTTGTAATCTGTCATTTATGTGGGTACATAAACCATGTTGATAGTGCTCTATATTCATTATTCAAGCTGAAATTATGTCGCTTACGCCTGAAGAATGCACCAGAATACTTACAATGCTGGAAACCGGCCGGAGTCAGCGCGATACAGCCAGGACTGTCGGTGTGTCGCTGTCAACAGTACAAAGAGTTCTCCGACGTTACGAAGAAACTGGTTCTAACCTACGCAGACCAGGAACGGGCAGAACCAGGTGTACCACAGCACGAGAAGACCGATACTTGGTGAACACCATGCTTCGAAATCGCTTTCTCACAGGAACTGAACTCACCAATCAGTTTCGACGCCTCGGAGGAAGTAACCCAAGTGCATGGACAGTAAGACGTCGGCTTGCTGAATCTAACTTAAAACCCCTTAGACCTGCAAACGGCCCTAAACTGGAGCGTGGGCATCGTATTTCAAGACTAAGATATGCCCAGAGCCACGTAAATTGGAGTATTGAAGATTGGTCAAAAGTTATGTTCTCCGACGAATCAAAATTTATGCTCTACAAGCACGATGGAAGACACAGAGTGTATCGAAGACCAGGGGAAAGATTCAAGCAAGCATGCATCGAAGAAAAAGTAGCCTACGGTGGTGGGTCTGTACTTGTGTGGGCCGGAATTTCTTCTGAAAGTCGCACAGAGCTGGTGATCATAGAAAACGGCTCTTTAACTAGCGTAAGATATGTGGAAGAAATCCTCAATGATCACGTTGGTCCATTTATGATCAATTTAGGTGAGGATGCTATATTCATGCATGACAATGCCCGACCTCATACAGGTAGGATTGTGAATGACTACCTTCAAGAGATGATCATTACTCGTATGGAGTGGCCAGCGCGCAGCCCGGATATCAACCCGATCGAGCATGCTTGGGACGAGCTAGGCAGATGCGTAAAACAACGAAACCCTCCCCCAATCACGCTTCGTGAGCTCAAAATTGCTCTCACAGAGGAATGGGAGAATATTCCCCAAAATCGTATAAGGAACTTGGTGTACAGCATGCCAAACCGCGTAAACGCAGTAATGGAAGCACGAGGAGGCAATACGAAGTATTAAAATTCAAGAAAATCGTAATAAAGTTGAAACATTTCATGTTTCCTATTTTTGTTTTAAGGAGAGATCAGCAGTTTTTTTCTTTATGTAATTTTGTGTTAATAAAATGTATGGTGACTCATATTTTTTACTTTCATTTAAGGAGTATTACATTGTCTATTAAATACAATTTATTGCATTAACCTATCATTTTTAGTTTCCGAGATTTTTAACATTCTTTAAGTGACCCGGATTCATTGCTCTCGAGTGTATATAACTGTGATATCCAGTTATTTAGAATCCTCAATCCAATTATTTATCTATCTTCTTTACTTTATCTAGTGACAGTTCTTAAACATCCACGCTCATCAGACATTTAAATTACACCACTTTTACCAGATTTACCCGTTTACTTGTAGCTATAACAAAATAACTAAATAAAATGCAAATTATAACAATTTTATTTGTATAATTTAACGTATGACGCCCATTATTTTAGTAATCATGTGATCAGTCCTGTTAAGGAGTCGAAACGTCACGTAAACATCAAAATAAAAATTTAAGGCTTAAATAATCCTTTAAAAGTTTTATTTAATCGAGTGACAAACCGTTAAAGTTTATTTTTATATAAAAAATGTTCTTAGATCATTATTCAATTAAAATGGTTTTAACTCACAATGTTTTACCGCTTCTTACACTTTTTTCAACTCATTGGGTCGACAAGATTAATCGACATTTTAGATGAAAGGTTCAACCAAATTTTTTCGTAAAACAAAGGTCCTGGTTTAATTGCGAATTTAGCTCTTTTGAAACGTGGCTTGTAAAAAAATATTAGAATTTAACTCTTTTTTACTTATAAGATCACAAATCATAATGTCGGAAAAGAATTTTGATGCTTTTGCAAAAACGGGTCAGAAAGTCACTCTTTATTGTCATATAATTATTTCGGAGGATTAAATAAAAACCAATTACTGCCAAGCTTAAACTTGACCGCTAATATTTTTTATTATTTTTAAGACTGTATTAGCAAACTTAAATACCAATAACCAAAAAGGGTTCTACTGCATTTTCTATTCTAAATTTAAAAAATGTTACTTTCTCTACAATTTGTTTATTGGAATTTTTTATTCATATTGTCTACATAGTTTTCATAACGGATTTACTTCCTCAGACATCTAAAAAAAGCTATAAAACTTTCTGATGTCTAGAATGATGTTATTTATTTAAATCGTGAAAAACTGGGGAAAACGAGCCTTCATTTTAATATAAACAGCAGTATAAGTAGCCCATGGGATGAGATGTGAGTTTTAACCTAAGCCAGCTCGATCCTCGTCGATGCACTACGGACGTAGTGTAGCTTACCACGTCAATGGTAATATTAATAATAGGCTTAACGCTTTGATAATATCCTTTAAAATAACCTTCGTAAATATTCTTTTTTCTCGTAGATAAACAGTAATAATATGTGCCACTTGAGAGAAAGTGCTATTTTAGATTTCGAGATCTTTTAAAGCACTCACCTACGGCACATGCTTCGAACACGACCATGCCGTTTTCAATTCTCGTTAAAAATGTAATTAATGTACATATTATTAATTTTCAAGAGCCGTTTTCACATGATGACTGTTTTAGAAATGTCATCATTAATGGGATTTTTATCTATTTTTTTTTATTAAATTGAATAAACGCAAATCTATATAAACTAAATATCTGTCCTTCATTGTCCAAGTATTTCCCAAAAAAATGGCGGATTTTTTAAAAGATATTTGACACTATCTGGTCGACGCGACTGCTCGTACTTAAACGTGATTTATAGTGTCTCCCTTTACACTAAAAAGAATAAATTATTCTCCTGTGAAGGTATTATGATAAGGAATATTAGTGTGTATGTTATAAAAGTATTTGTCATATGAATAATTTTATAGGTGTTCTTAAAACTTGAAGAACACCACTTTATACTAGTTTCTGAATAAAACAAATTTTTCACGGATTTTGCGCATAATTTATTTTATATTTAATCCTAAAGTTTTGACTCCTTTACATGAGCCGATAACATAATGACTAAGGCAATGGCCGTCATATATTTTCTACTACCTTCACAATATTTTAATCGGGCTACTATTCATACTACGATTAGATTGTATACTACTGAGTCTACTACTATTTCGGAAATTGGGAGAAGAATTGGCCCTTCCGAGAAGAATTGGCGAAAGAAACTCGGGCAGGGGAACCAACCACCATCTTACTTTTACTATTTGCAAAAAGAGCTAACTACATCCCTATGTCTTGCAAAATGTGTCTTTAGATATATTAATTTTTTGATTATTGGTTATTGGATCCCAAGCTTAAATATAAAATAAATTATGCGCAAAATCCGCAAGAAAGCTGTTTTATAAATGTGTAATGTGCGCGAAAGCGTAAGAACTATATATACATACGAGTTTCATTATAATAATATGATCTTATCGAAAAAAAATGCGATATTTGTGTAGTTTGTCACCACATAGGGTTTACTACGTAAGATCAAATTGCGACTGTGCAAAGGTGCGCAAACTTTGGGCGAAAGCTCTATTTATTTATTTATCGATCACCAACATAATACACATTGTCAAACGCAATTACATTTATTACAGTTATAGGTGACGGCAACAGTCATTATTGAAGCAAAATAAAATATTATAGATTTAATTTATACAATACAATACAATACAAAACACTTTATTGATAACACCACATTGAAATAATAAGATAACAAGAGAAAACTTAAAATAGTGTTACAATGGGCGGTCTTATCGCTCAGAGCGATCTCTTCCAGACAACCTTCCATTATTTATGAAAATAGATAAACACTGAAGTAGAACATATTTTCTGTTAACGATAGAAAAAATATAATCAAATAATAAACTTGAAACTTGCCAATGCCATAAGTGAAGATGTCCAAATCTTTGGTCTTGGCTAAGCTGTTGAACTGTCTGATGAGGTTCAAAAGTGCGTTTTGGCCGAGATTGGATCTAGTACGACAAGTAACAAAAAGGTTGAACCTCGAATATAATTAAAGTTCAATCGGTCATGAAATCGAATGTACGTTTGTAATAGAACTTATTTGCACTATGGTTCATTAGGACGAATATTTATTTGTACTAAAGTGTATAAACTAATTATCTCTCATTCATTTTCCAGGTATTTCCCAGCTGTCAGCCTCATCAAGCCAAGCAAGCTACCCACCTGCTAACGCTGATGACCAAGCGTCTTATACCAATGACAACAAAGATTTTATGGGTTATGAGACCAATCCAGCAGGAGCTTATGCGTATCCCAACGATGGGTATTATGGGAATATGGACACTAATGATGCGAACGATTTGTCCAATGTTGATATGTCAAGGTAAGTTGTTTAAGCATTCGTTGATGACCTCCATAGCCGTAGCATAGTTTTCATGGTTCCCGACCAGTTCAATGTAGAAAACGGACTGTTTTTATTGGCACAGGTCTGTGTGCTTGGGCACCGTCGTTGTTTCTAATGTTTGTGTGTCCATAATCTTTTTTGTGTGATAAAATCAAGCATTTGGCAAAGTTCTTACACTTCCGCGCACTTAACACATTTGAATAAAACACTTTTTTACAGATTTTGCGCATAATTTAATTAAATATAAAATAAATTATGCGCAAAATCCGTAAAATGGTGTTTTATTCATATGGCAAAGGTAAAATTTTCATTACAGCATTAAATGTTGTTATCAAAATGAAAGCATTTTCGACATCCGACTTATCAAACAGAGATGGCTTACGTAATTACTTATTTGTAATAATGTCTCATATAATATTATTAATTCATTACAGATTTGGAGCAGGTGGGCAGAAAGTGTCATATTTACCCACAAAAAATGCGTACTACAAAAACCAAATGTCGGCAACAAACAATTACAAGGTAATATTCGCCGAATATAATCTTGTTATGAGAAATTCCAGTTTATTGAGCACTTTTTTCTCTTTTACGTTTTGAGTGAATTGGTTCCGCTAAGGCAGTTTATAGAAAGAAAATATGCTTCCCTTCCTTGATAAGTTACAGATATGGTTATTTTGATAAATATATAAACGCTCTTGACACTTAAATCGTTGTGTTTCCTTCTAATTTTGGAAAAAATTACTATCAAAAGTAAATTCGTTTTCTTAAGTCTTAGGCTAAAAATTTTATTGAAATATATTTGAAATGTAAATAAAGAATCGAATTAATTACCGTCTTATTTTCGCATATGATGAGTTCTAAAAAAAATTTGCATTGTATTTTCGAGGTATATTTGTGTTTCAATGACTTAATTTATTGTATTAAAAATAAAGATTTTATCTAAGTAGAACTATGAGAAAACATTTGATGATGAACTTCAATCCCTGAAAAACTTTTTCCAAAAAGCCATTTCATCATCCAAGCCGAATGAAGTTAACTGATGCACGGACACCTTAATAATCTCCACACCTGGAAGGCACATTGAAGTGAACATAGTGAAAGACCATAATTTATAAAACACTGCAGCTTCATTTGTGGTGCGAGGTAGATGTATGGTGATTACCTTCGGTACCGTTCGTCGCCTTATACGAAACTCTTATATTTAAAGAGAGACTATTCTACAGTGCCGAACACCACACAGCACAACACGATACAATTAGTCATTTTATTACTGTCTTTATATCTAAACAAAACTTGTTTTAAATTAAAAAAAAAGTCTATTAAAGTTACCTTTAATCTTTTCTTAATCACCACTAAACTTGACATGTTTTATTTTTTTCAGTATAATCGTGATAACTTAGAATACATTATTCTAAAATAACTTGCAGGTTTTCCAGAAGATTCCTGCATCCTCGATGATACTTAGCAATTACGATCCATTCTACTCTCCTCTACTTTCGAGACTCGATGGGATCTTTGCTAGACTCGGTGAGTCACATTCAGTCACAGTTTTTTTGGATTAATACATCGTGTAAAATAAAGAGTAGTGGGGATTAGTGGGGTTGTTCTGACCACGCAGCCGGGGGTAAACGGTTTAACTTACCCCCAGAAGCACGAGGTTATAAAGTTTTGGTCATCCATCCAATGGCCCCTACAAACTTCCATTTATTCACAAGCATGCGCTTATTGCAACGCCATCGAGCACCTCTATGCTTTTACTATAAAACCCACAAGCTTTTTCAGTTCACCACAATATATAACACACATGCAAACATCGACTACGCCAATAAAGTCTGTTACGATCGCCAGGAAATTAAATCAATTTCCTGGCGATCTTTCTTTCTTTGTAATTAAGTCGATAGAGTCACAACATCACACTTGATGAAACATCCACTATCAATACATAACAAATAATACTAGATTTAAAAATCTAAAAATCTCAAGTTTTTCAGTGACCAAAAAAGAATAAAATAACCCGGCGGGGCCAAGCGAGGGGCCACTCAAAACGTGGGGGCGAATGTTACTTATGGAGATGTAATGAGATGTATTCGCCCCCACGTTTTGAGTGGCCCCTCGCTTGGCCCCGCCGGGTTATTTTATTCTTTTTTGGTCACTGAAAAACGTGGGATTTTTAGATTTTTAAATCTAGTATTATTATTTTATTCTTTTTAATCATTAACTCAACGAAGTAACCATGTGTTACGCAACAATCGGATAAGCCCCATACAAAAGTGAAAGTTGCCGAAAGTTGACCTGAATGTGCACCTAGAAAGTTGAAAGTTGTTTAAGCGTGCATTGTCATCGGGTTCTGAGCTACCCTGAAAGTTTCAACTCGCTAGGTGGTCAGGAAGTGCCTCAAAATTGAGATACAAGATTCCAACCGGACAGACAAGCAAACAGACAAGAAAGCGACCTAAGAAAAACGTGGGAAAAACAGCTTGCTATATTGATTCTTGTGCTGAAAGACTGTGACCGAATATAGACATTTAGAAACAAAGCAGCGTGACCCACATACCTCCACGGATTGTACTGAAGAATATAAGGCAGTGACAAAAAAAACCGTTGGACGTCAATCTGTAAGATTTGTAAAATAGTGTGTTGCAAGTTAATAAGAGGAATCTAAGATCAGACTGAATGCAAAAGTAATTATTGTATCCATAACCAACAGTAAATGTCAACGGGTTGAATAAGAACCGGGAAGAAGAACTTTATTCTGTAAATGCATAGGAAGATTTTGCAGTTACGAATAACATATTCTTTTCTATTTACTTTTACAGGTTTGGCCCCTCAAGACAACACAGTGGACAGTGCAACACATATTGGCGGCCAGAGCCTGAGCGATGTGAAGCTCGAAGCATGTCGTGAGCAGCTCATCTGTCTGATGTATGCCAGCCCAGCTAAATACGCGCCGTACAGTAACCTGGTATCAGCGCAATTGAGCAGGTATTTCAATAATAATAACTAATAAGTGTTTTAATTATAAATAATTAAAATGCTAACGAATCATCAGCAAGACGCTGAATGATATAATCCGTTGAAAATATTGAAAATATATTAATATACCTGTATTGTGTTTTTCGTTCTTTTATTAATTAGTGTAATTAGTTTTTGAAAATGCTGTCCAACGTTTCTTAACTGATATTTTGGTGAGGTAAATCTTAATCTTTAGGAAACCATCTGATATTTTGGTGAGGTAAATCTTAATCTTAAGGAAACCATCAGTTCTAAAATTTGAGATCTTCATTTTTGTTGAGTAGGCTTAATTATAGCTATACCCATTTTATGCCTCTTCAGAATAAAAACAACCCAAGAATTAAAACTTAGGTGTTTTTTTGCTACTTAAAATTAAAGGAGGCCACTCGACACTGTTATGGCAATCAAATTCTTATAGATTGCCCTCTTAACGTCATCCATACACAGTAGTTTATCATAAATGTAAAAATGTAATCTCTTCTTCACAGAGAACTGAACGAACTCCGACGCCCCGTCTCCGATAACCCGGAGATCCTTCGCTTCTTCCGCTACATGCGAGCAGCGAGACGTGGTCAAGAAGGCACTGACTGCATGAGAGCACACTCCGCTTGTGCTACCAATACTGCTCCTGCCCATACCATGATCGCTGCCTACCACGACATAAACAAACTCGTAACTGCTAGAAAACTGAAGAACTGAAGGTAAATGCTACTCCCCTACAAACTAAAACGATTTAAATTTGCCCACGCGTTCAAAGACTTGTGGTATCCGGCAAAGTAGAATGGCGTCAGCCTATCACAGTAAAGTGCTATCGCAGGAGGGGATTAATGATACTGGAGGAAATCCCTATACACTTCCTGTAGACCATGAAATGGCCGGCAGCGTATTCCGAATTATGGTGACGACTTTGGGCTGAGATGATAAAGACTAATATCCTATAATTACTGGAGCGTATAATTTTTATTCATTCGTTTATGGCAACTTGCCAATATGTCGAAAGGCTATAACGAAAGCATCAACATTTACAAATGGCACCCATTAGCCTTGTGATACACCGGAATAGGTTGATTGACATGTTTTCCGAGGTTTCTGGAAGCCTCTATTCTGCCCTAGTTTTGTTTAGATACTTAGCAGCAATAAGGGAGCAAGGTTCAATGGCGCGATTGCGGAAGTTAAGCTACTTTCGCAAAGGCTAGTTTACAATTGCAGTGTTACAATCAATTAATTATGATATGAGGTTATTTTATAAGACCACGATGCATTTTACCATAAACATGGTGTACAAATTTGTCAAGTGTGATATAATTAATTATTAAATCATTAAAACCTCTGTGAATGATAATAATAAGATGTTATAACAATAACATAAATTCACATGATAACGCTTTAAGAAACCATTGATGAAAAATTGCATACGTTTATTAATTATTATCAATGAATTATCATTATTTTGTATAATACAAAGAAGGAGTTGATTGAAAATTACAATTTTATCGATAAATTAATATTTATTTGCACTTATTATTTCAAGTGCCTTAATTTTTAATCTTACATTAATAGCTACGCACGAATTTTTTTTCATCGCTAAATAAAAGCTGTTGACTTTTTGTACGATCGTTTATATGACTCTGAATCAGTTTTGTCAAAATTATAACATAACCTATTATTACTACACTCGCCGACCGATGATACTTTTATTAATAATCAAAGAACAAATACATGAGATTATATCGCTAATCAAATTCTTAGAATGCAAGAACCTTTTTTGCCGCAATTGTTGTTGTAATAAACAATGGAAACCACATTAACTTTTCACTTCACTTTGAAAACAGTTGACAAAACAGTTCACGTTGTGCTGCCGCTGTCTCTCTTCTACTCGGACGCATTGGTTGATGGAGTGGAAGAGAGATAGATGCGTCACAAGCCAAACGCTTAGGCCGATCGTGCCTCTCTACCGCTTATTCCGCGCTCTTGCTTGCACGCTCGGCTCAAACGGAACGTGACAATGAGTTATGCTTTTTCGTGCGTGCAGCCGGCGTTCATGGACGTCCATTTGGTGCAACGGTAGCGATCCTGCCTTTCGTACCGGCGGTCCTGGGTTCGAATCCCAGAAGGGGCAGATGTTTGTATGATTTATACGAACATTTGCCCCTCAGTCATGGGTGGTAATATATATTTCTATGAATGCCTATAACATATCTATGTATCATATATGTATGTCTATCCGCTTCCCTGGTCTCCATAACACAAGCCTTACTTATCTACTACTATTTATTTATAAGACGTTATCATGTCAAAATAAAAAAGCTGTGTGTTGTCGTGGGACACCCGATAGGAACGATATATTTGTGCTATTCGATAATTATGTTATTTACAAATTTAAGTCGAGCTTTCTATGAATTTTATAAATAGCTATGTTATATACTACCTACACAAAATAAGTAATGTAGATACAATAAATTATATCATTTTCCCTATCCCACATAATACACTTTCTGGATAAGGACCGTTTTTGGCTGGTTCGTCTACTCAAAGAGATTTTACTATATTTAGATTTTACTAAGTACTAAGATTCATAATTTATTACATCTAATGTTAGTTCACTAGAATAAGCATCAAACCCCTTAAATAATGAAGGCGAAGTAAGCACTAAGCGATTAAGTATTGTTATGAAATAATATTTCAATTTAACGATATAATTTTAGCTGCAACCGAAATAACGTTATAAATTTTAAAATATTATAATAGCGGGAGTGATGACCTTTGAACCATAACCATATTGAGTTTGAATCCAAAAATAAGCAAATGTTTGTAGGATAAATATAAGCATTTATGTGTACCTGAGCCAATGGATATCACTTGCCTCCATCAGACTACCATCTGCTTACAAATATAAACGAGTTTTTGGCAGAAAAGGAATTTGAAACAGATGAAAAACTGATAGAAAATGTTACTTTTGTTATGTAGCGGCACATGATTATAAAGCTGGAATACAAAACCGGTCATACGTTATGATGAATGCTTCAATTTGGGAGGATTTGTAGAGAAGTAGTATAAAAATTTGTTGTTTACAAATAAAACGCTAATATTATTACTATTATATACGCTATTATAAGGGTGAATATCCCAACAGCATTTTTTGACAATAATAGGTGAGAATTAGTGTAATGTTAATATTTAATAAAAAAAATTGTAGCAAATTAATTAACTCAGCGATTTGGTTTAATATTTGAAATGCAGAAAACATGCCAATAAATTGTTTAATAATATGTTCTATATTACGTTGTAATATGTAAATACATAGAACAGTTCATAAATAATAAATATTGTTGTCTTAATACTGATATAATTTCATCATTTCATTTATTTATATATATTAGATTTGCGAATCAAACTTTGTATTGGTTAATTCATAAGTTACGATGGCAAAATTTTAGCACGTTGTAACTGATCACTAAACCGCGCAGGAGTTGTCATGTTGCTAATAATAACAAAAATTATCTAGCTAGTATGGTATGAACTATAAGCAGTTCCGCTAAAATAACTGGTAATATACCGTTACTTTATTCCTATAAATCCTTATGGATTGTGCACGCCTATTAGAGACAGCCAGAGTGTTACGAACCGCCTGAATGTTAAAATCTAGTTTTGTTTTAAAATGGAACGGGAAATTTTAAAAGTGTATATTATGAAATACTGATACGTGATAAAATATATATATACTAGGTATACGTAATATATATCACTACATAGTATAAAACAAAGTCGCTTCCTCTGTCCCATATCCCTATGTATGCTTAAATCTTTGAAATTACGCAACGGATTTTGATGCGGTTTTTTTAATAGATAGAGTAATTCAAGAGGAAGGTTTATATGTATAATACATACATAATATAGTAGAGCATTGCATCCGTGCGAAGCCGGGGAGGGTCGTTAGTATATATATATAAATATATATATGTGTACTAGCTGACCACGCGTCGCTGTGTCCTAAGTAGGAAAAATCGTGCAAAATGAAAAATCATCATCAAAATCGATTGAGTAGTTTCGATCTTCATCGCAGTCAAACACTGTGACAGGGAGTTTATATATATACGTATATATACAAATTACATGTATACAAATTTAATAGAAAACTAACGCAATTTTTCCAATTTAAAAATATGGAGTAAAAATATTCACAATATAGCCTCGGGCACTATATAAAACACCAAGCGAGAAATAATGACCTCTCAGTTAATTAATGTTGTAAAGAATAGAGAAAAATCTTAAGATAAAGGAATATTAATTTTACACATTTAAGCGTAATGGAAAAGTAAAATATTTTTTGGCAGAATTTACGGTTTTTCAACATAAGAAACTTAAGTTTAACTGTTACCACCTATATAATATCGTAATCGTAGTTTTTTCAAGTCTTAATTATTAAATTCAAAATTATTCTAAATCAGTATTTACTTCGAACTCATACCAAGTTAAGTGAGTCTTGAGTTTCATATCAATTTATATGAATTTGTGTTTCATATAAATTCATCAATCAAAAACACAAAACATTTCCCATTAACTACACTACAGACCCAGAAGAGCATGCATTACTACAGTTCTACTACTTATGCAGTAACGAGTATTACCAGAAGTAAATAAAACATTATTATTTACATGAAATAGAATTTAATTATATTCATAAAAACCCATAAAACTCTACCAACAAATGAAAGTATGACATAATTAATTACGCAGTAGTTTTATATGAAAGCACATATTTGCTTGTATTTACCCAGAAAACTATAGCAACTGTAGTACAACAGGGAAGAATTTCCCCACTACACTAACGGAAGTATAAAACTAATAGTTACAGACATGTTTGGGGAGGTCTATTCCCAGCAGTTTGCATCAAAAGATTAATGCGATGATGTTTTATGGAACACCAACAAAGATATAAACAATGTTCACATCAGATAAATTATTTTAATAGAAAAATACTAGATAAAATCGCCTCGGAACACAAGTAAATTCTCAGGAGCGAATCGAACCCGCAACCTTTGGAAATCCGATCCAATGCTCTCCCAATTGAACTACCGGATTTCCCATTGATGAATCAACGCTGGCCTACAGCGTAAAATCAGAATGGTACTAGAAAACTTCGACAAGTGTTCACAAAGCTCGGCAGCTAAATTGGGAGAGCAATGGACCGGATTTCCAAAGGTTGCGAGTTCAATTCCCGCCTGAGAATTCACTTGTGACCCGAGTCGATTTTTTCTTGTATTTTTCTATTATAATAATTTATCTTATAAGATCGCATTGAAAAATGCATAAAATATATAAAAAATGTTCAAATAATCACAATTTCAATTTATACTTACATATATGATTTATCGTATAATATTTCCTCTCTTCCCTACATGAAAAACTTGCTCCCTAAAAACCTTGCCATGTCTCGTTTCAGTTGTTTTTCAAATACATTGTTTACCTAATTTTGAGACATTCAATAAACAAGAAATCGTTTACTGTAAGCATTTTCTCTATAATGAAACAAACAATCCAATAACATTAATTCAGCTCCTTTCTTTTCAGATACGAGACAAGACTACACTCAAGAAATTTAAAGGCAACGTATTTACTATCCCGGACGATTTGTTACAAGGACAACAATACTATTAGGAATTACAATCCCGCAAAATGAGATCCCGCCCTATCCAGCTAAACCGAAAGCAATTTTATTGCTCCAAAATCTCACACCAGCTTTTCTGGTCTAAGCTCAATAAAACTGTCCACTCATGCTGGTATATTTTAACAATTAACTATGAATGTGATACAAATAAAACAAAAGACGGTTTCAACATCAACAACAAATTGTTGATAAAGAAAACACATAATAAGTCGCCTAAAGTTATGTAAAATCACGGAGATTTACGGGATTTTAGTATTGCAAACTGCGGGATTTCAAACTCTACATACTATGTAAATTGTATGACCCTTGTAACATACATGAGATGTTTTATATAGAGAAAACTTAACTTTGCTCAAATATATTATTATCATGATTCGGATTTACAAACAATTTTTACATAATTAATTTAATATTTTCTATTTCACTAGAAATTATTTAACCATTGCGTTGACAGTATCATAAGTCCAATTGATAATGAATAGTATGGATTTGTTCCATACAAATATCTTTTACGAATGTTAAAAGCTAACTGAAAATAATTGGTTTCATATGTCCACACTTCAGATGAAAGTTTCTAATGTTATTTCCGCATACAAGTGTGTATCTATTCCCCTAAATAACACATAATATTCATCGAATATAAACCTAACATTTGAAATTGGAAAAGCCATTATGAACATATCGCCCTAAAATTTAAATCAGTGAACGGAAAATTACGCCCCGTGGGATTTCTCTGACCCAAATAATGCTTGAATCTAACCTGTTAACGACCATATAACAGTAAAGTAGCTGCGAAAATCCCATTTTTTAAATACTGTGGCTTTTTTGACCAAAGTAATTATTAATTATTTAATAATTTGCCAGTTGTGTGGGATTCCCCAATGACTTTACACAAATGTTCAATTCTTTATTGCTTATTTTTTTTTAAGTCAGCATAAGCGTTCAAACAAAGTTTGGCACTTGTCCTTCAGGGCTGAACGATTGATTTTTTTATTAATAAATATTTAATTTGTGTTATTTGAGACTGCACTACGCTAAAGTACATAAAAGAATTCTGATAATATTATTAAAATGTCAATGATCGCAGTAATAAAACTTAAGTTACTATATCGAATGTAGGTACCTAATATCAGGACTTCGTTCAAAGAACTAATTTCGATATAAGCTTACAATAAATTCTTCTTTATTTGATTGTTATTGTGAAAGGGACAAAACGGAAATTATGATTCTGTTTGTGAAAATAATTGAATGTAAATTTATAACTAAATAACAGAAGTAAAAAATAAATTAAGGATTTGTGTTAAGCATCCAATAAGTTTCGAATTGCGTCGCTACATAGTTTACGATTTAATATATTATTAATATATTTTTCATTGAAAGCTAGGCATTATTTACTGAACTCAACTTCTGCTCCTATAAAATATTAACTGTTTGTTTTATGAAATAATCACCAACCTTAAGGGCATACATATACCTAACCTAACCTAACCTTACGTATCATTAACTCGAAGGACAGTAACAGATTAGTTGACTCAAAAACCTTTAGTGACGCATCCTAATTCTGAATATTATAAAAGTTACTTATTTTTGACTAACTGCTAATAAATCAACCTATTTTCTCCTCATAATATGAACAATGTCAAGCTTCACAGTTTTCTATAACCTGCACAAACAATGTTGCTTATTTTTGCCGCAGGTGAAGATAAGTACACCGTTTCATTTCACTGCCTGTCTAGACACATGGCATTATAAAACGATAATATTATCGAGTTTATTATCTATAATATAAAGTCTATTTTGAACCATATCTTGTATAAAATGTATTTAAGTGTAAATGGCATTAAATTGAGCTTTATATGAATTGAGTCGTTTCAGTATATAAACTAACTATATCTTACGTTTAGTATGGTTGCAACGTAATAATTGATGCGACATAGTATTGAAGTATTTTATTTCTGATCCTGACCATACAACGCTTACAATTTTTATGTGAGAATGATCTTAGTATGGATACGTCCACAAAAATGTCTGTATACATGTTTGATATTGCCTGTACGCTACAAGCATCATCGCTACAAGTATAGCTCACCCGAAATCATGAGATAAAACGTACCGGTCCAAAAAGAAGCAGCGTTTTTAACAGTAATATCCCATATTAATTCATTAACCGTAAAAACAAAATCAATAAAAAAACCACCAAAATTATTTTTAAAGTTAGACAATTTTTAATATTTTTATACAACGCTGAAAGATCAAAGATAAAGTATTATACAATACTCTATCTTTAAACACACGTTTGGGATAACCGTTACCGTAGTTATCATGCGAACATGGCTCCTAAAAGTTTACAATATGTGGACACACGAGCGTAAGACCATTAGAATGGCGCAGCACACAAAAATACTATCTTAAGTACCTTACTTCGAAAGGGAAATGAAGCCATTGCTCCCGGCTGAATCTTATTATTGTTCATCCATAGTTCCTAAGAAGCTTTCATCTGAAGGGAAGACCTATGTCCCCACTGGCGCACCAATGGGCTGACGATAACCATAACTTATAATATCACAAGAAACTATTTCATTCTTGACACGGTTTATTAAAACTAAAATTTGAAAATTACTCTAAGATTCTATGTAACAATAATTTACCAAGTAGTAAATTTAAATGCATTTACTATAAATTTAATCTTATGAAGATATGTGTAAAAACAGTAATTTTATACATTAACTTATTTTAAAGCATAATTAGTTTATTTTAAATTATTTATTAATTTACGAGTGTGTTTGTAATTTATTGTGTGAGTGTGTAGTAAATGTAATTTATATTTAATATCAACTAACAAATTGATTGTTTCATGCATTTTTAATTAATTTATTGTTTCAATATTTTATTCATTTAATCTACTTTTTACGTTACGTAGAAAATGATGTGTCAGATTTATAAACACATGTCAATATTCAATAAAAATACTTTGAAATTATGACTTTTATAATTAAATCTGGCAACATCATTTTTGCAGGGTGTCCTAAGGAAACGGTCCTATCATTTTATTTGTTTTTTTATTGATGTAATCTTGTTTTTACTCTGTAATTAACTTGAATTGTAATATTTATCATAGTCATAGATTTTGTAAGTAGTGTGAAAAATAAAATTGTTGACTTAGCAATGTGTTTCTTATTTTATTAATCCTTTACTTCACATCATTATAAGTAATAACTTTATTATTAAATAACTAAAAATATATTTTTTAGTGATTGATCGCAAAGTATCCGAAGAAGAAATAAATAATCAACTTGCTTAATGAACGTTATATTTTAACAAAAATAAACATGAACAATAATTAACATACACACAATTAACAATTTTTCTAGCTAGCTTTCTTGCAACGCAATATAATGGCGGCAACATGGCGGCCGCGCGGAAGACAAAAGGGCTCGCTTAGCATCCCAGTCCCACAGACTATATATATATCGCGCCGGCCGCACGCCACGACTCGCCCGTAGAGGTAAGACACGGTTCCGCTCTGCGGGCGAATAGTTATTGACGCTCGATAGATGGGGTTGTCGGTCTGCTATAATTTTTAAAAATTATTTAACACACAAGAAGAGAAATCAAAGCAAGCTTACTTACCAACTCTGTTATCTATGTTTTCTTATCGCTTGTCACATTTATTGTAAAGGTTAATTGTTCCATTGCATTTACTCAAAAGTACCCTTAAGCTTGTATGAAAAGACTGTTGAGAATTGAAGAAGCGAGTAATGTATGTCAGGTTCATGGTAAGTGGAAACCTATCATCTCTACCTACCCAGTCTGGAGAAGATGGTAGCGCTCATGTCTTAATACATGCCCCAGATAGGCTACTTTTCTTCTCTTGACAGTTTTCACGAGTTCTCGGGATTTCTCGACACGCCGAAGTACTTCTTCATTGCTGACTCTTTGGACCCAGCTTATTTGAAGCATACGCCAGTAAAACCACATTTCTAAGGTCTCTTTTTTTTTGACAATTGTTTGCCAATCATCAGCAAACACATCATCCACGCCACGAGTCGGTTAGCTAGGAATAAATTAATTTCTATTAATATGCACTCGCCGCTGCTTTGTATTTTATCTCACGACAATAGATATACTAGAGAAATCATAAAAAATAATGATAGACGGCGGTTTGGTGCAACGGTAGCGATCCTGCCTTTAGCACCGACAGTCCTGGGTTCGAATCATGAAAGCTAAGCCACTTTAGCAACGGTCAGTCTTTGGATTTCTATTTAATTTGATCACATCAGAAAACATCAGACTTTCAAACTGTCCAGTTTGGTATAGTTAAACACAAGTGTCGTAGTATATTTTGATTTTATTTTTCAATATGATTCTATTATAAAATTACTATGCTCTTAATATCTCTTTACTGTTCACGCTTTCCGTTTATGGAACTCACTACTAGATAATACCAGAAGGGCTCAAACTCTTTAAATTCTTTCGCAACAAAGTTAGAAGTTTTTCCCTTCCTACGATCCTCATTGACATAACAGTCATGCATCTTTATTTATATTTTTTATTATAAAAAATAATAATATTTCTTACATCTAAACCAATTAGCCTATTCTAAACTATGTGTGATAATAAAAAGTAATTAAGAAACCTTTTTCATTGGTAAAGAAAATGCGTAAGATATTTTGTCTAAACTTAAGGAAGCTATAACGTATAATTTTCCAGAAAAAAGCGTCTGATGACCAAGTGTATATAAAGCTGTCATAATATAAATGAATGAATCTTCGACGTTGCTGGACAGACAGTAATTAGTGAATATATAGTACTCTATGTATAATGCGTTCCTCAAATCTTGGTCTTTCTGCTCATGATAGTGAATTTTGGGGGCCAGAATTTTCAGCCGAGGCGCTACTTAGTAGACCATGAATTTTTTTTTAGGCTATGCTAACGAAAAGGGAACTCGCCTAATTATAACCTAATCTATCAATAATTAGTATTTCTTTTAATCCTAGTAGTACTTGGAACATGACGAAAAGACGCTGGCTTCAGCTTTAGAAATACTAAGAAAATTTCGACGAGTCTGCGACGGTCTCGGTGGTTCAAATGGAACAATACTCACCTAGATAGCGAGGGGATACGGATTTTAGTCCCGCATGTCATCTAAGATAAGTTATTCAATTAATTTTTATTTTTATTATCTGGATATCAGATTAAAGGGTGAAGTTATATTTTATCAACTTATTTTTATTTTTATCATCTGTTTGTCAAATCAAAGTATGGTTTATTTGTTAAAAATAAATACTTATTGACTGTTGCAGTGAACGATATAATGGTAGCACTACACTGATATTCTGATAACAGGGTATAGTTCATTTTTCTTAGCATTAGAATTTATGTAAACAAAGAAGCAGTGGTGGCTAACCTTGTGCTGGAGTCCACTTTGACCGGCTTCAGGCTCGTCCATTGTTGAACAGATTCAATAACAAATAAAAACAAAAAACTTCAACACAAACAATAGAAACTTAACAATAAACCAAAGAAAATAGTCAAAACAGATAAATGCAGAAGTTGACATTTGCCGCTATTGTTGTAAAAAGCGGCCATGTTAAGCGACCATTTTAAAAATCACCTAATATGGTACGTATTACAACATCGGCATGTACTTTTTAATTTTGTCGTGTCAAACTAACCAACGTTTCGTTCCACAAGTTTGCAACTTCTGCTTCTTAAGGTATTTTTAGTGTTAACTTTTCACGATGTTACGTTTTGCTTGTTACATTATATGTGTACAATAAAGTACCCAAATTTTGTTCTTTCTAATGCTTAAAAAAACGGACTATAGTAATGCTCTATGTTGGTAAAGATCGTGGTTCTATAGAAAGCCCTTCGGTTTGAGAACCGAATCATAACTCAATATCTGACGTTAAAAATATTATATTAAGTTGGCGGTTGTAGTTGGCGGACAGTTTTGTTCGATAACATACTGAATCCTCTTATTTTCTAGGTACGGCGAACTTTGTACATCGGAAATTGGTAATGCTTATGTGACTAAAGTATTATAGACTTAAAGAGGTAACAGAAATTGTGTCAAACTAACCTAAAATGTTTCAAAAGTACGTAAAAGTAAATTTGTGGGTAAAATTAAGTAACAATGCTTAGACTACATAAGTCTTTATGGTAATTTATTGAGTAATACATTCAAAGGATTCCTCTATTTGCTAATATTTAGATTGAAATATTAACTTTGTCATTAGATTATAAATAAAATATAACTAACCTCAATTATGACATTTCTACTTTGAATAAGTTAATTTTTAATAGATAAAAAACATATAAGATAGCATTGAAAATGATGAAAATACAAATTAAATGGCATTGATATCGGTCTTTTAATATCTTGAATGTTATAGTCCACTTACCCCATAGTTTAAAACACCATAGGGAGAATAAAAGCTATAAATACGTCACCAACCCATCTCCACCAAACACACCTTCCACTTCCTCAATTCTTCTATCTAGACAACCTAAATCCGCCTGACGGCTCAACTTAATCAACTCCCGGCCGACCTCCTCCTCACTCTTAGAGGCACAGGAATCCGCCAAAAATCGAGTCACGACAGACCCCTCAGGTCTATCCCAGTCCTCTCGATTGTCGACTGACCCCCTTCTGGGATAACTTTTCTTCGTCACGACCGGAGCCGGTCGATTTTTCGATTTTCATCCTCACCTAGGTGAGTAGCGCCTACGCCGCCCCTCTCTAGAGGGGAGTTGCCTCAGATAAAGGCTTCTGACCCTTCCGAGGTACAAGCCAATCTCAGGTGGTATTTAGTCAGTACGAGCCTGAAATAACTTTGGAACCGGGCCGGAGTATCCATGCAGGGGTCACCACCTTCGGAGTATGCCCAAGTTGCCAGGGGCTCAAAAAAATATCTCCACCAGATAAAAACCAAAAACGCACATATTTCGTAATAAATAATCCTGTAGTTGCCCAGATATAACAATTATAAAAATAATACCAAAGCTTTTCAGAAAATGTCTCTACAAAATCTACAATTTCATAGGAAAGCAATGAATATCTGAATTAAACAATCAAAATTTTAATCAAAGTTAGAGAGAAACCAAATTACAAGTAATTGCAACAATAAACAACAGTGGTATAGGCAGCGCTTTTGTTTTGTTTTACTGATATCCATATATATTGGATACTGTTTAAACCAGCGATTTTAGCGGTAACTGAATAGAGTGTTCTGAACACTGTTTTTCATTTCTGTTTTAAAAGTTAAACAGAAAGAAACTGTAACACATTGAATCTGTTTTAGAAAATACTGTTTCATAAGTGTTAATATCTGTTACAGTCAATAAGGTTCACATTGGCACAACTATGCGACAGCTCACTAATGATTTGGGTACTTTGAAATGCCTATGTTGGTGTACTGTGTACACACATAGATAGTTAAACGTAAACCAGTTTCTAACAGATTGGTAACAGAAAACATTATATCTGTTACACTTTTTATAAGTGTTCGACGCAAAACAGGTTCAAAACACCCAAATAAGTGATACAGGAATAATTCTGTAACAGATACAATGTGTAACCCTTATGAAAGTGTATCCTTATAAAGGTGTTTTTTGAATCCCTGGTTTAAACAAATTGTTTGACATAACAGATACCTTAACAATATTCAGTTTGATCTTTTAATCCCTACTGTAACCAATCGTGTTTTGTCTTCCTGAACTGTTACATATTGAACGACGATGTAGCACGGACAATCAGCTTGATACTTTCACAAAATAGACGTGAGACATCATAGCAAAATTGCGTCACCAAAATGTACTTTCATGCTTCATGGATAGTCGTGTCAGACTAGTTAACACTTTCAAATGCTCAACCTTTAATTCGACAAATAGCTATATCAATTATATAAACAATTTATGATTTCTTTTACGAAATATTCTTTAAATAACGCTTCATTATCACAAAGAGCAGTGCTGGCTACTAAAATAATTTATTATTATCTAATTTACCTTATAAAAAAAAATACTTAACCGATCATCCTTGTATGATACATTTTTTCTATGCTTATTCGCTGCCTGTTCTTTTAATACATGTTTTCATTTGACAAAATGGAGGAAAATAGTGAGGATAAGGATCCTCACCGAACCTCCAAACCTACATAACAACAGTATCAAATAATTTGTTGACTAACATATTTTTTATCCAGTGTTGTGTGTAATCATACACGATCGTCCACTTAGGTCATCTGTAAATGGATGTCTCTTTAAGAAATAAAGCATGGAGAACAATAGGCCGTACTGCGTTTATTGCCGGTTCGTCTTCGTACAGGGTCTTCCGTCGTAGATTTGTAAATCGATAAGCACTTCTAACTATAACCAGCTGACCCGGTAACGCGTTGCTATAATAACGCATTGCTATAGTAACGCGTTGCTATGGTAACGTTAATTGATACAATTGAAAAAGAGCGGGCAGACAAACACAAAAACAACAAATTTGTGTTCTTAGATTATAGATTAAGTTTAAACGTTTTGAATTGCAAAACACAGATGAAATAATTTTTGTACTAGAATTGTTAATTCTCTTTGTTTTGTTCTTGTTTAACTCTATGTGTCATCGTTTTTTAGTACAGAAAACTAAAGGCTTAAAATGATAAATATTTGATATTGATCCCAAATAAAACGTCGTAATCAACGTTTAGGGGGTAATGGAGATTTCTGCATAACATAATAATAATTAAATACACTAAATGGTTTTCGATTATTATATATACTGGTAAAACGTTCCCCCTTCTCTGTCCCAAGCTTGTCTTTAAAACAGCCGATAACTTGCTTAACTGACTCGTCGCATGCATACTCATGTAGCATCCGTACCCGTAGGTTTAGAGAACAATGATATACGCTTTATGAAATACCTAAAAGTACCTGTTAATTTTTCTCTTCCAGCACACGTCGTACCAAAGTGGAATATTGAATATCGCCGATAAGAGGCACTTTATGGTAAATAGAGAACCCTCTACAGATTTGATTTAGGATTTCACAACATCATATCGGAGCGGATTATGCCAGCGTGTTTGCCTGTACGTTATACGCTTTTTGTAGGTATAAAGCTTTTAGAGTCATAATAACTTGTAACGACTTTGAAACGCGGGAATGGTATAAAAAATAATACCTACCTATATTCATGTTTTTTTTCTTAACAGGTACATCCACTTTTTTAAGGATTTTTAAGTTAAGCTAACCATAGCTTGACTACAAAAAATATAAAGCATTTCAATTCAATCTTCACAAAAATTGTAAGACCGACAAGCTAATGAGGTTATTTTTGATAAATATCTTTTGTAGTACGGTACTATACTTACCAAAAAATTACTAAGATAAAACTATTAACTAAATTTATATCACAATAACGATCAAGGTGTATGATTCACGCTACAGACTCCGTAGACATCCGGCTTAAGGCAATCCCTTCCACTTTCTTTGCTAGAAAGTTGTCTTAACTTATTGTATACAACTCCAACTTGTCAACTGTACTCCTTGGACATAAGGCTCATTTTTACATAACAACCAAATATTAATCACCGCAGTATGTTATGTAAGATTTTTGTATGTTTTTCGGTCAGTGTTGCAAAAATAATGCATCACGTCATCTCGGTCAGCTGATTCATAGGCTGTTGACCTAAACCTGTTCTTTATTAGGCCAATGGCTTGAATTTTGAGTTACATATAGTTTGTGAACCAATGAAGTATTTACTGATTGAATATTTGTCGATAGACATGGCCGAGCTGGAAAGGCCTTGCCTGCGAAGCCAAACAATCCTGGGTTCGAGTTCTTGTAGGGGCAGATAATAAAATGGATTAAGACATTTAAAAAAAAATAACATTAGATTTCAAATCATCATCATCATATCAGCCGTACGACGCCCACTGCTGGACATAGGCCTCCCCCAAGGATCTCCACAACGATCGGTCCTGTGCTGCCCGCATCCAGCGTTTTCCCGCGACCTTAACCAGATCGTCGGTCCACCTCGTAGCGGGCCTACCCACTGAGCGTCGTCCGGCACGCGGTCGCCATTCGAGAACCTTTCCGCCCCAACGGCCATCGGTTCTCCTTGCTATGTGTCCTGCCCATTGCCACTTCAGCTTCGCAATTCTTTGAGCTATGTCGGCGGTTTTTGTTCTCCTACGGATCTCCTCATTTCTGATTCGATCGCGTAGGGAAACACCAAGCATAGCTCTCTCCATTGCCCGCTGGGCGACCTTGAGCCTTCTTATAAGACCCATAGTGAACGACCACGTTTCACTGCCATAAGTCATCACTGGCAACACACACTGGTTAAAGACTTTCGTCTTAAGGCACTGAGGTATTTTGGACGCGAAAATGTATCGCAGCTTCCCGAACGCTGCCCACCCGAGTTGGATTCGATGAGAGATCTCTTTCTCGAAGTTGGACTTACCTAACTGTATTGTATGTCCTAGGTAAACATAGTGGTCAACAACTTCGAGTGTAACGTGCCCAACATTTACTGGAGCGGGTGTAACATGGGCGTTGGACATAATTTTCGTCTTGTCCATGTTCATCTTAAGACCCACTCGTTGGGATGCGTTACTGAGATCTTCGAGCATGGTGCTCAGGTCATCCAAGGTCTCAGCCATTAGGACCACATCATCGGCAAACCGAAGATGCGTCAGGTACTCGCCGTTGATGTTGATGCCAAGTCCATTCCAGTCCAGAAGCTTAAAAATATCCTCCAACGCAGCAGTGAACAGTTTCGGAGAGATAACGTCTCCCTGTCTCACTCCTCGCTGTAGTTGGATAGGATTAGAGCTCTGGCTCTGTACTCGGACCGACATAGTGGCGTTTTGGTACAGGCACCTTAACACTTCGATATACCTGTAGTCCACTTGGCACCTCTGGAGAGACTGCAGCACCGCCCAAGTCTCGATCGAATCGAAAGCCTTCTCATAGTCCACAAACGCCAAGCAAAGTGGCCGATTATACTCTTCGGTCTTCTGTATAACCTGCCGCAGCGTATGAATGTGGTCTATGGTGCTAAAGCCTTTTCGGAAACCGGCTTGTTCGGGAGGTTGGAAGTCGTCAAACCTGCGAGCAAGACGATTCGTGATGACCCTCGAAAACAGTTTGTAGACATGGCTCAGAAGCGAGATGGGTCTATAGTTCTTCAGTAGGGTTTTATCGCCCTTTTTGAAGAACAAAATCACCTCGCTTCTGCTCCATGCCTTCGGCGTTTTGCCCTGGACGATGACAGAATTGAAGAGCTTCTGGAGGACTTTAAGTACCGGCGTGCCGCCCGCTCTCAGAAGCTCTGTTGTAATTCCGTCATCTCCCGCCGCCTTTTTGTTCTTTAGCTGTTTGAGGGCCATTCTAATCTCGTACAGGCTGACGTCCGGGATATCTTCGGTATAGTGTCGGGTAAGCTTGGCTCTAGGATCTCGAGCTCTGCTTTGGCCTGGTGTGATACTGGAATACAGCTGCCTATAGAAACTCTCAATCTCTCTCAGGATTTCAGGAGTCGATGAAATGATACTGCCGTTCTCAGTTTTCAGCCTCGTCAGTTGACTTTGCCCAATAGACAGATCTCTAGCGAACACTTTGGAGCCTTTGTTCCGCTCTATGGCCTCTTTGATACGCTCGGTATTAAATTGGCGAAGGTCGCTCGTCAGCGACTTCGAGATCTGTCTATTAAGCTGTCTATAACGTAGGGCATCCGCTGAGTCTTGCAGCCTCATTACATGTCTCTTATCCATGAGTTCGAGTGTATGAGCGGAGAGTTTCTTCAATTTGGGACGGTGGGTTTTGAAGTATTTTGACCCTACCGTACGGACAGCATCCACCACCAGGTCGTTCAGATCGTCCACATCTATGCTGTTATCAAGGGACTCGAAGCGGTTCTGGAGCTCGAGCTGAAAGCGCTCGGGGTTTTGAATCTGGGTCGGCATTGGTCGGAGCGTAGATTTTATCAGTCGCGATCTTTCAAGCTTCACGTTGATATTCAATGTGCCTCTTACCAGTCGGTGATCGCTCCCTGTCTTAACAGCGTTGATCACAGAGACGTCATTGAATATTTGCTTACTCGTTGACATGATAAAATCGATCTCGTTTTTGACCTTGCCGTCGGGACTTATCCAGGTCCATTTGCGAGTTACGGGCTTCCTGAAGAAGGAGTTCATCATATAGAGGTTCTCCCTCTCCATGAAGTCCGCCAGCATCTGGCCTCTGTCGTTACGTTCCCCAAATCCAAATTGCCCCACTCTCAACTCGTCACCGCAGCGCTTCCCCAACTTTGCATTGAAGTCCCCCATCACAACCGTGTAGTGGGATTTGTGTCTATGTATGGCCTTAGAAATCTCCTCATACATAGCCTCCACTTCGTCATCGTCGTGTTTCGAGGTTGGAGCGTATACCTGGATGACCGTCAACGAATACCGAGATGATATTCTGAGTACCAGGTATGCCACTCTGCTGGAAACACTACCGATGGATAGCACGTTGTTGACGAGGGACTTGTGGACGATAAACCCGACACCACCCACGGACAGTTGGTCGCCCTCCCGGAAGTACAGCAAGTTACCGGAGTCCAAAATTATCGTGTCCTCTCCCTCTCTTCGGACTTCAGACAACCCGATGACGTCCCAGTGTAACTTGCCGATAACTTCTTCCAACTCTGTAATTTTCGCGTCGGTCCTCAATGTGCGCGTGTTATAAGTTGCCAGGTCCAGTCGTCGGTGTTGGTAGCCGCAACCTACCCGGGGATTCTTCGCACCCCCTGCCGCACCGTTACCGTAGCCGCTACCGTAGCTAGGAATGGTTTGGCTGCCGGGGACTAGGGGCCGTTTTTTGGTGTGCCTATTCATAAAGGGGGGTTTTGCCATAATCGCCACGCTTGGCAGGCGGGTTGGCGATCGCAGTATAACCCGTACGCATAAAGAGATGCTGCTGCCCATCTCCATAGGTGAGGTTTCCCTTAGTCGACTCTTACGACACCCACGGGATGAGAGGGGAGTAGTGCTATTCTAGGCCGGCACTACACGGCTACAGATTTCAAATGCCAATGACTTATATTAATAATCTACTAAAGAGGATTACCAGATTTATAAAAATATTTTTAAAAAATCTCTGATTTCTAAATCGATTTCTTGGTACGAGTATCTTACATGATGTTTTGTCACCAAATAAATAAAAGTTTATTAATATTTTTTAGTATCGACTTTCCTATTTTTAAAATCACTGACTGATATCAACTTTTTTCCTGCTGTCTGGTAACTTTATTTTTATGTATACCTATTAAATATGTAATTTAAACTTTACAGATTTCGACGCCGGCGAGGGAAGAATGTAAAAGTATCCGACAACGATTTGTCATCTTAATGTGTAAAAATATAAACATTTTCTGATACCTTCGTGATTCGTTTAGACTAAGAAAACATTTTGCCAAATTGTAAAAATAATATTCGACCTGAAAAGTAATGACTGACACATTTTTCCACCAATAATATTATTAATATGCCCGTAAATAATTGTAAGCTAAAATACTTATGTCACGAATGGGCTCACGTCCGTCTTAAATTAAGGAGGTTCTAACAAGGTCTACTAACTTCAAAGCTGACATTTTGTTGGGCTATTTCAGGGTAAGCTTAGAACATACTCTTAAAAAAAACACGCAAAAAGCCAGTTTTAATTCTCTACATAAGGGCCTTTCCACACTACGTTTTTTAAACGCGCCGTCGACGCGAATAGTGTCAGAAGGTGTTCAAACCTTTGAATATCTGCATAAATTAAATCTCGCGCTTGTATCGGTACATACGCGATGACAATGCGCTTTTGTTTCTAAACAAACGCATTGGACACGATAAATAATTGCTCTGTGGAATAAAAAAAACGCAATGTGCATTGGCTCTAAGTGTTAAACCATACTACCGACTTTGATTTTTTTACGTAGACTTAGATCACCAAAGAACAACGGCAGGCCTCCATACAAAAAATATCTAGGATCCCGTAATAAGAAAAAATGTGTCCAAAGATACGTCGTTACTTCCAGAGTCTATAAGTGAGACTATTTTCATTTGGGAAAGCCGAAAAAAAAATCGGTGTATCGATTTTTAGGTTATAATTAAATGGCGAAAATTACAATTATCATAACACTAACGTTGGATTGAAATTAAATCAAACGAAAACTGATAGGTATTATTGAACATAAAAGCATTTACGAATATAACGAGGAAAACTCAAATGAATTATTTAAACCTCGGTGTAACTTAATTGTCGTCATGAGAAAAAATGCTGCGTATTTTCAAAAACGTTACTGTGTTTCGTTTCGTTTACAAAGCACAGAATTTAATGTAACATTAAATAAAAACATATGTATTTATCATCTCGCACAATTATCTCTAATAGAAAATCTGCTGGTGTTGAAATATATCTTTGATGTCTAGCCCATCCTAGATGCCAAACTCAGGTCACGGTCTGGGGGGAGCAGTCTAAGGCAACTATGTCAGATCTGTCTTTAAAATTATTTTAAATTTATAAGTAAACATAATATTGTTCCCGTGATATATGACGGGAATTTATTTTTTTCTCTTATTAGGGTCTTAATACCTTACCTCCTCTAAGACCATAATATTTTCATTAATGGCTTCACCCCAGTTAACCTCGATTCTTTATTCGCCTTGGAAACGCACATGAAAGTAGCAAGTCTGTCATCCTGTTCTAATTTTTGACAAAATTACTTGGAAGGGCTAAAAAACATTCACGTCTTGCGAAGTATCACAGATGCAATACAGTCATTTGATCATCGTTTTTTAAGCTGTATATTGATGTACAATTCGGACATGAATTCGTATTCTGAATTAAGAAATTATTTTGAGTTCTGAAAATCAGCCTCTAATTAATTAAAGACAAAAGCACCGTGCGTGTTAATAACTATCTTAAAAACAAAACTAACATCCATACAAAAGAAAGATCCCATTCAGGATTTCTCTTGTTTGATTATTATCGAAATAGATAAACATTTCGAGTGTATTAACAACATTTGATACGCTTTTTATAAACATAAAATAACTCCGCCCCTTACGAGAAGGACTCAATAATAGAAAACCAAAATTAATTTCAAATAATTTAATTTGTTTTATATACCATATATGATATCTTTGGTCGCGAAAACAAATTCCAGACAAAACTCTTCTATTATTATTTGAGACCAACTCAACCCACATCTTCAATTTGTTCATCATCTTCTGTAAATTTATTACGTTAAAACCCTTCCCTCGAGAACTACCAATAAAGTTACGAACTTATATATTGAATCCTTTACAAAATCAAATAAAAAGTAAGTGAAAAAATCGCCGAAAAAGTCTTTCAAAAAGTAGTCCGTAGGCGAGAAATCTTAACGAGACTGAAAAGAAAATCTGGAATTTCAGAGATGGCAACACCAGACCGGAGCAGAGCGGCGCCTAAGCTATTCATCATGAAGTTCGACAAATTGAAATAAAACAAGATACAATATTTTCTTTGCTTTGAAGAATTCTTTTACTTATATTTTTTCTAAATAAATATTTCAACAGGTTAAGTACGTTACGTGTGCTCCATTTTTCACTCAACCCAGTCTTAGGATTTATTAAGTAAAACACGATACAAAAGAAAAGTATAAATGGCTGTTGAGGGAAAATCATTTTGTCTATATTTTGTCGGTTTTTGGAACAGATACATTAAGATAAATAAATAATATCATAGACATTGTAGATTTTGGATTCAAAATGGTTTTGGTTTTTTAATAGTATCAAACAGTTAATTATCTATTGCAACATCAAAGACCTTTCTTAAGAATTTAAATATCTGAATATTACAAATTCTAAAACATGATTTGTAAAATTGTGTTCATATTGTAAAACTTATACTTCTTCTGTGAAAACTTCTTTAGCGGCGTTGTGCACTTTTTGGGATGGGTAAAAAATGTTAAACTCGCGTCAGGATACGTGACCTGGTTGAGAATTCGTAAGACGACGGAAGAGTAGACCGCCGGCGCGGCTTACGAGAGGAAGTAATAACCCCCTCTCTTTCTACCGCGCGGCGAAAATGTATGCCTGCTCCTGCTGTTTCGTTTAAGCGGCGCAGGGCACTTGCACGAGTGTGCGTGTGTGTTTGTTGTCATGTTTGTGTACGATAGTGTAATAAATGAGTATTGTAATTTACCACATAAATGATAGTACCTTTATTCTGAAAATTAAAGTAATTCGTGTGAAATAATTTCTTAAATTAAAGCAATTCGTGTGAAATAATTTCTTAAGGCGGTTCACCCACTAGAGATGCATCCCGCCGCGGTGCGCGTAGCGACAGAAAACGCCCGCGGGGACGGAGGCGCATATCTGCCTATCTTAGCGGTGTAATCTGCTTCTCCGCGCGGAGTAGCAATACAAGACGACAAGGCTCCGCGCTCCCGCGCAGAATCTGCGCGCGGGGGGGTGCCTACCCGCGCATTGCCGCGTCGGCAGTGTGTTGTCATAGGCGTGTTTTCTATATAAATTGAGATTCTTGCATACAATGGTAAAATCTGCGGCCCTGCGCTACGCGACGGGGCGCGGTGCATTGGGTTAACCGCCTAACTATTCCAATATTTCGAAACTGCACAACGTTATTGTTCATGATTTCACTTCTGCCAGCACTCCCGGAGAGCAATCCGTTTTTTTTCTAACTACCTCAATTCTGACTTAAGAGCAAAATTAATTAATTATTTAAAATATAACGAAGTAGGAAGATTATTTTAGTGTCAAAGAACACAATTCTAGTGAAATATATGGCTTTAATGTTAAACTTAATCATTTGTAAGTCTAATCTTTATTTGATTGGTTTGAAGTGTCAAATTTTAAAATTGCCTGTGCGTCGTTACTATAATTATTTAAATTACATACCTATCCCTTTTAGATGTTTACGTATTAAAAATAAGGGTTGTTGGAGGTAAGTAACATTCTCATAAGCTGGTTATCATATGGTGTCGAAACAATTCTTATTTTGAGCTTCTTTGTGCGTTCAACAGTCATTAACATATACCCATCACTTAGTTCATGTGATTGATTATAGCTCCTTATTATAGACGCTGTAAATATATAACTATAGTACTAACGAAGCTAAGCCTTTTCATGTCAATTATGATGCATTAATGATAGTATTTTGTTTTATTTCACTTGTTAAGTAAATTTTATGTATAATAACGATGTAATAGATTGTTAAGTACTTTGTGTTACCGAGTTGATAATTTATTAATAACTAGCTAACCCGGCCACGAGTTGCTGGTATAACCCGGCCACGCGTTGCTATGGTAACTCAATTGATTATAAAAACGGTTATTCTTAGGCTTATGATAACTATATATGGTAACAAACCCACAAAGTCCTTCTTTTATAGTAGAGATCCAAGCTTCAGATTGTAAAAGACAACGCTTATTGTTGGGTAGATTGTTTTTTAATAAGATGCCACACTATGTAACTGAAACGTCTTTAGAGAATTTCAAACAGTTGATAAGATTTAAAAGATTGCGAGTCCCGCTTGAAAATAACTTGTCAGGCAAGTTAATTTTTGTCAAAAATTAAAAATGGAACAATATAAAAATCTTAATTTAAAAAGTTGTTATAAAACTCTTATGAGCATAGGCTATTAGAGAATTGCTGACAATTTAAAGGACAAAAATGCGTGGAGTAAATGTCTTCTACTTTAACCAAAGGGTAAAGATATCACTGTGTGACATTACTGTAACAAATCAAATAATTCCTAAGAATTTACACTACACACATTTTATCACCTAGTAAATCCATGTGTCGTATCGGTAACATTACTGTCTCTACATATTAGTGCAATAGTCATGAACTAGATGGCTTTACTTGTGTCGAAACTCGTACGGAATTCACTTCGCGCCAATTTGTGACATTCGTTCGTGGGTAAAATTTGCAAAATACAAATAAAATATTAAAAAAAACAACTGTTTTGAAAACTGTGTCGTAGCATTATGCTATAATAATAACAATTGTCTCAAGGCATTTCGTACATCCTAGAGTAACAGTATAGTACAGTGTAACATATCTGTAACTCTCCCTTTTTTATGATTTTTTACATATATAATAAAAAAGCGAAATAAAAATATTCTTATTTTTTATTTATATTTACCTATCATAATAACAAGTATTTAGGAAAATATATGCTGTTGAGTTATAGAGGGTTAATAACTACACTGTTAATTAATAATATTTAAAGTTAATCTTTGATTCATTTTCTCACGTTTTTCTCAGGTCGCTTTCTTGTTTGTCTGTCTGTCTGTCTGTCTGTCTGTGCAGTTGGATTCTTGCTACTCAATTTTGAGGCACTTCCCGGCCACCTAGCGAGCTGAAATTTTTGGAGCAAGTCAGAACCCGATGACAATGCTTCCTAAAACAACTTTTAACTTCCTACGGCCACTTTCAGGCCAAATTTTGCGAAATTTCACTTCATATGAAAAAAGCCGTAGCGACTCATGGTTTGCTGCGATTAATTAATAAATTAAAAAGAATAAAATAATAATAACGCAAGAAAATTAAAAAGAATAAAATAATAATACAAGATTTAAAAATCTAAAAATCCCACGTTTTTCAGTAACCAAAAAAGAATAAAATAACCCGGCGGGGCCAAGTGAGGGGCCACTCAAAACGTGGGGCATCTTTACAAATACTCTCAACATCTATGCATAACGTACATCTCATTACATCTCCACAAGTAATATGCGCCCCCACTTTTGATGCGCCCCTCGCTTGGCCCCGCCGGGTTATTTTATTCTTTTTTGGTTACTGAAAAACGTGGGATTTTTAGATTTTTAAATCTTGTATTATTATTTGTTTAAATTAAAACCCTTGCCAAGTATTTTCTTCTTGTTACAAGGTCTCCGGACGTTGGACTTACGAATTTGTTGACTTTCAATGAATGCATTTCAAATGTTTATACTGAATAAATAAATATCTTGTCAGTATTTTTTATTTGTTGTATGTTTTATAGGAAAAGAAGTTCCGATAACTGTAATTTTGACTATAAATTAAGTTCACTAAGTTCTCTTAGTTAACGTTCTCGTCTATAAAGTAATAAAGAGTTTGAATTTGATTCTCGCTAGGGGACAATGTAATTTCAATATAACTTCAAGACTACAAGGGATAATAGAAAATGTTCTTACAAAAATGTTTAAAAAAAGGCGATAGAAATCGAACCTTCTATAAGGTTGAAAATGACATAATAACAGTAATATCTGAAAGAAATTGATAAAAAAAACTATTGGTTTTGAAGTTCATTTACCATTGCGGTTAGCAATAATGTATCCTGACTGACAAACTGAATTTTGTGAGAGGCCAAATCTTGCCTCTCACAAATTTCCAGTGATATTATAAGAGTGCAAAAATTGAACTTAGTTCCAACTAAAATGGACAAAAATATCGGAACAGCTAGGACATTCATATTGATTACAATCGTGTTTACTTCTATAATTACTGGATTGTGATTTTTTTGAAATTATCTTTTTATCTACACGATTTTTCGTTACGTATATTTGTATGTTTTATTTGTCGATATCACTTTAATATTTAACTTAATTATCTTTTTACCTACAGACAAAAAACCCCGTAGACCAATAGAACAAACGTATAACCAATTACGGGTCCAATGCGGACTGGTGGGTGACTTAATCTTCTCAACCTGGGTGAGTTCACATCTCATCTTTTTTCTTAGACAAGTTGATATTTATCTATTAAAGATGTCTCTACAAATAGAGTTTTAATCACCAACCTATTAATTTTCTACTGCTGGGACATTAATAAGTTGGTAATAAAGCCGAGACCAACTTTAAATCAAATTAAAACAAATAATTTATATGAAAATTTGGTATAAATATTGATATCGGACAAGTGGCCACCACGAGGCGGAAATCACCGCCTTGTTTGGTAGTTTTGGCTTGTATCAGTTATAAAGCTCTTATGTTAATTTCTCTTTCCCCTAGATTTTAGAATTAGATTATTTTTTTGGATTTACATAACTAATAAATAATATTATTAATAAAAACATTATATCTTGGTACATTTTGGCTTCAAATGATAGTTATTCTTAAGTTATGAAATAAATGAAGATCAAAGCTACTAGCTAGCTAGCTTTAAGGCTTGTCATGTTCCAATATTTTTATCAGTGGACATTCCAATTATTAAACGTCTATGAGTACCTTTTTCAGCACACATGCAGTTGTTTTACATAATAACGGATATAATAATAATATTTCCCACAATCTCACCAATTAGCCTAGCCCAAAGTAAGCACCTTAAAGGCTTGTGTTATGGATACTACGAGAACGGATAGACATACTTATACGATACATAGATATGTAATATTTAAAGAAATATATGTAAATATCCATGACTCAGGTACAAATATCGTATTCATCATACATACATTCCTTATACCTTCCGGGACCCAGGACCGTCGGCGCGAAAGGTAGGATCGCTACCGTTGCACCAAAAGGTCGTCATATTATTTACTATTATTAAAATAAGTAGTTTTTCATCGATTACTATATACATTACTTTATATACACTACGTATATACAAGGTCATTATATAAACACCATCCAAATTTATAAATGATATTCTTTGAAGAGAGTTACGAAACAAGATTTTTTTCTTTTAATATCACTCAGTAATAAAATATTAAGTTAAGGCTATACAAAGTTATCCGAGGAAAACTACCGATTTACTGTCACAATCACGCTACGCACGGTGTTGGAGCAGATGATTACACAACCCCCGCCCCTCCCCCCGTATTTCATTGATACATTACGCTGCGCACGGTGTTGTAGCAGATGACTACATGACCTCCCCCACCCCCCCCGCCGCCGCCGCCGCTCCCGCTCCCCGCTCTCGCATATTTCATTAATACATAACAATAATTGTCATAAGTTCCAAATTTTTCCTTCATACTTGATCGGGCTTAGGACCGTCAAATTGCAGAAGGTATGAGTTGTTTTCTAATAACAGATAAAAACTTTGAACGTAAAAGTAAACCATACTTTTTGCAATAAGGCGTGTTTAAAAAATCTGGAACAACTTAGGTACAAAAATTGGCAATGGCTGTGCAAGGCGTCTAGAACTTAAGATTTTTTTTGTCTCACTGAAACATACAAAACTAAGAGAACTATTAACAACAGAAACTAAAAAAACACAGGAATCGCATACGCAATACGAAAATCGGTATTAAAAAGCAATAAATTCACTGATAACACATTTCAATACTTTTCCTAGTCCTAAACATTAACATCGCTCATTTAATACTAATCCGAAGCCGGATGAAAAATAGAAAGAGTAAAATTATTATTAGATTTTATAATTTTTATGACTCACCCGGATTGCGAAAGGTCGTGGGTTCGAATCCCACCTTAGGGCTCGGAGACGTAGTTGTTTTTTCATACGTATTTTATATCTTATAGAAATATTGCATCATGAATGCAAAAAATTAAATAAAAAGCACATAATTATAGCTGGTGCCATCTTAATCGATTGTTTAATATTTGTAAAAATATTACTTTCGATGTTGAACTCATAATAGAAGTTGAAATACGTTTGTAAAATTCGACACGTTTGCCAGCGTCTCGGTAGCTCAGTGGTCAGAGCACTTGCCCGGATTGCGAAAGGTCGTGGGTTCGAATCCTACCTGAGGGCTCGGAGGCGTAGTTGTTTTTTACACACGTATTTTATATCTCATAGAAAATATTGCATTGCGAATGCAAAATAATTAAATTAAAAACATATTTTTTGAAGTCTAAACGCCCTGCACACCTTTGCTATACTCAAACCCAATAATAAATAAAAGAACCAATCATAATACACTTACATAAAGTTTGAAAACAATCGTTTTAAGAGTACTTCATTAACTGTTCAAAATGTAGACCATTTCTCTCCAAACAGAGTCTTGCACGTTTACGAACATTGTCTTTAATTTTATTAAGCACTACAGTGTCATTTTTCACTTCGTCAAATGCACGGATTATTTTTATTTTAAAGTCCTCGAGGCTTTGGGCCTCCTCCACATAAACCCGCCGTTTAATTTCGCCCCACAAAAAAAAGTCACAAGGCGTGAGGTCTGGTGATCGGGGCGGCCATGGGACGGGGCCTCCACGACCGATCCAGCGATCACCATGTTCGGTGTTTAAATAATCGCGAACTGCGGCCGCATAATGAGGTGGTGCTCCGTCTTGTTGGAAATAAAACACGCGATTTTGAATAAGCGCGAGTGGTACTTCGTCCATAAAGTCGGATATTACAGTGCGTAACATATCAAGATACGTGCTTCCGGTCAACCGCCCTTCAATAAAGAACGGCCCCAGTACTTGGTTACCGATAATACCCGCCCACACATTTGCACTAAAACGCACTTGATGATGGTTCTCCCTTATCACGTGCGGGTTCCGGAACGACCACCAATGCTCGTTGTGTTGGTTATACAGTCCCACGCGAGTGAATAAAGATTCATCAGTCCATAAAATAACAGCACCAGGATGTTCAATCAGCCACTCACAAAAGGCACGGCGAGGCACGGCATCTGCTTCACCTAAAGACTGCACTTTCTGATAGTGATAAGGATGCATGGTTGCGGCGTTAAGTAATTTCCACACCGCGGGTTGACTTACGCCGAACCGTCTTGCTGCGTCATTCGTACTTGCTCTGGGATTTCGATCAAAGAAATCAAAGATTTCGTCTTCGATTTCAATTGCAAGTCTCCTTCTACCACCTCCTCGAGCGTGTGATGGCGTCGTAAATTGTCCGTGGTCAAGTAAGCGTTGATTCGCAGCTAAAATGGTTTGACGATTCGGTGTTGTAGCATTTACGAAACCACTATTTCGAAGACGAGGAAGACTTTCAGCTTCGTACAGTGCACAGGCACCGTTTAAGCTTTCTCCACTTAAAATATAGCACCGCACCATCTCGTAATACTCGCGATTTGAATACATTTTGTTAGGTAGGTATTTATGTGATGTAAGCTCGCGGGAGCACAAGACGTACGTCGCGGGAGGTTCCCGCGTGACTGATTTCATTGCACAGGTGTCGCCACAACTAGGGTTGCCACCCGTACGAAAATACTTTATTTCGAATGATTTGATTTTTTTGGGATTTTGAAAATTTTAGTAGTACAGCTCGACAATAAAGAGTTGACAAAAAATATTCCGCAACTAATGTACACTTTTTGTTGGCAACACTTCCTTATCTGTCAAAACTGTCAAGAGGTTGACTAATTTTTTGCTTAGTTAAGAAGTCAATTGTTATTCTAGTGTGTTTTACGTGATATTTCTTTATCCTGGGTTTCATCATGAACAAAACCTACCGTATCGGTTCTCGCACAGAACAGAACTCTCTCTCGGAACAGATAGTGAATATGTTACACCGAAAAAATGTTTAAAAGAAATGATAGGTCAAAAAGAAAAATAAACGATTGCAGTAAAGTATAAAAGTACGTGGGAAAACGGACATGGTGATTGGTTAATTTATGATCCACAGAACGAATATAATGGAAAATGAAAATTGTGTGGAATTACATTTACAATTGCTTCAGTATAGGAGTAGGACAAGTAAGAAGACAAATTTTCTTTTTCTGTGTGTGTGTGTGAATTGATATGGTTGCATTAAATATCCAAACTAAACTATGCTATGCTAGACTGTAAAGATGCTGTGTTTGCAATTGTTTAATAGAAATACTAATTTGATACAAACTGCAAAAAAGCAATAAAAAATATGCTTTTAAACATAATGATAAAGGAAAATAAATTGTACTTTATTTTCATACTATGTACTTTTTTTTCTTACCTATAATAACCAGTGTACTTTAACTACAAAAATAAAAGGTGGCAACCCTAGCCACAACCTGCGCGCGCAGCCACGATCGCGGCTCGCCGCATGCGCTTCGAGTATTTAAATTGAGTAAGTCATTGTTCTAACTTTTTGCAAGTTATAAAAACATCGACTTCAAAGTTATTACAGTTTTCGGCAAAAACAAACAATATTTTATTTCCCTTCATTGTTCTAATAGAAATAGTAGTATTTATAAGGCTATTGAATTATTGATTTTTATTTTTTTTTTTTTTATGAAATAATCAAAATTTACTATTTCAACGTAACATAACAAATTTACGGTAAACATTATTATTTTAATTTTATACAACTGTCCGTTTTGCAATAAATGGAAAAAAAATATTGATTATTTTTCCTCTTTTAAACAAACAGGCAACAGTATTTTTTTAATTATTTAGCAAGAAATGGTTTAATGCGAAACAAATTCAAATAATTAACAAATTTAAATTGTTAGAATGACATTAATTAATACAAATAAATGAATCGTGGTCAAAAAGTGCACTACACATGTGGACTTATACTGCAGGCAACCGTATTATTGGACTTTTCATTCTTTTTCGAGGTCCAGCTTCAAAACGGTAAGTTGTATAAAAAAATTGTTCAAACAAAAGTCGTTGACAAAATCCTAAGGAACAACTTTTACATTTACATTTTTGCAATAAAAATGTATTTTCAAGGTGAAAAATAAAAAAACACCGTTTGAAGACTTTGGCGCCACCTACTGTGTGCATTTGTTGGTGTACGGGATTGCAGCAATGACATTTTTTGTAGATTTTGACGTCCTCTACTTTTTATAATCAATCGATTTTTCTGTGAAATGCATACATTCCGAGAAAAATGCATTTCAAATTTTTTTGGCTCGTTTTTGGAGTTTGCAAAAAGACGCACCAAGATGGCGCGTGGCCACCTTCAAGGTAGATAACTAACACCATTTTACAGCAAATAAAACAACTTTCACCCATTCGGCAATTTTCTCACTCAAACGATTTTTTCTTCGACAGATTGACTTTCTAACAACTCAATTTTGGAAAAAGAAAGTTACGTCGTTCTTTCTTACTGTACCTCGGCATCAACACCCCGCGACCCCACCCCGCTGTTTCATTCAAAACATTTCGGCCGTGTTTGACCTTTCGGGCGACCTTTCTTTTGACCAGTAACCAGCTGTTGTAATAATTCGCTCGGACAAAATAATATTTTTGCGGAAATTTTACCTACCAATTTTTTTTCATAAATGAAGTGTTTGAATGATATCTAATGCCTAGAAAAAATTTGGATGGTGTTTATAAAATAACCTTGTATATTGTCGCATAATTAAAAAACTCTTTTACACTATAACATTTGAGTGTACCTAAAACTTTATTTGAATATCAATATATTTGACCTATTTCTAACCAAGACTACAAAGTAGAAACAAAACCTCAATACAGCGTATTTATACAATTTAAATTAGTTTTAAGATATATACATTTAATCTTATTTAGTTAAAAAGGGATTTAATTTAAAAGGGATTTGAATACCTTTTCAATCGAACTTTGGACATGAGGGATTGAAATTGCCTTTGGAGTGTAATAAATCCATTGAAAGAAAAAAGATTTATCGCCAATTCAGTACATTTAATTGGTGTGGATGTTAATTATTTGGCAATAATGAAAAAATATTTTGAATGCAGCAAATAAAAATAATTTAATGAAAAAATACAAATAATATAAATATTATTCAACTCAAGCTGTCCCGGCCACGCGTTGCTATGGTAACGTCAACCGATGGCCCGGCCACGCGTTGCTATGGTAACGTTAATCGATGACCCGGCCACGCGTTGCTATGGTAACGTTAATCGATGACCCGGCCACGCGTTGCTATGGTAACGTTAATCGATGACCCGGCCACGCGTTGCTATGGTAACGTTAATCGATGACCCGGCGACGCGTTGCAATGGTAACGTTAATTGATTATAAAAACTGTTATTCTTAGGCTTATGGTAACTATGGTAACTCTATATGGTAACAAACACACAAATTATTGTCTTTATAGTAAAGATTATAGAACTGACTGCGGAGATTAAACAACAACAACAGCCCGAAAGCTAATCTCTTTTTCAGACAAATATCCGACCGTTTAATTGCAGCGATGGGAGAAAAAAATCAGCTGGCAGGTTCTTGAGCCAACGTACAACTATCCAACGATAAACGCTGCCGGCAATGGTTTCAACGGCAGCGGTGTGGCTGATTTAGCCTTTTTCAATATTATTTTTCTAATATTTCTTTTTTTCTCATGTAAAGTTGTTGTAGCAGAGGTTTATTATTATACTTTTAATTACACTAACTTAGTGGAACAGTACAGTAGGTTATTAGTGAGCAATCTCTAAAAGAGATCTCTTGCAGCCAAATAAACTTGAGCTTCTTAAAAAGGTAAGCGGAAGAACTTAAAATGTACGTAGCGTACGTATGTATGTAGCGACAGACTTAACAAGATGGAAGCTAGCCGGTCGAAATTATAATAAGCCCTACCGCTAACTAAATCGAGCACCTCCCTGGAGATCGAACCTTGAACGTTTAACCGGTGGGCAAACCATTACACTACGTTACACATTGAAGGTTACAACAATCATCAAAACGTAAATCCCAAATATAAAAAGATTTGCATCATTTCAACACCCTCAAGGTCCAGGGTTCTTTATAGCCTTTCCATGGAGTTGATTATGAAAGAGTACCAGGATCTAAATCTGTGCAATGAGGATGCCAAGTATGGAAGCGGCTTCTATTTGAGAATGTAATACATGTTATAATTATTTACATATTACTTTATTAGAAATTCTTTAGGGCATTATAAAGATTACGTCAGTCAAAAAAATAAGAAAATATAATAATAAATATAAAGCAATATCCGGCTCGCTGGGCAGTCTCCGGGAAGTTCTCACCATGGTGAAGGCACTTGGAGCTTTCCTGGCGGAGCTGGGATAGCTGGAATAAACACACAAACATCCTCCAGACGCAAAATAGGCGCTCAAAGTCGTCGAGTTGCGGATACCGCCCGTATTGGATGAAGAAGAAGAAAGCAATATCCGAAACTATTTTATTATAATTGTATTCACTGATTACCTAAATTATAACTTCGTTTTTTAATCGTTATAAATTCTTGACATTATTATTAATAAGGATTCTTTCTAGGTTTGTTATTTTGTTAAATGTTTTCTTTTAGTATTTAAATTTATGGTCTTTGTATTTAAATTATTTATGGATAATAAGTAACACGTATTTAAAACTTTGGGGTTTCTAAGCGTATTTTTCGCACAATCTTCTGTATTTGGCATGTAAAATAAAAAAATGGAATCACATATTTTTTTCTTTGTAAATATTTATAAAACGTGCGCTAACCTACTCGTTAAAGACTAACAGATTGCCAACTTAATAAAGCTAAATAAAAATGACATTAAAGTCTCTTTCCATACTCTACTAGCCCTCTGAGCATCAGCTGGGGTATCCCAAGTTGCGTTAAATTCATTGAAGCCAGACTTTGCGCAGTTATCCACGTTTAAAATTGACTCTAATCCCCCGACATTAAAGTTCGCTCTACTTTGTAAACTTTTGACTTTAAGCCGCTCACATCAAATGTTTTAAAGTTGATGGAAAGTTTGTGGAAAATACGCTTTAGATTTTTGCTGTTAGAGTTTAAAGTCGGTTGCGAAGTTTTCGTAAGGAATAGTTGATACAATACGGATCTACTGAGTTTATGCAATTCTTATGTTGTTATTATATAAGCTTGGTTGCTGTTCGTCAGTCCATTTTAGTTTGCAGTGTTCAGTGCATTGAACGTGAATTGAGTGCATGTTTTTTTGTTCAATTACAGGTGAGTAACCTCAACGTGTTAAAAAAACAATCAAGAGTGATTTGATACCGTTCTATTACAGTTAACGTGATATTCATTTATTACTTGCGTGTTTTTTCTTTCGTTGTTATTCTAATTTTGAATGGTCGTAAAATTAGTAATTTCAAATTTAGTTTGAGATTAAACTTTAACAGTTGCGGTTTCAAGTTTTTTGTTTCAGAGTAATTATTTAGTCTAAAAATTAAAAAATACCTTTTTAAAATAGTTCATCGCTTTTCTTTTGTTTTTAACAATACATGGTGTTGCTTAAAGACGCATGTTCCAATCCCATTTGAGAAGGATTTTTGGACAAAGCGATAAACATATTATCTATAAATGCATAAAATTAATTTTTATACTAAGAATTGTTTATTACCAGATACCATAAAATGACTCATATAAGTTTATGTACAAATATTTATTTGTTTTTACGCTGCACTTTCAAGTCAATATCTTTACAAATTTTTTTTATCACTTAAATAAAATAATCATTTCATATCGTAATAATAACATTACTAATTTGTCTAATTAGTAAACACTGTGAGGCTTGCGTTATGGAAACTAGGGTAACGGATAGATATACTCGTACATCTGTAATATAGAGGTAAGTAATCTATAATCTGAGATCACAGTGGTTTGTGTGTTTGTCTGTCCATTTTTCCATTATATCAATTAACGTTACCACAGCAACGCGTTAACCGCAAGTAGTTCGCCTACCGGACGCTAGATGGCACTAACGGAAAAATATTTAATAATAGAAAAACATTAAACAATTTTGTCCACCCGTACGAAGCCGGGACGGGCCGCTAGTATTTATAGAAATATATATTAAAACCCATGACTCAGGTATAAATGCACACAAATCTTCCCCCTTCCGGAACTTGAATCCAAACCCGTCAAGTCAAAGATAGGGTCGCTGCATTGCATTCAATGCAATGCGTCAAACGGTCGTCATTTGTTTTGTTTATATGTAACATTATTACATATAGTCGACGCGTCCCGAAGTGGGTCAAACACTTTGTATGTTATAAGCTTCGTCAAGACAATGGTGAAAGTGATTGGCGTACTTTGTTTGGTGTTTCAGGTCACTGTAGTGTCTTACTCCAGTAGTGTATCCACCAATTTGTATAGTTAACTGCTAAATGCGTAAATAATAAGGTACCACAACATGTACCTGAACTGCCTTTAAAGAAATTTTAAAAATTTGTTATAAAACCCTCATGATCTTAGGGTATTACAGAATTGATGATTATTTGAAGGACAAAAAGGCATGGAGTTAGTAGCCCTTACTTGCTACTAAACTATGTTTTTAATTAATACTAGCGGCCCGTCCCGGCTTCGCACGGGTGGACAAAATTCGTTATATTTTGTCTATTTTTAAATATTTTTCCGTTAGCGCCATCTAGCGTCCGGTAGACGAACTACTTGCGATTAACGCGTTGCTATAGTAACGTTATTGATACAATGGAAAAAGAGCGGGAAAAAGAGCCGATAGACAAACACACAAACCACTGTAATCTTAGATTATAAGTTTTGCACAGTCAATTTTTCTAATGCATTTCTACGAGCGCTGGAAAAGTTTCTTTACTTAAGAAAAATCTGTAACACTTTATAGGGCTTCTCGGTACAAGTTCTCCCGTTATACGACTTATAAAGCCATAGCATAGTTGTCGACTTTCAAGTTATAAATTATTAATCCTCATATTAAATAAAAAACATTTTAACTTTTTTACCTTTTTAAATATAACAGCCTCTGTGATGCAATGGTTGACCCACCAGTTTTACGTTAAGAGATCTCAGGTTCGATCCAATACTCAATCTATAATCTAAAATCACAGATTTGTTGTTTGTCTGTCCACTCTTTTTCCATTTTATATGCGTTACCATAGTAACGCGTTAACCGCAAGTAGTTCGTCTAACAAACGCTACATGGCGCTAACGGAAAAATATTTAATAAAAGAGAAAATTTTAAGAATTTTGTCCACCCGTGCGAAGCCGGTACGGGCCTCTAGTATATTCAATTCTTACTATATTTTACATAATTAGAAACATCATGGCTCAGCAATAGTGGATAGAGGAAACCAATTTTTATTATTTAAATTAATTAACTATTAATTCCAATATCAGACGACCGTTTAGTGCAACTGTTGCGATTGCACCGACGGTCCCGGGTTAGAGTCCCGAAGGGGCAAATGTAGTATCTGAGTCATGGGTATTTATATATATTTCTATGAATATTACATATCTTTGTATCATATACGATGTCTATTCGTTACCCTAGTATCCACATCATAAGCCTTTTAATGCTTAGGTACTTTGAGCTAGGATAATTGGTGTAAATGTAAGGAATATTATTATTATCTACTAGCTGACCCGGCCACGCGTTGCTATGGTAACGTTAATTGATTATAAAAACTGTTATTCTTAGGCACTTAGGTAACTATGGCAAATATATATGGTAACAATCACACAAGGTATTATTTTTATATAACTAGCTAACCCGGCCACGCGTTGCTGGTATAACCCGGCCACGCGTTGCTGGTATAACCCGGCCACGCGTTGCCGGTATAACCCGGCCACGTGTTGCTGATATAACCCGGCCACGCGTTGCTATGTTAACGTTAATTTATTATAAAAACTGTTATTCTTAGGCTTATGGTAACTATGGTAACTATATATGGTAACAAACCCACAAAGTCCTTCTTTTATAAATTAATTATTTTTTGTAATTTAAAATAACCCTATATGCTAATTTATTTTAGTATATAATATAATATATTTAATATTTTTACTATCAAATAATTACTATGTAGAATATGTTTATTAATTTAATATAATCAATAGGAATGGTTAATATAAACATGCTTGCTTTGGTTGGTGATAAGTCTTGTTCTAAGTCCCCCTAGCTAGGTACCATCATTTAACTAAGTCTACCGCCAATACAAATATTGAAAGCATTGTTGTCGCCATCTTCATTATCAGGTGAAATAAACGCGGAACATTATCCTATGTCAGTAATATTCATTAACTTAGTAAAATATTTTCACAAAATAACAAAATACTTAGAAAAAAGAAAAATACTTCCCATTAAAGCCCATAGAAAATTACCCTTGGCGCGACGCAAAAAAATATCTTAGAATTTTCGTAAAATAAGACAAATTGAACATAATGTCCGCATTTTCGGAATCAGTAGCATTCACGTAAAAATTGCCTTGCGCTTTTTTTCACTGTCAAATATTGTAAAAATAATAGGGGTTAAAGTATGAAATTGCCGTTTTATTGCAATAGGTTCTTTGAATTGACATAGAATCTTCATGGTTTGAGGTTTTCGAATGAAACTTTTTTTAAATGGTTTCTATGATGTTCTTTTTTTAAAAAATGTAAAACATTTGAATATCGACTTTCAATTGTTTTTGTTATTCAATTTAGACAAGAAAGATGGATACTGCGAAAATTCGAGTTATTTTTGAATACGAGTTCCGACGCGGAACTAACGCGGCAGAAACAGCCCGCAATATCAATGCTGCGTTTGGAGAGGGGTCTACTAATGAACGCACCGTGCGATTTTGGTTTAAACGCTTTCGTGATGGAAATTTCGACTTAAAGAACGAGCCACGAGGAAGACCGCCCACACAGGTAAATAACGATGAATTAAGAGAGATAGTGGAAGCCGATCCTAGTCAAAGTACCCAGGAATTAGCGGCATGGTTTAACGTTACCTTACCCACAATATTGACTCACTTGCGTCAAATCAATAAAATAAAAAAATACGAAAAATGGGTGCCTCATGATTTGACTGATCTGCAGAAAGAAACGCGTGTTGAAACTTGTGTTGCCTTGTTGAACCGGTACAGAAATGAAGGAATATTGGATCGAATTGTAACATGTGATGAAAAGTGGATTCTTTATGATAACCGGAAAAGAAAAATGCAATGGCTGACCCCAGGTCAAATGCCACAACAGTGTCCTAAAGCAAAACTTACCAATAAAAAGGTAATGGTAACTGTTTGGTGGTCTCAGCATGGTGTTATTCACTATAGTTTTCTCCGATCTGGTCAAGCAATAACGGCAGATGTCTATTGTGCCGAACTCCGAACCATGTTGACAAAACTAGCAGTAAAACAGCCCCGACTCATGAATCGATCTTCACCATTATTGCTCCACGACAACGCGAGACCTCACACAGCACGAGAAACCATTTTGACCCTTCAGGAACTGCAGTTAGAAACCATTCGTCATCCTCCGTATTCACCAGACCTTGCTCCAACGGACTACCATTTTTTTCGTGATTTGGACAATTATCTACGTGACAAGAAGTTTTCTTCCCAGGAGGCAGTACAAAATGCTTTCACACAGTTTGTGCAGTCTAGATCGTCGGAATTCTATCGCAAAGGCATTAATGACCTTCCCATTAGATGGCAGCAATGTATAGATAATAATGGCAACTATTTTGATTAAATAAATTTGTTAAAAATTTAAAAAATAAACAATATAGATTTTCAGTACAAATCGGCAATTTCATACTTTAACCCCTAATATAATAAGGTAAGAAAATGAAAACACTATAAATTATATATTTTATACTAAAGTTATACTAGTTAAAGTTATCTATTGATACTCGTATAGTAATTCCCTATCATAGTGTTTGACCACGATAAACTCCGAAACTTCTTAACTGATTTTGATGATTTTATTTTCATTTTGCTGTATTTTATGCAACTTAGGACATGGGATAGGTTTCATCTTAGTTTCTAACACTACATCGCGTGGGCAGATCAGCTAGTATATATATATATATATATATTTGACGACCGTTTGGTGCAACGGTAGCGATCCTGCCTTCCGCGCCGACGGTCCTGGAATCCCGGAAGGGGCAGATGTTTGTATAATGAATACGAACATTTGTACCTGAGTCATGGACATTTTCATATATTTCTTTAAATATTACATATCTATGTATCGTATAAGTATGTCTATCCGTTACCCTAGTATCCATAACACAAGCCTTAAAGGTGCTTACTTTGGACTAGGCTAATTGGTGTGATTGTGGGAAATATTATTATTATTATATATATAAATTCCCTGTCGCAGTATTTGACCGCGGTGAACTCCGGAACTACTCAACCAATTCTCATTGATTTTTTTTTCATTTTGCTGGATTTCTTGCAACTAAGGGGTCATAGGATAGGTTTCATTTTAATTTAAAGCACAGCAAAGTGTGACTGGGTCAGCTAGTATAAAGACGGAAGATTTGTATTTTTGTATGTTTGCAATGAATAAACTCAAAAACTTCTAAGCCGATTTCAAAAATTCTTTCACCATTGGAAGGCTACATTCACGCTGATTAAGTAGGCTATATTTAATGCTAGAAAAAATTAAAATTTTGTCCACCAGTGCGAAGCCACCACTATTTGACTAGTCTTTTTATAAGAGAGAATTATTAACTCGATCAAGGTTAAGGTTATTATTTATTAACAGACAAGTTACTTAACCTCAGCTTAATTTGTTAAGTTAAGGTTACTTAACCTCAGCTTAATTTGTTAAGTATTAATTTTCCTTAGTTAAGGAAAATTAATACGTTATTAACAACACTTAGAGTAAGATATTTAAAAAACTAGATAAGTAGCAGAAATAATTTATATTTTAAATGAAAAACAAAGACACTAGTACATTTGAAAATTTATATATTATTAGTAGTAGTGATTTATGATAAATTTATCTCTACTATATAAAAGAAGGACTTTGTGTGTTTGTTACCATATATAGTTACTATAGTTACCATAAGCCTAAGAATAACATTTTTTTAATCAATTAACGTTACCATAGCAACACGTGGCCTGGTCAGCTAGTATTAATAATAACATTTCATACATTCACACCAATAAACCTATCCCAAAGTCAGACTTGTGTAAGACATACATTTATGAAACAAAGAAATATATATAAATACCCATGACTCAGGTACAAATGCTCGTGGTCATCACACAAACATCCTTGCCCCTTCCGTGGCAGAACTCGAACCCAGGAACATGATTCTGAAAGACAGGATCAGTACCGTTATACGAAACGGTCGTCGTAAATGTTTAATAAGAATATAATTATTTGTTAAAAATTAATATAACTGGCATAAAAACAATAAACAGTGCATTCCTTAGGTTTTATCTAATGATAGACTTCTACGAAAGGTTGATGTGTTACGCTTATTTATATGCATATATCATAAAAAAAAACATTTTTTTTTTTTTTTTTTTTTTTTTTTTTTTTTTTTTTTTTTTTTTTTTTTTTTGCCTGTAAAGTCGGTTTTACGGGCGAAGATTTTACGTGACAACGTCTTTTTCTCGGTAGAATATTTATTGATATGAATATAATTAAATTGCACAATGCGCGCGGCAGACCGATCATAGTTGAGTGGGAGAGAGACGCAAGGCATTCGGCGGGCCTCTCTCTCGTTCGGTGACTCATCGTAACGTTACCGAGCGTTACACTTTTTCATAAGTGACTCCCAGCCGCAACCTAATTTAAGACGTTGTCACGTCAAAATGAAATAAAACTTTTTATTTTCTTTTAAAATATTTTATCTTGTAAAAATACATTGAAAAAAATGTAAAAATACATTGAAAAAAAAATTGTTAAAAAACAAAAAAATATTTTTGGTCATTTTATATAAACCAAGTTGTTGCAATATGTATTCGAATTGTTGCAATATTATAGGTTATAAATCGAATAACGAAATAAAAATATTTTAAGAGGGAGATGATATAATTTTGCTTATAATATAAACGCTTACCTTCTATATTTATTTCACGTAATACACCCAAAAGTTTCAGCAGTAATGATTCGATATTTATAGAAACGGATCACGTATAGACTTAAGGTTGATTTACACTCATTCGAACTGATAAAAAAAATGTTTTTAATGATTCAATAACAGAAATATAATAAATTTATCTCCTATACTTTCACCAGTTCATCTCTGAAGGGCCTCCCAATTTACGAATTGCTGGTAGACTCATTAGTGTACATTGTAATCGAAGTGACAATTTAAAATAAAACAATTTTGATTTATATAAATTTAAACAGTTAGGAACGTGCGCGATTACAAGATTGTGAAGGTAGTAGAAAATATATGATGACCATTGCTTTAGTCAAATTGTGATCACGGCTCCTGTAAAGGAGTATATACGTCAGGATAAAGATAAATTATGCGCGAAAACTGTGAAATATTTGTTTAATAATTTTCGATAACTCACCCACTCAGCAATAGTTTTAATTAACTATTCTTCTTTATCTGTGTTCTTTACACAAAAATTGGTTGACAATTTTTAGAGGCGCTCAAAAACTTAAATGTCTGCCAAGTTCCTTCAGTGTCATAGATAAGAAATATTCGTTGTGATTAGAACAATTTGTGGCTCAAATTTTCGTTACAAGTATTTTTATACCTTTGTATGATGAGGACTACTATACAATAATGAAATAGTAAAATATTTTAGAACAATTGACTTTATTGAAAGAAGTGCCATAACGACTCCTCGGTCAAGTCTGAACCATCCTTTATCTTGGAAAAAAAGGAACTAAATAAATAATCTTTCTTTTATATGGAATAAGTCGCCCTGTGAATAAGTTATCAATTTCTGAACAGAAAAAGAAATAATACAGAATTTTCGACAATCAAGAATAATAATATACGTTTAGAACCTTCAGAACTAAAAGGACCCAACCCAAAAAAACTAGTTTATTAGAAATGGAATTTTGAATTGAAATTATCGTTATATACTAAAATATTTGGTTATTTGTGATATAAACATATATTAACAGATTATAGTTACTACAATAAAGTAAAAACAATATTTCAGTAAAAAAAGAGTTTAAATTTAACAAAAATTATAACTTAATCATGCAAACATTATTAAACTTTATAACAGCGAACTTAAGTCAAAAACATAGTATAACGCTACATAAGTTTTGTCGTATTCAAACTTGATATCATATTATTGTGATTTGAAGTCATATTCATAAATAAATAAAAAATATTTAGAAACACGGAAACATTTATTTGATTTATTAACTAATTTTTCAAATGAAAATGGCGGGTTTCTCTCGTTATTACATTCATGTAATTGTTTTGTATAAATTTAGTCGTGGCTTAATTAAACAAATATGTTTCGACGAAATGAGTAGTGCACCGAGACAAACTTATCTCCCTCTTAAAATTATATTCAACTAAATTGTGAAAATCTTAAGTTGGGGGATAACGATAACTTATCGACAGATCCAGGAAAACCTGAAATTAAATGCACCAGCTGTTCATTGGATTCTTCACAACCATTTGAAAGTATGGAGATTATAAATGAATGCGCTGAGGGAGCAGCAACTTGGTCTCGGAGTTTATATATATAAAAAAATCAAAGAGGGCCAATTCAACTATGTGAACTTGTTTGTTACATGTGATGAACCTAGCTGAAGTGATAGCTACTAAGAGATATTTACTACGGTTAGATAATGTTTACAGCAAGTATTAGAAGCCCTAAAACCGAAATATAGAAAGATCAATTCCAAGACTCGATATCTGGCTTTTGCATTAAAGTAACATCTCTGCACATCAAGCAGGCAAAATTACAGAATTTGCACCAAGCTGAAATCAAATTGGTGGGACACCCTCCTTATAGTCCGGTTTTAGCGTCATGCGACTTTGCACTATTCCCATATGTAAAAAAAACAAAAGAAGGGACGGAAGTTTTCGAACGATGAGAAGCTTAAAGGAGCTTTTGAGGAGATTTACGGTTGTGTTCCAGAGGGATACTGGAGCAATGTGTTCAGCACCTGGATTACACTTAGAGGAGAAAACATTGACAGAAAATTTGTCACATTGTACAATATAACTCATTTGGCGCCCTAGTATTTATTTAAAAACGGAGCTGAGAACGCTTCGGAATTGAAAAAATGTTATAATTCAAAAATTTAAATAAATCATACAATTTTCAAAAGCATTCGAAAGATCCTATAAATCTTTGAAAATCTAAAAATACTGCCTTACCTTAAAAAACGACCTATCTAAAAAAATAAATATTTTTGAGATAGGTCGTTTTAGCTTCAGGGATGCAATGTAGACATTTATTTAGTCAGTCCGTAGATCACGGTTCGGACACGTGATAAGGATTTTAACAAGAATTGTATTTGTGAGAAGCCCGTTGACCCGTTCGATCTTCAATTATGGAGGTTAAACACCTTTTACAGTAGCTTGTTATTGGATTGGTGATCCAAAGTTTATTATCTCAAGCTTCTACGTGCTTTAGAATGCACGTTAAACGTTGATCAAGGCCATGTCTGCAGTCATCAGCACCCAGACTATCGACTATTTTCGATATGATTATTTCATAATACATTGGAAAACCTGTCCTCTAACAATGGGTAACTAAAAATAAATACAATTTTTCTTAATATATCCATCTTCTTTTATCTTATATTAATGAAAATCAAAGTTTGTATTTAGATTTTTATATATTTTATGCATGCATTTATTTAATGCATTATATGATAAGTTATCATAATAGAAAAATACTAAAAAAATCGACTCGCCTGAGAATTTACTTATAAGCCAAGGAACAAATATTCTTGTACTCATCATACACTTATACAGTACCCACGTTGTCAGCACTGCTATGTTCGCTTAGAGATCTTGTTGAATCATGCATTTGGGTGAGTGCGTTCATTTCCTTAGTCACCTTATTGCTTTAGCTTGTTCTGTTCGAGTAACTCGCGTTTTATAGTAAAAGCTGCAACACTCTCCCAGTACTATTTCCTCTGCACAAATGTGACAGCGCTGCTCAAACGCATAACTATGAAATCAGCCAACGTTCGTGCGGAACTGCACGTTTTCACATCTATTTAGGACGAACCGTACATAACGTTGGACGTGAGCTAATAACCGTAAAACCGAAAGGTAAACAAAATACGTACAACAGAACGTCAACCGACCACAAACTGTAAAGTTTGAACTCTATGTCATAATTGACGTTAAGCCGAAAATCGAATGGAGGAGTTTGACAGGTGTTCACAGTTTATTGTGCACGTAACTATACGTACTTACATAAAAATGTTTTAAAGTTTAATAATGTTTTCTCATCTGTTTACCTCATTATATTTTTTTTTTCCACAGAATTCTTTTATCTATTCAAAGTAGTTGTATGTGTAGAATAATAATAATAAAAATACTTTATTTTACAGAAAAGAACATTGCTTAGAAAGTTCGCCATTTATTCATTACTTTTGTGGCTAATAAAATTTTCAATATAGAAACGTCTCACTCTGTAAAAATTTAAATCAATAACTTATTAAAAATATTTCAAGAAGAGTCCTATAAGGAATCGTAAAATTAATAAATCGTAGTCAACACACTATAAGGTGTTGCCCTTTTTAAAAATAATATAAATTTAGCTTGTCATGTAGGAAATTCTTTTCTTATTGCCAAAAAAAATTCTTTGTCACGTCTTCTGTCGCTCTACTGTCGTTATTAAACTGTTCACATCTTAGGAATTCTGCTCTGTATGCGTATTTTATATTCCAAAATTACAAAGAAACTTTCTCTCGTCAATTACAGTTCTTTTTTGTTATTTAAAAAAATAAAAATACTAAATGTAAGTAGGAACACACCCTTCTCTAGATAATCCCTACTTCTTGACTATAGGTTTAATTTGTAGAAATAGTTGCTGCTGTAAACAGCAGCAGTTGAATTAACGTGCCTTCCAAATTAAAAATGAAATTTTAGGCAATTATGACTGCCCCTTGCAAATATTGTTAACATCTCGAACGATAGCTTCTCAAACTTCACATATTCTTATTTAATATTATTATGGGCTTAAACCTACTATTCGTTAAAATTATTTGTACAAAAAAAAGCTAAAGCCTTCTCCATTTCTATTGAACTCTACACATTGGAGTTTAAGTTTAAAATCACTTGTATAGTCACTTTTACGTAAGTATATATAATGTAGTTTGTACTTTTAAAGAATACAGTAAATAGTATTTATTCTGTTGTACTGCTATTCAGTTGAAACCTTCTAAAACTGTGTTACGTAAACTAGGACTCAATGTGATCTTAATAAAATTTAAATTTAAATGATTCATGCTTTATTTAACGGCAAATAGACCGACCGTTATCGCCGCACTCAGTACACGCCAGTAAATGCGCGCGCGCCGTGCGTCTCGCTCGCACGTAACCGCCATGTTGATAATCTCGAAAATCTATTATTGTCACTCAAATCGCGTAAATTCTCTATTTTATGGATAAAAAAGTACGTTGAAAAACCTTTAATAAGATAAAAATGGATGTGAGTGATATTGTTTGATAGGAATGCTTGTAACTTTCAAATCTATAAATGTGTGTGCATGTTTTTTTTAATGTCGTCGACCGACGTTACATTTATTTTTTTGTTGGAATACTGTTTAATGTTAAATTACAAATAATTGTTATAGAAGTGAATCTATTCCCTATTGTACTAGTAATAGAGATAGAATTTAATATTTACTTCATCATTCACGTTCCTCATTCTTATAAAAACTAAAACAGTGTGTTTATCCTGCTCATTCTTTAAAAATGAGACATTTTTGCGTGTAAAGTTCCTTTGATTATTTTTTTATCTTCAATGTCGTGTTTGCTTCTCATAGGTTATTGCACACCGTTTATGCTTTTAGAAAGTTTATTGTGATTCAGCATGATTACTCATAATTCAGTTCCAGACATTGTCCAAGTTTTACTTCGATAACACTTAAAAAAACTGAGAAATGAATAGAAAAAAATTACTATTTTTTATATATTTCATCATGATCATCGTCATCAGCATTTAACTGTTTAAGAAAGAAAGAAAAACATTTATTTGGAACTCAAACACACAACAACAAAATATGTATTTAATTAAAAAGAGTAACAACTAAAAAAAAGAAATATACATATAAGGCAAAGGTTTAGGCAATTTCCCAATTAATGAAATCACCATAGCAAAAAATTGTTATAATTCACTTAGTGAAGATAGGAGATTTTTTTTTTGGTTTCATATCTAGTTCTAGATTAAGATAAAGATTTTTTTTTGGTTTCATATCTAGTTCAAGATTAATTGCAAAAGCAAAAAGTAAAGGAAGCTTCTATCCGCACAAAACCATAAAAACATATTTTCTAATAATTAGCTTTTTTAGTAAAATATATGTTATTAGTAGAACTAACTTTAAATTAGTTTTATCACAAAACCAATCAACTTTACTGATGACACAAACGCTGAATTTGAGTGAAGCAATTATCTTTACTTTCTAAATTTCCGCATCACTTCCGAAGTCAATACTTAGCCATAATTACAAAGTAGTATAAACTGTCATTAATTTTAACAGGGAAATACTAAAATATCGACTCTGCTTACAAATCCTCCTCCAGATGAACTACCGATCCTTGTAAGCAATTGTCGAAATTTTCTAGTCCTTTTAACTTTTTTACGCTATAACCCAGACTTGTTTTATACATGAGAGGATTATTCTCACCTCCAAAAGTAATATTTACAGAAATGTTTTGATAATTGATTAAGATGAACCATTTTATTAACACCAGCGGACCTGGCATCTCGTTGCTGTGGCTCAGTTTCGGAGTTCATCACGGTCAAACACTGTAACAGGGAATTTGTATATATATATATATATATACGTTTATATATATATATATATATATATATATATATATATATGTATGTATATATTTTCACTGCTATATGATATATTTAATAGAAATAAATACTAGAAAAAACGCTCACTGTTCCCCTGAGAAAACCTTGTGAGCCGAGTCGATTTTTTCTAATATTATTGATAAAAATTTATCAATAATATAAGTTTATATGTCAAAATATAAAAATCATAAGATATAAATTATATAAGTCAACTCTGAGAACATTTCGTCATTTATATGACGAAATTATATAACAGAATATTTTTCGCTTAACTGGTGTCGGATTGAATTAATATCTATATTATTTCTTATTCTATATTTATATTAAATATTATTTCTTCTTCTTAATGTAAAAACGCACAAATCACAGATTAATATAAAGTAAAACTAATGTGGATAATTAACGCATATTAAATCCGAAAACGATGAGGTATTTTACGATGTTCTCATTTTCAATTAGTGTAGAATTACGAAGGGCTATAAACGATGCAATTTGTTTGAAGTCGATTAAATTAAAGTGGATTATTCTCCTTTTTAAAAGCTAAAAGACTTATTGTATGGGTTTAAGTAATTTTAATGGTCCCAAAATAAAACTTCTTCCGTGCATTGTTGTAACAATAAGAATAATTATATAATAATATTTCTTACATTCACACCAATTAGCGTAGCCCAAAGTAAGCACTATAAGCCCTGTGTTATGGATACTAGGGTATAGGAGATACCAAATACAAATCCAAATGCTCAAATATACAAATGCTTGTATTCATCATACAAACATTGGCCCCTACCAAGACTCGAACCCAGGACCCGTATCGCTACCGTTGCACAAACCGGTTTCATTTGCGCCAGATCGTGTATTTAAGAAGATTATATTTTACATTTTCAAAGTTGTGTGTATGTTTTTAATGTAAACGATACTAACGCATTTGAGTTAATATTTGTACATCACTTTAATAGTGAAGAAATGATGGATGACTCTAAATGGATGACTCTTAACTTCTCTCATCAAGCTCTCAACAGCCTCTTTTTGTTATACCAGAGGAAACCGTTTAAAGATTAAACGACGGTTAACTCACTAAACACATAATCTATAATCTAAGATCACAGTGGTTTGTGTGTTTGTCTGTCTGCTCTTTTCCCCGCTCTTTGTCCATTGTATCAATAAAGTTACCATAGCAACGCGTTAACCGCAAGTACTTCGTCTACCGGACGCTAGATGGTGCTAACGGAAAAATATTTAATAATAGAAAAAATTTAAAGAATTTTGTCCACCCGTGCGAAGCCAGGTCGGGCCGCTAGTATTATATAAAAACATATATGTTACCTTTTCAATATACCAGCTGTTTCATTTACAAGTATGTACTGTAAGGTCAGTTCCATGCATTTGAGATTTAGTAAAGACTTACACATAAAAGTTGTTATCCGACTGCGCCAGAAGGAGAGTTTTATGTATGTGTAATTGTTTGGCACCCTTTGCGGCCTGAACGGCTCGATGGATTTTAGATTCAAAGGTGTCGTTAGATTCGTATTTACAGTGTGAGTAACACTGTCTATATCAATAAAAACTATAAAATATAAAAACAAAATGACGGAGTTTTGGCGTCAAATTCAAATGTTTCATACGCTCTGCAGCCTGAAAGGCTCGATGGATTTTAGCTTCAAAGGTGTTGTTAGATTCGTATTAATTGTGAAAGTTACACCAGGTATAAATTTTGAATCAAAACACAACATAAGCTTGGAATACCTCAACGCGGTGAAGGTGGTAAAATTTTAACTGGCTAAAACTCCCATAATAAAAAAAACGGTAATTTAAAAACTAAAGAATCCGACTGCGATTCTGTGTAATTTGTAAATTAAAGAACCTTAAAACAAGAAAGTCGTCATACCCGATAGCACTTGAGAATTGCCAAAGTTGCTAAGGCGATGCTTATAATCATCAAATCCATCCAAAAGATATCAATTTAGACCTTTATAGTCTTTAGGCGCTTTAAGAAGTTTAGTGCAAACGGGCAGTCGACTAATAGGGGTAGGTAAATTGTAGGAGAAGGAGCTCATTGCATTTTAATTAAAAATATTTTTAAATACAAGAAAAATTAAGGCAGACAACTTATTTTAGAAATGGAGGCTTATTGAATTGAGCTCACATACCTATTATTACATTGCAGACTAGCTGACCCGGCCACGCGTTGCCGTGACTCAGTTATTATAAAATAAAAGTAGCCTAAGTTACTCCTTATTGCATCAGCTACTTGACAATAAAAGTCCCGTCAATATCGGTCCAGCCGTTTCAGATATTAACCGGAACAAACAGACAGACAGACAGACAAAAATTGTAAAAATTGTTATTTTGGTGTATGTACCGTATTTAATATATATATATATATATATATATATATATATATATATATATATATATATATATATATTCATATGCATGTAGTAAAAAACGGTTATTTCAATATTACAAACAGACACTCCAATTTTATTTATATGTATAGATTACTCAAATCTACTGACTAGATGGTTGACTTTAACTTATTTAGAATAACTTATATCTACAATGCAGTAATTTATTGTATATTTTTATTGTCATTAAAAGATAATAACTTTATCATAGTATGAAATTATTGGTGCCATCTACACGGATATCAGGTTTAACTGGACTTTTAAGAGATTTTAACTTAAGAAGCAGATATTTTATACGCCATAATATCAGGATTATTTTTTTCATATTAGATATGAAAAGCTATAAATGATTAAAAAAAGTTATTTAACAGTTTGAGTTCAAATTCTTTTAATGTTAGTTCATACCTGGATTATTTATACTGGCATATGCAATTTTACTTTTAAATTATAAATACTATTTAAACCTTATTATAAAAAACATCTTTCAACAACCAAAATTTTTCTAGTAGTTTATACACACTCACTACCTTCGTTATCTCTACGCGAATTATGAACAAATTTTCAAATATGGATATTTAACCTCTGTTTTATGTATTTACTCTATGTTATCAGTATGACGATACACGCTTTACAGAGTTTTTGTTATATTCAATCGGAATCGGTTTTCGAATAACAAAGAAATACTTTTCAGAACCACACAGTTGCAAATTACAATATGAAAGGAATAAAATACTCTTTCCAACTTTCTCATATTTGTCAATGTTTTGTTACCATTACATGGATGGCATTTTGAATACAAGCAAAAGAAGAAAAAAGTTGTCTAAAAAGAAAGAAATGAAAAGATAATATGACTGGCGAATAGAGCGAACGGATTTCTGATTACATGGGCGAAGATTTATTTGAAGTCTATTAGAGCAATACATCTATACATATAAATAAAATTGGAGTGTCTGTTTGTAAAATTGAAATAACCATTTTTTACTATATGCATATGAATATATATACGGTACATACACCAAAATAACATGTTTTACAATTTTTGTCTGTTTATTCCGGCTAATCTCTGAAATGGTTGGACCGATTTTGACGAGACTTTTATTGGCAGGTAGCTGATGAAATAAGGAGTAACTTAGGTTACTTTTATTTTAGAAAAAATCTTTTATTATAGAAAAATAAAATTACTGTGCCACAGCAACGTGTGGCTGGGTCAGCTAGTATATAATATACAAGGCCATTTTATAAACACCATCCAAATTTATATATTATATTCTTTGAAGAAAATAACAAAACAAGATTTTTTTCTTTTAATATCACTCAGTACTAAAATATTAAGTTAAGCCTACACAAAGTTATCCGAGGAAAACTACCGATTGCTGTCACAGTCACGCTACGCACGGTGTTGTAGCAGATGATTACACGACCCCCGCCCCGCCCTCCCGTATTTCATTGATACATTACAATGATTTTCATAAGTTGCAAATTTAAACGAAAAAAAATAGGAACGTCAAATTGAAGAAGAGATAAGTTGATTTGTTCTTTGATTATAACAATATTAATCGATAACACTTTTAATAAATAAAAAATGAACATAAAAGTAAACCACACCTTAGGCACTTACGTCGCATTTTTTAAAATTTAATCAACTTATGTAGAATAATTGGTTGGAGTAAAGCAAAGGGTGTTTATTAACCACAGAATCTAAAAAAACACAGGGATCGCAAAGGCAATTCGAAAATCGCAAAAACAAATGCAGTGCCAAAACCTTAGTACCTACCTACCTAAGTTATTTTTGTCTATTTTACACGATAGGATAAAGAAATGTATAATTAATAGTTCTATATTTTTGTGAAAAATTTCACATGTCTTAGCCGCCCTGCACACATTTTGCTTTACTCCAACAAAATAATTAATTAAAAATCCAAACAAAATACACTTACATGAAGTTTGAAAACAATCACTACCTTAAAGTGTAGGTAATTTCTCTCTAAACAGTCTTGCACGTTTATGAACATTGTCTTTTATTGTATTACTTGTCACTTCGTTAAATGCACGGATTATATTTATATTAAGTTCTCGAGGCTTTGGGCCTTCTTCACATAAACCCGTCGTTCAATTTCGCCCTCGATTTCAATTGCAAGTGTGAACACATTTCGTTAGGTAGATAATTATGCGACGTAAATGCGTGAACGCAACATTGTACATCGCGGAAAGTCCGCGGCTGACTGATTTCATTGCGCCGATGTCGTTACAACTTGCGCGCGCAGCTCGGTGGGGCGCTTCGGGCGGTCGGTCGTTCAACTGTAAGTACCTATTTTGCCAGTAACCAGCTGTTGTAATAATTCGCTCGGACAAAATTTTTTTTAGCGGAAATTTTACCTACCAATTTTTTTTCATAAATGAAGTGTTTGAATGATATCTAATGCCTAGAAAAAATTTGGATGGTGTTTATAAAATAACCTTGTATAACTCCTCCAAACATATTAACCGATTTTATTATAATTTTCCATGTGTTTGATTGGGTCTCAGGATAGTTTTTTGATCAGAAAGAGGGCTCTGGAACTCATGCCCGCTAGTTAACTTATATAAAATGAAATTTGAAGTGAATAAGAGCAAAGAGTAAATTTTTCTTACATATCTACGTTTCCCTATCAAATATGTGCCGAAGCAAAAATAAAAAATGTATAAGTCGGCTTTACTATAATTACGATCATTTGGATGCACCAAAGTGCAAGTAAAAAAAAAAACATTATTAATAAAGTTACCTTTAGAAGCAAATTAAGACTTCATTGTAATGCCACATTCGCTATTGCGTAGAATTAATATGATTTCACTTACAATTCATTCGCTGATGTAAGTAAGATATTTTAAAACCACCCTTAGCATTTTCTTACAAACATAATTGTTCCAGGTTATAACCAACATCGAGAATGCTGCACCAAGCCCGCTGGCTAATGCTGCTCGTTGCAGCAGCCCTCGCGCTGCAGTCCCGAGGGGAAGGAGGCATTAGGCTACCAGACCAGCCACCGAGGGAAGAAACTGAAGGGAGGTCGTTGCAGTTCGGCAACGATGACAGGAGTCGATCAGTGAGTGATTTCTTTGGTTTTTTTTACCAACTACGTATGTTACGGAGTGGCAGAAATAATTCTACATTTCGATATTGAATACTAAGGTTAAATTATTTTACGGATATAAATGTTTGTTTTGTAAGCCGAGATAATAGAAATATATAAAATGTATTTGAATAGACATAGAAAACAACAATTTTGATATGTATTTTTAGATATATTTCATTTTAGCCTTACTTTTAAGACTTAAAGTAAGGCTTCTTTCTTTTTTTATTACAACTCTCAACACTATGAGAGTTGTAATAAAAAAAGAAGGAAAGAAAATGCTAGTTACAGTTTTAGTAAAAACCAATGCGAATTTTCGATCACCAGAGGACACTACAACCAAATCCAAATTCTTATTAAAAACACTTTAAATTTTTATATGTTTAATTACTTAACGTTACAATAGTATACAATATCGTTATATTTTTGTTATTGAAGCATTTAACTTCTAAATTATTAAATTACAAAAAAATATTTCTAGGAGAAAATCAACTTAAATAATGTATTATCTTCAATAATATACAAATAAGTATATAAACTATCATGATTCAGGAACACATCCCTTTACTCACCTATAATCATGCCCCTACCAGGACTCGATCCTTGTCAATATTGGCATTTATTCAGGACTAGCTGACCCAGCCACGCATTGCTGTAGCAGTGATATTATTTTTCTAAAATAAAAGATTTTTTCTAAAATAAAAGTAGCCTAAGTTACTCCTTATTACATCAGCTACCTGCCAATAAAAGTCCCGTCAAAATCGGTCCAGCCATTTCAGAGATTAGCCGGAACAAACAGACAGACAGACAAAAATTATGAAACATGTTATTTTGGTGTATGTACCGTATATATATTCATATGCATGTAGTAAAAAACGGTTATTTCAATATTACAAACAGACAGTCCAATTTTATTTATATGTACCTATAGATGAATACCATCGCACCAACAGTCTACTTTATATTGTTTTTCTTAAACTTCAGCCCCAAGCCCAAGGTCGTGGATTCCTCGACTGGTTGGGTTTCGGTGAAGACCAGGATCCCTACATTCAGCAGGCAACCCAGCAATGCATTAACGGAGACCTGGCTGACTGCTTCAAGGCACAGGCTCTTAGGTCTTTCGACGACTTCTTCGATAAACAAGCTTATCAGTAAGTTTATTTTTTTTTTATTATATTAACAATCTGTGGAACACATTATTAATATTCCCGTTAACATTTCGTGGTAAGATAAATGCTTGTATAAGATAAATTATTATAATAGAAAAATACTAGAAAAAATCGGCACGGGTCACAAGTGAATTCTCAGGCGGGAAACGAACCCACAACCTTTGGAAATCCGCTTCAATGCTCTCCCAATCGAGCTGCCGAGCCACGGAACACTCGTCGAAATCTTCTAGTATTTTTCTGATTTTATGCTGTTGGCCAGCGTTGTTTCATCAATGAGAGGAAATTCCCGCCTGTGAATTCACTTGTGCCCCGTGTCGATTTTTTCTAGTATTTTTCTATTATAATAATTTATCTTATAAGATCGCATTGAGAAATGCATAAAATATATAAAAATTATAAAAATAAATGTTTGTGTTTTATGAGTGAGTCCAAGACTGTATGTAGTATTAGATATCACATATATTATTTTATATTTTTTATATATTTTATGCATTTTTGCAATGCGATCTTATAAGATTAATTATTATAATAGAAAAATACTAGAAAAAGTCGACTTGGGTCACAAGTGAATTCTCAGGCGGGAATCGAACCCGCAACCTTTGGAAATCCGATCCAATGCTCCCCCATTCTCTCCCATGCGATTCCCTCCTGAGAATTCACTTGTGACCGAGTCGACTTTTTCTAGTATTTTTCTATTATGATAATTTAACATACATTGTTGTGAATCCAAGTTAAGTAGCTTAGGCACTTGTTTTATGGAATTTGGAAACAATGACGACACTTAAACACCCAGACCCTAGCTAATATACAAAAGTTCGTTTGCTACATTGACTAACCGGGTATCGAACGTGGGACCTCTGAGTGGCATTACTATGAAAACCGGAACCAGACGGTAAGTTGTCCGTATATCGGCGAGCATCGAACTCAGGTCCCTTGAGATGAAGCTGACATCTCTACTGATTGGCTACAGCCCTCTTTATTAATTTTCTTTTGTCTCAATCAAAAGCGAAAATAAGTTAGAAGGAATGACAATATTAATATAGCGAGCAGAACGATTCGAACTTAATTAAATATTGTAAAAGCAATTAGCTCGATACAAAATGTCTAATATTTTAGTAGCTTTCGAAAACAGTTCTAATATTAGCGAAATTGGAGGGCTTTCATTTACGAGTATAAGGAAAATTAGTTTCCTAAAATCACTTAAGTATAAAATTATTTGATAGAATCAAATGTCACTTGGCGGAAGTCCACTTCCATTTAACAAAACAAAATTATCTAGCTTACTTCCGCAAAAAAAAGCAAACAAATACAGATACCGCAGACACGACAAAAAACGTCACATCTTGGTGAGAGTTATAAAAAGGTCAAAGGGAAAATGTTCCTACGGACTAGGAGATGTTTTACCCGGGGACGGTGGTCATAATTTTTTGCCCGGGACAACTTGGTCACCCTTAAGAGAGAGAGGGAGTTGATGACAGCCCCTTACAGCCGGCTATAGCATAATATATCACTGTTATAAAACACTATGTGCGGTTGGATTGTACCCGAAAAGGGTCATATGCCTCCATCAGAAAAGACTGCCCTTCTACAGAGCGACGGCGCGTCAAACAATTTTAAGCTTCATAAAACAAGAGGTTTATTTTTGGGTAGATGAATTGCTCTTCATAACAAAGTTCCATACAATGTCAAATTACCTTTTAAAAAGTTTTAAAATGTTGTTAAAAACACACTCATGAATAAAGGCAACTAAATAATTGGTCATCATTTAAAATACAGAAACTCGTGAAGTTAGGTCTTGCTTCTAATTTATTTCTAGTTAATTACTTGTAAAATTATGACACTACTGTATTCTTTTATTGTACTAGTATATTTTTCTTTTACGTCTTATTAGTACAAAGAAAAGTTTTTTTTTAAATTGGTTTTAAGTAAAAAAACAACCCTTGCCAAGCGTCTTAAGGCTTTTTGGGTACAGTCTTCGAAGCCAAGGCGATCTTAATTATTGACGTTCAATACACGCATCGTGAATTCTCATATTGAATAAGCATTTTATCTTTTATCTTATGATGATTGAGTTATGTACACTCGAGAGCAATGAATCCGGGTCACTTAAAGAATCCTAAAAATCTCGGAAACTAAAAATGCTAGGTTAATGCAATAAATTGTATTTAATAGACAATGTAATACTCCATAAATGAAGGTATTAAAACTTCTTAGTTATTGTAAAGTTATATCATAAAAAAATCAAATTTGAAAAAGGGCCACTTTCGAAGATGGAACTACGAAATTACAGCATTTGGTTTTGCTTTTGTTTGTAATCTGTCATTTATGTGGTTACATAAACCATGTTGATAGTGCTCTATATTCATTATTCAAGCTGAAATTATGTCGCTTACGCCTGAAGAATGCACCAGAATACTTACAATGCTGGAAACCGGCCGGAGTCAGCGCGATACAGCCAGGACTGTCGGTGTGTCGCTGTCAACAGTACAAAGAGTTCTCCGACGTTACGAAGAAACTGGTTCTAACCTACGCAGACCAGGAACGGGCAGAACCAGGTGTACCATAGCACGATAAGACCGATACTTGGTGAACACCATGCTTCGAAATCGCTTTCTCACAGGAACTGAACTCACCAATCAGTTTCGACGCCTCGGAGGAAGTAACCCAAGTGCATGGACAGTAAGACGTCGGCTTGCTGAATCTAACTTAAAACCCCTTAGACCTGCAAACGGCCCTAAACTGGAGCGTGGGCATCGTATTTCAAGACTAAGATATGCCCAGAGCCACGTAAATTGGAGTATTGAAGATTGGTCAAAAGTTATGTTCTCCGACGAATCAAAATTTATGCTCTACAAGCACGATGGAAGACACAGAGTGTATCGAAGACCAGGGGAAAGATTCAAGCAAGCATGCATCGAAGAAAAAGTAGCCTACGGTGGTGGGTCTGTACTTGTGTGGGCCGGAATTTCTTCTGAAAGTCGCACAGAGCTGGTGATCATAGAAAACGGCTCTTTAACTAGCGTAAGATATGTGGAAGAAATCCTCAATGATCACGTTGGTCCATTTATGGTCAATTTAGGTGAGGATGCTATATTCATGCATGACAATGCCCGACCTCATACAGGTAGGATTGTGAATGACTACCTTCAAGAGATGATCATTACTCGTATGGAGTGGCCAGCGCGCAGCCCGGATATCAACCCGATCGAGCATGCTTGGGACGAGCTAGGCAGATGCGTAAAACAACGAAACCCTCCCCCAATCACGCTTCGTGAGCTCAAAATTGCTCTCACAGAGGAATGGGAGAATATTCCCCAAAATCGTATAAGGAACTTAGTGTACAGCATGCCAAACCGCGTAAACGCAGTAATGGAAGCACGAGGAGGCAATACGAAGTATTAAAATTCAAGAAAATCGTAATAAAGTTCAAACATTTCATGTTTCCTATTTTTGTTTTAAGGAGAGATCAGCAGTTTTTTTCTTTATGTAATTTTGTGTTAATAAAATGTATGGTGACTCATATTTTTTTTACTTTCATTTAAGGAGTATTACATTGTCTATTAAATACAATTTATTGCATTAACCTATCATTTTTAGTTTCCGAGATTTTTAACATTCTTTAAGTGACCCGGATTCATTGCTCTCGAGTGTATATATATATAGAACTAAATCATATATATATAGTATATCATGTTTTAGAAACTGCGCGTATACACGATTTAGGTTTCCATGACCGTTTTAAAGCTAGCATCGTCTGTGATATAAAATGCCAATCCTGCTCCAGCGATGCGGCGGTGTGTAGATAACATTAAATGAAGTGAAATGAAATTTTGGCAATGAATGACGAAAATTCAATTGCATTTGGTAATTCGAAATGTTAGTCATCTTGTCTGAAACCTATAACATCACTTTCACTAGTGCTCGCCGAAATGAGAGTCGAATTGATTGAATAAGTCTCTATCAAATACGAGCTTTTTATCGGTTAATATATTGTTGTAAATTTACTAATGATTACTACCATACCGGACTATTGAGGAAAACTGAATTTTTTACTTCTCCAAGAAGATTATTGCCTATAACTAGACTTAAAATAATTAACTTCAGCAATATAACCCCGTCATTCATTGCTTAATTACTCTCCGTCCAAAGTTGTCGGGTAAAGATCGTTCAAAGCAATAAAACCATCTATTGTAGTACCCGGTATTGCGTCTTTAATTTATACTTACTTTGTGTGTAAAAGATTTCATTCATTAATAACATAATAATAACTGCCGCGTATATGTCTAACATTTTCTTATAAGCGCCGGCCGGTGTTTTATGGCGGGTGGCGACAGTGCTGCCAATCCCTAAACTCATTAAGGAAAATGTCTGTCCACAGATGATAAACACGTAATCAAAGAGAAAATTAACAATCATGAAAAAGAGTGAAAGCACTCTTTTTTCGTAATGCCATTTTGCGTGTATTTTGTGGTAACTGGCTTTGTAAAAGCGACATCTGCATTATTTTCTCGAGAACAAACTGTACTTATTAAGCAAATATAACAGCCATATTGAAAAATACACATATTAAACCGTTTTGGAACTTTTATAAGTAAATTATGAATCGCACAATATTCTTTATAAAGTCCTGAATGTCTCACTTTTAAAGCCGGTTATCGTGGTCAAATCAACAACAAAAAAAAACGCAAGAGCAATTTCTTTCACCGCATAACTTAGTTTAAGCCAACAATTGCCAGAAGATAAAAGATGGCTTAAATATTACAAATGAGATAATATTTTTACTTATTTCACAACACAAAGATTAATCAAAGAAAACCTACTCTTTTAATTTGCTGAAAAGAAACATATATTTACATAATATGTAGAGCCATCTAGTGTATTTTTTACAACTGGCAATAAGGTAAAAAGTTTTCTTTAGATTTATTTTATTCTTTAAATTATAAAAAAACGGGGATTTTTTTATAACAATATTTTCACGTAAGGGGCTATATCCCTCACCTTATACTCTAAGAGATTGTAAGAAGAGAATAGGACCTCAATGGTAGAGCAGCTCACTTACCGGTTTTAATGGTAAAGCCACTCCAAATTCGATCCCTGACCGGGACAATGTATAATACGAATTTTCGGTTCATTAGCACGAGTTTGGGTGTTGTGGTACCGTAGCTGTTTCTGAATACCATAACACAATTGCTTTAGGTACTTAAATTAGGTTCAGAGCAGCATTTTTTTATTTACTTTATATTAAAAGTTATTCTTATATATTCCAGACTCTCTGCGAACGCTCTCCTGGTTAAAGTAGAGTCTCAAGCAAGGGCTCTGGCACATGAACCCGCTACTCTCAGCTCGCAGCCCCGTAGCGAAGACTCCGATTGGGATGCCCTGGTCAAATACGGCATGAGGAAAATTGAAAGGTAAGCATTTGTTTATATTATGTTAATTCTCATACGTTACTCGATGGGTCTGTCAAGGTCTTCGTGACTCAGCTGTAAGAATACTCGCCTGGATAGCAAGCCTGGCAAATGAGACAATTTGATTTTTTTTTAGTTATATTTTTTTTAGATAGAAATATAGCAGGTTAATGCTAAAATAACAAGAAATGTTATTAGTTTTTTTATGTTTTCTTATATGAAAAGGTTAGATTACCGTTAGGGCAAATCGTATCAAATACGAGATTTGTTCAATGTTTGTAAAAATATAAACTTAATCGTGGAGCCAACGACATCTCATAATAAAAGAGCAACAACATTTATTGAGAGTATCAAATCGAAACGAGGATACAAGATTGGTTAACTCAACAGTATTAGATTTGTGAATGTATAGATAAAAGAAAACAAGATTTTTTTTACTAGTCATCCAGTGTAGTTAACCGTATAATTGTACAGAGTATTGCGAATTCTGTGCTAGAAGAAAATACTATTATTTAAGACATTCAAACATTAATTGTTAGGACAAAGATCAACACTACAGAATATATATCTATATATTTTGGTGTGTGTGTGTGTGATATAAAAAGGTATTGAAAAAAATACTTTAAGTTCCTCTTTTATAATCTATGATTAAGCACCAATTTTATTTTAAAAATGGAATTGATTTTTTTTGAAATTATTCCACATGTAGGTATATTAATTTTAACATTCTGACTTTGTGAAACAGGCGCTAAGAATAAAAACTGCACTTTCCACTATCTGCGCGGCTGCATGAATCACTTCACTATTGAGACTAAATATTATCTATCGAAAAACGAAAAACATACATTTGCGAAATGCAGACATTCACACTTAAATAAAAGCTTGCCAATTTTGCAAATAACCGCGTCATCCACAACACTAATATAATATCGAGTAGTTTTTAATTGTTCACATACATTTTTAGCACAATTAATAAAATCTTCGCTTCTCGATCTTGCAACTGAGCTGTTGTAATTTAATATTGTGCCAACTGTTTCAACATTAATCAAGTGAAGTCTGTACAGTGCTTTTGTCAGCACAAATAAACTGCCTTTTCAATGTGCCCGTTCGCGTTAAACTATTTTATTGCACATTACTATAAAAACAATGGAATCCTTATTCAAATTTTTTACCAATAAAAAAATACCATTTTTTTACATATACACAAATTAGTAAGTTTATTAGTAAGCACAGGCTTGTGTTTTGAATACTAGGGTAACTGCACTGCCGTAACACAGTTTATACTATACTAGCTAACCCGGCCACGCGTTGTTGGTATAACCCGACCATGCGTTGCTATGGTAACGTTAATTGATTATAAAAACTGTTATTCTTAGGCTTATGGTAACTATATATGGTAGAGATGTCGACTGCTTAAATGAGTCTTCGCCAGCGCGGTACAGGGGTGTGGGGGTACGGCGACAACGCTTGCTTCTAGCTAGTACTAATTAAAATAGGCTTACAATTACCTTAGCTTTGTATTCACAACGATTTTGTTATGTTAAAATATGATCTTTGGAAAGTTATACCTATAATCAGATTGATAAATTGGTTTGCGTATTAATAAGAACATTAAATATTATTTATAAAAAGTACTTCAGTTTATACCCACTAGCTGTCATCAATATTTTGAAAACACATTTTTAACTGTGACTGTGAATCAAGGAATGAGTAAGTTTAACCCTCTTTATAACAACTTACTAGGTTACATATATAAACATTCTAATATCTATACTATACTCGCTACCATTGCACTAAAATCTCCTTATATATATGTTTTGTTATGTGAGGATTGTTACATAAAAACAAGTAACCAAAATCTATATCCCCCAGAAATTATACGTCAAAATCAAAGGCAATACAAAGTAATTATTCCTGAAAACTGGGCCTTTATAAATAATTCTTACTATCATTAAATACAAAATCCATTTTGATTAAACCGGAAGGTTGAAAGTACTGCCGTGTATTTGTCAGTTGTTTATTCAGAAAGGCTATTAAAATTTTTGATTGAATTCTAATGTTGGGTATTACTGTGATCATTTTGTAATCGCCCTCAGATTTAGAATATTCGATATCTTCATTTAAGAAACATTTTAAGCTTTACCTAATGAAACTATTTTTAATTTGCGTTAAACCGGTCACTAATACGGTGATAAAAGTTGCTGGCCGGTTGTATGTTTTCGTCATCTTTATTTTTTATCGGTCTTTATTTAATTAAATGTAATAATGAATTTTAACTTAATACGATTTTATTGACATTTTTTATTATTACAATTTATAGCTACACAACATCGTAACGCTATCAATCTCAATATTTCATATTTAGATAAATTTTGGTTTATCTAGAGTAGGTATTAATTTTAAATCAGTTCATCAATCTATTGTTAATATTTTGTTATTAGAATTTAACTGATGCTTTAAGTTATATTGGATATTTATTATCTCGACATAAATATGTATAAGAGATAGTTTAAAAGACATTTTAGTAGTATTTATTAAATTATTTACCTAATTATAAATTAAATGATTTTCTATTAAATTTCTACCCTTTTGCATGCTAAAATATTCAGCGAAACATGTTGAATTTTCCGACATTGTACGGTGTTCTTAGAAAAATGATTTATAAAACCACGCCAACGTGAGTCCGGAGTAGCCAACGCTTGCTCTCATCTAAAATGGGTACTTTATTCCATTATCAAATACGAACTTAAAATAAACTTCATACTACGTCTATTTATATTTGAGATCAAAAAAGGCTATTTTCATGAGAAAGCTCTTTAGTACTATTTACGTTATTTTTTCTTTATCCAATATAATTAATGCAGATAAAAGCGTAATAAAAATTGAGTTGTAATAAAATTTTGTTATTTTTATATTACCTTGAGAGAAATGGCAAAACGTTTCATATTTCACACTAATTCCTGGAATAATCATTTTCTTACGATTTCTTTTTATAATTAATCACTTTGTATGTTTTTTTTTTAAGAAAGATAAAATTTTATTGTCATCTTTTTCTTTTGATGTAATATTCAAAGTAAACATTATAGATTAATATTTTTTTTTGTTTAGTTCTTTATATTAAAATCATTAACGAAACGGGAAAAAACAAGTATATAATTTTTATAAAAATATTTTTTTTTTGTTTGTTTATTCGTAATTTATTACGATAGATCTGTGCCAAGTGCCATGTACTTACGCGAAGCATAGAACAATTATTATAAGTGTTTTTTTTTAATTCCCTAAGGCCAGCATAGTGGATGCAAGCAACGCTTAAGTCTATGAGTGAAGGAGGGTGTTTCTTTGGCTTTAAATGACTCACATTTATCCACATAACCCAAAATATAATGTGGGAACAGCCGTGATACCTACTACTCCAAACAAAATATCGTATTATTCATTTCTATGATTCAACATTATTCAAAAATTATCAGCAACAATTTACAATCGTCCAAAAATCGAGCAAATGGCATGCCATTAATTATCAATCACAATATCAAATAAATACCTAAGTATTGTCTAATTTTAAGATTATCTCTCTTTCTCTCAAAAATAGAATAAATACTATGAATACCTACTTCTTTCTTATACATCATTCAATTTCTACTAATGTATCCATTATACACAAGAAAATATGTAGCACTATTTCCATCTTTCCTATTTAGACAAAAAAGCTATTTTAAATTGCAAACAATATTTCCAAGATTATTCCTACTGCGGCAGCAACGTGCCGAGTACCAAACTAGTAACAGTTTAACATTTAAACTAACATTTTAGTTTAAAATACTGAATTTACATTCGGGGGACTTAAGTTCCCGGCAAAAGTATGTGAGTCTTCGTAAATAGAAACTTGTTAACACATGGTTTAAAATAAATATCGCTTTGGCAAATTAAGTAAGTTAACGTATGTTATTTTTGACATAGCTCATGCGCTGACATTGTTTGCTTTTTATAAGAATTGAGTTTTTGAAAACGACTGGGTATTGTAGTACCATCATTGTTTTCCGAATACCATAACAGAAGTTCTTAAGCTGCTTAACTTTATTATTATTTTTATTTATTTATTACTAGATGGCGTTGAAGTAGCTAGATTTTGAGATTTCTTACCAAACATTTTTTTTTAATTTTTTTTTCAACAAAAAGTATCCTATGTTACTTCTAAAACCTCCAAGAATATATGTACGAAGTTTCATGATGATCGGTTTAGTAGTTTTTGCGTGAAAGCATAACAAACAAACTTACATTCACATTTATAATATTAGTAGGGATTCGCATATACCCTTCGGGCTACACGTCTTAAAAACTTTAGTGAACCTTACCTTCTTAAAATCAAAAACCTTAGTTTTAAGTAGGCATATTATTTTTTATCTGTGACCTCTTTATCTTAGTTAAAAAAGTTTATTTTATTCAGGTTCCTGAGATCTACTGCTATGGAGTTTCAATTGGATGACGAAGTGACTTCGAATGGAGTTATCGCTCCGAGATTCCTTGACGAAATTGCTGATGAAGTAGATATCATCGAAGATAAGAAGGCGCCACCTTTCCGTAAGTATAATTCCTTTAATCTTTATTTAAGGGACGCTGAGTAATCATTAAAATTACTTTGAGTCGGCAGTTAGTCTTATAATTAGTTAAATTTGCGTTAAGTTTGAAACTCGATTTATCAGCCCCTACCGGTGGATAATTTGCCAGTAAGGGTCCAAGACTCCCAACAGCGCAAGCGCAATGTTATCCCTCAAACCTTAAGTAATATTTTATCCCGGACAAGACATATCAACCCTTTTTTCAAAACATTTTTATGAAATTCATTGACATCCACACAAAATGACTGTTAAACTTGAGTGTTACAAGACCAAATATAATACACATACGGATAATAAACCCTGCGTTTAAGGAGTATGATTTTTTTTTTATTTTTAAACATGGAACGAATGTTCTTTTTTCAAAATATTTTTTACTTTAAACTTTTCGTTATCCGGATAGGTACTCTTTCAATTAAGCAAGCTACCAAGACCTAAATAGACATCTTGAATATTTTAAAGTATTTCTTATGCCATGTGCCAGTGCCATCTCTTATCCATACTTCAATACTTACTATTTTTTTAAGTGCAAAAAATTCTACCTGCTTTCAAGACGAAAAAGCTAAACTATTTTTTATTAATGTTAGTGAATTTAAATGATTTCTGAAACATGGCGGTTTCTTTTCCCGTGGGAAGAATTGGACTTTTTCTCGGAAATTTTAGTAAGCGCTATAACCTAATTTCATGTAAAGAAAAACAGGACCAGTTTATTGTTGGCATTTCATATTTTCAAAGTGTCTCAATTGCATAATGATACTACAGCCAGGATAATAATATTTATGACCTTACTGTAGTATGTAAAAAAAACATCTAAATTGCTATTTTTCATCTATACATATAAATAAAATTGGAGTGTCTGTTTGTAATATTGAAATAACCGTATTTTACTACATGCATATGAATATATATACGGTACATACACCAAAATAACATTCTTTACAATTTTTGTCTGTCTGTCTGTCTGTTTGTTCCGGCTAATCTGTGAAATAGCTGGACCGATTTTGACGAGACTTTTATTGGCAGGTAGCTGATGTAATAAGGAGTAACTTAGGCTACTTTTACTTTAGAAAAATTCTTTTATTTTACCACGTTTTTCTTATCTCACTTTTCTTATTTGTTTGTCTGTCCGGGCAAAATCTTGCAACTTAAATTTGAGGCACTTTCCGATAAGCTAGAAAGCTGAAACTTTCAGGATAGTTCAGAACCCGATGACAATGCACTCTAAAGCAACTTTCAACTTTCCAGATGCACTTTCAGGTCCACTTTCGGCAACTTTCACTTTTGTATGGGGCTTATCCGATTGTTGCGTAACACATGGTTACTTCGTTGAGTTAATAATTAAAAAGAATAAAATAATTATACTAGATTTAAAAAATCTAAAAATCCCACGTTTTTAAATGTCCTAAAAAGAATAAAATAACCCTGCGGGGCAAAGCGAGGGGCCACTCAAAACGTGGGGGCGCATCTTTACAATAATCGGCATCAATGCATGTCATTCATCTCTTTAAAATCTCTTGTTAGTAATATGCGCCCCCACGTTTTGAGTGGCCCCTCGCTTTGCCCCGCAGGGTTATTTTATTCTTTTTAGGACATTGAAAAACGTGGGATTTTTAGATTTTTTAAATCTAGTATAATTTAGAAAAATAAAATTACTGTGCCACTGCAACGCGTGGCTGGGTCAGCTAGTAATATATAAAATTGTTTCTTTCTTAAACTTACGTGGCTTTCACACATTTAATTCAAACTAACAAAACTTAAAAAGAAATAGGAATAAAAGCGTCGTTTATTCCGTAAAAGTGGTTATCTTTAACTATTTTCATACTTTTATTGTTTAATTAAAATTAATCTGCCTTTGATATTGCCGCCGCGCATGTTCAAACATACCTATAGTACATTGTTATTATTGAGTTTTTCTCAACATATAGATAAACATATATGTTAAGGTAATTGCTAAATAAAAGAGTGAAAAATCTTCAAAAGGCCTCAACATACACACTACAAAAACACACAGGAAATGTATTAGCCAAAACAGTTCACCTTTAGACATCCATCCCATTATTACGAGTGCGCCTACTTATGTAGCCAACGATCCAACTCCTCTCCACACATATCTCAGCCATTTGAAAAATAGTATACCTATAGTTAAAAGAATCTCTCGAGGAGCTCGAATAACCGTTGCTACCCATTTGTCACAATTAATGCAGAAATGTTACTTAAGCAATTGTACTCAAGACTGGCAGAACCTATTTTTATTTTCATACAGCACACTACATATATCAAAAACTGATGAACCGAATTTATCCTTGACACAAAAGATTAAGAATAACTGTGCTGTAAGCTCCTCGCCTTCTCCCGGACCTCTAATCAAACATGATGCCCCTCGTAATCGCAACATACTCATCGAAAGCAAAATCTGTGACGGAGATCTCAAAGGTGCCGCTCGCCTTTTGTTCTCCAACGACGTGCTATCACCAGATACCCCTGACACCCTTCAGGCCTTACGGACAAAACATCCTCCAGCTCCAGTTAACCTATTTTTTCTCGACCCACCAACAGCAGGGCACGCATGCCTTCAAATTCAAAACAAAGATGTTACGGTTGCCATTTTATCTTTTAAACCAGGTTCGGCTGCAGGTTTGGATGGAATCTCACCCCAACATTTGAAAGATTTAACTTCGCATTCTGTGGGTGATGCAGGCGAGCAACTTGTTAATTCGATCACTAAATTAATCAACTTTATGTATTCCGGTAATGTCAATCCAGAAATTGTCCCCATTCTTTTCGGCGCGAACCTCATTGCCCTCACCAAAAAGGACGGAGGGGTGAGACCAATTGCTGTTGGATCTACACTACGACGTCTGGCCTCCAAAATTGCTGTTCGATATATTTTACCAAAATTAAATTCGGAATTCGCACCCGTACAGTTAGGCTTCGGTGTAAAAGGAGGGTGTGAGGCAGCCGTCCATGCCCTACGCTCTTTCCTCACTTACGGACAGCCTGACGTCTTGCTCAAAATTGATGTCAAAAATGCATTTAATTCGGTAAATAGGGATACCCTGCTGTCGGAAATAAAACAACACATACCGGAAATGTACAATTATCTTCTTCTTAGTTACGCTGACCCAACAAAATTGTTATATCGTTCTAATGAAATGTCCTCAGAAGTAGTTTGTCAACAGGGTGACCCCTTGGGCCTGCAATTTTTAGTTTGGCTATTAATCCGATAATCAAAAATTTAAATTCTAAATTCAACGTTTGGTATTTGGACGACGGAACCCTAGGAGGTGATGTGGACACTGTGTTTTCGGACCTTTTTTTTATCAAAAATAAATTTGAAGCCATTGGTTTGGAGCTTAATTTTAGCAAATACGAACTTTTTATAAATAACTGCGACCTAAATTTAAACGATGTAAAACAAAAATTTAATATTTTGGCTCCAAATATTAAAATAGTTAACAGTAATTCCCTTTACCTTTTAGGTTCTCCAATCTTTGATGACTCTATTTCTGAATATATTAATAATTCAATTACTAAATTTCAGAATTCTGCTTACCGTCTCCTTGAAATTAGCCCACATTATGCACTTTGCATCTTAAAATTCTGTCTTTTCGTCCCAAAATCTACGTATGTGCTCCGTTGCTGCTCCTTTTGGAATCACCCAGATCTTTTGACACAAGTAGACGATTTAATCAAAATGAGCTTAGAATCGATTCTTAATATACAGCTGAACGAGCAATCTTGGACCCAAGCATCCCTACCCATCCGTTATGGTGGTTTAGGGATTCGCAAAATTTCCTGTGTCGCTTTACCAGCCTTCCTATCTTCTGTCCATAGTTCAGCAAATCTCATAAGTAAAATTTTAAGGGCATTCCCTTCAAACTTTGAGATTGCTGGGTTGGAAGAAGCTAGAAACGCTTTCTCAATTGAATGCCCAGGTCAAAATTTTCCAGTTTCTCCAAATTCACAAAGGAGCTGGGACGACATAAACTGTAAATTGACTTTTGACAATCTTTTGGGCTGTAGTACAGGTTCGGCGCGTGCTAGGCTTTTGGCCGTGGGTGCGCATGAGGCCGGTTACTGGCTTCACGCGTACCCTTTGTCAAATACAGGAACATTTCTTGAGCCTGACACGCTCCGAATCGCAACCTGTCTACGGCTTGGGGTTCCGGTCTGCGCTCCTCATAAATGTTCCTGTGGCAGTGATGTCGACAAGCTAGGACATCACGGACTGTCATGCCAAAAAAGTGCAGGCCGCTTCTCGAGACATGCCGCACTTAACGATATCATACGCCGGTCCCTTGCCACCGTCAACGTGCCAAGTCTACATGAGCCGACTGGAATTGCAAGAGACGATGGCAAGAGACCGGACGGTATGAGTTTGATTCCATGGAAGATGGGCCGGGTGCTGGTATGGGATGCAACCTGTTCAGACACGCTGGCCCCTTCCCATCTACATGGAACCAACATCAGAGCTGGTGCGGCATGTGAAGCGGCTGAAAAAGCTAAAGCATGCAAATACAGGGGTCTAGGCTCCGAATATGATTTTGTCCCATTCGGTGTCGAGACCCCTTGGTCCGTGGGGTCCTAGCGCAATTTCGCTTTTTAAGGAAATATCAAAAAGGTTAGTCGTCATCACAGGAGACCGAAGAGCTGGCCGCTACCTCGGACAAAGAATAAGTTTAGCTATTCAAAGGGGGAACGCTGCCAGTATCTTTGGAACCTTGCCTAAAGGGACTCCTTTTAGTTATATATTTTAGATATAATATTATATTTTTAAGGTTTTTAGTTTTTAGATTTAGACTTAGTAATTTTAAGACAATATAATATTTTTTAAAGTTAAAAATTATAATAAAAGAGACTCGTAAACGTTAAAATAATATTTTTTCCACATTTACTTCCAGCTCATCATCATTTCTTTTTGACAAATTTACATTCTACATATGAATAAAATTAAGGTAATTTCCTTCCAACCCAAGATTTTACATATTATACAGACCTCCTTGGCAGTTTTAACTCGATTACTTGTTTATTTACTTGGCTGTTTTTGTTATTTGTTGTGTTGATTTTTTGTGAATGTAGGTAACATCCCTATTAATATTATAAATATGAATGTAAGTTTGTTTGTTATGCTTTCACGAAAAACTAGTAAACCGATCATCATGAAACTTTGTACATATATTCTTGGAGGTATTAGAAGTAACATAGAACACATTTTATTGAAAAAAAATTATTTAAAAAAATTGTTTATCAAGAAATCTCAAAATCTAGCTACTTCAACGCCATCTAGTAATAAATAAATAAAAATAATAAATGAATACTCGTTATCTATAAAAATAATATATCCAAGTTAAGCAGCTTAAGAACTACTGTTATGGTATTCGGAAAATACTTTTTATTGAAAAAAAAAAAATTAAAAAAATTGTTTCTCAAGAAATCTCAAAATTCGGGCAAAGCCGCGGGTAAAAGCTAGTGTATAATAATTGTTTACTATTTTGGAAATTTTAAAACAAATATTATAAAAAATACAACAGAAAGATCTCATTAATTATATTGCACGTAATTTTTTTACAATAAAGCTTAAGATACCGTGACGAAAAATCCACTTTTAGTGGCTTTTTCTATGCGATTTGTGGCTCACGAAATTTCTTTAAACATAACATAGGAAAAATCTTTAACAACTGAAAAAATCTTATGAACTATCATAATTTTAATTTTATAACAAGTTCATACGATGAATTTGCTTATAGTTTTATAGAGTACGCATTTATTTGCATGATATCTTAATGAGAAGAGAAACCTAAAGGGATATTTTAAAATAAATATTTCTTTTAATTTAGTTTATAATATTGTGTATACATAAGAAAATATATTAAGCAAGACAAATGTAGAATTCTTTATAATATACATAGCTTTTACCTGCGGTCTCACTCTCTTTTATGCAAACTACCGATTAAAAGGTACATTTTTATTTCTCGGGAACAAAACTTTTTTCTGGATGAAATGTATCCTATATCCTTTTCTGTACCTATGATAAAGTGTATGCATAATTTTATGATAATCGGTTTGATAGTTAAAGCGTGAAAGTGTTACAAACAAACTCGCTTTCGTATTTATAATATTAGTTAAATGTAATGAAAGGGTTGAGGGTTGAAGTTCAGAATACGATTCATAATATTGACCACAACACGTTATTAAAGGTTACTAGAAATGAATTTGCTAGAAGAATAAATTTGTGTTTTCAAGAGAATGGAGCCCATTTCGAGCAACTAATTAGTTTACCATTTCATGTAAATAAATAAAATAATTAAGGGTTTCATGGCTTTCCTTTCATTTAATTTATCAAGTTTTATACAGAGATTTCGTCTTAATAATTGATCCTAACGATCGATACAATAAAATTACAAGTGTAATTTTTACAGATTTTAGTTGGTTTGACTCCCGGGTGTGGCAAGCGAATTTTCGAAAACCTTTGAAAGTAGTTATCTTTCTTTTCAAAAATAAAGGAATGTTTCCTTTGAGTAAAATTATCTATCTACAGTATTAAGAGTACTTTCCCTTCAGGTAGCATTATGAAATTCCACCCTGTATATTATACATTGACACATCAAAGAACAGTTAACGCAATTGACTTGAGTCTAATGATATTTCAATTTCGAAATTTTACTTTCTTATATTTGCTCGTGTTTGTGTGTTGAAGGTATAATCCCCGGCATTTAAGTTGAACATGATTTTGAAATCACGTGACATGCGCAGTAGCAAGTTTAGGTACGTGATTTCAAAATCATGTTCAACTTAAATGCCGGGAACTATACTGTTGCAGTCGTAGTATCTGAATTCCATAATACAAGTGCTTTAGTCATTTAACTTGTTTTCAAAGCAATGTATGTAATGATGTCTTATAATTATTTTTTATGTCTCCAGGTCGCCATAAGCTGAAAAAGCTCATCATCCCCATGCTGTTGATCCTGAAGCTGTTCAAGCTGAAGTTACTATTATTCCTGCCCCTGATTCTCGGCTTGGCCAGCTTCAAAAAGTTCCTTGGATTCATGGCGCTTATTATACCAGGTAAGGAATATTATTCGCGTTTTGAACAATAGTTTCATTTTATGCTTCTCACTTTAAAGATATACTCTACAGAATACAACGAGTGGTTGGCTAAGACATAACATCATACATCACCGGCTTAATACCACTCCTGTTGGACCATTTTTTTGGACCTAACGAAAAATTTTTTATGGATACGACTGGTAATGCACTGGGAATAAATCTTTATGCATTAATCATTGCCTGATCCGAAGGCAGAGATTGTTAAACGATGCTTCAATAAAAAAATATTAAAGAAAATCAATGATTTTGTAGAGTTCGTAATATTTGCAAACAATAAATATTTTTGCGACTGTTAAGCTTATCTGTGACCGATAAATTATACCAATAAAATAACTGAGCATAACTTTGAACAATGGTTTCTTTGCCATCAAATCTCCATAGATAGGGTTTTTTGAAGTTATATTTCTTTGGCGCATTGAGGGTGAAATTTTTCATGTATTGAAAGTTACGCACGAAGCATGCAACGAAAAAGTGACACCATGAAGTTAGCTGTTAAAGTGAATAGGCTAACTTCAAGATATCTCATTGAAAAATTAAATAAAAGAATTATAACTTCTTCCGCATATATATAAGTACAAGCACGTACGTTTTTAAAGTTTAATATATTTACAAATCACGACATTTTCCCGTATGGGAGGTAGAGATTGCAGATTTCTACATTCTAAGATCCTAAACATACATTTCTTGCTTATCCAAATATCATCACTATCACTAGTTCATCATTTAAAGGTGCTTTTGATCTGGCCTTTTTTCAGGACATTTCCCATATCGTCGCTGAAAGTTAGCTGAAGTTTTATTTTATCTTATTATTTTGTGCTCCGCAGGAGTAATCGGCTACTTCAAGTTCTGCAAACCTAACATCAGTTCTCCGTTCTCTTCGAGCCACTATACTGGTCCACAATACTCTCCTGCTGGTATTGGACTAGGGCCATACAGAGAAGGGCATGCCCCCGCACAATATGAACACTACGACGGTTATATTGTAAGTATTTTCTATATTTCCTTTGACAACTCATATTATTAAGGTGCCACTTACTTTGAAAGTAACTTTAAAGTTTTAAAGTATTTTTTTCATCAACAGAGCTTACTGTAATATGATATGACTGTAGTATGATATGATTTAACGCTCTAAAAGTACTAGTTAAGCTATATTTTTGCTGTGGTAATACTGAAATGAAGCAACCTTTTGACACCTGATCAAAAGGAGCTCGAAAAATATTTCTTTCCATTGATTTCCATAATAATGCGAATATTTAAACCTCATATACTATAAGATATAAAATACGTGTGTAAAAAACAACCACGCCTCCGAGCCATCCCATCTGAGGGCTCGGAGGCGTGGTTGTTTTTTACACACGTATTTTATATCTTATAGAAATATTGCATTGTGAATGCAAAAAAATTAAATAAAAACACCTCATATACTGTTTTCACAGAACGGTGGCCAAAAATATGGCTCCGGAGGAATCTCGTTCAGGGAACATGACAACAGCCCACAAGACCTTGCTTACCAGGGTTGGGAGTACAGGAACAAGAAGAATGGTGACGACATAAAGGCTGGCGAAGTATAAGACTGATATTTTTATACTGTAACAATAGAAGATATACTCAAACATATCGCTTGAGACTGTAAACTGTGAAATCCAAACAAAACACTATCATTCAATCTTTTTAGTGTAAAACAAGGAGGTATAATATGAATGTAATGGGCAAAACGCATAATAGGCTAGATGACAAAAAAAAATTTTTTGCTTGAATAGAAGCTCATTTCTATAATAAACAGACAGAAAAAATCGGTTTTCGAATAACTTAAAAAACAAGCAAGATATAAGGTATTGAATATTTTGCTCCATCTCTCTCTAGCAAAACGGAAATTCACATGGAGTTTATATGGCCGTACTCAACAGTGACGTCACTGTTGATGTCGGATCTCTCTGTCTAATCGCTTCCAAATGAACAACTTAAAATGCTTGTATCTAATGTATTTCTAAGCCGATTTTAATTCTGATTTCACACGATTATATCTTTTTCCACGGTATTTTAATATATTATGACGAGACGTGAAAATTAAAATTCAGTCATCATCCCAATTATTAAACAAAAAACATAATCGCATAGATACAAATCTACTGAGACAATAGCTTTGGAACAGCATTAGTATTCGCATAAGTAGCGATAATTAATTTATCGGTATTATAATAAAATTAATTATATTTATCCTTTTTACCCAGTAAATTCTCCTTTGCCCTACACAAGTTGAATGAAAATAAATAAACCTGAGAAAGTCAAAATGGCTGGTGTACTTTAGTGAAATAAACTATCTAATATACTTGAAAAATCTTCTTAAAATGTACTATTTTGTACTTAAATCCAAAATATATGTGCCTCTACCACAACGAAATGTTATCGCAATTAAGCTACAGACGAGGTATGGTGAGGTACACTACCCAAAACATTATGTAAACACAAACAGCTGCTGTTTTTCTTTTAAGGTACTATCCAATTGATACAGTATGTTTCTTTTGGCGTAAGGTACTTTTAAGGTACAATATTTGATGTAGTAATATTTTATACATAAAATTTCAGCACCTATGTCGATATCAATATCCTTTCGTTCTGATAGAGGTACAGATTTTTAGAACTAAATACAAAATAGTATATTTTAGATAGATTTTTTTGTATTTGGATTAGTTTAGCTCACTATGGTACACCAGCCATCAAATACCCATGTGGCGATTAAATTAAGATATTTACAATAACAACTATTATAATTTAAAAAAAATATGTAAGTTTGTTACAACCATTTTAATATGGAGCATCTATATCATTTTATGCAGGATATTAACTCCATTCTAGTTTAAAAACAGTTGACCATAGCATATGTAATTGAATTACTACGATAAGGTTTCATAGCTTTTTGAAAACTAACTGTTCACCGGTTGATATTATTTATTAATATAAATTACTAATATGTATACAACAATATCGAACTAAAAACTTATCGTGAAAAATTAACCCTAAAATATTTATATACACATTCACAATGTCATCCAAAATTCCTATTTGGGGCATGATACCCAGAACACTGGAAGCATTACCTCGCTGAATTGCTAAACTGATTCTCTGCGTGAAATAGCTGCCAGCCCTCTGATCACGGGAAGAGAGAATTAGTCGATTCGACATATCCTTCATAAACCGCTTCATGTCAGCCGACCACGACTGTTCACCGTGGTTTTTATATATAGAGATATAATACTTTATATATGAAAATTCCCTGTCATAATTCCCACGATGAACTCGGAAACTACTCAAGGGATTTTGTTTTTTTTTTCATTTTGCTGCCGACTTAGGACATAGGATAGCTTTCATTTTAATTCATAACAACAAATTGTTGTAAATTATAACAACTGAGCCTCACCAACGCGTGGCCGGATCAGGTAGTAATCATATGTAAACAACATTATCTTACTGAGTCCTCTATTGACAAGGTTTTGCATAAATTTTCGAAGTCAGTGCATAGCCGTTGACTTTTAATGAATACATTGTAAATACTTAATGACATGTAAGATTATTATTTTCAGTTTTTCGATAATTTCAAAAGAGAGTTTACATAAAAACATGGGCAAAGATAGTTTCCCAAAAAAGATGTAAAGAAATACAAAGTCGGCAAATAATAAACATATTTTTTTTATTTTCTTTAAACCTTAAGGTAAATACAGCTCCTTATACAAATAATTACACGTTTAAATATTTGCTGAAACAGTTAATTAGTGTAGAAGGTATATAATTGTTAAAATACTAGAAGTAGAAGTTATGTTTTATTTATCATGTGTGTGATTGTGTTTACAAGTCTTATGTTTGGAAATGAACTGTTTATTTACTCACAAACTTATTAAAAAAATATTTTTGGAAATTACTCCTAAGAATTAATTTTCATTAAATGCGACCGGTAGAAAAAAATATCATAAGAAAAATGTTTTTATCGAATGACAACGTTACGTTTTTTGTGCGTAACCTGCGCACTTCATTCATTGCGCCTGGTATAAAAAAAAATATGATGAGAAAATTTTTGTGGTCGAATGGAAACTATCGTGCGCACCTTTCACTTTTATTGATGATTATTCCTCCATGGTATGTCCGATTTCAAAACTTTTTTCTGCAAATTAGTCACGACCACGATGTGAGTTTTGGCGCCAAATTTCATCAATGTAGTATCAGCGGTTTGGCTGTGATCAGCTTTTGAATTTTTCTTTCGGTGATTATTCCTCCATGGTAAAGTCTATATTTTTTTTACATAGCCTATGTCCGTCAGGTTATAATCATGTATGTTCATGCCAGAATTCGTTCGAATCGGTTGAACCGTTAAGTAGCAGGAGGGAGACAAGCTAAATTTGTGAGTTGCCTGAAATTTAAAAGAGAGCTTCACTCTTTCAGAGCTTCGCTCAATAAAACTGTGAGAGTCAAAATGACTGATGTGCTTTGGTGAAATAAACTATCTAATATACTAGAAAAATCTACTCAAAATGTTCTATTTTGTACTTAAATCTAAAAAATCTGTAACTTTATCATAATGGAATGTTATCACAATTAAGGTACAGACGAGGTATGGAAACTAACTGTTCACCATGATTTTCTATGTTTTAAATCTAATTAATGTCGAGAGCATACGATTTCAGCAATGTGAATTTTGTAATATCAGGTTGAAGTTGTTTAAAAGTCTCATGTTTTAATTAAGTCCATACTTTGCCATGCTCTATGCGTTTAAGAATATTATAATTTTATTACGTTATTCGGATTTCCGAATGTTATGTAAATAGGTATCCTAAAACAATGCATTAGCATTTCAATTTAAAATTAAGTTTTATTTATAAATCTAAACAGTTGTATATTTTTTTCTAAATAAAGTTTTTATTTAATTATATTGCAGTTGTTTATATCTTTAAAGTTTTTATCAAAACTAAGCACACTTACGGTCCATTCATTTAAGCTGTCAGCTTGTGAATGAAATGTACTCGTATATATAAATATCCCACCAAAAACATTCTGTTAAAACTAGCCAAGTCTCGATGGAGCTGCTTGTTTATCTCTAAAAAGTAATGAAATCTAGACAAAGTCGTGCCAAGCCCAAGGTGCCTTACTGCGATTTCTTTATTATTATGTTTATGTTGTGTGACTTGGCCGTTGAACGTTCTTTATACATTAGTGGGTATAAGGAAATTTTTTGTACACGTAATGTTATATCTGTTGTAACTCCCTATGTTTGTTAAGCGAGACAATAGCCCATACTGGTATTGGTAATTGGACGCTAGTGTCTCATTTTAGGCTGTTGTTGATTGTGCAACACATGCATTCAGCAATGACAATGCTGACTTCTGCGCTCTTCTTTTTGGAGCGTCAAATCAACCACCGAACGTATAAAGAATGTTCAACGGCCAAGTCACACAACATAAACATAATAATAAAGAAATCGCAGTAAGGCACCTTGGGCTTGGCACGACTTTGTCTAGATTTCATTACTTTTTAGAGATAAACAAGCAGCTCCATCGAGACTTGGCTAGTTTTTACAGAATGTTTTTGGTGGGATTTCACTTCTTTTTGTGGGAGAAACGTGGGCATATTGATTTATTTTATTAGATTTTATTATTTGACACATTTTTTTATTTTTAGGAGTAGTTTTTTAATTATTACAAATCCTTCTTTTCTTTATTTCCGGTTCTTATTCTTGTACAGTAGCAACAGTTTTTCGTATTGCCCATTCGCGTTCATTATTTATTCAGTTAGACGGTTTAGATGGTTTAATTTCTGAAAGATCGGCGCGTTATTTATTATCCAGAATTTTCCTTTAATTTTATTATTATGCGTATTCAAAGCAGAAGGGGAGGCATTCGCCCAGCAGTGGGACGCTTTAGGTTAGATTAAAAATTAGAAGATGTGTCCCACTACGCTGGATTTTTGCAATGACAGTCGATTTTTGTATGTACCAATAGTAGAAGGGGGCATTACCATATCTCTAATACAGCTGAGACCAGCTGAGGGTTCTTCAACGGATACTTCAGACCTTCGATTTTTGACATCAAATGAAGCGGCCTGAATTTGTGAGTTGAATACTTTTTGTAAAGGCGGTATGTCGATCTCTAATAGTTTGGTTGGGCTCTTGTGTTTTCTGATCAGGGTCACCAGGTAGGTACTCCAGATCTTCGATTATCCTAGTTTTTATAGTTTTCCCTTTATGTGGCTATTAAACCGTAACTCTGTACCAAATTTCAGCTCTCTGAGTTTATGGGAAGTACTAGTTCTATTTTGATGATCATAAGTGAGTGTCGTAAATGCGAAACTTTGCTTTCGCTTTACTTCGGAACTAAATGACTTACAGACTTGAAATTTTGGATTTTAAGTATGTGATTATAGCTTATTGGATGACGAAATGAATTTCTGCGTTCTAGTCTTATCTAGAGGTTCTCAAATAGGGGCCTGAAAATGCGGCGAAATGGTTCGAGTAAAGGATGGTACGGCAGTGTTTGCTTCGCGCTCGACTTGGCGGGGGCACTACCGTGCCCCCCGATATTAATAATATATAAAAAAATATTAATGAAAAAACTTTATTCACAAACTGCACACAAAACATACACATACAAACAATAAGATCTTGTCATCTTATCTTATCTTGTCATCATCGTATCTTAAGAAGATACGCTTTACCAGTATCGTAGCCACACACTTACTTTGACAACACAAAAATAAACCTACCTTTGTTTTAAAATGGAATTATAGATTTATTTATTATTTATTTATTGTAAATGGAATTATTAATTTTTACATGTTTTATGCGTTTTTTCAATGCGATCTTATAAATAAATTTTTTCTATTATAATAATTTATGGAATTATAGATTTTAAATTAGCTTTTTCAATGTAATGGTAATAAATCATCTCGCCAAACTCGCAACTCCGACTAATTCACGGCACATACAGATTGACTAACCTACTCTACATTGTGATCAGATAATTTAAGACTAATTATTATTGTTGTCGCAGATTCTCCTTGCCAGGCTTTTCTTATGCCTAATTTTCTGATTAATCTTCACTTTTATTACTAAAACATTTGTCACTCCTTGTGTTTGGCAGAAAAAAGCCCTTGCGAGTGCTTACCAGCACTGGTAGCACAAAAACAAACTATACAGTTTTCGGCCAGGACACGTTTGCTAACTTCAGTTGCGCTGACACAATCCGCCATTTTTCTTACAAGCGCTTGCAAGCGCTTTTGTCTGCCAAACACAAGGAATATGTCGTATGTTTAGTAGTCCAGACGTATATCTTTGGACCCATTTTTGCAAACAAGAACCAACCCACAACAGGTTGGTTTCGAGAAAACGAGACTTTTGTAAACAGAATGTGCAAAATGCATACATAGTATATTAATGAATGAATACTTGTTAACCTCATGTGGAATACTGTAGCCTATCTAGGAATATCAGATTTATAAATGTTATAAATAATAAGTGTTTAGGTACCATGTTGTATAGTTCTCAAACTGTGGGTTGGTTCTTGTTTGCAAAAATGGCTCCTTTTATTTTCCTTATCTATCATAACAAAAAGTGTCACATGAAATTGAGTGATCATTTGTGCCTCACACCTGTATTCGTTCCTTTTATTCCAAAACTAGTAATGATCCAGAGAAAGCAAATAACAGAAATATAATTTCGCTCCACAAGCGTAGGTTGAGATAAATAAACATTATTTATTTACCTTCTCGTAATTTTGTTTTCATTTTCAATGTGGCTTTAGGATTAAATTCTCAATATTTATGTTATTGTATCCATAATTATGGAAATAAAGTTTTATGCTTTATTTACTTTACCCTGAAAATTGTAATTAAATCTAACCTAAAATATTCTCTTACCCGTCCTGTTGAATTAAATAAACATATTTGATTTCCTTTTATTAAAGATAACAACGGTTGTTTTAAAATCTTACAATATAACCGGACTAGATGATCTGTTCCCAAGGACTGTGGTCAAACTGATGTAAGGCAAACTTTTTATTTATTATAGATATGCATTAGAAACTGTTATTGGGCGATGTAGGTTCCCATACTATGGTGATACGAAGTGACAATCTTGTTGCTTCGTAGCGATATTATGTGCAGCGGTATATACCTATATAGGTATCGCTGCCACAATAGAAAATAAGATACATACAATGGCTCTACTTGTAAACACTTCTAGATCCTAATTATATTATGATAATACTTTGTGTGTGTGTGTGTGTTTGTTTCCATACCAGCAACTCGTGGCCGGGTTATACCTGCAACACGTGGCCTTGTTATACCAGCAACGCGTGGCCGGGCTAGCTAGTATAAATAAATATATCAATACGAGACAATATCACATACATTGTTAAGTAGCTAAAGCACTTGTGCTATAGAATTCAGGGATAACGACGGTACCACAACACCCAGACTCGAGCTAATATAAAAAAAGTTCATTTTTTTTCATAGACCTGACCGAGGATGGACCCGACTATGGATAGATGGACCGTACCTCGAAGTGGCTTTACCATGAAAACCATTGAAAATGAAGATGAAAATAACTTTATTCAAATGCACTTAAAAATGAGTTGTTTTGAATCGTCCAACATTTTTACCTACTACGTCTTTTACGTCTTTTAACTGACAAGAAGAATAGGCGCAAGAAACTCGTCAGCTTTAACAGAAGTAATGACATTTACAATATAATACGTCGTCACCATACATAATCCACAAAAAAAAATTGTTATGACAATACTAATAGTGTTATGATATCATTATTTCGTTGATTACAACAAAGTTAACAAGTATCTGAACATACTTAAAGTAAGTATCTCTGAACATTGCAATAACATACAGGGAATAAACATTAAGAATAAAATTTAAGAAAGCAACAAGATGTATGTTTAGTATTAGTCAATAATACTGAAGGTTAAAGCAGACCCATTTCTCATTAAACTTTCTACAAGTGAAAAGGTCAAGGTACTTCGCGACAATAATTTATCACAATCAATAATTTATCGCGACAATAATTTATTACATAGGTTACCAAAATATTTATTATCTTAAAGTCCTTTGCCTTAAAAGACACGTTAAATCGTTAATTCTGGCTGCAACTGTATCCTACAAATAAAATTGACCCTGTGGGTTACGCTCCGTTTTCCCGATGGTATTTATGTCCATTGGGATGACCTATGTCCTAAAAGTGGGGAATTATAAGATACAGTAGTGTGCATACAGAAGAAAAAAGCCTTTTAAAAATATTTGCCATATTCAAAATGCCGAGATTTATTATTCACGAGATTTATTATTCATTATTATTATTCACTTCTTACCTAAGTGACAGGATTCAAAAGGTGGTCATCAATGGAGAGCAGTCGCCTGGATCATTTGTAACAATGGGGGTGCCGCAGGGCTCAATATTGGGTCCATTTCTATTTCTGGTATATATTAATGACCTCCCTCACCTTGTAAGACGCGACCATGAGATAGTCTTGTTTGCAGATGACACGTCTTTAATATTTAAAGTTAAACGTGGACAAATTAATATTGACGAAGTAAACATTGCACTCTCCAAGGTCGTTCACTGGTTTGGCGCCAATAATTTGTTGTTAAATGAAAATAAAACAAAATGCATTAGATTCACTATGCCAAATGTTCAATTAGCTAAAGCCAAAGTCCGGGTTAGGGATGAGGAAATAGAGCTGGCCAATCAAACTGTATTTCTGGGTATAACTTTAGATTCTAAGTTACAATGGGGTCCTCATATTGAATGCCTATCGAGCAGACTCAGTTCTGCAGCATACGCCGTAAAAATGATTCGTCAGTTAACAGACGTAAAAACTGCACGCTTGGTCTATTTTAGCTACTTCCACAGTATTATGTCGTACGGGATACTACTGTGGGGAAATGCCGCCGATATTGGCTGCATTTTTGTGCTGCAGAAGAGGGCTGTTCGGGCGATCTATAGGATGGGCTCCCGAGAGTCTTTAAGAGAAAAATTTAAAGAAATTGGTATTATGACTGTACATTCACAATATATTTATGAAAACCTACTGTATGCGCATAAGTGTAAAGATATTAAATTCAGAAAAAATAGTGACAATCATAATTACAATTTAAGAAATAAAGACAAGCTAGCAATGCCCAGGCATAGGCTCCATAAAATAAGCAACTCCTTTGCAGGTCACTGTATACGAATGTATAACACGCTGCCATGTAACATGCATGACTTGTCAATGAATAAATTTAAATTTTTAATTAAAACTCAGTTATGCAAAAAGGCTTATTATAGTGTTAAAGATTTTTTGAATGATAAGGCAGCGTGGACCTAAAATAAATGAATTGCTCGTTCTTTGAATCGTTTTGTAATATGCACAATTTGTAAGACATTTGGCGATTTTATAAGAGTTTTGGCACATGAGTTTCTTGCCCGATTCTTCTCATGTTAGCCCCTACGTTCGGAATCGGGTCGCTCGTGGCGATTACATGCGCGGCATCAACTCCGCGGATGTACTTGCCGCTAGCGCACGGGCTATCTTTATTATAAAAGAATATTATCTTGATTCTTCTATGTAAAATTGACGATTTTAAGTGCCCGCAAGGGCCTATGAAATAAAGTTATTTTGATTTTGATTTTGATTTTTATTTTCACTTCCAATTCACAAAGTATACAATTTCGTAGCCATGCCGTTAAGTTGGTTTTAACTGTAAATGTTGGCTACATACACAAAATATACAGTCAATGTTACATGCATGTGCTTTGAATATAATCACGGATACAAATATTGGTTCGGTCATCATGACGCCACTGACAACCCATTCCTATGATATTCTTTAGAAACAGCAAGAATAAAACCAGTTTCATTCAATGATTTTTAGACACACGCTTGATTATAAATATTATTCATATCAATAAAACAAGTAAACATAAAAAGAAATTTATTGTTACTACCTACTTAAATCTACCAATATTTTTTAACATGAGCATTAACAATGTTTGTATCTTTATCCTTGTCTTTATCAGTATTGTCAAGAAACTCTATTTCATCAAGATCAGTTAACAGGAATAAATCATCTCTATCGTTACTCCTTCTATTTCTTCTATGTTCCTTCATAGATTGCAATTTTTGGAAAGGCATGGGATATCTTGCTACTTTAGTATTCCACTTATGCTTTTTCTTTTCCTTCACTTGTGTTGTTGTTGAATTCTCGTTTCTTGGCGACATTTCTTCTTTAGCATATAAACTATCCATAGAGTCTCCATTAATTGGAGGTTTCGTAGGAACACTGGTTTGAAAATTCAAACATATTCTCTTGTGTGCTCTTTTCTTCTTGATGATCTTTTGTATCGTTCGCTTTGCCGATTTCTTCGGCATCTTCTTTTTAATTTTGTGTTCTTCCTTATTTGTTTTTACATCGGGTATTCTTAGCAAATTCTCTGCCTTGTCGATGTATGTCATGTTAGCAGGTACCAACTGTAACAAAAAGTTACTTGTAAGTTTTATATAATGCTACTATGTCTATTAGTGTCAGCAGAAAATGAAACATAGATTTCCTCTCTGCCAATCAATTCTTATCATATATAGATCAATTCTTTGAAGCTTCAAATAGCTTCAAAGAATTGATCTACCAATAAGACAAAAATTACCTTTGACTTTTTCGTCATTATTTATTTCTTTTCACAGCTTAACTAAAAGTATCTAAAACAACAAGTATGTTTAGATTTTTTCTGTGAATACAAATGATATGACGCCTCTTCAGGATTATTTAAAAACTTGAAAAAAACGTTATTTAGGCATCCGAAAAAATTTGTTGGAGCGATTTACTGAAATGTAGTGAAAATTCAAAAATAACCTAATTTTCCACTAAACTGTAACCTTATATTATATTATATTCATATAGATTAATAAACATTAACACAAAACCGGTAATCGGTTAAATGACCCAAAAAGTTAAGGGATAATTTTACTATTTTCATTCGCTGAACCTTTACTATTTATCGTAACTGACACTGGTGTATCAGTAACTAAACGAAAAATATAAAAGCAAAAAAACTGAGTGCAGTAGATGTTGGTTAATCATATACATTATAACAGATGACAGTTTGTCAACACAGTGCGGCGAGCGATTAATTTATAGAGTAAATCCAATGTTCTTGATGCACACTACAAGCCATAATTCGTAGATGTTATCATAACCTCCTTTGTGCACTAATTCTCTGCTATTCTTAACTATATAAGCTACGAAAAATTATAATACATTGCAGGACTTCATTTGTAAAACTATGTAATTGAAACATTTTTTTATCCAACTACGAAAAAGCCAAGGAAAGGTAGGAATTTAACAATCTATGTATGTTTGCATTTGTCTATGGATGTTCGATCGTAGCTTAAAAACTACTTGGTTGATTAGCAAATGATGTAACATGAGATTGCCCGATGGTTATAGATTATACGTTACAATGAACTCTATATAGCGACGTGTAGAGGATATAAATACCCCTTTTAACTTATTCTTTATCGAAATGTGCTATTTTGGATATCAAACAAAAAGGCAAGGGTGCTTCACTTTCAGTCGAATTAAAACTTTGGATGGGTTGTTTATCAGCAATCACGACCCAAGGGAAATGTTAAACAACCCGTATGTCTTTAACTCCTTAATTAGAGTTTGAGAGACAGTGGGACTTCGCGCAGCCTGAACATTGAAAAAGGAAAATAAAAACAAAAATATTAAAAGTTAAATCACGACTATGGCAAAATCCAATTGAAGAAAATAAGCATTCCTGAGATCACCGTTCCTGAAAAGGAGTTGAAACAATAGAATTAATCCACAAAAACAAAAATAAACGCATGGATCGGGTAATCGTAGTTTTATCTAAAAGTTAATAGAAAACAATGGATAAGATTTAAATAATTAAAATTAGAGCAATTTTAAGATTTCATAAGTAATTGATTTTATTTATTAAAGTTTATTTAAACTAACTATTGACGTGGTTCTTTATATCTACGCATTATAAAATAAAAAGCATTTTATTATTATCTTATCATTTGGAATACTTTTTCAGATCGATTTTAAAAACAACACTTTATATAAAATTTCAGGTCTGTATACTTTAAAATACACTTTTAAATTTATAGAGGATCCATGAAACTAAAAAGTTAATTTAATAAATAAAATCAATTACTTATGAAATCTTAAAATTGCTCTAATTTTAATTATTTAAATCTTATCCATTGTTTTCTATTAACTTTTAGATAAAACTACGATTACCCGATCCATGCGTTTATTTTTGTTTTTGTGGATTAATTCTATTGTTTCAACTCCTTTTCAGGAACGGTGATCTCAGTATGACTAAGGTATTGATCGTCATACATGTGCCACTAACTTCCAATATTTTAATCGCGCAAGTTATTTACTATTAAAAAGAGATTTAATTTTATATAAATAACTCTCTAGGCTAATGTATCTTCCTTATTTCATAAAGATCAGTTTCCTTATTTAAAAGTATCTGGACTTAAAACTTTCGATTACACGTAATGTGGCGTTAACCTTCTTAAGACAGCATTACATATGTACAGACAACAGTACAGTACGACTTACCACAAAGTGTGAAACTTTTTGAATTCATATTGAACTATATGTATTGAATTTTAAGCTGGAAATTGGATGGAGAAATTTGACAGTTTTGTTTACTGTACTTCAGTTTTCCACAATTAATAGCTAACCGAAGCACGTGCTATTTCAGTCTGCTAACATAGGAGAAACTTTTTTCACTGACTAGTTAACAAAACCTCATATAAATTCAAATAATTCATAACAAAAACTTGAATACGATTGAATCACAATCTATCTACAGGTAAAAATGGGAAAACTCCAATCATATTTTCTGTAATTTGATTTACCTAAAGATGACAGACAAACTATATTAAGAGTGATGATTTAAAAGCTTCATCATCTCTTGCAGTGGAATAACAGCACGAAATTTCCAACGCTAATTGGGTACCATAGAGAAAGCCTCTTAAATTTATTCAGAAACGAGGATTGCAATAAACCTATACCTACTTACCGGTTTGACGTTAATGAATTCCTTAAGATCTCTATCTCTCCGCTGATGGTGGACGGCTGCCTGAAAATAGATAGGTACTTTGTTCATTAATTAGCATAGTTATCATCTTTCATCGAAGTGAAATAATTTTATGATTTTTAACGTATAACTAAATTCGTTTTTTTGTATATGTTACCGGCAATGTGTATAATTCAGTTATTGTATACAATCCCTAGGTAATGTATACAATCCCTGGGGCGTCCAGGCAATGTATGAAATATCATTGTCCATTTCATACTTTACCTAGGTATTGTATACAATTCCTAGGGATTGTATAGAATACCTGCTGGTTCACCGGTAATGTGTAAAATAAATAAATCTTAAGACTAAACTAATGTTAGGTAAGCCGGTTAATATCAATAAATCTTAACAGACTTACTTATCAAATAGCGGACAAATAAAACATGTTGTATTTACTTGAAATAAACTTTATTATCAACTTTAGGTTAGGTTAGGTTAGGTTGCGTTTTTTTGCGTTCGAGTGTTACATTACCTGCTGCAAGTTGGGCATTGTATAGAATACCTAGGTAAAGTGTAAAATAAATTCTATTTCATACTTTACCTGCCCGTTTTAGGTATTCTATACATTGCCTAGGTATTGTATACAATACCGGATTTTACACATTGCCGGTAACATATATATTATCATGCTGTTTCGATTGCTTTATAGTAGCCATGTTCAAAGGATAACTAAGTTAATACTCGTCATTAGTACGAGGCATATCCAGAAAATAAGTGTACTGAGGCTCTCACGAAAGAATGAATTTTATTTTCGACATGTTGGCTACACTTACGTGTAGCCTGACTGTTCCCCTCCGCAACGAGACCGGTTCAAGGTCAGCACGTTGAGAATTGTCGACGCGACAACACGTTTCGTGAAAAATGTCAATCCAATGTCCCGCCAAGTGCGAAATACGCGGCGTCATCCGTTAATTCGTTTGGAAGGGAAAACCTCCAGTTGAGGTTTATAATAAAGTGAAAACTGCATATGGTGATAAAGCTTTGAATCATACAAGTGTGTACAAGTGGTATCGCGAGTTTAAAATGCCAGACCAAATACGGCCAACGCCACGAAGGAACAGCTTGCCTCGTTTAAATGGAATGTCCTGAACCACCCCGCGCATTGCCCTGACCTAGCACCTTCAGATTATTATCTCTTTACCTCCCTGAAGCTGCATATGGGTGTAAAAGGTTTTCAACCGACGAGGAGGTAAAGCAGGTTGTGGAGAAGTGGACGAAGGGGATGGCGGGAAACTACTTCGAGGAAGGCATCAAAAAGTTGATACCCCGCTTCACCGCCTACATTGAGAGGAATGGCGACTATGTCGAAAAATAGCTTACAAATGTAACGGTAACCATGTAATTTTTTTTAAAATTTGTAACCTACAAAAATTCAGTACACTAACTTTCTGGATATGTCTCGTATACTACTATTCTACTATCGTCTAAAATGAAAGGCCCTAGTGAAAGCCTGTTTTCTGGGAATGTGGATATTAATAGGCTTATCTATACATATAAATAAAATTGGAGTGTCTGTTTGTAATATTGACATTACCGTTTGTTTACTACTTGCATATGAATATATGTATATACGGTACATACACCAAAATAACATTTTTTACAATTTGTGTCTGTCTGTTTGTTCCGGCTAATCTCTGAAATGGCTGGACGCATTTTGACAGGACTTTTTTGGCAGGTAGCTGATGTAATAAGGAGTAATTTTGGCTACTTTTATTTTAGAAAAATAATGATGCAATATTCCACGCGGACGAAGTCGCGGGTGGCCGCTAGTAATGAATGTAATGATGATGATGATAATTGTTAGACAATGTGTAAAAAGACGCCCAATGAGAAATAAAACTATCATTTCTTGCAAGGGTCGGATTTAGAGATCTGTAGGCCCTGGGGCAACGAAGACCGCTACATAAGAATTCTAAATCAAAGTCGTTTTTTGCGAATACGTTTCATAATAATGTTCAACGTTCTTCTTTATATTATTGTTTCAAAATTCTAAACAATCTGTTTGAAAATAGGTACATGCTGACCCGTCATGTAATTTTTTATCTCTATTGTGAGGGCATCCCCTTATAGAGGCCCCAGGGCAGTAGCTCGGCCTGCCCACCCGCAAATCCGAACATGGATTTGTATATGTAAAATGAGAATTTTATAAATATTAGATTTTTACTGTAAGGCATTTTACGCAGTCTTTTATTTGTGTTTTTGTTTTTCTCTCCTCTTAAAATCACCGCCCCTTCAAAAAAGGTTGTATGAAAATCAGTGGTATTGTGTGTAATTTATACTGTAACATTACAATAGCATCTGAACAAAAAGATATGAAAGAGTGTTAAGGTATAACTCCACGGACATGTGCAATAAGCGTGCTAATATCAAGAAATTATAATAAAAAACCGACTTCAAAAAGCAAACTAAAAAGCAAAAAATATATTTACTTCGAACAAACTAATACGTATTTTCATTTAATTAAATACAGATTACTTTACAATTTTGAAGTCGGCGCCAAGTAAATGCTACAACAACCTTATTACAGTATCAAATTACTAAGTACACACAATTAAATATATCAAAGCAATTACAAAACTGTAACAGTATTAGAAAAATTTATTAATCGGTACCTACTAATTATCAAAGTATCTTTTTAAATATTATGTACTGGCACAAAGTAGATAATATGTACTGGCTTACAAACTACTAGTAAGTTTGACAATATCTATACACAGTTATTGTTTTACTTGGCATCGACTTCAAAATTAAAAAATAATTATTTAATCATGTCTATTTAAATACGTATTACTTTGTGTGAAGTCAATTTATTTTTTGCTTTTTAGTTTACTTTTTAAAGTCGTTTTTTTTTTAAATTATATTTAACCGAGACCGTAAATTATCATTATAAACCTACAGTTTTCAAAGAATTTAAGTATTAATTAATTAACTAACAACAAATACAACAAAATATTTGAGAAGAATACAATATATAATAATTTTTGGAGTCGGTTTTTTTTAAATATCATAATTAAAACAAGAGCAAAATGATATTTTACAGTACTCCATTATAAATAAAAAATAAAATAATTATAAAGCTATTTTTTAAATAATCGAAATTATTTTATTGTGCACTAAAAGTTCTGTGATTTTCATTACGAAAATAAATTGGAGCTCTAAAAAGGCCCTTTCAAGTGAATCACCTCACAAATAAAGAACCATTCTATTCGAGTAGCTTTGGAATTGCAGGCGATTCATAAAGTGATTAAGTCAAATAGCGGTGCTGGGCTTCTACTGGAACAAACATATCTGATTGTTCCATTATGTTAACAACAAATTACTTAGTACAATTTAATAATTAAACGTAGCTTTGTAATTCTGCTGCTATATTTTTGGATAATTAAGCATTTAGATGCTTGATAAAAATGTAACAGTTAGCTGTTACATTGTTATAAATTAAAAATAACATTTCAAGAAAAAAATCTTTTTCTATAATAATGAAATGAGATGTTATTATGTTTAATTTTTCTTTTAAAATATTTTTTATAATAGTTTATGATACTGTTGCATAATAAGGGTTCTTATAACATGAGTGTGTTTTAAAAAAACGAGCCGTAGGTGAGTTTTTTTATAGTATCACACGAGTGTTATAAGACCAAGTTATGTACAGTGTCATACACTACTTTATCTACTCTCATATTATAATACGTAAAACAATATTGCAAATAAAACGCTGAATATAACAACAAATTTTTAAATGTCAAATGTTGGCGCCAAGGTGCAAACATCGATTGCGCATGCGTGTTGCGTCGTCGCGGACTCGTTTATTGAAACCTTTTTAAAGTAGAGGTTCAACCTCCTTGGTCCAGCTGGAGGTTGTATAGGTGTATCGTTATGATAAAAAAGTTATATTATGTTACAGGTGTCCATACAAGACCTGTATCGTTGTGAAACTTTTTTTTTATTATTTTTGGCCTGTACGTAATGTTTGTCATAAGCATTTTGTTTTCAGTTTTAGAATCTTTGTATTATAGTATCAGAGTAGATAAAATATATAATTTTACTGCTATTTGTTATTTTAACCGAAACTGTTACCACTTTAGGTATCATATATTTTCAGCGTCTTGTCCAGATTAACAAATGCGAGTTCGGACCACGTTTGTAATTTATTTTCAACAAAAGTTATTTTAATCTGTAATCTAAGATCACAGTGGTTTGTGTGTTTGTCTGTCCGCTCTTTTTCCCGCTCTTTTTCCATTTTATCAATAGCGTTGCCATAGCAACGCGTTAACCCCAAATAGTTCATCTACCGGACGCTAGATGGCGCTAATATTTAATTATAACAAAAAAAAAATAAGAATTTTGTCCACCGGTGGAAGCCAGGATGGGCCGCTAGTATCTAATTTAAAAACAAAATAATAATATAAAAATGGTTAACCTACTTTTACACGCAAGTACATTGAAATTATAAATCAAACTCTTGGTCTTTACAAACGTTTCGTTGACGATACAGATAAAAAAATAAAATTGGAGTGTCTGTTTGTAATATTGAAATAACCGTTTTTTACTACAGGCATATGAATATACATATATACGGTACATACACCAAAATAACATTTTGTAATAACTAACTAACTATCACTGTAACTAAAAAATAACTGTCTGTCTGTTTGTTCCGGCTAATCTCTGAAATGGCTGGACTGATTTTAACGATACTTTTATTGGCAGGTAGCTGATGTAATAAGGAGTAACTTAGGCTACTTTTATTTTTAGAAAAATATTTTAATTTATATTTATATATGAATTAAATAACTGTGCCACGGCAACGCGTGGCTGGGTCAGCTAGTTTTAAATAATTATAAATACCTGTCCATTATTCACCTTCGACAGTAAAATATGTAGTGTAAAAGAATAGAATAACAACTGCAACATTACAAAGTCGCAAACTGCACTGGAATGGCCACGAATGAACTTGTAAGCAATCGGCGAAAACTTTTATAAACTCTGTTAACATTTTATGGCTTTTTAAACCAAAACACCATTGTTTTAAAAAGTACAGTCGCTTGCATGGTACAAGTCAACTATAAGTTTTTTTTAATTAGGGTAATTACAGTATCATATCTTATGATTTATTTATTACTAGCTGACCCAGCCAGGCGTTGCTGTGTTATAAATTAAAATGATATCTATCATATCTTTCAAGTTGGATCAAACTGCAGACGGTGTTCAAATTTGATTAAAATCGGTTAAGTATAAAACACTTTTTTATGGATTTTTGCGCATGTTTTATTTTATTTTATATTTAATCCTGACGTTTTAATCGTGACGTTAATCGTGACGTTCCTGTGATCACGGCTCCTGTAAAGGAGTCGAAACGTCAGGATTAAATATAAAATAAAATAAAACATGCGCAAAAATCCGTAAAAAAAAGTGTTTTATTCTGATGTGTAATGTGCGCGGAAGTGTAAGAACTAAATCGGTTAAGTAGTTTAGGAGTCCATCGCGGACAAACAACGTGACACGTAATTTATATATATTAAGATTACTATCACTGTTATAACGACGACCAAAGTCAGTTTTGTACAACATTAAATAAATGGATAAACAAAATGTCCAAATTTTTCCTATTTTGGCATTTTTGACCGTACTTGGCGTGTTAAAAAATACTGATATAACACAGACTGTGATGTGTATCACCAGGTTATTAATATCTTCATTGTTGGGGAGGACTTCTTATGGAAGTAAACATCATAGGAATGTGGTACCATAATCCATCACGTGTTCTAACGACAATAGATCTGCCGTCCGATAGCTAAGCCACAAAATCATTCCTGAGGTTTGAGTGAAAAATGGGACAAAAAAATTAAAAAATATATTTTTTGCTTGAACTATTTCAAAAACTGCAAATATTATATAATAATACTAGATTTTAAAACCTAAAAATCCCACGTTTTTCAATGACCAAAAAAGAATAAAATAACCCGACGGGGCCAAGCGAGGGGCCACTCGATACGTGGGGGCGCATCTTTACAAATACTCTCAACATCTATGCATATCATACGTCTCATTACATCTTCATAAGTAACATGCACCCCCACGTTTTGAGTGGCCCCACGCTTGGCCCCGCCGGGTTATTTTATTCTTTTTTGGTCACAGAAAAACGTGGGATTTTTGGGTTTTTAAATCTAGTATTATTATTTTATTCTTTTTAATTATTAACTCAACGAAGTAACCATGTGTTACGCAACAATCGGATAATCCCCATACAAAAGTAAAAGTTACCGAAAGTTGACCTGAAAGTGCACCTAGAAAGTTGAAAGTTGTTTAAGCGTGCATTGTCATCGGGTTCTGACTTGCTCCAAAAATTTCAGCTCGCTAGGTAGCCGGGTAGTGCCTCAAAATTGAGTTGCAAGAATCCAACAGACAGACAGACAGACAGACAAACAAGAAAGCGACCTGAGAAAAACGTGGGAAAATGTTATTCCTAGATAGACCCAAAGAGATTTATTTTTTTAACATTTGCAAGCATTTAAAACTCAAAATGAGTGAGGCCTAGCGAGCATTTAGCTAATGGACGGCAGAGATGTAGTCGGGACCAAACAGTGAGGGTGAAGATGATATTTTTTTCTTCCATCCAATGAACTTTTGGGATTATATCTTAACCTGTACAATCGAAGGTTGAGCGAGCGAACTGCACCATCAAGCATCTCGATAATCTGTATACATATGGTTAACATGTCATTCAATTATAAAATTGGTTAGAAATTACAAGCAATATATTTGTTATTTCCAATTTGTATTTCTACTTAATTTAATTCTTTAAATAGTTGATTCAGTAATAACTTAATAAATAAAACCATTTTAACTGGGTCAAATACTTCTCTATTCTAGTTTTTAATTAAACACTCCTCCTTTGACTCCTGAATCCTAAATAGGAGGCGTGATCACAAGCTAACAGTACTTTAGTTGTTAGTTTAGGAGTAGTTTAGTTTAGTAGTATTGTTGATTTAGCAAAAATAGTTTTATTTCAATACTCGAGTGCAAAAACAAAAAAGTAAATATTATAATTCAAACATATCTGTACGTAAATAATTATTAAAAAAAATGAAAAAATCGACACGGATCACAAGTGGATTATCAGGCGGGACTTGAACCCGCAACCTTTGGAAATCCGGTCCAATGCTCGCCCAATTGGGAGAGATTATAATAATTTATCTTATAAGATTGCATTGAAAAATGCATAAAATATATAAAAATTATAAAAACTAAATGACTGTTTCATCTTAATCGATTGCCCAAACATTTGTAAAAAGGTTTCTTTCGAATACAAGAGGATGTTCCTCTCATTAATGAAACAAGGCTGGCCTATAGCGTAAAATAAGAAAGGTACTAGAAAATTTAAACGAGTGTTCACAAGGCTCGGTATCTCAATTGCTGAGCCAAACAAATTAAATTGTGTATAGCGAGACAGCTATTTCCCGTAACACCTTCAACCTCTCTTGAATAAAAGAACACTTTCAAAGTGTACGTGACATGAAGTGATAGGAGCGGGAAGTGAGATCGTCCTCCCATATATACGTGTATATGCAGTATGAGTACAAAAAAGGGACCGCAAATGGAAATATGGTAGCAACCTAAATCACTTCTCCCCATTTTAAGATACTGAAATCCTTAATATTTATCTAAGAAAAGCGAATTATTTACCCAGTAATACTTACAAAATGTCACACTTAAATGATTTTTGAGGATAAGTTCGATAACTTATTTACCATAAAAACTAATTAAGGCTTAAGACTGGAACTCAAAGACCAAGTCTCAGACCGATTTTAATATGTTACCTTAGTGACCGTTGCAAAATTCAGCCATAAAGTAAATCCCTTTAAGAACTGTATGAAAATATGATGGCAAACTAAATCACTTTTCCCCATTTTAAGATGCTGAAATTCCATATGCTAAATATTTACACAGTACAATAATAATTGGAAAATGTCACACATAAAAAGAATTTAGAATTTACAATAAAGATTAATTTAGGCTTAAGACTGGAACTCAAAAACCTGAGTGAATGAAGTGAGTCAAGAGCCTGTGAGCGTACACCTTATCAGTTTTCTTATTGTAATGCTTTTCGATCATGAATTTTTTTCATCGGTAAAGAGGATATTTCTTTCACCTGCGTAACGTGACAGAAGGCATTTTTATCGATCCACTCTCTTTAATTGTATGGATTAATTTAGGCGGGTATATCGACGATAAGCACCGAGCATCAGGACTTGTTTTATAATACGCGACAGAGTCCTAGCGGAAACCTTCATTTCTCGCGATAAGATTTTTTTGCTTCCTAATGGGATTTCGACGAACTCTGGCTTTAACAACATTAACAGCCTTTGAAGTTCTAAGAGCACGCGGCCGCCCCAATCTTCGACAGAGGAAGTATTGTTGTATCTGTTGATAGTACAATATACGAACATACAGCTGATACTAAGCTGTTGAAGTGTCTGGACATTGACCGACGACTCCATACACATTTTGTGCAAGGCGATCACTGCAATACTATTTCCATATTGTAATTTGATAATAAACACGAAAAAATATGTTAAATGGCGCGTAATCGAAAGAACTTTTTAAAATAATAAACGCGTTCCAAATTCAAAATAACTAAAAGATGAAAAAAAAAACTTTTATGTAAAATTATTTATGGCCAGACTAGTCAACTAACTAAAGAATCAGCGCACTGGCAAACACACCAGTGCAATAAAAGTGCGCTTAAATAATGTAAGGCGGTTTGAATTCTAACAATACGTCTAGCACTTATTTAACAAAACAGTACCTAAGTTTGTTGTTTAAAACTTTTATGGTCATATACTAGTATTAATAAAACGGAGACATTTCTATATTTTTATTGATTTTAAAAACGTAAATTATTCCGTAGCGGAGGCATATGTAACTGCACAGAAATATCAGTGCCTGAAAATAAAATAAAAAACTGGTTATAATACCATTTTAATTGAAACCAAAGTAATATGTTACATTTGAATTAAAGGCGATCGTTTCGTGATTTTTATAACTTATTGGTTTGCGTTATAAGGAAATTTTTAACATTCACCTGGCGTTCCCTAAGATTTCTATCGCCATTTTGTTAACAATGTGGACCGTTGTCAAAGTATCCGTTGTCTTACGGTGTTCAGGAGTTCACACGCATTTGAATAGGACGTGTGAAATTGTGTTGTTATATAGTCACTTATATGTCCAAGGATTTCTATGGCGCATTCTCTGTTGCTATCGGCCTTTTGCATAGATAATCTTAAGCAACTTTCGTGGTGTCGGGTCTTTGGATGGGCAACCAAAACGATTATTTTTTGGCGAATGTTTTCGGGTTTTTAAAACTGGAAGTCTGAATCAATATTTTTAAAGACTTAATTTGTATACAATTGTGCACGATAGGGTAAAAAACGAGTTTCCTATGTTATTATAAAAAAATCAGAGATTCCAATGTACATTTTTATTTTCTGGGGAAACTCTTAGTTTTTCTTTCAATATACACAATACAGGTTTCACAATAAAGCTTTCAGGATGCTGATGCGACTGCCACGACGTTGTAGTGCGTCAGCAATGTTTGCGGAGGCACAGGTGGATGGTTTTCATGCCATCATGCGTAAGAAAGCTGCCTCCTTGCTGCAGTTCTTGTATGGCGCTCGAAATAACATCTTGAAAGCGATCACTGAAAGACCAGACTGTGCCATACAAAGGCACTGGGTAGAGTTAACCATAGGCCTAATTAAATAATGAAATTTGTAATATGTCGATTTATTAACAACATTAACATAGAATAAGTTATTTTTGTTACTAATTATTACTTACGAACTATGGACCTTAGATGGAAATAAATGTTTTTTTATTATACAATTTGAATAAGATGAGACAATTTTTCGTTCAAAAACTTGTGAAAATAACATTGCATCATTAATTTGTGATTGTCAGAAAGGATTCACTGTTATAAAATTATTTGAGTGAGGTTAGAACAGTGACTATTAGGCTACATCCCTCTATTGTTGGTGTCCACTTCTCCTCTCAAAGTCGCCCAAAAAAGCGCATTTTTGTTGATTTATAACTTGAAATTATAATCTTGATGCCGCACTAATGCGCCGGAGACGTGCATTTTCAATTTGCTTGCGAAAGCTATGCTGATACCAGACACTTAAGATAACCCTAATCTTGATGTTAGTTTTGATTAAATTTGAAATGCAAATATCTCTATAACTATGTATTTCCGCAGTGTGGGAGTATCAGCAAAGGGTAGTACTCCACCCCTGCTCCCTCGCCCTCATACTCATAAATTCGTGCATAACTATTCTAAACGTTTACGTTTTTAAATAGTTCACTCATATAACATGATATGCTTAAAAATAACATTATAATGTAATTTATGCTGAGAGTCTAATAAGACGAATTTTACTGACCTCCATATTTTGATATTATAAGGTAAAAATATCTTTTCATCATTCACTTAAAACACCTGTTTTAAAACAGTTGTGTAAAAATATATGTTTCAATAAATAATTGATAAATATCTTTTTAATTCTGTGTATGACTGTACAATGTTTAAAAAGAAAGCCATCTAAGTTAACGGATACGAGTTCAGTCGCTTTTTACCTGAGCCTTGATCAAGATAGGTTGTTTACAAAAAAGTTTTTTTTTTAATCAGACATTGAATCGACTCGCAATAATCTTTGGTTACTAATCAGAGACTGTAAAGAGTGTCAAAACAAAGGATCAGTGAAAAAAAATATAAACTTTTTGTGTTTTACCTTTTTGGTTTTATCGTCTCGAAAATATATACTGCATTGAAAAAAATACCTAAATCTATTTTTTAATTAGGAAACAATTAGGTGAGTGTATTTTTTTTAACATAATACATTTAAAACACACTACTGTTATGTGCAATTAAATAATTATAAAACTCAAAATTTGAAATAAGCCTATAGAAATAACCACATCTCCGAGCCCTCAGGTAGTATTCGAACCTACGACCTTTTGCTGTCCGAGCGAGTGATATGGTCGTTTAGCTACCGTGACGCTGGTAGACGCGTCGAAATTTACAAGCACATTTTAACTTCTACTATGAGCTAGTATCGCTCCAACAGAGTTGACTGCCTTCCAATTATTATAGCTGTTCCATCTTAATCGAGTGTAAGATATTTGTAACTAGGCGATGCAGTCGCTAAGCATAAAGCTTTGCTAGCATCGTATTTTGGAGCGAAGACTAAAACTAAAAAAGTATATATCAATAATGTTAAGTAAATTTTAAAATTTCATCAGAAATGAAACTTTTAAAAAGCGCGTGCTTTTTTTCAATGGGCAATGTTTTTTGTTCATAACTTTTTATTTTTGTGAATTCCAAAATTTGGGCTCCGTCACAATCTGGTACTACATGTGTTGATTCGATTCCACACAAAAATTATTAAAATCGATTAAGAACTTAGGAAGTTATGGCGTAACAGACATTGCGTCATTGAAGCTGATCCATGGGAGCTTCGCTTCGCTCCGCTCCAACTATTGATATTGAAGGCAGCGAAAGGTTTGGGATTCGAATCCTACTTAATGGCTTAGATATTATATAGGCATTGTAAATACCTAAAAAAGTAAAATAAATACAATATCAAACTCCCCTTCGAGTCCTTGAGAATCATAATTCGATCACCAATATTAATTTATCCGCGGGCTTAATTATTAATTCCCTTTAGGACGGTATAAGACGATTTACTGTCTTAGAATCATGGGAGCTTCGGAAAGCACTCAAGGTCGTTAACACACACAAACATGTATTTCGCATAGGGGAACACATGGTAGACTTTCTTGTTTATGAATTAGGGTCCATTCTTGGAACTGTAAGCTATACGCGAGGTTATAAAATGTTTGTCCTGCTGTCAATCGATTCAACGCTACCGTTGACTCGATCACACGGGCCAATACCCTTCCAATTTCACTCACACAACACAGTCGCTGTTCAATTATTCACCACATACAAACTTATGTATCGTTTGCACACCGCACTCGTAGATCCAGATCCTGTCTGCACAACTCGCAATTTACCAGATACAGGCACCTACCTGGAGGCCCTTCTTCCCCACGGCTATCTATGCTGATTCGAAGCATCTTCTCTATGAGAAGATGCCTTCCATCTAGAAAATACCAGGTACAGGCACGTTGGGCGCCTCTTTTTACCACGACACGGCATACCATAGCCGAGGTCCAAGCCTTTAGAGGCGCCCTATTACTACGGTGTTCTACTAGCTAGTTCTTATTTATAAAATTGTTTTTTCTATTAAATTTTCTTGAAGTACACTTGCAAATAACTTATCAATAACCTCTGACTAAAGGTAATCTGGAATTCTGTTATATATTGCAATGCACATAATCAATGTGTAAGAACTATGCATTTGTAGTATGCTATCTCTTATCCTCGCAATAGTTCTTTTGTTTTTTTATATATCTATTCAAAGTCAACAAATAGACCAATTACAAAATAATGATAATTTACAAAATAATTATAATTTCCAAAATAATGATAATTTACAAAATAATGGTAATTAAAAAATAATGATAATTTACAAAATAATGATAATTTACAAAATAATGATAATTTACAAAATAATGATAATTTACAAAATAATGATAATTTATAAAATAATGATAATATACAAAATAATGATAAATTACAAATTAAATTAAATAAAGTTCAGAATTAATAAAATAAAGTTTAGAATAAAATAACATTATTAGCCCATACATGTACCATGTCACAAATACACGTACTGGCAGTCAAAGCGCTCGACGAAAGCACTCAAGACACTGTTTTTGAAATAACTCCAATTTTGTATTACGAATTTACAAATAATAAAAATGTATATGCTAGTTAAGGTAAAAATGTTGTAGTAAATTAAATGTGGTCTGCAGCTTTCAGTCTGGTGTTAGCAAATTTAAAACAAAAATTCCTAATTTTAACAAAATGCCTTGTGTTTTCAATAAAACAAGTTAATAACAATCACTCTTATTTAACTAGGCTTGACTGGAACATGACTCTTCGTTAATTTGAAGACACCGTCTCAAATATGGCTGTACAGAATTTATTACTATATTTCACGAACACAATACCTCAGTAATGACTACTGAAGCAAATTTGTACAAGCGAAAATGTACGAGGTAAGTATAATTAATGTCATTTTCAATTGTTATTGGTGTGAACACGTTTAGATTGACTGTGAAGACTATGAGACGACTTTTTAGTTACGTCTTGTTTGTCCTCTGATATAATTGTTCTACAATTTTGTTCTATTAGTACAACCAGTTAGATATTTATTCCATCTTGTTCTACCATAAAACCTAACACAAACGAAGTTTTCTACGCTTCTGATTGTGTGCTGTCCAAAAACGATTATTATAATCAAAGCAGAACTTTTGAAATATTTGTAAAAAACAATTTAGGGTAATATCAACATTTGCTTATAAAACCAAGTTCAGAGTCCCTACCATCACCTCTAATCGCAATTCAAGTTCAGCCGTTAAAGAGAGACGCCACTATTGACCGTGTATAGCGGTGTCTCTCTTTGACAATAGAACTTGCATCGCGCTAAGAGAATATGGTAAGGTCCCAGGTGGCGATTTTGATCTACGTTTACATTGCATCGATTTCACCAGCTAAATTTTGATCGCATGTATTAAAACCGGGGTTGGTCTAAAATAGGCAATCTTGGGCGACGAATAACAGAATATTCATCATAAATACTTTCGTGCTAACGCTCTTTTTATTATCATACAGTGAAAATATCAAACAGCTGTAATGACAGTGACAGCTCTTGAACCCGTCTAACCACACGATGCGTTAACGGTGCGGTGCGGTGCCCGAGCAGTGCCGCTGCGTCATCCTACACACAAATCACTATACCATGTCAGACGACGCGTTAGGTGCGATTCAGACCGACCGGCCCGCATCGGCTCGGCCTGGAACGGATGCGGACGCACAGCCGTACGGCAGCCGCGACTGCCATATGCGTGCTGCGACAGCCGACAGCGCCCGCGGCATGCGTAAACATGGAGCCGCTCTTATCCGAACGGCGCCGACAGGAGCCGACCGGCGCCGACCGGAGCCGACCGAAGCCGACGGGCTGTCGCGGAATGTATGTGTATGTGGCAGAAATATGAACTGTAATTTCATGTAAGAAGTTTCAATTTAGATGCGAGCCGGGCGGTCTGAATCGTACCTTAGGTCGCCGTGCGGCGCCGCACCACAAGCGCGCCCGACTTGGGACCTGAGAAACGAAGCGGGGAGGCGTAATGCGCCTGCAGCGCAACGCTGTTCACCGCGGTGCGGTGCGGCGCCGCGTGGCACCCTTTACCTCGAATTCATTACGATGCGGTGCCGCACCGCACGCTTAAACGTCGAAAATTGGCCGTTCAGAATCGGAACGAGGTTCAACTAAAACTACGTCCAATATATTTTGGTAATCCAGAAACATGCTAGGAACTCAGTATAGCGCGTAAACTGAGTTTAGCTCGAATTAATCGCGTTTACTTCAATGGTGAAATAAACCCTTTCTATAACTTCGTTCTATAAGAATCAGCAGTAGAACAAACTGAAAAAATACAAAACGTTATTAATAGAACACAATATATAGAAGAAGAACAAAATAGAATTTTACCAGTTTTGTACGGCAATACGACAGCTAGTCTAATATGTGTCACAAACTATTTCTGCTACAGAAAACTAAAGCTCCATCATATTTCGTCGCATTGCTTATTAATTTTCAATATAGAAACAAGTATTCATAAATTCATAACAAGCGAACAAGAAGGAATTCAACTAATTTTTCTAGTAGAACAAAACGGAAGTTATCGAAATAGCGGAAAATGTATTAACATAGACATTTCTGCAACGTCGTGTTTATGATATTAATCAATGTCACATAATATCTTAACTAACATTGGATTCTTTATTGCTACCTTCATATATTATTAATACGTGTTTGAAAAAAAACATATAAGATATTAAAATACGCCTGTAACCAACGACGACTCCGAACCCTCAGATAGGATACGAACCGACGCTATCCGGGCGATTACTCTGACCGCTGAACTACAGGACGCTAGCAGATGTATCGAAATTCATAAACGTATTTCAATTTTACTATGAGCTAGTATCATTCGACTAATGATAAACGTTAACTACTTCAACATCGAAATTTATAACATATTTTATATCTTATAGAAATATGGCATTATGAGTGTAAAAAATAAATACAGAAAAATATTTCGATATCCATGACTGATCTTTGTAGGTATACCAATATTATTCTATAGCTTCCGCCTGCGGTTATATCCGTGGTATGTATATCACAGTATGTCACTGTCGGTATGTCATAGAAAGTCTTCATGGCGTTTCCGCTGGGAATACTGGCGTTTTAGCAAGTTTACACTGTAACTGCATTTTTTTCCACAAAGCATTTTTTTGCATGTCTAATACGTTTGCATCGATACAGACACGTGTTATCATCACGTCCTTACCAATTCAAGCGCGAGGATGATTTTAATTACGTATTCAAAGGAAGAACTTTGAACCCTACATAAATTCCTAGTTAAGGCAAGTTTGATTCACGTGAGTAGCGCTTTTATATAAGTATTAGCGCGCGTCGACGGCGTGTTTAAAAAACGTGGCTTGCAAACTCTAAAAAGCTTTGAAAGAAGGGTCTGTGTCCCCACAGTCATCTTGCCAAATACTTCTATATTGCTAGCCCCTGTAAAGCGTCGATTACATTGAGCGAGTTTACAAGCCACTAGTTGGCTATTTTACAAGCGGTTGAGTCGGCTAGTGCGATTGTAATGATTACACGCAAAACGTGTACTACTCGCTCAGTAGCCAACTACTCGTAGCTAGCGAGTAAAAACCACAAGTACTACCCCGACGTTGTCTGCCGTTGTGAATATTAGGTACTTTTCAATCATACTATGTATTACGTTTTTTAATCGACATTTCTGTGTAACTACTGTTAAAAGGAAGTGGAACGCAATTAATATTATACAATTTCTGAATTGAATATTTCTGAATATTTCTTTGCCTTTTCCGGTTTTCTTTTTTTTTAACTCTTTTTGATAGCACGAGCTAAAATAATGACAGATAGTGAATTTGTCAACTAGCAGCTTGTAAACTCGCTCAATGTAATCGACGCTTAAGTGGCAGCGTTGCCGAGCAAGAGAGACAGTCGTTTATACTTGACGAGCTATGCGCATGCGTTGCGACAGTAGTGGGGAAAGCCCTCATCTCTCAAACATGCACAAACATGTACATCACATCTCTCGGACATGCGCACAATTTTCAAAGTTAAAATGGATACAGACATATAATATATTTTTTTCTAGACCCCTCCTAGCAATAGGAGTACTAATTATATGCCCACAGTGACATAATAGGCTAATAAGTATCTCTTTCCAGATTTTCATACTCGTAGCTTTACTGTTTTATTGTACCGAATGCTCACGAGTCATAGACAGGGACAGCCAAGATGGCGTCCATATATCTGACTACTGCCCAGAGTCTCCGCATTGCGTAGAAGGCTCACACGTAATGTGCATGTTCTATGATCCAGTAAGTATCTTTAGTACCAAGTGTCTACATATTATAACTAATAATAATATATTTTTATTTAGTAACTTAATATAAAATATTGTATTATATATTTTTTATGAAATCACATTTAAAGGTTCTTTACCTAACATTTAAATTGATACACACACATGAATACTCTTCTGGGAAAAAGACGTAGGGTTGCCACCTTTTTTTTGAAAAATAACGAATTGGATACCCTGAATATGAAAAAAACACCAAATATATTTTTTATGACATCACATTTAAGGGGTCTTTCCCTTACACTTCAATTGATACACACACATGAATACTCTTCTGGGAAAAATACGAAGGGTTGCCACCTTTTTTTTGAAAAATAATGAATTGGATACCCTTAATATGAAAAAAACACCAAATATATTTTTTATGAAATCATATTTAATGGGTCTTTACCTAACATTTCAATTGATACACACACACACATGAATACTCTTCTGGGAAAGAGACGTAGGGTTGCCACCTTTTTTTTGAAATATAACGAATTGGATACCCTGACTATGAAAAACACCAAATATAAAGTGACAGTCAATCTATTACTTTTTCGTTTTAAAAATTTTGTTTTAAATTTAACCAAATTAAAAGATACCAAATAAAGTATAACAGAACATCAAATAAGGTAGTCAAACTTTTGCTATCTTTTAATTTTCGAAATAAGTTTTATAATTTATTAAAAATTACAACTATCTTAATGAAACCTGTGGTTGTAGCAACAAAGGAACAAAATATAATGTCGATAAATGCTAATGCTAAAGTATGCAATATATTGACAAAAATAAATTAATTATACATAGGTTGTATATAGTACACAGGATGGTTGGCAACCCTGACGAGCTGTATCATCAAGGATCTTTTTACACCTCACCTATTTTTATATTTATTCTTTCTTACTAAATGTCTACAGGCGAAAACAATGGGTCCCAGATGTTATGACCCACAAAATGTTACCATGGATACAGTTCTGGCAAATAAATTGATGAAACTTTTAAATGCGTAAGTATTTTAATCTATAATCTAAGATCAGTGGTTTGTGTGTTTGTCTGTCCGTTCTTTTTCCCGCTCTTTTTCCATTGTATCAATAACGTTACCATAGCAACGCGTTAACCGCAAGTAGTTCGTCTACCGGACGCTAGATGGCGCTAACGGAAAAATATTTAATAATAGAAAGAAATTAAAGAATTTTGTCCACCCGTGCGAAGCCGGAACGGGCCGCTAGTATTAAAATAAAATTGCTAACTAAATGATTTTTTTTTAAATAATTTGGCTGATTTATTTCCACAGAAAAATACTAAGACAAATATAACTACCGAGCAAGTAGGAACATTTTATAAATTACTGCTACTTTTTCAAATCTCAATTGTTTGGTCAAATCACGGATGGAGCGCGACGGGACGCGCTGACGTAACGTAGGCAATTGTATTGTATAGTTATTATAAAAGATGTCGCACGCCAAGTCTCGTCGTCTTCGTCTCGCCTAGACCGTGTATTTAATAGAAGGCGTGAACGCCACCTGTCATGTTCTCTAAGTATCAATTCAAATAGATAGCCAAACTGGTTCTCGTCTCTCTCGACAAGACGCCAACTTTGTATTCAATTACAAATATATTTATGACGCCTACCATTTACTTCGCAGACTCCCTTCAGTTTACACTGTATTTTAGGTAAAACGAGACCCTATTACTTAACTCCGCTGTCTGTCCGTCCGTCCGTCTGTCTGTCCGTTTGTCACTTGTGCTGGATCTCATGAACCGTTATAGTTAGACAGTTGAAATTTTCACAGATGATGTATTATTGTTGCCGCTATAACAACAAATACTTAAAAATAGAATAAAATAAATATTTAAGGGGACTCCCATACAATAGACGTGATTTTTTGCTCGTTTGATTGATAATCTGAAATATTCACAGAATATTTAGTTGTATATTTACTTTAAGAGTAATTAATTAAATTTAAATTAATATGAAACGCTTGGTGCGCAAGTCCGACTCGCACTTAGCCGGTTTTTTATCTAATGCAAAATTACTCTTCCACGTCTGAATCACTTGACATCTTGATTAAAAATGCATGAGAAATCATGCCGGGTTAGGCGGGATATCCGGTGTGACGTTGATGCTTCCGTCCGTTCCCGGAAAGTGACATCCAAGCCTTTCTTCGCCGTCGCACCCTGTCCGCTGTTTGACCAAACGGGTCGACATAACCCAAGTCAAATCAGAATGTAAATTACAACGTCAAATTAATTTCCTGTTTCTGTATTCCCATTAACCCAAAATTAATTTGAAAGCTAACGTTATAGGAGTATACACTTCTGCAATACCTCAACGACGTTTAAACTTAGTACTTCTGGTTAGAAATATGCCGCAACAGCTCATAAGCGTTGTTCAACTCGCCGGCACGGCTCCGGCACCGGCACCGGTAATTTTACACGTTATTCATTGCCTATTCAGCTATAAACAATAGCGTGCAAATATGTCATAACAGATACAATTATTTAAATAATTATTTTTCCAATCATACTGACATCATTTCCAGTCAGTGCTAAATATGTCAATTTTTATAAACATTAATTGTATAAAAATTCTGTTCGCTGAGTCAATTAAATAGTGTGTTTTTGGATCGCTTTTATCTTTTACTGGATACCACAATAGATGATTCCATGGTATGTTTTTCCACTCCGCTTCGCGTTGATTTCATCCGGTCTCGTCTTCGGCGTCGGGACAGTAAGCTTGCCGATCGATGCCGGCTGCATAACTGCATGTGTATTTTTGTGTGCGGGGCCATATTTTGTGGCTCGCTGTAAGTGCGTAAAAACGTATAGGTATTGATTATGGCATTAAGATATGGCCTTTAAAATTCGATCAAATTTGTACTACTGTACATTAAATGTAATTGATATAACAGAAATAATATGATAACGATTTACTAACTTGAACTCCTCCATGATTCGGTAGACACGTTCACCAGTCCTGGCTGCATCTATAGTCGTACTGAACTAAACTGGTCCCATGTGGCGGATTATGGTGGATTCTCCCAATTATATTTAACCATAGGGAAAGGGAAGCCTGTGCCCATTACACCCAGCCATGGGGTTGATGTCGTTATCGTAATCGTTAACACATCAACCACATGGCTGGGTGTGATGTGTTAACCCATTTCCGAAACACATCTCACCACGTTCTCATCTCGGACAACGAAGTTCCTATATGAAGCCTTAAAGCGTAAGCTTTAAAGCTATTAACCCTTTCCGTGCCAGCTACGAAGATACTATTTAAACACTTAACATGTATTTTTATTCCTAATGCCAAACTCTAAAAAACCGATCTTACTTGTAGTGCTAAGAAATATTTTTTTGTATAGGATGCCCAAAAAAATCCACGAGCATACTCGTAGTCGGCACCATGTTAGAGTAAAACACTACGAGTATTCTCGTAGCTGGCACGGAAAGGGTTAAAACAAATCTTCTTTTCCAGCCTTCGAGGAAGGTTAGCACTTGGTAAAGAGAAAGGACTAAATGGAGAACTTTTACCAAAAGCTTACGGAATGATGAAACTGGTTGGTTTATTTCCATATAATTAGGTTAACGATATGTACTATTCCTTACATACATAAAACTGACTTCCACATCTATTGATGCTATGATATTGCTTTTTTTTCGCCTCAACACGTCAGTCCAGCACCCTTAGTGTAGATAGTGCTAGTCTTTTTAAAATATACTTTTTTTGTCATAAATATTATTCTTTCTTCTTAATTTTCTTCTTCTTCTTGATATTTGATATTTACTGAGCTGTATTTACACTTTAAAATACAATTTTTCTATATTTACATTTTCTAGTAACACATTTCAATGCCATACAAGGCCGTCTTTAACCTATTGGAGGCCCTGGGCATATAAGAATAATGGCCATGACTTTGACAGAACACTTTTTTATTACTAAGATAGACAATGAAAGGATATGAAAAGGTTTCAGATTTTTTTTATTGACAGTCAATTGATGAATAGATAAACTTTATTTAAATGGGGCGATCCTCACATATTTAAAATTATGTAAGCATGCTGAAATTCGATAGTCTTATTTTGGGCGAGAGTAGAGTAGCTTTGCGCACGCAAAACCTAATAAGCAAGTCGATAATATAGTCCCTAATTGAGGTTCGATTTACTCTAATTAAATAAGTTTTTCAGTTATAAATCAGTTAATAATCGGTATTGGTTTCGTGATCTGGCAGGAACCAGGGAGCCCCTATCAATCGCGGTGCCCTGGGCATTTGCCCAGAGAGCCCAGTGGGAAAGAGGGATCTGATGCCATACATAATCAGCATTGTCATTGTTATTCAGAAAATACTGTAATAATATTATAGCACTAAGCATATAATACTAACGTGTTCACACATATATAATAAAAATGCTAATAATTGTTTTACCGTTAAAAACGCTAAACTACATAATAAATTATTTAAAAAGATTAGTAACTGTCAGAACTAGACACCGTTATGAAAAAATCTAATTAGTAAACTTTAATTACGAAGTATATTTATATATAAAATAAAAAGACGGTATATATTAACTGTAGAAATACACGATAATATTTTCATATTGTTAAGATTTGTTGTTTAATGACTATAATTTAAAGTACGCCATATATACAATGTGTCCCGTCACCAGTATTGGAGCCTTTAATGGTGTGAAATATGGCATTTCTTATCGACAAATTGCCCCTCAAATTTGTTTTTTCTCAAAAAGCCAATAATTAAAAAATACACAAAAAGAATCTACTTGTTTTTCTTTAATTATTTTTTGCCTATTTTTTATTCCATGACAATTGAAACATGATGGCTGTATAACTGTTGTCTACATGTTTAGTTATCAAAAGACACCTTTTTAATGTTGATAGGATGTCCTACCACCACTACTCATGTAAATGTTTACATGAGTAGTGGTGGTCGAATTAGTATGAGAACCCAGGTCTTGGTAACCAAGAAAACAAAATAGCGGCCGTAAGAAAAAAGAAAAATTTGAGGGGCAATTTGTCGATAAAAAATGATATATTTCACACCATTAAAGGCTCCGACAATGGTGACGGGACACATTGTATTTACTCGTTGTTTAACTCTTTGTATATTTTATAGGAATGGGATAGCGAACTAGCCACATTCGCGCAAGTCTTAGCCAACCAATGTTCCCTCATACACGACCATTGCAGAGCTACCAGTAAGTATATCACTATAATCAACAATCACTAAATAAGACGATACAATAGCTAGCGCCATTGACCTATGATTTCTCAGGTAAAGTTAATTTCGCAAACGCCTGACATCAGACATATATTATCTTGAACTTAAATTTCTTCGTTACAATATACGTACCTCTGCTCTTGGGTGAGAGGTATCTTTGGCAGTAGCGGCGTTAGGGTAGGGCGCGTGGGGCGACCGCCCAGGGCGCCGGACATAAAGGGGCGCTATAAAGTTGAAATCTTTTAACTGTTCGGCTAGAGTAGTAGGCTCATGAGAAATTTGAACGTCAGTTTTCTGTGTTCCATTAGCCAAAGTAATCAAAGCGCCATAGATGGCGCTAATTTCACAACGTGTATCACTAAGCTTTTTTATAGTGTGTAATCACAATCATTTAAGATTGTCTTTTTATAAATAGTTATTTTCCAATAAATGGGTATTTTATTATATAATTTACCTTTTTCTTATAGTATAGGTTTGAATTGCAGTTAGGAGGTGCCGTAGAAATCTCGCCCGGGGCGTTGGTAGCGCTAAAACCGGCACTAATCTTTGGCCTCAACCCCTGGAAGCAATAACCTTTTACTATAAACACTTGCACTTTAAAAACAAAAACCTTTTTAAAAATTCTGAATCAGTCATACCCTAAACTTAATAAATAAGATAAAAAAATATATACGTACCTGTTTGAACAAGGAATACAAAGCTGATTCCTTGTTTTAGTTTTTTTTGTAGGTAAATAGGTAGGTGTTTGAGTATTTTCTCACGCTTACCTATAAGATACCTATTCACTCGTGACTTGAAGACCCCTAAATTTTATTTGTCAGGAAACACAGACTTAGGCAAAGAGTTCCACTCCTTAGCGGTACGTATCACAAAATTGGAACCAAAATGCTTACTGCGACTCTTTGGTTTATCAACCATATGATGGTGGCGCCTATTTGTAAGTGGTTGTCCGATGAAAAAATGGGAATATATCATAATGTCATAGTGAATCCACTTCAGTAGAAGACTCCGACACTTTTATTGGTAGTTTACCTTATATGTAGTGTCACGAGTTCAAAAACTATCTATGTACTACTAAAATATCTGATATTTCAGGTAAATTTCATAATCCTGGCCAGCTGATAGGCTCTTGCCGATTCACTTACCCGTTGTGGATACCGATCAGCAAAGTTAAATACACTTCAGCAAATCTCACTCAAGAAAAGCTACTCCATGCCATGACAGCCATAGTCAAAACGTGGTATAGCAGGAAGGATTATGTGACTCCAGCGGCAATATACAAGTTACCAGATTGGTCGACGTTAGTACAGTCTTGTATATTAAAAGTGATCCTATGTATAGTTTTTGAATATTAGTTCCTTGTGCGTAAACATGCTCACAAGAACATATCTTTATGTATAAAAATCGCTCAACGGGCTCCATGAAAACCGGAGCACGACTGTTAATCTATAATCTAAGATCACAGTGGTTTGCGTGTTTGTCTGTCCGCTCTTTTTCAATTTTTTCAATAACGTTACCATAGCAACGCGTTAACCGCAAGTAGTTCGTCTACCGGATGCTAGATGGCGCTAACGGAAAAATATTGAATAATAGAAAAAAATAAAGAATTTTGTCCACCCGTGCGAAGCCGGGACGGGGCGCTAGTCTATAATCTAAAAACACAAATTTGTTGTTTGTGTGTTTGTCTGTCCGCTCTTTTTCCATTGTATCAATAACGTTACCATAGCAACGCGTTACCGGGTCAGCTAGTAGAAATATTGTTATGAAAAGTTTGTGAAAACTCTTTAGAATTAATCTTCCACTCAATTACGGTACTAATTAAACTAGGAGTATCAACGTATGGATAAAACAAAACTGATTTCTCTAGCATGCTTGCACCAATCATATAAAGAGCGAAATATGCTATTTCACGCACTTCTTCAACACCAATTCGTCTTTGCAACATGGGTGTTATCCGAAAATCGACTTATGTACTTATAACTGAGATTTCAACTTTTGAAAGGTCTCGTAACTCGTTTACACAGGTAACTGACTGTAGTCATCTCTTAAAAATATTAGGTAAAACAAAAGCGTAAGATATAAACAATATTGAACTTTTATTAAATGAAAAATTATGCCATAAATTTTATCTCAACAGCACTTCTTCTATGCCCAGAATATACTTGGAAATGATATACTCATCTATAACTCACGTAGGCTGTGGAGTTTCAGCGTCGACTACCTACAGCTACAGCACAACAGCCGATTCAGTTTTAAACGTAAGTGAATTTTAGCAGTTCTTAATTAAAATAAAGTCATTGATGTGTATGGCAATCTCCTATAATGTGTAAATAAACGGAGTATTATTGTCGTTTTATACCAATTTCAAAATGTCGAAGTCAAAAAATTTTTTTTGTAAAATTCCATGTAATTATTTATTAGCCAACATGAAATATTAAATTAACTACTCTATAAACTCTGGTAATGGTTCCGTCATTGTTTCCTATATAATATTTTTTCCTATGTTTTCGACGGATTAGACCCGTATCACATTTTAGTTTAGACTATCGGTGAGTGTTAACACGTTCACTGCGTAAAAAAAATCAGTGACTTTCAGCTGGTGCGGTGGCAGTCCAAAAATGCCTCCACTTGACTTTCTTATTGTGCGTAGCAGGCCCTTTCGACCCGCCGCCTCCGAGTGGTATTAAAGCTTTACTATCTTAGCCAACCCGTATAGGATATAATTTTTTTGTATAGTTTTCAAATTGTCATGAACCACTTGTATATACATTGACTCCGCCCCAGGATTCTCCACACAGAAAATGAGAAATTAGCAATCGAAAATGTCACATCGACAAGGCCTGATACCAAAGTGTAATTTTTGTAGTGATGGGATAGTGAAAGAAAATAAAATATCGAGTTATAAATTATATTAAAATCTAATAAGCTTAGTGCTTATTAGTGTTACCAAACATAGTAATTAAATAAAACAAAACCATAATTAATAAATAATAATAATAAATAAATATTTCCTACATTCACACCAATAAGCCTAGCCCAAAGTAAGTACTGTAAGGCTTGTGTTATGGGTACTAGGATAACGGATAGACATACATATATGATATATAGATATGTAATATTCATAGAAATATATATAAACACCCATGACTCAGGTACAAATGCTCGTATTCATCATACAAACATCTGCCCCTACCGGGATTCGAACCCAGGACCGTCGGTGCGAAAGGCAGGATCGCTACCGTTGCACCAAACGGTCGTTAGACATACACATAACTTTAATTAATTAATGGGTTCTTACCACGATATTCTCGCCTCTGTGCTGTCATTGTGAGCGGACGTGTACTACTTGAGTGCAGCTAAATTCAATTACAAAATTTGCTATTGGTTGATTATCAAAGTTTCCAATTCCTGCTCTCTCTTGAGGCGCTTTAATTACTTTGCTCCTCCTACTGGGAGTGTCGTGAGTGAGATAAATAATAACCGTCAAGACAACCTCAAAAACCGAGATCGGAGTGTTTTGTCATTGGGTGGCTGGATTCGATCTGTTGTCTGTCTGATCGTTCTAATGTGACTTTGCCACTCGACCATCGACGCTTGAATCTTAACTGCGAAATTAGCGATAAAGTTAAGCGGCTACGGTTCTTGTCTACGACGTGCGAGCCACGCGACCACCCCCCTCCCGTGACGTCTACGACCCGGCTACGGCATCTACCTGTACACGGCAAATTATAAAGTGAGTCACTATTCCACAGCTCTTCTTAACTAAATTGATAGAATTACGTACAAATAAATTCCGTTATAATACGACTACTTTGGCTATTTCTTTTTTTTCTTTTTGGAGTTGTATTTAATATAATATTAATAAATTTAATCAAATAATAAGATGCCCCTTAAAAGGACACCCCCGAAAACTCCTGTCATGTCTCAGTCAGACTCAGATATACCGAATATATCCGACGCGTCCAACATAACAACACGCTATAAACGTGCCCGTGCTGAGTCTTCTTCACCGGTGGTTGTAATGGATGACTTTAAAAGGGAGATAAGAGATATGATGGAGGCTTTCCAATGCAATCAACTAGCCATATTTAATAAGATGTCTACAGATATAAATGAAATCAAATTACAAAATCTTCAGATTCAAAAAACAAATTCTGAGATTGAAAAAACTTTGGAATCTATAAAGGATGGGCAGGATAAAATGTCTACGAGAATCGACAAATTGGAGAACGAAAGACAGATCCTTGTGAGAAATATTCAAGACTTGCAAACTAAAGTCAATGACATAAATCTTTCTTCTCGTCCATCCACTATTGAAATTCGGAACATACCCTACAGTGAAAAAGAGACCTTCGACGATATTAACTCATATATAACGAAAATTTGTTCCGTAGTTGACATAAATATACAGAAATCGGACATTCGGGATGCATATCGATTACCGGCTAAGCCCGGTAAACAAAGAACTATAATTTCCGATTTTACTACTGTTACGGAAAAAAACAACTTACTAGCTGCAGTGCGCAAATATAATGAAACTCGCTTAAAGGAAAATAAGCTCAATACGTCGTCAATCAGCCTTAATGGTGAAAACACCCCGATATATATCTCGGAGTTCATCCCTGGAAGTGGACGAAAATTGTATTATCAATGTCGCGAGTTTTCAAAAAGGAATAACTACAAATTTTGTTGGGCAGTAAATGGCAAAATATATGTTAAAAAAATGAACTTTCGAAGCCAATTAAGATCGACTCCGAAGCAGCCCTCAGTGCAATGAAATCAGAATGACTTTTCTGTCCTGTAACTCAATTTTTTATTTTTTTATATATTTCCATTATTATTGCACGTTGTCAGTGTTTGGTTAGTTAGAAATTATAAAAATGTCTTTGTAATAGTATATAAGTTTTTTGTTTTGTTCTGCTGCCTCTTTTGTGTAATACTCCACTTATCACTCACAGACCCACTTTTACGTTACATTTTTGTCCAAACACTTTACACTTTACATCTATATAATCACTTTATGCCATGAATTGCTATTCTATACCTCGTCTAAAATTGTAGGGTCAAGGCGGCAACAGTGGGTCACTTTTTTTTCCAGTGATGTAACTTGATGTGAGTGAGTGTTGGAAAGATGTAAAAGGATTAGTATTATAGTGTAACTAATGTATATTGATTATTCCAATTAGTTAAACAAGGTAATATTTTGGAAAAAAAATAGTATTTAAAAAAAAACTCATTTGAGCCACTGTGTACTGGGGGTGGGATACAGTGAATCGGCCCTCAGTTAACAGTGAATCAGGCAAGTTCACAGTGGATCATCTATAATATAACTCAAATAAAATTTTTTTTTTTTGCTTTTTATCGATCTTTATTTTTTGTTTTAATCAAACAATAAGTTGTACATCGAAAAAGAGTTTTTTTTACTACTTCACTTCAAAGTGACTGTTTAGTCTTACACATTTAAAATTTACTAAATTATCTTATTTTGTTTTGACTTAGTTAATCATCAACAGAAAACTTTTTCTGTATCTTGCATAAACTATCAAACAAAATGACTTTTTATCCTTCAAATGAAAAATCAGGTAACTTTTTGACTACTTCAGTCTCAAAGTGACTTTTCAGTCACACAAAAGAAATATAATTTTGTTTTTTTTCATGTCATCTATGTGTTTCACTATTTTACAGGGCCTTGCTGGTCAAGTCATCCTAAAAGGGAAAATGAACAAAAAATATTACGTCTCGATTTTTGCTAAACTAATGTCTGGGTAGTTATTATCCAGTACCAGTAGTACACAGTGGAACATGATCCACTGTGAACTCAAATGTTTTGAGCCACTGTGTACAAAACTGCAATTTTGGATTTAACTCATTCCACGTGTGATGGTTTTACGTAAATCGAAGTGCAGTATACGCCAAAATGACCTCAACGAAGTTTGTTACTTAGCAAAAATATAAATCCATTGGTCAAACAAAAGGTTTGTGAAAAAATACCAAGTATATCTCACCTGAAAACTCACTTTTTCTTTCGTCAAAACAATGAAAACACTTACAACACGGGTTTGTTACATAGTTGACCCAGGGAAATTGGTTGTGACCAGTATCTATCGGGAGACTTTCCGAAGAGTGAGAGATATAAAAAGATACCTATAATCCTTTTGATACAACGACCAGTGCGCCACTGTTGCCGCTATAACCACTGTTGCCGCCTTGACCCTACATAATAATAATACGTTACACTTGTATGGAGCCACTCAAACGTATCGACGCTGTGAAAATTCCTCTAGTTTATACATATTTCGTCACCTGATTTTAAAGTTGATATCCCATGACCCTGGTTAATTTTAGTCTCTTATCCTCAGAACTAGAGAAACTCAGCGTTTCAACGGCCCTTCGCTGTCGTCCAGACCAGTGCTCACAATACTACGTACATGATAACAAAACCTTAGCTGTATTTCATATGAACATCCGCAGTATAAATTGTAATTTTGATCATCTAGCAATGTTACTTGCTAATACAGCCATACCCTACGACATTGTAATACTGCCAGAATGTTGGTTATCCAAAGCACCTTATTTGCCCAATTTATGTGGCTATAACGCCTTCCAAACTTCTAATAGCACAAATCAAAATAGTGGGATTGTCGTGTTTACCAAGGAAACGCTCCATTGTAAGGTGTATGAACCTGACTGCATGATGGACTCTGACTGTCTAGTCTGTGAGGTTGGGACAGTCTTTGCTGTTGTGGCTATCTATCGTTCACCATCTACACATAACATTGATAATTTCTTGCGCAGCCTAAATAATCTTTTAGCTTCTCTTCATATCTTTCGAACACTCAGTGTCATAGGTGATATAAACATTGACATTAAAACAGAATCTTCTGACTCACGCGCTGGCGATTACTTAAATTTACATGCTTCTCATGGACTCCTACCTGCGCACACTTTCCCCACAAGAGGTGAAAATTGCTTGGATCATATTTTTCTCAAAGCCAAAGCACGTTCAACTACTGTGATACTAGACCCCTGTGTAACTGATCACTCACCTACTATACTATTGGCAAATCTCAATAATAAACCTCGCATTCTAAAGTCCTTACAAACTAAAGTAGATTTTGACGCTATCCACATCGATATCAATAATACTAATTTCTCTGAAATCCTCCGCGCAAATGATGCTGACTTAGCTACTGATCTTCTAATATCAACCATCTCTAGTATAATAGTTAAATGGACATATACTGTTGAGGTTTCTCGAAAAATATTAAATATTAAACCCTGGATAACCCCTGGCTTGTTAAGATGCATTCGTAACCGCGACCATATGCATAGTCGACTCAAACGTGACCCAGAAAACATTACTCTTAAAATAACATATACGAGGTAAACAAATTGTTAAAAAATACTAAGCAAAACTATCACAAACAATTGTTGCTTAATTCAAAAAACAATCCCAAATCCACCTGGAAGGCCATTAAAACTATATCAAATTTAAATACTCCTACTTTCGATGCAAAACCACTACTTGAGCTCCATCACAATTCGCAGTTATCCGTAAATAAAATCAATAAATTTTTCGTAGACGTTGGAAAGACTTTGGCCCAGGAAATCCTAAGTAAATATCCGCCTAAATCGAATTCACTAGTGTCGCAGCACACATGTTCTTCTATGGTACTTTCGGATATCGACGAACAAGAAATAGAACAATTGATAACTGAACTTAGGGGTGACTGTGCCGTGGGGTGGGATGGTTTATCTGCCCGCATTCTGCAGACATCGCGTCAGGTGTTTGTACCTCTAATAACCCACATATGTCACCTGGCTTTTTCTACGGGAGCTTTCCCTAACGCACTTAAAAAAGCAATAGTACACCCTATATTTAAGTCTGGAGATAAAAATGAATTTACGAACTACAGACCAATATCTATTCTGACTGCGATGTCAAAAATTCTAGAAAAAGCTCTTAATAACAGGCTCATAAGCTACTTAAACACCACTAATAAAATTGCTGAAAACCAATTTGGCTTTAGAAGAGGTGTCAGTACAGAAGATGCTGTGAATTCATTGTTGGACACTATAGTGCGAGCTGTTGATAGCAAAGATAAATGTATCGGTATCTTTCTGGACCTTTCTAAGGCCTTCGACACGGTTTCCACCTGCTTACTTTTAACCAAGCTAGAACGAATTGGTGTACGAGGACTTCCACTCTCCCTTTTCAAAAACTATCTTCAAAATCGCACCCAGTCCGTCAAAATCAATGGGTTTGTAAGTGATACCGAGGTTCTTACCTTCGGTATCCCTCAAGGATCAATTCTTGGTCCCACTCTATTCAACATTTACGTTTATGACCTATGTAAGCTCCACATCCCTCATTGTCATATATACGCCTACGCTGACGATACAGCTTTGGTTGTTAAGGGCCAACCTGGGAGGAAACACGTCTTCGAGCGGAATCAGCTTTATATATTGTTATCGAATGGCTAAATACAAACTTACTGACACTAAATATAGACAAAACAAATTTTATCACTTTCGCCTTAAACGCTACCACAATTCCACATGATAGTGATGTCCGTATTAAGGCTCATGCATGTCAAAACGTCTCTCATTGTCAATGTAAATTGATAACAAGATCTACTGCCGTAAAATATTTGGGCATCTACATTGACCAGTTCTTAAGGTGGGAACAACATATTAATTCCTTAATACCAAGAATTAGAAAATTGATATATATCTTTAAAAATTTAAACTTAGTTACTGACTCCAGAACCTTGGAACATGTGTATTTTACTCTGTGCCAGTCTATTCTGAACTACTGCATTTCAGCTTGGGGTGGTGCTGGGAAATCTATTATGCTACCCCTTGAGAGAGCACAAAGGGCAGTTCTGAAAGTTTTGACTAAAAAACCTCTTCGATATCCCACATCCCAACTTCATGCCGATGCCTCAATTTTGACTGTTAGACAGCTTTTCATTGTGTCTACAATTTTACGCAAACATTCTCATCTACCTTATAACAAGAAAATGCAACCCTGCAAACGCAGATCAGATATCCTCTGCCAAACCCCCCAACACAGAACTGTCCTTGCCAAGCGGCATTTTGGTGTATTAAGTTGTATTCTTTACAACAAGGTTAACAAGATACTTAATATATATCCCCTTCTTAAAAGAAATGCCAAAAGCAAGTTTCAACAATGGTTAATAACCATGAGCTATAATAAAACGGAGGATCTGCTACCCTAATTTGATCATTTATTTGGTGATAATCATACAGTGGTTTTACATATAAATTCTAGCCTAATAACTCATTTGAATACATTTGTACAAACAAGCAATATTTTACACACTCACCAACATAGAACACATACACTTGATACACGAGAATCACAAACACAACTATACTTTCCACGCACACACCTTCACACACTTACAAATCTGGCAGCTGTATACTTATATAAGAATTATAAAATTTAAGCCTTGCTTTGTATCCAAATGTTTTTTGTAAGACTCCAATTCCCAAGTAACAGATTTACTCTAGTTTGGGAATTACTGCATGTAAATGTTACCATAGTTTTTATCGTTTCTTTCATCCCATAGAAGACTTCCTTTCGACTGTCTCCTACTGATCAACCGAGATACAGGTTTATTCCTAGTTCGGTGAGGGGTGGCCGACTGACGATTGTGAAACTCTTAAAATTAATTTCTCATAACATGTTATGTCTAGTTATTAGAAAAGAAATGAGTCAATAAAGTTATTATTATTATTAATATTATTGTTAACCGAGTCTAGAAACGTTACAAAGTCTATCCGTGATCATGGTGCTTGTAACGAAATATCGGAAATACAAAAACCTACAATTTAGGTTAATAAAAAAAATCGTGGTAAGAACCCATTAAATAATAATAGTTAACTTATTCTGGGAATAACCGCGAAAGTATCAAAACAAGTAAAAAATATATAAACATATTAAAAGCATATATGACTATCTTTGTAACATGTTACTCAAATGTTACATTTGACACAGACTGTTTTAATTTTTTATACTTTCTATTTTGCTTCTGAAAAAGTCAGTGTCATTCTTAGCTTATTGTAACACTGTGAACAATTTTTTCTTTTTGCACCCATTTCAAGAACGTGTCCAGAGGTTTTTATTATTCCGGTGTTATCTATAACGAAAAGTTTTATAAGATTGTGCTTAAATACGTACCCCATTCTAACTAAAACAGAAGATATTAGTGACTTAGCAAATTAGTTGTTAAATGATAACCGTATTCCTACTCCACATAATACAAGCATGTCAGGGTAAGAGCAGGGCAAGGTAGCTCAGAACATGACAGGGTAAGCATCGGTTTTTTTGTATCTGTATGCAATCAAACAGGAAATAAACTATAAATTGACACAAATCATAGCATAAAATAGGTAGCTGTTCATAACATCATAATAACAAATATATTTTACTTCTGATAAATCTGTAGACAATGCAGGGACTTAGTAAGGAATAAATGCTCTTAGTAACCTCATTAATACTATACCATTCATTATTACTCATCATGAATTGTAAATATTACATCTAATCTTACTATGGCTTATTTGCTTTTTGAGAGATATTATCAAATTTTGTTTATATAATAAATCCCTTTTTAATTTTTACTTTAACATTACTTAGATAAACCAAAGTCACAGAAGTGATGAATAGTGTAGTATTTGTTATTATATTAGGTACTTGCATGAAAAAAACATTTGTTACCGAAACGTGTAGCCATAGATATTCATATTTTTTTTCTTTTAGGGAAAATTTCTTCTTCACTTTCACTGTCGTCGATAAATACTTTGGCGTTTATATTTTGCTGGATTAGGTTCTTCTTTTAGAAATATTTTCCTATATTTATTTCGTTCAGGCTCTTCGTGTTCTTCTTTTATGCACGCACAACGCTATTGGCGACCCAACGCGTACGCATCTGCACAGTGCGGCAACAAGTCGCTACCGGTCATCCACCGAAACAGGCCCGCTCCCGCACTGAGATAACTTTTTTTTTAATCCTATGTGGTGGAGGTCGAAAATGGCCTGCCGCGTAAATAAACTGTCTATATTTCTACATATTTAGTCAGAAATCGAAAACTATATTAATCTCTGTCATACTCGTAAAAATGCCAAAAAAACCTGTTCCGCACCAGCGAGAAAGACCTGTTTTTCCGTGCGCACATTGATTTGGCACAGCATCAGGCCGATTGTGGGTGAACCGCAGTGAACGTGTTAATTTAACAGTTTTGGGATTCTCGTTGTAATTTTTGTTTTGTCCAATCTCAACCGAGAGACATTGGGGTTTTGGAATGTAGATCGCCTTAGATGATCATAATTTGATGCTCATTACGTGATCTATAGGAGATGGTGATTAGCTCCAGTATTATTAGCAGCCTTCTATTACACCCTTAAGTGTGAAGGATTGGTGCTATTCTACTCTGCCGGCTCTCATAATCTTTCATCGTGATCAAATTCAAAGATTAATTATTTAATGCCTTGTTGGTGGTTAAAAATATTGAGTTAGACTTAAGTCCTTCGTATTAAAGAAATTTTAATATTCTACTGATGGTTATTTAAATAATAGGAAATAGTTATTATTATTATTTGGCAGATGTTTGTTTTGTATTTCCCTATTTTATATTTGTGTTTTGTAAACAGTGAATTTTATTTGATTTATTTAATATCTTTTAAATTAGTCTATGTCTAAATTAAAAGAAAAATGATTGAAGATTAAGTTATTTACGTCAATAAAGCACCTTTGCAATTCTGAAAGGAAATACGTAACCGAAACAATGAGAAATTGCGTATAAAAACTATTTCAAAATTTTTTTTTCATCTCCAGATAGTCATAGTGGTCTGCAATTTATCATCGCGCCCGTCCAAAAACCATCCCGTTTACTCTACAGATGCACCCAGAGAGGTTGGGTATACCCGTAAATGCGGATGCCCCCCAGGATATGACGAAGACCAAAACTGTCTTTGCTCTAAGAGTAAGGAAAATCATATCACAAGTCGTACGTATTGTTACTACTGGTGTGTTGTTTAGCTAAAGCCCGTGTTTAATTTGAGCTTTGTATATGCTAAAAGAGTCTGAGGACCAAAGCCTCCGAGTATTGTGTGTTGCCAATAATGACATACATTTAAGTTTACCTACGACAAAAACTCCGCTTAGGTAAGTGTAACTTCAAAAAAGACGTGGCATGCCGAATGACTTGGATTCGTTGGCTGGATGTCAGCTTTTGAGAAGTTGCGCGATATTTCCCAAATCACCAGATACTAAAGACAAATTGCCAATGATGGCATACAGCACTGAGATATGGTCATTAACCACATCCCATTGGTAATTAAGTCACACACACACGCTAGTCAAAAATATGAACTAAGGAAGCCTATGACTAACTGTGGACTCATAACGGCTGATGGTGATAGGCGAAAATATGGAAAACTGTAAAGTTTTTATTTATTCTACCTGAGATGGTACATACCGATACCTACGATAGCATAAAAACAAAAGTGCGACCTACTGCAATTCTGAGCGCAGAGTTTGAAAACAGGACGGGTGTTCACCAGGGGTCACCTCTGAACCCGCTTCTGTTTAATATTGTAATGAACCAACTGACATTAAACATCCAGACCACGGGGTGGTCAACGGTGCCAGGCACCATGGCAACGGTGTCATGGTGCCTACTATATGCAGATGACATACTACTAATAAATACTTGTCCTAAACTTCTTGAAGATACCTTGGAGCAGTGGAGATTTGCATTGGAAGACAATGACCTCAAAATAAGCCAGAAGACGAAGTACTTAAAATGCAGTTTCAGTGACTCCACCTATTCCAACAGCATCTGCCTCGATAGCCAACCGTTGCCTAAAGTGAATCATTTCAAGTATGTTGGCTCCATGATGTCCGCTTCAATCGACGCCAACGTGAAGCACAGAGTGCAAATAGGCTGGCAGCGCTGGAGAGACCTCACTGGTGTGCTGTGCGATCTGCGAATGCCGGTTCGCTTGAAGAATAAAGTGTACAAAACCGCAATTAGACCCGCGATGACATATTTCGCTGAGTGCTGGGCCGCCAACAAGGTACAAGAGCAGCGTCAGCAAGTCAATAAAATGAAAATACTGCGATGGGTTATAAATGGTTATGAATGTGATAACCAATTCCGATAAAGTAAAGAACGCGTACATCAGAGGAAGTTTTAAAGTCGCGCCCATCACAGAAAAGATCGCTGAGAGCGTATGAGATGGTATGGATACGTGATAAGGAGGAACGATGACCTTGCCGTGTGCAAAACCCTAGCACTTTCAGATGGGAAGAGGACGTCTCTTGACCATCTGGTGGATTACCGTGTCCAAGGACCTAAAGAAAGCCCAATTAACACCTTCAACAACCCAGAACAGAAAGTTCCAGCGCTATAAAACGAGGAGAGCCAACACTAAACGATGAACCAGGGCAAAGAAGAAAAAGAGGAGCTCCATATCGCAGCGGTGAATGCTTTAAGCCTAAGATAGATATGATAGCATCATTCGGAAGGGCTGTTCATTGGATGGGTGACCAAAAATTAATATCTCGTACTTACTCATAGAGACACAATATCGAATTCGATACTTTACTCATATTACGACTTTTGATTTCAATAATAGTACTTAAAATGTCGATACTTTAATTCGATACCTTGTACTAATTTGAATACTTTGAATCGAGTAGCGAATCAATTCAATGAAGCGACTTTGTCGACTGACTTTTTTAGTGCAATTACAAATATTTATTGCACTTTTGTCATTAATATGCGGAGGGCGGACTGTGACTTCTGAAGTGAAGCGTCTCCTGTGCCGCGTTATCGTGTTATATTACAAGCATGGTGACTATACTGATGAAGAATAGAATGTTTAAGATTACTCTAGGTACTACTTGGCGATGGTTTTTTTTGATAAATACTTTTTCTACAACGTTATTGAGTATTCATTAGCCTTTATTACATTTAGAGAGAGAAATTCAGATGCATGCGGCCCGCATCTTAATATATCAAGCGACACTTATATTTGTTTGAAACTTTTGTTTTGATACCAATACCAAGAAGGTATCGATACTTTTGGTTTCGATATCGTGTCTCTACTTACTTGTACTGTACTTCCGAAGGCACATTAGCCTTTGGTCCCGGCTAAAGTTGCAGTTAGCACCCACTTGTCCGCAATGGTTCCGTTTGGTGAGTTTTTTCCCCGTTTTTATATGTTGTTCTAATCTATAGACCTGTACTTCAGCAGTGAGGATTATTTTAAAAATAAAATAAATCCCAATTTTGGATTTTTTTTAATGGGAAACAAACGGCCTTACATATTACATAAAAATAACTTAGTTTAGGTTTTAACTAGCCAAAGGAGTTTCCACTTATAATTATAGTAAATAATTTCGTTATACACAACAAGCACTTTTTACTATAAATTGTTACATAACAACAGTAATTCTGAGTAGCAATTCTAAACAACAGTACCAAAATATAATGACTAAAATAAAAATTAATTTCTTGTATTCTTATTTCTTTTCCAGCATTAACTTAGTGAGGCAATATTTACTTTTAAAAAAATGACTCAAGTGTCTCGATATGGCTCTTAAAACTTCCAATTTCAATCCAATCAGATCTATCGATCCTAATTATATTATGACAATACTTTGTGTGTGTATGTGGTTTTGTTACCATATATAGTTACCATAAGCCTAAGAATAACAGTTTTTTTAATCAATTCACGTTCCCATAGCAACGCGTGGCCAGGTCAGCTAGTAATATATAAATCTAAATCTTTTATCGAATCTTTCTTAAACTCTGTATCAGCGCCATCTATTGATATTCTAGATAACTAACACACGTAATGTTTTACTTGTACAAGTATTAAAGAATCGATAAAGATGAACTTGATATGTAATAATTGTATTTTAATTATTATTTAAGCATTAAGGCTATCCTATTAAGCCATATTTTTTTTTCAGTGAAACAAGCGGTAGAGCCTGAAAATGCAGGTTGCTATCTGAAAAGTTGCCAACCTAATGTGATACTTTTACCAATATTTACGGTAGAAGATGCACCACCAGAGAAACTGATTCCACCTAATAAGTAAGAACATTTTATTTTAATTCGTTTTCATACTGTCGTTACTTTAAGGAGACCGTAGACAACTGGTTCGGAGTTCAGCTTTAACTTGAACAGATCGAGTTCGTTCCTCATCGGTATACTAGGGACATGGGTCCACTTATAACACACCCATTTAGTTTACCACGCACCCTTAAAATCTTACCTATCTAAAAATGCGATTTGTTAGATATAAGGGTGAATAATTCTATTGTTTTAGTATTTAAAATAGTTACTTCATCGTTTTAATACCTAACTTTCCTCGTCACGTTCCGATCGGAGCCGGTCGCTTTTTCTACGCGCATTCTTACCTAGGTGAGTAGCGCCTGCACTTATACTTAAGTTTAAATAAGTGCAAATTAGACAATTTTAACGCAGGCAAAGTCACATTAAATTACTTTATGGCTAAGCATTAAAAATGCTGAAAGCTTTTTACCGAAACCACGTTTTTTCTTGATCCGTAGCTGGGCTTGATTAGCCAGAAAAAACGTAACTGGGTCAAAATTCTTTTCGTTGTCTTATTTGAACTGAATTGAACACCCTTATTTTGAAAATTTAAAGATCATGTAAGATAATTGTTTCCCCCAATACGGATTATTTGTTTCACTATGGTTATAAAAATGTAACTAGCAGCGAGGTTTATTAGTTCACTATTCCGTAATTTTTCATTTTCTAACCATAGGTGTGAAAATTAAACAACACTGTCACAAAACTATATATATTTTTATTTATTTTTTTAATCATCATTTTACATTAATAAATTGTTTTTTAAACATTTTAATCTTCAATTGTTCTTCCTCTTAAGAGTCAATGAAATAATTGGTAACTCAAACAATATTTTCAATTATTAGATACCACTATGTCACGAAACAGCATATTACGAATAAAAAGATTAGTTTTCTTGTGAAATCATTAGTGTTACATCCCAATAAGTTACATCCTCAAAACTGTTGCAATTAACTTTAAAAGTATGTATGATTCAGTTTACGTTGACATATAAGTTGAACGCTTAAAATGTAAAGTCGCCTTAACGATATGAGGGACAAAAATGTGACGGAGTATTAACATCTCCGTGACAGAGTGGTATATAAGAATACTTCAAAATAAATATAAATGTTAAACAAAATCAACGTTTTTTTTTAAGGAACACTTACTTATATTTTTTTTATTTATAATCAGTCTATAATCAATCACATTGTAATCTTAAATTACTTATATCTTTATTTTTCAAAAGCCTCTAGTGGAGTTTCAAACTCATACACTACAACACGTCTTCCTTTGATTTTAATAATTGGATTAGGAACAATTTTTTAAAATCTTCGTACTTAACATAAGATATATCATTTTTAATGAGTTTGAACTTTTGTCCACTGTGATCAACTGATCTGTAAAACATGACTTTGATGTCACCTTCTTCATCGACGTTACTCATTGCTGTTCCGAAGTAAGTATATACACCTTTCTTTTCATCTAGAACTTTAACCAGGATATGCACGCCGTCTGATATTTTAGAAGGATGGATTTCGTCTACACAATTTAAATAACTATTACTTGTACTGGGAACAGCAGGAACGGTGTCTGTCATTTGTTGGTTAATGAAATTACTAAGTGGTAAATTTTCCGCTGAGTCAGAAGAACTTGGTGAATAGATTGTACCATACACTTGGGGCTTTGAAGGGCTGATTAGATTTGTTATATCGGCCAAAGGTCCTACGCTGGAGACGTCGCTTGCAGCATCAGGTTCAATCAAAGCTTGGTATAATCCAGGTTCATAGCATTCGCAAAACCCTTTGTTGCAAAAGCAGCTTAGTTTTCGATACTGTAATTTACCATAGTTCTCGGAGAAAACTTGGTGCACTTGCATTGTACCAGGTAAAGCCGTGATGTTTTTTGGGATTGTGTCAGCAACAAGTGAAATATCGTTTTCCAAGACCAGAAACAGTTTGATGTTGCTTTTTCCATCCAACGTTGAAAAAAAACTTGAAGCATCAGAAATGTCTTGTCCACGTCCTACAACGTTGTCAGCCTGCCGTTTGACGAAACCTCCGACACCATCCGCTGCTCCCTTTCCGTGCCCAGCTTCAAAAAAGTTCCAGGTTACCCGTTCGAAGCCATACTCAAACACTCTGGTAGACAAAAGGTAGAAATTTAATTTTTGTCTGTATTGGGTTGTTGGGCCGTCAGAAAAGGAGTGGACTGTCTTGACGGCAGGCATATTTAATGTGACATTCTTCAAAATGTCCCATAAGAATGTCACATTAAATATGCCTGCCGAAAGAGATGAGCCCATATAGCCGCTGGTGCTTGCTTGCCAACAGCGGGAGCCCTGCTTCTAAGTGTGCCGTGTTGCAATTCCAAGCTATCTTTTATTATTTGTTGCATCAATCTGGATTTTTTCATAATTTTTTCTTCGAATATAGACCGCATAAATCGCTTTTTCTTAATGTCTTTTATTTTCTGATAGCGATCTCGAATGGCGCTTGTCAGAACTTTGTATTTATTGTCCTTATTTATATCCTTCTCTCTTCTTTTCTCGTCTTTGAATTTTTCCTCTATCCTGTGATATCTCTTTTTATATTTTTCGTATTTTGGTCTTAGTATTTTTTAACTGTTCTTGCAGTTTCAAGTTTTGCCTGTAAAGCCGTGTTCGGTCCCAACGTACTTTTTTTCTGGCACTTTAGTTCACGTGTGGAGCTAAAAACGGAATAGGTGAGGTTGCAGGCGTATCTTGTAATAAACTTTGCAGAGCTTTTAATTTTTCACGTCTTTTTTTATTAGCTTTTCGCCACTTCCTTTTAGCTAATCTATGCTCCCGTTCGTCCATATCTTTGACTAATTTTTTTCTTGCATGGTATCGCTCTAAGTCTTTTTTTTTTACTTCGGCTAGTTTTGCAGCATCATGTTTGCGTTTTTCTCTGCATCGCCGCTGCCTTTCGGCAGCAGTCATAGCCATTGTGCTTATGATGTTGTCTGTGAACAAATATAGACAAAGACCCTTTACATAATATATTTAGATATTGTTAAAATGGGGGTATACTTATAATTTAACAACTGCGTCACGACCACTGAACACTCCGTCACAATGTGTTGTGACCGAGTTGTTCAGTGACGGAGTTGTAAATTTTGAACGTTTCGCATGATTAATACATAATTGTAATAAATATAGTATATTTTAATGTCACATTGGAAACAAATTAAAATAATCTTCATGCCTCATGAAAAGTAACTACACAGGTAAAAAAAAAATAGGTAAAACTTACGTGACCGAGCCGACAGCAACAAAATACACGCACTCCCTCTGAATACTCGCGGCCGACTAAGAGGCAAAATACGGTGAAGAGCGAACTGAGCGGGGCGGGGGAGGTAGCGGCATTTTTTGGTTCATCACGCACACACACAAAAGTAACTTAACTACAATCAAACATTTTACGGACACCGTGACAGAGTATAACAACAAACACACAAAGTGATTTGGGACATACGCTTCTAATTTTATACAAATGCCTATAAACGAGCTAAATTTATTAAAGTCACATATTCAATTGCGAAAATTAATATAGTTTTTATAAAAATTTACACATTAAGTACCTTTATATAAAAAAACACTACAAACATGTTGTGAAATAGTCTCAATAGTTACCTGGGACATCATTTCTTAGTATGAAAATCACCTCCGTCACGAAAACTGTACACTTCGTCACAATTCTTTTTATATTAATTCTACAAATTTCACTTCTGGATCCCCTCGAGTATTAATAAATATATGTTACAATTTAAAGACAGTATGTGAAATTAGTAGTATTAATATCTTTTAAGAACTGAAAAATAAAAAAAATAATCGGGGACCAACTTTAAGACAACGAAAAGAATTTTGACCCAACTTTGAATGTTAATGAAGAAGATTTTTTTTCTAAATTTTTGTTTCTGTTTTAAATGTACCTTTACTTTACTCGTAGGTTGGCAAGAGAGTTGGATTTAGACATATTTGATACTTACGCTTCTATTGGTAATGCATCGGAAATGCAAGATCTGACTGGCTACAAACAACCAGTAAGTACAATTTAAGAAGTATTTTAGATGTTTTTTCTTAAAGCGACCGATTCCTTAGTAGTTTTTGTTAATTTGTGTTTCCTGACAAATACCATTTAGGGGTTTCAAATTACGAGTAAATAAGTACCTTCTAGGCAAGCGCGTCACATTCTAGATCTCAGATAGTGGTTAAGCGCCTACCTAATTACAATTAAAAAATTGTGAATAACGAAGAAGTGAAGGAAGTGATCGTAAACGTAACTTGACGCTAATACAAAGGAAATCTGAAACACGCTTACAGGATTATTCTTAATTTATTCACTAGAAACATATCTATGATACAAGCACAACCTAATAGGAGGGACTAATTAAATTAGAAAAACTAGATCAGTCTTGCTAAAATAAGACTGTACAATTATAATTTTTTTAACCCTCTACGCAAAAAGAGGGGTGTAGTAACTTTGACTACTATGTGTATGTCTGTCTGACTATATCTCTGTCTGTAGCACCGTAGTTCTTAAACGGGTAAACCGGTTTGGATGCGGTTTTTTATTTGAAAGCAGGTTTTCAAGCAGTGGTTCGCAGATGTAAATAATCAAAATCGGTTTAGCCGTTACAAGACTATCAGGTCTTTTATTACATGCAAATTGATATAAATTAAGTTATCTTTTTCATTTAAACCCGTTCACAAACTATGTACGGTTGTTATGCACAGTAATTAACAAACACAGACGTAATAATACGCCATCATAAAGAAACGATTTAACATACGACTTCCAACAGAAATAGATATGGTTGTTATAATCTATTGAATTCCTACTACATACCTATAACTAGTATATACAATAATAACTCACATGAGATGTTATAATAAATTCCTAATCGAAAAGAAATAATACTTAAAGGAAACACAATAAGGAGAAATTCAAAATAATTTGTCATTTACTATGTAAGTTACTCTTAGAAATTCACGACATATACATAATTTTACATGTTTTAAATAGAATTCGTGTTCCCTATATCATTTAAAATTCTACAAAATTACGCCACTCTCCGTTAAAATTTAAAACACAGGTGTGTTTGTCAATAATAAATATTGCCAATGTTAATAAATAGAAATTGTAAAAAAAAAATGAAAAATGACCGATCGTGATGGAGTGAGTATGAAAAGTCGTTTTGTTTACAATTTCCATTTTTTATCTATGCTGCCATCTATGCAGACTTGTTCACATGGATACGTTTTGGCTTGTTTGGATAAATACTCAGTCAGTCAGCACAACATGGCAAAAACTGGCAAATTGCTTCAATCGATTTTCTATTCAATGTCCAAACAATAGAGTTTATTATCCACTTTGACCGCACACTGACTAGAGGGCGATAAAGTAATGATTGCACACCGGCACTACATAGACGAGGGACGCCTCTGCTTAATTTAATAAAATTATTAAATTAATAAAATTACAAAGTTAATAATCGGAAAAAAATTGCCATAACACAGATCCAACTTATAATATAAAATTAATTTATCGAATATCTAAGAAGAAACCTCATTATAACTAAATTATTTTGGTACCACTTTGATCTGCTTGTGAATGCCAATAAAAATTATAAAGCTATAAAGCTAATTATATCTTATTAATATGTAAAAATAATTAGCGTTATGAAGTAAAATTCTGATGAAGTTATTACCAATTTGAACTCATAAAAGATATTGCCTGTTTGTTCATCAAAGTCAAAGTCATTTTTTGCCATATTGGTATTAATTTTTATTACACTTAGAAGCTAGTATCATAAAATGACCCTATAAGTGCACTCAATGGTCAAAAGTACCCTTAACCGACGAGCTTGTATGAAAGATCCAATGTGAGTTGATGAAGCGAGAGATGTATGTCAGAATCGTGAAAACTGAAAACCTGTGATCTCTGCCTGCTCACTGCAACATTCATAATCTATAATCTAAGATCGCAGTGGTTTGTGTTTGTCTGTCCGCTCTTTTCCCCGCTCTTTTTCCATTGTATCAATAACGTTACCATAGCAACGCGTTACCCGCAAGTAGTTCGTCTACCGGACTAACGGAAAAATCCTTACTAATATTATAAATCGGAAAGTGAGTTTGTTTGTTTGTTTGTTCCGCTTTCACGCCGTAACTACTGAACCGATTGCTTTGAAATTTTGCAGACGTAAAGATAAAAGTCCGGATTAAATAATAGGGTACTTTTTATCTTGCAAAAAATTGATATTCCCGAGGAAAAACAAAAATATTGTTTGCTTGATGGATGGATTGTAGATGGCGCTGTGTGTCGTTTAAAACAACGTAAAATATTGCAAACGAATATAAACATGTAAATTTAGAAGCCAAATGATACGATAATGAATCCCCGAAAATGAGGAATTCCCGAGGGATGACGTACAATTTGTTTTATCGTCTAAACTGTTTTTTAGGATTTATACGGATTCCGATTATTCCAACAGACCTCCCATTTCAATTTAAAAGACTACAATTTCCTATAAGGGTTTCATTTGCAATGACCATTAATAAAGCACAAGGCCAAACTCTAAGGGTTGCTGGAGTACACTTGGAAAAACATTGTTTTTCGCATGGTCAGCTCTATGTAGCGTGTTCCCGGGTTTCCAGTGCCCAATATCTGCATGTTTTTGCTCCACAAGGGAAACATATAATATAGTGTACCATTCAGTTTTGGTTTAACAACTAATTGTATCCAGCGTTACATCGCGCTTCTTAGATTTTTCCGTGGGAATGAGTTTTCTTATAGTTGTGCTCTAAACCGCAATATAACCGAATTCCACACGGGCGAAGCCGCGGGCGGAAAGCTAGTATATAATAATAGAAAATGTAAAGAATTTTATCCACTTGTGCAAAGCCGGGACGGGCCGCTAGTCTATAATCTAAGATCACCGTGGTTTGTGTGTTTGTCTGTCCGCTCTTTTTCCCGCTCTTTTTCCATTGTATCAATAACGTTACTATAGCAACGCGTTAACCGCAAATAACTTTATTTAAGGGAAGTAATATACACTTACAGAGTCTTCCTAATATTATATATATATATATATATATATTGTAAGAATATTTTTTTATTGATTTATTTATTAAGATATCATAACACTTTTCTAAAAAGAGTTATAACCATTCGGTCAACATCAGAAATAAAAATAAACTTGCCTGAGTGTTTCAAGCTTCAGATTGCAAAAAATGAGAGGCTTATTTTTAGAAAGATATATTGCATTTATAATAAGGTATCATGTACCAAAACTGCCCTTAGAGAAATTTTAAAATGTTGTTAAAAACCCCTTATGATTTATGAAAAAAATTATGATTTTTGAAGGACAAAAAAGCATAGAGTTTATTTGGCGTATGTTTCAATAACTATACTTTAAATAATATTTTATAAAATTAATTTTTCTATAGCATTTTAAAATCACAACATTTACACAGTCTCAGCCCAAGACAGATAAATGAAAAAAAATTTTGAAGTTCAGAATTAAGTATATCTATTCATTATTGTATATTTTTCTTATATAAAAAATACAATTTTGACGTATTATACAAATAACATTAATTAAAAAGGTTATTTAAAATTTGAGAAAAATAAAACATTCCAATCGAAAAAAATCAATCACAGAAATTAATTTCTTATAAATTAATTCTAAAAGTGTTAAGAAAATGATTGTTTTAAAATATTTTGTTCCCAAGAATAAAAAAAATACTTCTACGTGAATACTGTTTATTTTGATTAAACTGCAAAATTACTGAAGTTTCTTTCAAGAACTTGAGTTCTTCATCCAATGTTTCGAGTGTTCTTACACTGGGGCTCAGTAAAAAGGCACGAAGGTCAAGACTAAGCGCTTATTTAACTAAGTCACGCGAATTCTACCAAACTGAATTCATTCCGGAAGATTATAACTTGACGAAATGAAAAACTTTTTGCGGACACAGGAAACTGTATTTATTTCCATATTTTTATTTAATTCTGTCCTTTTGACTCATTGCCAGGAGCCTTGTTCACAGAAATGAGAAAAATTGCGATAGGTTATTTCCAGGTTTTATTAAAAAAAAATTGTTATAGCATAATACATATTTGACTCTTGATTAATTTTTTGATAATTTATTTATCTATATACAATATATAAAAATTACCTGTGTTTGACCGCGATAAACTCCGAAACTACTCAAACTATTTTAATGTTTTTTTTTTCTTTTTGCTGAATTTGATCCAACTGAGTTTCATTTTCATAGCACAGCAACAAGATGAGAATTAATCTATGCTCTAGGTTCGTTTTGAAATTTTACTTTACAATAATCAACTTTTAATAGTATTAGCAATTTTATGTAAGATGAACAGTCATATTTATAAATGAAAAAACTTTTTATCGGATACTGGCGCACACTTTATATTTAATCCTGACGTTTCGACACCTTTACAGAAGCCGTGATCACAGGGTGACTATGGTAATGGTTTTCATAAATGTGCTACCTTCACAATTTTTAAAGTGAAAACCGCTTTAGCGGCATTGTGCACTTTTTGGGATGGGTAAAAAATGCTAAACTAAACACGTGACCTGATCGAAAATTCGTAAAATGGAGGGAGAGTAGACCGCCGGCGCGTCGTAGGAGAGGAAGTTATATCCCCCTCTCTTTCTACCACGCGGCGAAAATGTACGCCTGCTCCTGCTGCTTCGTTAAAGCGGCGAACGGTGCTTGCGCAAGTGTGCGTGTGTGTTTGTTGCCATGTTTGTGTACGACAACGCAATAAATGAATATTGTATTTTACAATATAAATTATAGTACTTTTATACTGATAATATAATAAACGCAATTCGTGCGAAATTATTCTCGAACCGTTCCAAGATATAAAAAATGCACAACATTAATGTTCATGTTTTCACTTTTGCCGGCACTCCCGGAGTGCAACCCGTTGTTTTTTAATCGGGCATGTTCCTAACTGTTAATTTTTTTAAACAAATCAGCACCTTTTAATTTACAGATTAATGTTCAGAACATCGTTACCAACGTCATACATGAAGGTCAAACAAGGATTGGATACAAAAAGTGAGTTTCATTACCACTGCCGCCGTTAGGCGTGTACCACAATGAATCTTCCAAATATTGGTGACTGGCAATATCCGCATGGAAATATAATGACTTTTTATTATTAAGGAAGAAGAGAAAAGCTTTTAATGTTGTAGATAAGGTATTTCGCTTCGTGAAGTATTATATATTCTCTTAAGTATGTAGCTATCATGTTTAGGATACGATAAGACTGACATATCTTGTTAGTTAAAAGTCCTTTAGGAATTAATGTCAGAAAGTCATTCTTTTATTTTTAAAACATACCCCACAAAAACTGTACTGCATAAAATTCTCTTCGCCAATCACTCATTCAAATACATGAACTTTTACCGGATTAGATAACATTTAATTTCGTTTTGTAAATTTCATTCTATCGTTTTAACTCCTCTGCAGGACCTTTCATCACAGGATGATCACGGCTTCGGAAATATAAAAATCATAATTAAATTTACGGTAAAAGTGGATTTATTAAATATTGTTTATGACTTTAAGAATCCATTTTAGGGGTTTAGTGCCCCAAATCCTGTCTTGTGCCCCAAAACAATAATTGCAATCACATAAAAATTACCAATTTACAGCCTTAAAATTGTTGAATGTACCTTAACAACTTAGCACTGTCAGTAAAACCAGGTTATATAAATTTGAAATACTTATTAGGTGTTCGCCTATTTCCGAATTGTATGGATATGACTTCTGGATATGTCACCGTAAAATTGTATATGTTATGGGACAAGTGATTAATGCGGGCAGTATGAATAATGTCCAGCCATATCGGGCCAAGTGATTAATTACAATCTAAACTCACCTATTTATCACATTGCCCGGGCATTATGAATAATGCCCAGTGCCTTTTGGGCAGAGTGATGTAAAGCATGTTCAACACTTTCAAATGAATATTTAGTTAGATAGACCGAGCATTACAAGTAATGAAATCAATTATCAGGAAGAGTAATAATAAAAACATGTTTTATAGTTTAGTAACCTAACCTTTTTTTTTTTTTTTTTTTTTTTTTTTTTTTTACTTGGAGAAAATGCGTCGCGCATACTCCCGCCGCTGGGAGTGGGACGGGAGTTATGTGGGACTCTCCCCTGCAGACCTACCTGACGATAAAAGCTCGTCAGATTGGTGTGCAGGGGCCTACCCACTAAAAACTCCAAGATGTCCCTCCGGTCACCGTGGTGGCACTGGACTGTCGTACAACTGGTCATCGTCTGATGACGAGTATCTCGACAGTGCAGTGGCACCGGATGGGGTCACGGGAAACCTCGCGGACACTACCGCGGCCCCATCGGTGGACGTCCGCCCTAGGCAGACACTTCTGAACTCCGCCGGGAAGCGGAGACGGAGTACTACGGAGCGTCCCGGGACATTCCGGACGCTCCGAGTCGGCGGAGGCCTGTGCAGTGCAGGTGACGGGCCTCCCAAGCCCGGCACCCGCTGGCCTCCGCGGGTGGGGATGGGGTTTCCCAAGCCAACCCCGGAACCACCACTGTCGGGTGGGAGAAGGCGATCGAACTCGCGTCGCCTACGTCCTCTCCTGCGTCTGCGGCAGGGGTCCGCTAGAGGATCGTCCTCTCTCACCCTTTCCGCAGCCTCCTTTGCGCTCATCACCTCTTCGCAGAACTGTGCGACTGCCTCCCATGCGATTTCACTGTCCAACATCTTATAGACGACGTTGGGAAGTGAGAGGTCCCGGCCGATCGCGGCTGTCAGGACATGGCGCTGTGGTGCCCAGGCAGGACATACCTCCAGGGTATGTTGCGCCGTGTCTTCCTCCGCTCCGCATTCGATGCAGTTAGGTTCTGCTTCTCTTCTGGCGATCTGGCACAAGTACCTACGGAAACAGCCGTGACCGGATAGTACTTGTGTCAGACGATAACTGAGTTTGCCGTGTTTGCGAACTCGCCAGCGTTCCAGGACCGGGCCCAGAGCTTCAAGGGTCCGTCTGGCCAGGCTTCCGGCCTCCTCACATTCTGCTATTGCCGTAGACCATTGCTGCATAGCAGTTTCTTCGGCTCTTCTTCGGATGGCGATGAGTTCTTCTGCCGCCGGGTTTTCCCTCCGTTCTCTCGCAGCGGCGCGGCCACGATATACTTCCAGAAGCACCAACGCTTCTATCTCCCAAGGAGGCATTCCAGCAAGTGCGTTAGCCGCAGCTCCCGACACTGTTTTATATGCCCTCACGGCTCGGGTCGCTATGATGCGTTGCGGCCGTTTGAGTAGCCTCCTGCCCTCCGGGGTGAGACGGTCAGCCCATATGGGAGCGCCATAGAGCGCCATGCTCCGAACTATACCGGCGTATAATCTTCTGCAGGCAACGCTGGGTCCGCCCACATTCGGGAGGAGTTTACTGAGCGCTGCTGCAGCCCCATTCAGCTTAGGAGCTAGCCGCCGAAAATGCTCCTCGAAGTGCCACTTTCTATCAAGGGTTAAGCCAAGATATTTAATGTGTGGGCCGACTGTAATTCTTTGGCCATTCACTTCGATGCTGGCACCGGCAGGCGGTCTGCCACGGGGGCCGTAAAAGAGCATGGCCTCCGTTTTCTCCACTGCCACTTTGAGACCCAACAGTTCAATACGGCTTATCGTTAGGGCCGTAGCAACTGACGCACGCCTGGCGACGTCGGCGTAGTCATTTCCCCTGGCAACCACGAGCGTATCGTCCGCATAGCATATGATCGAGGTTCTGGGCAAGGGGATACAACGCAGGACCCAGTCATATCCGAGGTTCCACAAGAGAGGGCCAAGAACCGAGCCCTGTGGAACCCCGCACCGCATGGGTCTCATCAGCAAGCTTCCATCTTCTCCCTGGAAGACAACCTCCCTGCTTAGTAGGTAATCCTCGGTGATTCGCTGCAGGTACTCCGGCACTCCGTGATAGCGCATTGCTTCCTCTATGCGTCCAAAAGGGAGGGTGTTAAATGCATTGGCGATGTCTAAGGACACCGCCATGACGCTTTCTCTTCTCTGGACCGCTTCTTCTGTGACCCGTCTCAGCTCGATGATAGCATCAATCGTGCTGCGTTTTTGCCGGAACCCATATTGGTTTCCGGACAGGTCAGGGCCCTCTGTCCGGAGATGCTGCGTGATACGGTCAGCTAGGATGCGCTCCAGTAGCTTTGCTACTTCATCTAGGAGGACAATCGGACGGTATGCAGAGGGTAAGTCCGCAGGACGTCCTTCTTTTTGAAGCAGGCAAAGCCGGCCTTTTTTCCACAGCTGCGGAAATTTTCCTGTAGACAGACAGTCATTTAGGAGTTCCAGAAGGTGGCCGCTTAGATGCTTCATGGCCATCGGAATGATTTTTCCCGGAACTCCATCTGGTCCTGGGGCTTTCTTCTTGCATCGAAGGAGGTTGACGGCTTCTGTGAGCTCCTCCGCAGTAATGGGCGCATAGGTGTGCTCGGCTGTCAGTTGTGGTGTCCTCGGAGCCATGATGGGAGGGCCTTCTGCTGCGCTATCCGGGAAGAGCCCGGAGACTATTCCAGATAAGAGTTGCGGGTCGAACGATTCTGTGGTGGGGGCTCGATGACACATCTTCTTCCGTACCATACGGTATGGACGCCCCCACGGATCCCTGTCCAGGTCTCCGATAAATTCTTCCCACTTTTCGGTCTTCGCTTTACAGATGGCGATCTTCAGGGCATCTGCCGCTTCTCTATATGCTCTATAAAGACGATCCTCTTCCTCAGTAGTATGTCTTCTCCGACGGCAGCGCGCATAGGCACGGTGTGCTCTTACGCTAGCTGCGCGGAGATCGGCAAGTTCCTGCGACCACCAGTAGACCGATCGCTTGCCTGGGCGGTCTTTCACTCGTGGCATGGCAGTGTTGCACACGGTTTGAAGCGACGACCGCAGATGCTCAGCCTGATCGTCAACGTCAGGGTTTTCCGCTCGATGCCAGCACCAGCTTTCTACAATAGCGGCCTCCTCTGCAAGGTCCAACCTCAGTTTGTTGACCGACCACCTTGGAAACGCTTGTACATCCGACCGGTTGGGTACGTCTCTGGGACACGAAGGCAGCAGCTGAAACTTGATGTATCGGTGGTCGGACAAAGACGCCTGTCCCACTATTACGCGCCAGTCAGCCACACGCGGGGCAACGGCAGGGGTAGCGAACGTGATATCCACTAATGACCCCCCCTGCCGACGTACGCAGGTGAAAACTGAGCCTCGGTTACAGATACAGAGCCCCGCCGCTACGGACCACTCTTCTAGCGTGGTACCCTTTACATCAGTGACGGGGGAGCCCCATGCCGCAGACTTAGCATTAAAATCCCCCATCACTAAGACCTGAGATGAGGACAGTCGTCCCAGGGCACCCCTCAAGTTTACAAGCAGGTCTTCAAGCTCGTGAAGGGGTCTGTTTGGCGAAAAATAGACCCCTATTATGTTGATCGGCCCATAGGTTACTGCGACGTAGCCTGCTCCACGTTCCTTTAGCACAAGCGGTAAAGAATGAGGACCGCGCCGAACGGTGATGGCTACTGTGTCGCGGGTGTCTCCCAACCAGTTGGTATCCGTAGGGACTCTATAGGGTTCTCCCACCACTGTGACCTCGCTCTCCCATTCCGCGATGGTTTGCAGAAGGAGATCTTGAGCGGCGGCGCAGTGGTTAATGTTCGCCTGGAGAAAGTTAATAGGGCGTCTATCCATCAACCATTTCGATTTCCTCCGCAAGGGCGTCACGCGCTTCCTGAGGCGGGGCTCGGGTCAAGAGAGCTCCTTTTGCCTTCGTGGCAGGGGGGACACATTTCATTCCACCCATGATGTGTCCAGATGGTAGCCCTGCATCGGCGCACACTGCGCATCTCAAATTTGCCGCCTTGCAGTTTGCGGATCGGTGGCCGTCTTTTCCGCACCTAAAGCAGAGCCCGCTGCGGTCTACTTGTGCTGGACATCGCTGGCTTGTGTGGCCCATGCCCATGCAACGGTAACATCTCATGGGTAGGGCCTCTAGCACCTTAACTTGGGCCGAGCTCCATCCAACCAGGAGTCTTTTGGCCTCGTTAAGCACTTTAGCAGCGGCTATTGGGCACCGTACGAGAACAGAACCCGTGCCCCCTGCGCCCGGCTTGATAGCGCCAACCTTGACTTGCTCAGCTGGGCAACTACCTTTGATGGCAACGGCCGTCCGCACCTCTTCCTCACTTATGGAGTCGTCGAGTCGGGATATCCTTAGACTGGCACATTTTATTGGACGCACTAATGTAGCATACTCACCTATTACAACCCTCAGGCGTTCTGCAAGGGCATCTGCCTTATCTGCATTCTTCGCGGGGAGTTCCATAACTCGAGCTCCAGTCGCAGCTTCTTTGATACGTAGGCCCTCAATGCCCAATTCTGAGAGCTGTATGCCTTGTTTGGCTTTTCCAAGCACTTCACCATAACCGACTCCTTTTTCCTTGGCCTCGGGTAATAGGGTGATGATGATTGCCGAGGTTTTTGGAAGGACAAGTTTTGATTTGGCCTTTGCTTGATTTTTCTTTCCCCCAACTGTTGGTGGATTGGTGGGGGCTAGAGAAGTCGTCGTTTTGCCTGTGGCTTTCTTCTTGCCTGCCGCAGATGCAAAGGTCGCCGTCGGTAAAGTGTTAGGGGCCGTCGCAGCAGCCGCTGCCCTAGCCGCTTTGGCCTGCCTCAACTTCTTCTTCCTGCCTACCGCTTGGTTCCAGGTCGCGTCCGCCGCAGGTGCTGGAGCTGGCTGGCTACCACTAGGAGCAGCATTAGCAGTAGGCTGAGCAGACTTGTCCGCTTTACGGCTTGGAGCAGCTCTGGGAGAGGGTACGGGAGGCGTAGTAGTGACGACCGCTTCCTTTCTCCTATCCGCTGCCAGTGGTGGACGCCTGGTTTTCGGGGGGAGGAGACGTTCCTCTTTCTCTAAACCCTCGAGGCGGGCGTTTACCATCGTGCCCACAGACATCATAATGGAGCGCCTTATTTCTTCGACTGTTTGGTCGTCTATGGTAACGGCCCGTTGCTGAGCGTTGCTCTGGTCGTATTGTGTGCGCTTCTCTGTTTGGCTTCTTCGCAGCGCAGCCATCTCCTTTCGCATGAGCGCCATCTCATGCGACATGCGCTCATTGTCAGCCTGCAAGCGGCGGAGCTCTTCGTTGGTGTTGAGCCCCGAGAGCATCTCAAAAGCCTTCCTGATGGTCTCGGCCGCATCCATGAGCGTACGGTGACTTGTGCCCTTTAAGTTCTTGCTGCCCTTGGCAACAGATACAATGTCGTTGACGCTCTTGGTTATCTTTGCTATGAGCGACTGTGTGGTCGTAGTGTCTAAGCCGGTGTCCATCTCCTCCTCATGGAGTGATGGGTTCTTCTTAGAGAGACGGGCCGATCTCCTAGGGGGATCCGTGGTTTCGGACGCTGACTCGTCCAGCATCCTCAGCGCCTCTGCTTCTTCGTCCTCTTGTTCACGCCGTTTGATTTCTGCTTTTGCCTTGGCGAGGCCAAAGTGCTCCCCCTTGACTAGGGAGCGACCTCCTCGCCCACGGCTGCCAGCCGATATTTTCGGGTGTGCAGCACCACTATCAATTTCGTCGTCCGAGTTGGGGTCCAGGACCTCAGAGGCTGTCGAAGTTGTTGGCCTCTTTCGACTAAACTTTCCGGTTGATCCCGGTTTCGGGAAAACTAATCTTACTGGAGAGGTAGTCCTGCTGGACTCCTCACCACAACTTTCAAAAGGCTCATTTACGCCTGAGCTAGGCCTTTCGTCACCCAAAGTTGGCTCAATTACGCCTGAGCCGGGCCCACCAACGTCAGAAAAGGTTTTTTGTATTTTATTAGAACTGTCCATTTTGTTCCCACGAGAAGGGTTGCAAAGGAACGTCCACCCGGGCAGAGGCACCATACCCGGGTAAGCATAGGGTTATCGAAACAGGGGGGCTGCCGGTCCCCTGTTCCGTTACCGTGTAACGACTGGACTCCCTCCAGCCATTCACCCCCTCGCCAATTCGCGGCAACAAGCTTGGGGTTAGGGTTTTTTACTGAGGTTTTCTCCTCGCAGGGTCACCCAATTAAGGGCATACCCCCCCCGGCCCCTCTCAACGAGTGGTAACGGGTTGGCCGACGGTTGGCGAGATTTCACCTGTCCGCTGCTCATGACCACCATGATCAAACGGACCCGTCGCCCCCGCTCGCACCGCCGCTACCCGGACTATCCGGGAAGCCGGTCGAGCCCGAACCGCGCCGCCGCTACCCAGAGTACGTCTGGGACGCCGACCCGGAGCCTTCGACATTCGCAAAGCGAATCGGACCAGTAGGTCCACGACGAAATACGAGGAGAGTTCCTCGTCCCTCTTGTGACCCAAACTGCCGCTACCTGGAAAACGTCCGGGACGCCAGATGGGTCCGTCTTTTGCTGGTTTTGGTTCACGCCGGCTATCCGGTAGCCCCCATATCTGAGGGCCATTCCCCAATCCACCACCCGGGGGACGCGCCCGATGGCAGTTCCAGCAACTGCACACGGGTAGTAACCTAACCTAACCTAACCAGGAATGGCATGCGCGGGGAGGGATTCTGGAACACTACCACTAGTTATTACAAAACCCCTTTTGCAAACACGAGGCTTGCTTTGCAATCGAAACAAATAAAAACCCCGCAAAACGAAAACTAAGTATTAAAAAAAAACTAACCTAACCTAAATCAAATCAAAACAATGAGCTAATGTGGCATCGAGCGGCTATAGCAAGGTCACGCGCTGCCCCGTTTCGGTCTCTGATTGGTTAGCGCGCGTCACGTGTTTGATCCCGGCCCTGCACCGCAGCGCACCACGTAAAAAATTACCTATTAATGACTTTGCCCGATCATCATGTAGCCATATTCATAATGCCCGGGCATTGTGATAAATAGGTGAGTTTAGACTGTAATTAATTACTTGCCCGAAATTATTCATACTGCCCGCATTAATCACTTGGCCCATGACATATACACCGTTACTATCTATCTATCTATCTATAATCTATCTCGCGAGATTGTATACTATCGAAAGATTGTGAACCGTAACATACTGCTTACAGTTTAACGCATATTTTTCGGTAGATAAAATATGCGACATATGATATATGATAAACCAATCTCAACCAATTATAATGTAACGGTATTTACTTTACGGTGACAGATATATTGTTGTAGTATTACTAGTACCTAGAACATGAACAGATGGGGCTGGCGTCAGCTTGAGAATTACTAGGCATACCTTATATGAATTGTTCATATAATTTTAATTTTGCTTACAGAAATACTTTAAAGCCAATATTGCGCAATGTACAGAAACGAACGTTCAATAAAAAGCCGAGTACACCAAAAATATCATATCATTCGAATTCAGCTCGTGCTTTAGGATATTCTCCAATTAAGGTATCGTCAATTAGACGTTTTCCGATATGATTTATTTAAATCATAGATTAATTGACAGATTATACTTATGACTGTTTTATACTTAAGTTATTAACCTAAATGTTTAATTTCAGAAAACCAGTATCTTTTCCAAAGCACCTATATTTGACTTAAATAAAAAGGGAGATACCTCCTTTAAAAAAAACGTGCAACCAAGAAGAGACTTTAAAAGTGTAAAAAACCTTGTTGAAAGCTATATGAACCGTAGAAGAAGCCAATTTGAAAGCCAAGGTTATTCGGCATCAAAATATTCCAGAAATCAACCGAAGTTGAAAAGTGAATATTTGACCTCTGCCGAAGAAAAGGTCATGAATTATAATTATTATCTAAAAAATAGAGTCAAATCTAATATTAGTATTTCAACAACACCAGCCGATAGTTTTACTGACTTAGAATCGTCACATGAGAAATCTGATGACAATTTAATGCATCTGCTAAATAAATTGGAACAGGAAGTCAAACATATAGAACTTGACGGAGTCAAAAGAGAAATTTTTGATGCGAAAATTAGAAAAATTTATGGAGCAGTTGTTGGAGACCCTGTAGACTTGTTCACTCATAAATATACTAACAAACTAGACAATGATTTTACTGAGTATGAAATGAGTGATTTGGATAGTGATCACAATAAATATTCTGATTTCGAAGACCTCAACCATAGCCCTAAAAATTTACACCATAAAATTACTGATTTCTCGGATAAAGAATATAATTCTGATAACAATTATTATGAAAGAAATTTTGACACCGAGTCCAAAGGTAGACCGGTACAGAAAAATAGAAATTCACTGATGCATAATGACGTTGATAAAGAACATGTTCGTAATGTCAAAAAACCTAAGTTTAATTCAGATATACATAATTATGAACTTAAATCAAACCATGAATCACCTAATGGTGAATTTACAGAAAATATCGAAGTAAAACGTAGAGATTCGTATAATGAAAAGGCTGGGAAATTGAAAGACATCTACTCTGAAGTGGACGAAAGGCGACAACACAATATTATAGAAAAGAGGCCATTAGAACATGATAACTTTAACAATCCATTAGCTATAGAAAGAAGGAAATATTATCAGAACAAACTTGACAATTTGGAAAGGAAACTTCGTGAATCACGAACTAAACAAAAGACTCAAAACGGAGTAAGTTTTCGCTTATATTTGATTTCAATTTAACACTTTATTAATATTATATATTTTTAAATATCTATTACGTTGTTATAGAAGATATTTAATGTTTTCCCGTAAGAAGTGACAGAAAATATCACATTGTAATCTCATGCGGTTTATATTTTCAAAGATTGATCATTAAATATATAAATAAGTACAGCGAAATATCAGTTCTGGATTAAAAAACTGAACTCAAATATTTTGAAAACTTACACTCACATTGTTATCATATCTTTAATTCAGAGATCACGCTTAAAATTTGGACCAAATTTAATAATTTATTAACCAAAATTTTGAATCTAGTATTTTAAATACCAGTATTTTTTTATTTGCATATACATACTGCATACTGCTATAATCGCAGGATAAGTAATTAGCAAAAAATAGTTTTATAAAGCTAAATGTAAGAAAAAAAAGAAGAAATAAAGTAAATCAACAGAGAAAAGCTTTTTATACTGTGGTTTGAATGAACTATATACAATACTAGTTGACCCGGCCACGCGTTGCTGTGCCGACTGCAGCGCCATCTGCCGGGCGATCTAAACCATTTGTGAATCTAAACCATTCTCAGATCCCCTTGAACACACACAAAAAAAATCATTCAAATCGGTCCAGCCGTTTAGGAGGAGTTCAGTGACATACACACTCACAGAAGAATTATATATATTAAGATATATGTCGTGTTTTCTAAGATAGACAGAAAAGATTTCTATATTCTCATTTATATTATTAAATTACAGTTTTGCATGAAAAACAAAAAACCTTGCTATGCTATATTTATAATTAATATTTTTGTGGCTTACTCCTATAACTAAATGGATTCGTATTTCTATCGCGTTAGCCTTGGTTAAAAACATAACAATAACCTTTCCTTCCTATCGCAATCTAACAAAATCTTAATATTCTTGTTCTTGATAAAATACATAAGATTTTATTAGAAGGTCATGGGGTTTGGAAAGAAAGAACAAAGAAATGTAATCCAAACTTCAACTTTATTTCTTACAGAATAAGGGGCGTCCATCTCTTCCCGTACGACCTACGACTAGAGTTGAGGCACCATTACGACCCGTTAAGACTCAATTAGATCCATTCTACATGGCCGATCGAGCAAGATTTCTGCACGGATTTTAAAAATAAAAGTGGTACTTCTTTCTGAGTATTTGTTTTAAAAAAGTTTTTGGTGATTATACATTTCTTTTAATTTTAGTTTTATGTGTATTTTTAATAAAAGTTATGGCCTGATGCGTTTCTTTTCTTAATAATATGAGCAATGATGATTATCCGATCCTTAAATAATAGATGATCAATGAATTATGAATTAAGTATATATGTGGGGTTTCCCGAAACTTCCCAGTAGAATTCCTGTGAGAACAGAATAAAACAAGTTAATTTCAGTCGCCAACACTTAAGCATTTTCACACACACTTAGTGGGTAATAATCCACATTTATTACGCACTAATATCCACCACAACATAAATGTTAACAAGAAAACCAAAAACATTAAGGCGACGCCAAAAATTATCTAGCAAATTATCTGTGTGTATTTACCACCCCATACATCACAGATTACTCACTTGATAAGTAATAGGATTTCTTTATGACACACATCTAAATGAGTTACGGTCATATTGTTTTAAACTTTCATGGTCACTAACATTATAGTAATATAACTTATTTGCGGGATTGCTACCATGTACCTTGTTATTGAGTTTCCGATATTTCGGCACTGTTGCAAGTGCCATGATCACGGAGCGACTGAAGTAATTGCGGGTAGGCTGTTATTGGCAGAAATATCGGTCTACCCTCCGACGAAGTCTCTTATTGCGTTCGTTACCCGTACCACTGTTCACATTCTCACTATTCACTTGGGATTGTTCTCGACACACAACACTTACAGTATCGGATCGCGACACGATACATTTTTGATTTTTTCGGTTTTTACACATACGAACCACTGGATTCCAGACATTCGACAATTTAAACCCGTCCTCACGATTGAAATTTTCATGTTTTGTTATTTCAATCGCTTCCCTGACCAATCTTGGTATGTAGTGGCGTTCTGTCGAAATAATCTGTGGGTTATGAAACTCAATCCAGTGGTTAGGACCAGAATCAATCAAATGTTCCGCGATGGCCGATTTCTGCTTATCGTTGTTCTTGATTGCTTTTATGTGTTCCCTTATTCGGCATGCTACTGTTCGTTTTGTTTGGCCAATGTACGAACTGCCACAGCTGCAATCGATCTTATAGACACCAGGTTTCTCCAAGGGGAAGTTGTCTTTAGGAGACCGTAGGTATTGTGAAACCTTTCGTACAGGAGTGAAGACAGTATTTAGCGAGTACTTATTCAGTATGTTTGAGATCTTGTCAGTCACTCCTTTGACATATGGCAAATAAACGGGTTGTCTGTCTACTTTGTGTCTCTGGTGTCTTAATTTGTGTCTGGATGGAAAGTGTCCCTTGTATCCATTACTCTGTAAGACTCGTCGTACATGCTCCAACTCTTCTTGAAGATGTTCCTCATCACACAAGTCATATGCACGGTTCTTCAGTGAGGTCACTACAGAGTTAAGATGTTTAGGGTGGTGATGCGAGGACGCGTTGAGATAGCGGTCAGTGTGTGTGGGTTTGCGGTAAACGGAATGACCAAACGAACCGTCATTCCTCACCCGAATCTTCACATCCAGAAAGGCCAGACTTCTATCTTCTTCCATCTCATAGGTGAAGTTAATTTTAGGATGGATGCCATTTAAATTTGCCAGGTGAGACTCAACATCATCTTTGTTACCCCTTAATATACAGAAAACGTCATCGACATACCTCTTCCATAGTTTTATTTCTGTGGGTGCGGTAATGAAGGCTTTTTCTTCAAAATGCTCCATCCATACATTGGCAACCACAGAAGCCACGGGACTGCCCATTGCGACTCCATCTATTTGGAGGTAGTACTGGCCCTGATATATGAAGAAATTCGTCGACAAACAATGATGCAACAGCTTGGCATATACCATCGGGATGTCATTTTCTTGTAACTTCACCTTCACCACTTCAAGACAATCTAACACAGGTACATTTGTGAACAGCGATTCCACGTCAAAACTGACCATCGACTGATTTTCATCTACCTTGTTTTGGTGCAGGATTTCTATGAAATGGCGGGAGTCCTTTACAAACGACGACGTTCGTCCTACTATAGGCTGCAATACTTTAGCCACATGCTTGGCCAGTTCATATGTAGGTGAGTCTATCTGACTCACGATTGGGCGTAGGGGGACATTCGGCTTATGGATTTTCGGCAGACCATATAGTTTTGGAGGCTGGGTGTTTCTAGGACGTAGTAAATATTTGACAATGTCATCGTCTAAAGCGTAGGCGCATTCCTTTATGAGTGAGCGAGTGTTACGATCTGTCCTCGCCGTTGGGTTGTAATCCACCTTCTTGTATATGTGTTCATTAGTGAGTAGACTAAGGATTTTGTTTTCATACTCACTGGTATTCATTATGACAGTCGCATTCCCTTTATCAGCCTTTAGTACCAATATATACTTGTTCTTGCGAAGATCTTTCAAGGCAACTGATTCGGAAGAAGTAATGTTCGGTCCTGGTGGCCTCGCATGACGTAACACTACAGCAACATCTTGCCTGAGTGTATCCGCATCTATTGCTGGTATCTTGTTACGTATGACACCCTCTTCAACCGACCCAATCACTTCTTCATAGGGAATACGTCTGGGAGTAACGGCGAAATTCATCCCTCTTTCAAGAACAGACTGTGCAGCGTTGGACAACTCAATATTCGACATATTTATTACCGTTCGGGTTGGTAGTGAGTTCTCGTGGTAGGGGACATCTGGCTTTTGTCTTTGCAATAACATTTCAAACTTACGATCTTGTTTTGAGATAAGATAATTATAAGATCGATTGCAGCTGTGGCAGTTCGTACATTGGCCAAACAAAACGAACAGTAGCATGCCGAATAAGGGAACACATAAAAGCAATCAAGAACAACGATAAGCAGAAATCGGCCATCGCCATGAAATTTTCATGTTTTGTTATTTCAATCGCTTCCCTGACCAATCTTGGTATGTAGTGGCGTTCTGTCGAAATAATCTGTGGGTTATGAAACTCAATCCAGTGGTTAGGACCAGAATCAATCAAATGTTCCGCGATGGCCGATTTCTGCTTATCGTTGTTCTTGATTGCTTTTATGTGTTCCCTTATTCGGCATGCTACTGTTCGTTTTGTTTGGCCAATGTACGAACTGCCACAGCTGCAATCGATCTTATAATTATCTTATCTCAAAACAAGATCGTAAGTTTGAAATGTTATTGCAAAGACAAAAGCCAGATGTCCCCTACCACGAGAACTCACTACCAACCCGAACGGTAATAAATATGTCGAATATTGAGTTGTCCAACGCTGCACAGTCTGTTCTTGAAAGAGGGATGAATTTCGCCGTTACTCCCAGACGTATTCCCTATGAAGAAGTGATTGGGTCGGTTGAAGAGGGTGTCATACGTAACAAGATACCAGCAGTAGATGCGGATACACTCAGGCAAGATGTTGCTGTAGTGTTACGTCATGCGAGGCCACCAGGACCGAACATTACTTCTTCCGAATCAGTTGCCTTGAAAGATCTTCGCAAGAACAAGTATATATTGGTACTAAAGGCTGATAAAGGGAATGCGACTGTCATAATGAATACCAGTGAGTATGAAAACAAAATCCTTAGTCTACTCACTAATGAACACATATACAAGAAGGTGGATTACAACCCAACGGCGAGGACAGATCGTAACACTCGCTCACTCATAAAGGAATGCGCCTACGCTTTAGACGATGACATTGTCAAATATTTACTACGTCCTAGAAACACCCAGCCTCCAAAACTATATGGTCTGCCGAAAATCCATAAGCCGAATGTCCCCCTACGCCCAATCGTGAGTCAGATAGACTCACCTACATATGAACTGGCCAAGCATGTGGCTAAAGTATTGCAGCCTATAGTAGGACGAACGTCGTCGTTTGTAAAGGACTCCCGCCATTTCATAGAAATCCTGCACCAAAACAAGGTAGATGAAAATCAGTCGATGGTCAGTTTTGACGTGGAATCGCTGTTCACAAATGTACCTGTGTTAGATTGTCTTGAAGTGGTGAAGGTGAAGTTACAAGAAAATGACATCCCGATGGTATATGCCAAGCTGTTGCATCATTGTTTGTCGACGAATTTCTTCATATATCAGGGCCAGTACTACCTCCAAATAGATGGAGTCGCAATGGGCAGTCCCGTGGCTTCTGTGGTTGCCAATGTATGGATGGAGCATTTTGAAGAAAAAGCCTTCATTACCGCACCCACAGAAATAAAACTATGGAAGAGGTATGTCGATGACGTTTTCTGTATATTAAGGGGTAACAAAGATGATGTTGAGTCTCACCTGGCAAATTTAAATGGCATCCATCCTAAAATTAACTTCACCTATGAGATGGAAGAAGATAGAAGTCTGGCCTTTCTGGATGTGAAGATTCGGGTGAGGAATGACGGTTCGTTTGGTCATTCCGTTTACCGCAAACCCACACACACTGACCGCTATCTCAACGCGTCCTCGCATCACCACCCTAAACATCTTAACTCTGTAGTGACCTCACTGAAGAACCGTGCATATGACTTGTGTGATGAGGAACATCTTCAAGAAGAGTTGGAGCATGTACGACGAGTCTTACAGAGTAATGGATACAAGGGACACTTTCCATCCAGACACAAATTAAGACACCAGAGACACAAAGTAGACAGACAACCCGTTTATTTGCCATATGTCAAAGGAGTGACTGACAAGATCTCAAACATACTGAATAAGTACTCGCTAAATACTGTCTTCACTCCTGTACGAAAGGTTTCACAATACCTACGGTCTCCTAAAGACAACTTCCCCTTGGAGAAACCTGGTGTCTATAAGATCGATTGCAGCTGTGGCAGTTCGTACATTGGCCAAACAAAACGAACAGTAGCATGCCGAATAAGGGAACACATAAAAGCAATCAAGAACAACGATAAGCAGAAATCGGCCATCGCGGAACATTTGATTGATTCTGGTCCTAACCACTGGATTGAGTTTCATAACCCACAGATTATTTCGACAGAACGCCACTACATACCAAGATTGGTCAGGGAAGCGATTGAAATAACAAAACATGAAAATTTCAATCGTGAGGACGGGTTTAAATTGTCGAATGTCTGGAATCCAGTGGTTCGTATGTGTAAAAACCGAAAAAATCAAAAATGTGTCGTGTCGCGATCCGATACTGTAAGTGTTGTGTGTCGAGAACAATCCCAAGTGAATAGTGAGAATGTGAACAGTGGTACGGGTAACGAACGCAATAAGAGACTTCGTCGGAGGGTAGACCGATATTTCTGCCAATAACAGCCTACCCGCAATTACTTCAGTCGCTCCGTGATCATGGCACTTGCAACAGTGCCGAAATATCGGAAACTCAATAACAAGGTACATGGTAGCAATCCCGCAAATAAGTTATATTACTATAGAGTTACGGTCAGTTTTAATTAGTGTTATGTACGCCGTTATGTTCATATCAAAATGGTTCTTTTTCTTAATTATGTTTTATAACTTTGTTTTAATATGTACCATGTGACCTGTATGTGGTAATATACTGTTCCACTACAACTGCAATAAAGAGTTTAATGAAAAGACACTTTCGCGGTTTTATTTTATTTCCCCGAACCCGCGAATCTTCACAAACAATTAGTAGCAAATCACCCACCATTGCTGCCCAACCACATCTGCTACAACAGAATTTTTAACAAGATAACCGAAAAGATACCGCTAAAAGTCTCATCTCTCACACCGCTTTTTCTCTTTAGTCATGCCAGAAGATGGGAAATCCCCAGAATTTATGGGGAATTCCCCAGAGGATTTTTTTTCCGAAAATGGGAGATTTTAATTGTTAAATTAGGTAGTTCGTTCCATAACTTTCGGCCGCCTTTATCATATCGTGTTTTATGTTTAAGTAAATATGAAGCGAGTATGTCGTTGCATCTTTTTAATTAATGGCTGTTTCATCGTAATCGATTGTCCAAGCATTTGTAAAAATGTTTCTTTCGAATACGAGAAGATGTTCCTCTCATTGATGAGAAAACGCGTAAAAAATAGAAAATTCATAGGAAATTTCAACGGTTATTCACAAGGCTCGGTAGCTCATTTGGGAGAGCATTAGACCGGGCCACCAAAGGTTGCGGGTTCAAAAACCGTCAAAGAATTTACTTGTGAGCCGAGTCGATTTTTTTTGTATTCTTCTATTTAAATAGTTTACCAGTGTGATTTATTTAACCGTGTGATGTCTTGCAGAGCAGAATAATAATAACTTTTTTTACATCCATATAAACTAGGCGATGCCAAGCATAAAGCTTCGCTAGCACCATATATTGGAGCGGAGCATAATACCTAAAAAAGAAAAAAAATTTTTTTTGTTTCGATGGGAATTTTTGCGAATTTCAAAATTCGGGCTCCGTCACAATCTGGTCCGAAACCTGTTGATTCGATTGCACACAAAAAAATTTAAAATCGGTTAAGAACTCTGGAAGTTATGGCGTAACAGACATTGCGCCATTGAAGCTGATCCATGGGAGCTTCGCTCACTTCGTTCGCTCCGCTCCAATTAGGCTAGCCCAAAGCAAGCACTATAAGATTTGTGTTATGGTTACTAGGGTAACAAATAGACAATCATACATGATACATAGATTACTAATATTTATAGAAATATATATAAATACTTATGACTGAGGTACAAATGCTGCTATTCGTCACACAAACATCTGCCCCTACCAGAGCTCGAGCCATGTGCGTCGGTGCGAAAGGCTGCGATCCTGCCTTTCGCACCGTTACCGTTACACGCTACCGTTACACCAAACTGTTATCAGAATAGTATCGACCTTCACAAGGTTGTCGTTAATACCATAAACTTCGAATAGACCACAACGCGGGCAACACCGTTTTCCGTCTATTTCTGCGATCTCCCATCCGTCTGCCAAGCATGGAAATTATGGCAACATCTCATTTTAGGCAGGGCGTCTTCTCGCTGAGGTGATGATGATGATAGTGGTAATAAATGTTATTTGAATAAGTTATCAATAAACTAAGAGAGAGCACTTTTTTCTATAATGTTTTGGTATCAAGATATTTCTAAGATTTTTCCAATAAATTATTTTATTAGTAACTGTTACCCACGGCTTTGCTCGCGTTGATGTAGACTGCCGATTAAAAGTTACATTTCTATCCCTCGGGAACAGTGTTTTTCCTGGATGTTACCCTATGTCCTTTTATGTACCCCTGACGAAGGGTATGCATTAAGGGTATGATCGGTTGAGTAGTTAAAGCGTGAAACTGTAGCAAACAAACTCACTTTCGTATTAATAATATTTGTCAGGATAAATGTTTAATGTTTTAATTATAATAAAGCCTCAATCCTAAAATAATCTTGAGAAAGTTTTGGGCTAACACGAAATTGTTATCTGGCAACACCTAAGTATTCTTGCGAACACAATGTGACCTCCAGAAAGTGAGTCATAATGAAAGGAAAATATAAGAATAAAATTGGACGTTTTTTCAAGGTGCCGTCTTCATTAAAAGTTGCCGCGGAAAGCACAAAATAGAGGTAGTTGTGAGCACATGGCATACCTTAATTTATGAAAAACAACCCTAAAAAAACCTTACTTTTAAATAAAACCACGTATACCGGATTTATCGCGTATTTCATTTTGTTTTTTATATTTAATCCCGATGGCTCCCTTAGTCATATTCTAATCCCGGCTCCTGTAAAGGAGAGAAAACATCAAGATGAAATACTTATCAAAAAAAAACAAAACTAAATGTGCAATTAATCCGAAAAAAAAATATTTTAAATGTGAAATGTGCGCGGAAATGTAAGAACGCAAGTATTTAGAAAATCTTAAAAATATATATATTTGAAGTTTTTATATGCGGTTAGACGAACTAACTAGTCCGGCCATAAGTTCTGTTTCAAATTAAAAAGCATTTTTTATGAAGTAATGTAATATTACTAAAACTAACATGTACATATTTATTAAAGTCTCAGTAAAAATAAAAAATATTCTATTCGATGGCCACCTTTGACTTTTACATGCCTTTTATCTGTCTGGCCACGAATCTGTGAATTTACGCACTGTTTCCATGGGAAATTTTGCATCTGATAGCTCTAGAGATTTTTTAAGAGACTCAATGTCACCGTGTCGTTTAGAGCAGGCCATGCCCTCTAAAACTGACTATAATTTGTAGTCTAAAGGGTTGAGGTCTGGGGACCAGCCCAGACTTTATTATTTTATTATTAACTAGCGGCCCGTCCCGGCTTCGCACGGGTGGAAAAATTCTTTAATTTTTTTCTAGCATTAAATATAGCCTATGTTACTCAGCGTGAATGTACATTTCCAATGGTGAAAAATTTTTGAAATCGGCTTAGTAGTTTTTGAGTTTATTCATTGCAAACATACAAACATACAAAAATACAAATCTTTCCTCTTTATAATATTAGTTTATATTATATATCACAACCCATCATCACGAGAATTATTTTTTTATTAATTATATATCACACATCGACTAAAGTATATAAAATAAAAGAGAGGCATCATGCTGCAGTGGTTAACGCTTTCGACTGGCGATTTCGGATGTAAAGCTACTTCCGCAAGAGTCAAACATAAGATGGATGACCAAAAACTTATTATCTAGAACTGTTTCGAACCGGGGCAAGTCGGGGCCTATTCAAAATTGTAATATATAAGTTTAAGGTATTTTGATTCCATATGCTTTTGTACCTAATGTGAAGACATTAATTTGCTGATGAATAAAAATCACAGTAACAAATATTTTTAGCTTTGAAGAAATTCTTCAATTTAAGAATAGGAAATATCATAAATTGTTCGTTATAGCATAATATATTTGCCAGTTGATTAATTCTTTGTTAATTTTTCTATAAAAATCACCATCAACATTTAAATCAGTAAACTCGCTAAAACGTTAGACACCTAGAAGCATGTATTGTTTTAAACTTTCATGGTCACTAACATTATAGTAATATAAGTTATTTACGGGATTGCTACCATGTACCTTGTTGTTGAGTTTTTTGATATTTCGGCACTGTTGCAAGTGCCATGATCACGGAGCGACTGAAGTAATTGCGGGTAGGCTGTTCTTGGCAGAAATATCGGTCTACCCTCCGACGAAGTCTCTTATTGCGTTCGTTCCAATAACAGCCTACCCGCAATTACTTCAGTCGCTCCGTGATCATGGCACTTGCAACAGTGCCGAAATATCGAAAACTCAAAAACAAGGTACATGGTAGCAATCCCGTTAATAACTTATATTACTATAACCTAGAAGCATGTTACTCGATATAATGACGTCACCTTATTGTACACAAACTTTTTGCTGTCTTTAAATACAATACACCTTACAAAAACTTAGATTGACATTTTTATGGGTTCGCTCTTGATCACAATCAAGCCCGGGGGCTAAGACAGGATACACGATGCAACAAACTAACCCAGAGGGTACCTATTTACCCTGGCTTTAAAAGCGGACGGGTTATAATTACTCGGAAATAAAGACGAAGGGTCCTCACTGCGTCTTTATTCCCTCTATTTATGCGTTCCACTCCTTTGCTGTGCGCATTATAAATGAAGTTGAGAAGCGCTTGGTGCGACAGGTAGGAATAGCAACCAAGAAAGGGTCGCCCGTCATGCGTCTGGATGTCCGATGGAAAAATGGAGATGGTGGTATGAGCATAAGCAGCTCCTGAGCACACTCTCCAAAATACAGTCTGTAGAAGACCAACAGACAGGCAACTTAGTGGCATTTCCTTTAAAAAAGCAAGTAACGTCACGTCAGATGCAGCCAATCCCGAGCATTTTGCACGGTGTATTCCGTGAATTACGTGGTCGAACATGAAATCTTAATTATTTTATTAATGATTTGTTATAAAAATCACATATATTTTAAAATAAAGTATGGTTTTAATGGGATAAAATATGTTTACGGTTAAGCTAACAACATTTTGATCTATATTTTCACTAGCTGACCCGACCACACGTTGCTGTGATATAAATTAAAATGAAATCTATCCTGTGTCCTTAGTGGGAAAAAATCCAGCTAAATGAAAAAAAAATCATCAAAATCAGTTGAGTAGTTTCCGAATTCATCTCGGTAAAACACTTATTATATAATATTATATTATAGATTATAGTCAAATACCATATTAAGTTGTTAATGGTAATTATAGAAGTCGCAAGTGAGTTGGTGCTGCTTATACGAGAACTTGTGTTAGTGGATATATTGTGACAAATTTATTTATATTAAAGTTTTGTTTACTTTAAGTTTTATAGAAAACATCTATTCCTATAAACAAATATAGTGAATGCGAGTATTAGAAACAATAGGCTTTTATCGGTAAAAGTACCAAAACAAATCATGTTTAAAAACAGTTCCTGCCAATCTTTTTTTAACTGTTGGTCTGAAGTCTACCGGATATACTGCACACTGCAATATGCGTTCATTTTGCGTAGTAGTGTTTTTCTTGATTGGTATAAATGCCAAGAATTTACACATGAAAGAGGTGAGTGAGTTTTTTTACCACTAAAATATTTTTGCTGTGATCGATTTTATTCAAAGTCGAATTTAAAGTTTATTATTTGGAAAAATTGGATTAGTATTACCATTTTTAATTCGTCATAATACTCTTTGGAAAACTTTATCCGTTATTTGGTAGGACAACTAACCATTTTTGGCTGAAGTAATTGTCATTGATTTAGCTTTTAAGAATTATGAATAGTTGATGTATATAATCGGTTTTGTAATAGACTCAATGTACGTTCGAAACTTATTCGATAGATCTGGAGGGAAGTGAACATTATGTTGAATCAATATTCAAACCAATTAGTCGAGTCCAAAGTAAGGATTGTAAGGCTTGTGTTATGGATACCAGGGTAACAGATAGATGACATATATTTAATATATATAAATACCCATAACTCAGGTAAATGCTCGTATTCATTACACAAATGTCTTCCTCTTTCGAGACTCCAACCCAGGACTGTCGGTGCTAATGGAACGATAGCTACCTTTGGTATTATGAATTTTGAGAGTATTGTGTCGTTCTTAGTCCAGTTATCGGGCGTTTTATAAAGCATGCTTTATAGTAGTTTATGATACTGTTGCATAATAAGGGTTCTTATAACACGAGTGTGTTTTAAAAAAACGAGCCGTAGGCGAGTTTTTTTATAGTATCACACGAGTGTTATAAGACCAAGTTATGTATAGTGTCATACACTACTTTATCTACTTTCATACTATAATACGTAAAACAATATTGCAAATAAAACGCTGAATATAACAACAAATTTTTAAATGTCAAATGTTGGCGCCAAGGTGCAAATATCGATTGCGCATGCGTGTTGCGTCGTCACGGACTCGTTCATTGAAACCTTTTTAAAGTAGAGGTTCAACCTCCTTGGTCCAGATGGAGGTTGTATAGGTGTATCGTTATGATAAAAAAGTTATATTATGTTACAGGTGTCCATACAAGACCTGTATCGTAATGAAACTTTTTTTTTATTATTTTTGGCCTGTACGTAATGTTTGTCATAAGCATTTTGTTTTCAGTTTTAGAATCTTTGTATTATAGTATTAGAGTAGATAAAATATTTTACTAATCTTCTAGGATCCCACTACTGAATACATAATGACAGAAGAAGATAACCATTTTCTGGATTTGTCTAATGATGACGAAATTGTCTACGGAGAGAAAGAACGGGTAAAAGCTTATCAATTTTTGTTTTTAAGTAGTAAAATATGAAAAACCTTTTACAATAGGAAGATCCTGATAGGCTACGGAGTTGCTGGACTTCTGTATTAAAAACCTGCTAAAATATAACACCTTATCCGTTTGAACAATAATTATACGTTAAACAACTGACTGATATTTCCAATTTCAAGAAATCGAATTTTCTATAAACTGGTGCATGAAGTGTAACATATTAATATATTATTTCTAAAAACTTGACTGATTATGGCAATCTGAATATTGAGAAATATGAGATTATAAAAAAGTGAGGTTATGAACAATTTACGATGAGTCAGCTTATTTTTTTGAAAACTTACCAAGTCACAAGTTTTTCATGCTCCTAACTAGGAAATAACAAAAAAACACACTCAATACACTTAAATGTCACTAAACAAAGCAAGTTCTTTAAACTGCCAAAGTATTTTTTTGAAGTTATACTTTTGAGGTTATACTTCTTGTTACAATTTTTCATGTAACGCGCACGCTGCATGCAAAGAAAAAGCGACACCATGAAGTTAGCTGTTGAAGTGAATAGGCTAACTTCAAGATCTCTCATTTAAAATTTTACTAAAAAAGCAAAACTTCTGCCACGCTTACATAAGTACACGCTCGCTTTTTTGTGGCACTGGCATCAGAATTAATCCACTTCCGTTAGATGTCTGATTGATAACATTCAAGTGGTTCTTTACATCTTTCATTAATATTTCATTTACATTAATATTTAACGTTCAATGACATAAGGACTGCCAATAAAGAAATGTAATCGGATTATATTAGGTACTAACCGATTTATATCGAAAATTCTAACTTCTTGTGTAAATTTCACTTTTCTCTAAATTGAGGACTGGGCATATTTTTTTTAATATTTTAAACTACTGTGAAATAAACCTTTATATTCAGAATATTACATCTTATTATATTTAAGCCCAAAATAATCGATAATCGTAAGAAACCTGCAGACTACGGCGCCTGATCTGATTATTGGACCGAATCCCACCTAAAGAAAAGCTTTTGTCATAATTTTTATAATATCAGACGTTGTTCATCACTATCAGCATATTATTATCCCTACTTCTGGGGTGATCATTCACTATAGATGACAACACTGTAGGGAAGTGGGCAGTAACCCAACAACCACACCGTAAGCGACTGCAGATGAAAACAAGACCAATAGTTGCGAGAATTTCCAGATATTTTTTTTTATATCCACATTATTACCGTCTCTTGCAATTTCTAACCATTAGAAATAATGCGCATCAATCTCATAAAATTATTTTTGCTATTTTTGTTTCAGTACGTTCGCCATGTTGAATTAGTAACCGAAAGCGTCCTCGAACATTTACTAACAGAAATCAAAATGAAATACCCCAATTCGAAAAATAGTACCAATAACATACCGAATATGATGAAACGATTGCAAATGAAACTCCAACATATGAACAAGAAGAAACACAAAAAACATAGAAAAGCGAAATCGCGTAACAATAAGGACCTCTCACTTACGACCTTAGGACATGGAGCTAGAACAACGAAATCTTCGGAATAGAACTGTATTCATTAAATATATCTTTTTTATATTTATTTACATTTAATATCCTATGCATACTACGTTTTTTAAACGCGCTCTTGTATTGATATAAACACTCACACTAGTTAAATGCAGCCTGGTTATGTATTTATGTAGGTGGTCAAAGGTAGACCTTATACTAGCATAAATTCAGCAATGCGCTTGAATCGGTACAGACGCGATGCAAATATATGGATGGTATTGAATACAAACGCGTTTGACATGCAAAAAAATTACTCTGTGGAATAAAAAAAGACGCAGTGTGCATAAACCCTTAGAGCCTTAGCACACCACGTTTTTTAAACGCGCCGTCGACGCGCGCTTATACTGATACAAAAGCGCTAGTTAAGCGAGTCTTAACTAGCGCTTTTGTATCAGCGCGAGCGCTTAACTAGGAATTTATGTGGGTTTTCTTTTTTAACGATTGTTGGAACTATTTAAAGTATTACATTCAAAATGTAGGAAGTAGTACCTAAAAGGTAAAGAGATGGCGCTGGCGTCAGCTTAAGAAATACTTATACTTTGTCCAATGTAGGATAATACTTTTGACAGGTGTCACTTCTTTATTGCTACGTACTAAGGTTGTGTTTATTTCCTTATGTTTGGCTTGACATTGCAATAGCAACTATAATCTATATAGGTGTCAACTGTCAAAAGTATCATCCTACATTGGACAAAATATAGTAAAATTCAATAAGTGCGTCAAGATCCCGGTAGATCAACACCGCCATGATAGAGAAGAGATGTGGGGTTGCGTCCCGATTGAAACCTGAGAGATTTAATTTTTTCTTGTAATCATTTCTTTAGATTTAAAAATCTATCGGTTAAATGATAAAATAACTTTAGAGAACATAATCTAATGTGCTTTATACGTTATTAGTATGGAATATAAATTATGTTGTAGTTTTTTGTACGTGTTTATCCCTGCAACTTTCAAACGAATAGTCACAATTTGTCAAAATGTAACAGTTTAAAAATGTTATTTCAAAACTGTAAAAAGTGCCTGTGTTCCTAGCAATACTCCATGCAACAGCATATTTTAAGTATGTTTCGACAATATTACCCTCTGGTAAGGTTCAACCCGTCAAAGACCAAGGCGTGTCTTTTCTCCGCTAAAAGGAGTCCTTTAGACTTGACTCCTACTTTCTGAGGTGTATCCGATCCGATAACTGACCATCTTATGCTTCTGAGTATGTCTTTGTCATCATCTTTTAATTTTGGTTCTTTCATTGAGAGCATGGCTCAAGTAGCTTCAAAAACTTGGCATTCTGGCAAAGGTGAGAAAACACTTCAAGCCGGAACGGTTGCTCATCCTTTACCAAGCACAAGTTCGATCGCGTATAGAGTATTGTTCTCATCTTTGGGACGGCTCCGCCGGATACCAGCTCCAGACGCTTGAGTCCATTGAGAGGAGGGCCAATAGAATTACCGGCAATGACGATCTTTTTTATAAAAAACTCAAAACTCTTGAGCATAGACGGAAGGTAGCAAGCCTATCTGTTTTTATAGGATACATTTCGGAGAGTGTGCAGCAGAATTGCACAACCTTGCTCCGCCGTCCCCATTTTGTCATCGGACAACCAGGTGACACCATTATATGGTATATACCAAAGAGTCGCACTAAGCGTTTTAGTTCCAATTTTGTGATAGTACCTCTAAGGAGTGGAACTTTTTGCCTGAATCTGTGTTTCCTGACAAATATAATTTAGGAGTCTCCAAGTCACGAGTGATTAAGTATCTTCTAGACAAGCGCACATCCTAGATCGCATCGTCGCTTACCATCAGGCAAGATAGTGGTCAAGCGCATACCTTCTTCTTCTTCTTCATCCAATACGGGCGGTATCCGCAACTCGACGACTTCAAGCGCCTATTTTGCGTAAAAAAAAGCGCATACCTACTTTCCATAAAAAAAACTCACGAGAAAACTTAGTATTAATTAATAATATGATAATTTCTATAAATGTCTTAATGGACATTTAAATCAATTTTTAATTTTATATTTATTTATTATAGATTGAATGTAACATTGTACACACATACGAATGCATTAACTATATTTACAGTGAGTTTAAGTAAAAAACTCATAACAGTGTCGTATCAAAAAATATATTTATTCTATATACGCTGAAAAAAAACATTAAAAAAGCAAAAAGCGGTGTTCCCAGGCGGTCACCCATCCAAGTACTGACCGCGCCCGACATTGCTTAACTTCGGTGATCGGACGAGAACCGGTGTATTCAACGCGGTATGGACGTTGGCAACTTCCTTATTGAAAATTCTGTACACCACACTGTATATGTTTGTGTTTAAACATTGAAATTAGGCGGTTCACACACTAGAAATGCGTCCCGCCGCAGTGCGCGTAGCGACAGAAAACGCGCGCGGGGACGGAGGCGCAGATCTGCCTATCTTAGCGGTGTAATCTGCTTCTCCGCGCGGTGTAGCAATACAAGTTGACCCTACTTCTTTACGCCCCGCGCTCCCGCGCAGAATCTGCGCGCGGGGTGCCTACCCGCGCGTTCCCGCGTCGGCAGTGTGTTGTCATAGGCGTGTTTTCTGTATTAATTGAGATTCTTGCATACAATGATAAAATCTGCGGTCACGCGCTACGCGACGGGGCGCGGTGCAGTGTGTTAACCGCCTTAGTGCTGTCTCACTTACTGCTAGCGTTTTATTTTACTTCATGCTCGTACATTATTGAATTTTATTAGAAGGTTGCTAGACTGTAATCGTAATAACAATTATTATCATTGACGGCTTCATGCACTTATCATTGAAAAATTATTTATAAAAAAATATTTTCAATCAATGTATGAGACGACTTTCAGCCTACTAAATCTCTTTAAATTCTAAAAACCAACAATATTTTCATGTAAAATGCTTTCAAGACGAGTCCATATGACTCGCTTTGTCAAAAACTTATCAGATCTCATGTAGAGCTAAGCTTATAACTCTACAAGGCCTAACTTAAAAAACTCTACATCTTAGTCAAAATATGTAACTTGGACGTTTCGTTACTACAAGTTACTACTATTGTATAACAGAAAAGTAATTAACAGTAAATTAATACCTATATCACCCTACGCCCATGCAGCGAATTGGCAAATAGTTCTCTTGCAAAACGGCCAAGCCACATTTTAGGACTAAATATGATTTATGAGAGATTGAATGAGATTTTCTTTTTACATATGCTGGAAATTAAAATTCAAAAACGACCCCTTGAGGCTAAGCGACATTTTAACTAACGGGCGGCAGATATTTATAAATTACATTCAGCCTTCATAATATACTGTCATCCTCATAAAGTACGTGATCATGTTTCTATAATTCTTTTCACTACCAACCTCTAAAGAAATGATTACAAGAAAAAAAATCAACTTGTACTGGTACTCGTGAATAAAGATACTTTTCACCTCACACGCTCGGAAAAGATTGGTTTGTCATTCGATTTCTGTGTAGAAAATTGCGTATAACCGCTAGCATGGTAAAGTGTTTTAAAATTTGAACTTTTCTATTCAAAGAAAATTACGCATTCCGAGTCGTCATTATAGTACTCATAAGTAACATTTTATTCTTATTAAAATAAATACATATTATAATATTCCGTTTTGGTTTTATTAAATTATTTTAGTTCCTTAAATCATTTAAACAGCATGACAAATAATATTTAGAATATACTTCATATTTGTTAAGTATAGAAATTTTAAAGGTATGGTTCGCGAGATTTCAGAACGCACCCGAAAAAGAACTGTCAGTGATTAGTGGTATTTTCCTGAGGTATTTTGAGTCAGTTAAATGAAAACCAATTTTAAAAAAAGTTGACATTCAAAATTACTAATTGTAGCAATAATACTTTTGACTTTAATGTACCGTTTTGTTTAAGCTGTTTTTCTTGCACCTAATAATTCTTCCCGTTGTAGTGAAGTGAAAAATTGTGTGTTTCGCTCGGCAGCAAAAGTTTTAAGCGTCTCGTACCTTTGAAACCCTCGCTATAAAACCAAATCTCAACTTCCCAGCCTTGCATTTATAAATAACTAGTTTCTTGTAATATTTTTTTAGAAATAAAAATTTAACAGTGATATGCTTTAATGACGGAAAATGTAATAATTACGCAGCTATTTCGATATTTAAAATTCTGTTAAAAAATAATGACTCCGTCAACGTCTCGGTTGATCAATAGCTCCCGGATAGCAAAGGGACGTGGATTCGACTCCCGCTTAAAACTTGAGAGATTTGATTTTCTTTTCTAATAACTTCTTTGATTATAAAAATCCAGTTGTTAAATGCTAATTTTACAAAATATATACTTAAGAGAGCATATTATAATGTTCTCTATACGTTAGTATGGAACAAAAATTATGTTGTCGTTTTTAAACATGTTTATTGCTTCACCGTTCAAACGAATAGTCACAATTTGTCAAAATGTAACAAAAAAAAATATTTCAAAACTAATAAAACTGCCCCAGTTCCCAGCAACGTTCCTTGACATAGCATATCTCAAGTATGTTTGGACGACATCAACCTCCCAACAAAAATTGTATTCATTGATAATATTATAATTTATATTAATGATATAATTGACACTTAAATTAAATATAATAAGTAAAATACAATTGTACATACATACTAATAGATTTACCATATTTAGAAATTAATCATCAAAAACATGAACTGCATAAAATAAAGAGTTGTCATGTGTTTCTGTAACAGCCCAGTAAAAAAAATTGGATAATATCTTATATCAAAAAATATGTATTCTAGATACGCTGTAAAAAAACAGCGAAAAAAAAAAAGCCAACATCACGCGGTGTTCCCAGGCGATCACCCATCCAAGTACTGACCGCGCCCGACGTTGCTTAACTTCGGTGATCGGACGAGAACCGGTGTATTCAACGCGGTATGGACGCTGGCAACTAGCTTGTTGAAAATTCCGTACACAACAATGTATATTATTGTGTATGCTCTCAATGAAAATAGATATTCCTGTCTACTCACTGCTAGCGTTTTATTTTACTTCATACGTTATTAAATTTTATTATAACTTATACAGGTTGACAGACTGTATTCAAGGAAAGTAAGTAACAGTCTTGTATTAAAAAAAATATAAATGCTCAAATAACAAAATATATACTTTAAAAACAAATTATATTATTTTGTTGTAGTTTTTTGTACTTGTTTATCGCTTCAACTTTCAAACGAACAGTCACAATTAATCAGAATGTAATAGTGTAAAATTTTTACATATTTTAAATCTAATAAAACTGCACCTGTTCCCAGCAATGTTTCCTGACTGTGTATCTACCCTCTATTTGCATACAAAGCCATTTTAGGCTGCTCAACTTTAGTAATTTATTTTTACCCTAATTTTAAATAAAATTTATAAAATTTCACTGTAGTAATATTAAGCAATTCAAACTGAAACGAAACCTAATTTTTATTGTCTATGGCCAACGTCGTATGTCATTATAAACTTACTTTTCTCCGGTGCGTACGCGAAGTCTTTCTTAGTGAAATTTATTGCAGCTTTGTTGGAGGAAATTAAATAGAAAAGGTAGGAAAATTTATGTTAAAAAATGTTAATAATATTCTGCAAAACCTCTGTTTTTTACCCCTATCACAGTTTATTCGAAATATTTGTTCCTTATACTTCATTCCCACTGTTTTCTACGGGAGCCAATTTTGGCTTCGTATGCATTTACGATAAAGTATGCTTGCGCCTAAAATGGCTTCGCATGCATTCAGAGTTCTTTTTTTCTATCTTTCCATAATACTTCCTTCACGCTTTTATAGCACTGCTAAACCTATTCTTTTGGTAACAATGATTTACTATCTGATAGCTGATATGCCTACAGAAGAGGACCTGAAGAAAATAGGTCGTGGTACTATGATTGAGAAAATCGCCATCGTCGATGACCTAAAACTAAGCCTGGTATCATGGCATTTATTTATTTATTGATCACCAAAATAATAAACATTGACAAACACAATTACATTTACAGGTAAGTTTAGTTGAGCTTAATGTTATTACAATTATAGGTGACGACAACAGTCATTATTGAAGCAAAATCAAACATTTTAGATTTAATTAAATTTACATGACATGACAATACAGTATGACAATAAAGTGGTCAGTTTACTGTCTGCGTTTGTTGGTAGTGAACCGATTTCTACTAAGACTAGATATTTCAAAAAAGATAAACAGTACAAGGACATAGCATCGCCACAATCCGCTGATGTGTATAACCGACACATGGGGGGCGTTGATTTGCTTGATTCGTAGTTAGGTCTGTATAGGATAAAAATAAGGTCTTGTCAGTGGTATAGAAAAATATTTTTCCACTTGGTTAATATGTGTGCAGTTAATGCTTGGTTACTGTGGCGACGCAAGACTGACCTATACATGTCACAATTTGACTTCAAGCTCGCTATTTCTGAACATTATTGCAAGGCTGGCAAAATCATCTCGAACTTCTCGCACCTCGGAAAAGGGCACGGAAAACCCCAGCAAAAGTGCAAGACATGCCTCTAAATTCAGAACGTACAGACAAAATGGACCATTTACCGATACACCAAAAGAATCGTCAATTATGTCAGAATGATTGTTCTTTGCGTTCTCATATAATATGTGAGAAATTCGAGGTTTTTCTTTGCTTGAATGAGAAAAGAAACTTATAAGATAAATTATTATAATAGAAAAATACTAGAAAAAATCGACTCGGGTCACAAGTGAATCTCAGGTGATCTTATCTTATAAGATCGCATTGAAAATGCATAAAATATATAAAAATTAGAAAAGAAACTGTTTTAGAGAATTTAACCTTGTATAAGTTTTGGTATTTGTTGTGCATTGGAAGCCAAAAATGGCAGTCTCATACACAGACGTTATTGCATGGGAAGCCAATTTTGGCTTCTGTTATTTTTTTCCAAAATAAGATAGTCATTTTTTTTTTCACTTTATATTTTGTCTTATAAGCCCCATTAAAACACATTAAAACATAAAAATATTTTTTTTCTTTTTTATTTAATAATTCATGCAATAGAGGGTTAAGTATATATGGACGACGTCAACCTCCCAACAAAAAATAATAGTCATTGATAAATGATATAATTTATATAAATTTCTTAATTGACACCGTAATCTTTTTTTATTATTTTATTATTTATTATAAATTAAATGTATAATTGTACACACATACCAATGGATTTACTATATTTAGAAATTAATCATCCAAACAGGAACTACATAAAATAAAGTGTTGTCATGTGTTAGTATAATAGCCAAAATAAACCAAAATAAATAATAAAAAAAAACTGCGAATTGCATCTTATATCCAATAAATACATATTCTAGACACGCTGTAAAAAATGCAACAATAAAGGCGGTCACCCATCCAAGTACTGACCACGCCCGACGTTGCTTAACTTCGGTGATCGGACGAGAACCGGTGTATTCAACGTGGTATGGGCGTTGGCAACTATCTTGTTGAAAATTCTGTACACACTGTGTTTGTAGACATTGAAAATAGTGCTGTCTCACTCACTCCAAGCGTTATTTTACTTCATACATCATTGAATTAAAGAATTTAAAATATAGCTACGATTGATGCAGTGGTCGATGAAAAATTTTAAATGTAGTTTAAAAGACGATACATATTATATTTCTCCCATTAAAGATAGAGATGACTTTCAGCCTATTAAATGGCTTGTGATTAAAAGATTATCCCAATGATTAGCGTCTATTCGCCGATTATTGATTGCGAATATCTGCTGTTTTTTTTAACAGTACGGAGGCATGCTACCGACATGGCATAAGCAATTAAAATTTTGGTTCTGCATCAATTAAAAAGTTTAAAAATAGAAATATAATTTATTCTAAATTGTTTTTTCATTCATTCATTTTAATATGTACTATTATATCCACAGGTTTGCGTGTTTTCCCTTTAGCATCTTGTAAATCCGACAAATTCAAGTCCGTGTTTTTGTCAGGTTACGCCTTCACGAAAAGATTTTTTTTTATTTCAGATTAGTGGATGTTAACGAATATTAATAGATGCAGACGGGACCAACGACTTACCGTACCTTAGTGAAGAGAAAACATTGTGTTTCGCGCGGCAGCAAAGATTTTAACCTCTCGTACCTTTGAAACCCTTGTTGTTTGTTACTCGTACAATGCCTAATCTCAACTTTCCAGTCTTGCACAATAAATAAATATTTTTCTTAATTTCTTGACAAATCAAAATGTAACAATGAAATGCTTTTAAGACGGAAAATATAATAATCACACAGCTGTTGCGATATTTAAAATTGTGTAAAATTCGATGAAACCGTCAAGGTCTCGGTAGATCAGTAGCGCCCGGATAGCGAAGGGCCGTGGGTTCGAATCCCGCTTTTTATGTAATAATTTCTTTAGATATAAAATGTAACATACTCAAATAAAGTGTTCAAATAACAAAATATATACTTCAGAGAACAAATTATATTATTTTGTCGTAGTTTTTTGTACCTGTTTATCGCTTCAACTTTCAAACGAACAGTCACAATTAATCATAATGTAATAGTGTAAAAATTTTACATATTTCAAATCTAATAAAACTGCACCTGTTCCCAGCTGTTCCCTGACTGTATCTCAAGTATATATGGACGACATCAACCTCCCAACAAAAACTAATATTCATTGATAATATGATAATTTATATAAACGTCTTAATTGACACTTAAATCGGTTTTTAATTAAATTATTATTAATTATAAATTAAATGTATAATTGTACACACATAGGAATGGATTTACTATATTTAGAAATTAATCATCAAAAACAGGAACTCCATAAAATAAAGTGTTATCATGTGTTGGTGTAACTGCGAATTGTATATAAATATATAATATCATATCAAAAAAATACATAATCTAGACACGCTATAAAAAATGCAACAAAACAAAAAACCAACATCACGCGGTGTTCCCAGGCGGTCACCCATCCAAGTACTGACCGCGCCCGACGTTGCTTAACTTCGGTGATCGGACGAGAACCGGTGTATTCAACGTGGTATGGACATTGGCAACTATCTCGTTGAAAATTCTGTACACAACACTGTATATTATTGTGTTTATAGACATTGAAGTTAGGGCTGTCTCACTCACTGCTAGCGTTATATTTTACTTCATACATTATTGAAATGGTTGATAGACTGTGTGTTTATAACAAGATTGACTTTAAATAACTAAAAATATAGCTATACCTTCCGGCAAATAAGTTGAACATGATTTCAACTTATTTGCCGGAATAAGTTCAACTTTGTTTGCCAGGTTTACAACAATACAATTGATCACTTTTCGATGATTTTTTTAAATGTAGTTTATAAGACGATACAGACTATTTTTCTCCTACTAAAGATAGAGATGACTTTTAGCCTACTAAATGTCTTGCAATTCTATAAGATTATCCTAATGTAGCGTCTATTCGCCGACTCTTAATTGAGAAGATCTGCTGTTTTTTTTAACAGAACGGAGGCATGTTCCCGACATGGCATAAGCAATTAAAATTTTGGTTCTGCATCAAATAAAAAGTTTAAAAATAAAAATATAATTTATTCCAAATTATTTTTTCATTCATTCATTTTAATATGTACTATTATATCCACAGGTTTGCGTGTTTTCCCTTTAGCATCTTGTAAATCCGACAAATTCGAGTCCGTGTTTTTGTCAGGTTCAGCCTTCACGAAGTGGATTTTATTTTTTCTTTTATTTTTCTTTCTTTTAAGTTCCTGCACTTCGTACACTTCTTCTTGAGGCTTACCATTGCGGAATCTTTTCGTTATTTTTTTAACAATCCTTCTCCTCTTCTTTCTTGCTGATTTTCTTTTTTTTGTGTCGTTATCTTGGTGAGCTACTATAATTCTTGGAGAATCTGTCCTGGATTTTATATTCTGGAATAAAGATTAAATTGAAGTTAGCATACTTTATTCTTTGTCCAATGTAGGATGATACTTTTGACAGTTGACACCTATATAGAGGGTATAAAATTGCTATTGCAATGTCAAGCCAAACATAAGGAAATAAACGCAACCTTAGTACGTAGAGCAATAAGAAAGTGACACCTGTCAAAAGTATCATCCTACATTGGACAAAGTATAGTGAGTTATCAACAAATGGTTTTTTTTGTAATATCTGTGTAAATCATTAACAACAATGCAAATTAACTGTTTACCAATATTATTAGTTATTTGTTGGCCCCGACGCAAAAAGAAAGATGTCAATAGCTTTGATCGCTATATGTGTGTCTGCCAGTGGCACCATAGCTCTTACACGGCTGAATGAATTAGGATACGGTTTTTTTTATTTGAAAGTAGGTTATCCAGAGGTAGTTTTTAGACTTATTTCATAAATTGTCGACTGTTTGGTGCAACGGTAGTGATCCTGCCTTTCGCACCCGGAATCCCGGAAGGGGCAGATGTTTGTATGATGAATACCAGCATTTGTACCTGAGTCATGAGTGTTTTTATATATTTCTATGAATATTACATATTTATGTATCATATATGTATGTCTATCCGTTACCCTAGTATCCATAACACAAGCCTTACAGTGCTTACTTTGGGCTAGGCTAATTGGTGTGAATGTAAGAAATATTTATTTATTTATAAATATCGGTTTAGCCGTTTCAAGATCATTAGCTATTTTTTTAAGCTGCAAAACTTATTCACGACTACAAACTAGGTAAAAACGGGAACATTATAAAACACAATTTAACTTTATAATAGGCTACTATAAAGGAACAATTAAATATGAGACTTTTACTTCGGTTCGACTTATTTTTTACTTTTTCAATGGTAGCTTTTTTTTGCGTATAACATTTTAAAATTAATTTTACTTGCCCAGTACATTATTATAACCACAACTCATATATAGCAACAATTACTACGGTTTGTGTTTTTTTGGTATTTCAGCCTTTATTTTTATGATATTTCTGCAAACAAAATCCAGTTTTTGTTAGTGTATTTGGTTAGTATTTAAAATTTGCTGATACCGAAGTGAACTCAAATATGACTTTATTTTAGTTTCGCAGAATTGGTGCTTTGACTTTAGTGACTTTTTAAATACAAAGCCTTTATGTTTATTTTCTTTTGTTGTACACTCCTTAATAACATTTTTGTTATAAGGCAACAAAATAGTTTCTAAGGGTATTTCGAAATTGTTTTCTTTTCTCTGTGAAGTTGGTAAGGAAAAATCTTTTCCTAGAGAATCTGAATACGACATTTTGACGTGATAACGTCTTATAAATTGGTTGCGGCTGGGAGTCACTTATGAAAAAGTGTAACGCTCGGTAACGTTACGATGAGTCACCGAACGAGAGAGAGGCCCGCCGAATGCCTTGCGTCTCTCTCCCACTCAACTATGATCGGTCTGCCGCGCGCATTGTGCAATTTAATTATATTCATATCAATAAATATTCTACCGAGAAAAAGACGTTGTCACGTAAAATCTTCGCCCGTAAAACCGACTTTACAGGCAAAAAAAAAAAAAAAAAAACCGACTTTTTTAAAGAATATCTTAAGTTTTCTTTTATTGTTTGTTAATCATGATGACACATAATAAAAATTCAATTTAATTATTAATTGTAATTAACTGCCATTGAACTTAAAAGTAATTAATTATCTCATGTTTTTATTTAATTGATCGTGGGTTCGAATCCCATCTGAGGGCTCGGAGGCGTGGTTGTTTTTTACACACGTATTTTATATCTTATAGAAATATTGCATTGTGAATGCAAAAAATTAAATAAAAACATAATTATAGCTGGTTCCATCTTAATTGATTGTTTAATATTTGTAAAAATATTACTTTCAATGTTGAAGGTAGTTAGCGTTCAACATTGGTGGAACGATACTAGCTCATAGTAGAAGTTGGAATACGTTTGTAAAATTCGACACGTTTGCCAGCGTCTCGGTAGCTCAGCGGTCAGAGCAGTCGCCCGGATTGCGAAAGGTCGTGGGTTCGAATCCCATCTGAGGGCTCGGAGGCGTGGTTGTTTTTTACACACGTATTTTATATCTTAATTATCTCATTTTATAAAAAAAGAAAGATGAATTTGAAAGTTCATTTTTATGTCGTGTAACCTCCGGAATAGCAGAATCTATTTAAAAACTTTCTTTATCATTAGAAAAGTATTAGTTTTTAATACATTTCTGTGAATATTACTTATCTGTACATCATATATGTACATATCCCTAACATAAGCCTATCAATTCTTACTTTTGTCTAGGCTATTTGTGAATATAATAAATAATATTTATTTGATTTATTTAGTTTATTTATTATAAATATTAATGTATCTTATTGTATTATGAACAACTGCATGCCTTATTAAATTATTTAGAATTTTCATTATAATGTTAGTTTTTGACGTGGAAATTGTTTGTGGTCTACGTGGTAGTTGGAAATGTGGTTGTTTTTATATAGGCATATCTTAAATCTCATAGTAATATGGCACTTTAAAGAAATTTGTTATATACTTACATTATAATAGCATCAGTGATGATGATATAGATACTTTATAATATTTTTTACGTCAATATATAATACCTATATATAATAGATAAGTTTAAGTTGTAGTGTTTTGAGGTGGATGGCATGCTGTATTTATCTATAAGTGTCTTTGCATTTATCAAAAAAAAAAATCAAAAATATCTTTATTATTTTTCACAATTTCTTTTTGCCATGTGTGGGTCTCTTCTTTTAAGTTTAAAAAAACCTGTATTAGAAGAGACCCCTCTCTTACTGTGCTATGAAATATCCTAGTATCTATTTAACATCAAGTACAGAAATGCATGCATACTTATAATAAACTTATTAGTTAAATATATACGTTTTTATATGTAAGGGTTATTAAGAGTGTAATGTTGAGTGGAATGTAGAAAAGGGAGTGGTCTACTTTTCTTACGTTTCAATGCAAAACTTCTGATTCAAAACATTATATAGAGTGTGTTTGTTTTTAGTAAATTTATTGATTGTATTTTTGACGTGACAACGTCTTAAATTAGGTTGCGGCTGGGAGTCACTTATGAAAAAGTGTAACGCTCGGTAACGTTACGATGAGTCACCGAACGAGAGAGAGGCCCGCCGAATGCCTTGCGTCTCTCTCCCACTCAACTATGATCGGTCTGCCGCGCGCATTGTGCAATTTAATTATATTCATATCAATAAATATTCTACCGAGAAAAAGACGTTGTCACGTAAAATCTTCGCCCGTAAAACCGACTTTACAGGCAAAAAAAAAAAAAAAAAAAAAAAAAAAAAAAAAAAAAAAAAAAAAAAATGGTTTTTTTTCTTATTTTGCTCATGTAAAAATGTACAAGTCGTTGGTACATAAATAAATAATTATCACTTATTAAAGAACATTTTAACGACCTCCGTGGCTGGCATACCGATTTTCATGGTAATGCCACTCCGAGGTTCGATCACGGATCTGAGGGCCTACCATCATCTTTTAGCGCGATTCAAGTTCGATTGTCAAAGTGAGACACCGCTATACGCGGTCTATAGTGGCGTCTCCTTTTAACAGCTAATCTTGAATCGCTATGAGACGTGATGGTAGGGCCTCTGGTCAATGTAGAGAGGAAACTTTTCTAAATTAACTCAGGTCTGGGTGTTGTGACACAAGGGTTGCCAACCGTACTATAATATATATTATTGTACTATATTTCGGGTCTTCGTACTATAAACTGTTCAAGAAATATATAGGACGCAAAAATACTATATTTTTCAAGACTAAAATATAAGAGGTTACGGATATTTTTTTAACTACTAATAAGTCTCATGCATGAATATCCTCACCTTTTAACTAGAGTATAGTGTATGTGTATCCGATCGTACTAGCTCTAAGCGCATTCCGAACTTTTCAATGTCAAACGAACGAATCTCTGGTCACGTCACTGGTTTGCGTGCGTCGCTTTTGTTTTTTTGTTAAAATATGTAACTTATTTTTTTAGATTTTTCTATAGATTTTTTATGAGTATACTATATTTTTTATACCTTAGTTTGAAAAATGCTATATTTCGTCGAAGAAATGTTGGCAACCCTTAGTGTTACTGTCATTGTTTTTGAATTTGATAATGCTTTGGCTCTTGGATTCAGATATGTGATCTTGTCCAATATTTATTATTATTGTTATTACTAGCTGACACGGTAACGCGTTGCTATGGTAACGTTAATTGATACAATGGAAAAAGAGCGGGAAAAAGAGCGGACAGACAAACACTCAAACAACAAATTTGTGTTCTTAGATTATAGATTAGTTGCTGGCTTAAACATGATACTGACTTTAAAAACTTATTGTTAATGCAAGGAGATTCAATACACACATTTAAGACAAAACTTTCTATACTATTGAACCAACCAGGCACCGCTACTTCTTCGTTAGGTCGAGCTTCTACCTGAAAAGAAAGCAAAAGCTTTAATTTATTTATATAAAAAATGAGATTCTATTACAAAAAAGTATTGAAGTCATCTAATAAATAAAGAAATTAGGAAGATAGGTGGTCATGGTGGTAATACAACCACTGGTCCCACCAGATCCATGGGCAAGGTTGAGGGTATATACACGGGTTTTTAGAGGATATGCCTTCAAACCCTTACCGGGTATTAGGCCGGGTAGAGGGATGGCGGGGAGTCCCATATATGTAACTATAACTATTACGCATTTTTCCGTGTAAAAAAATGTAGAGAAGGAATTAATTTTCCCGCCCTCGTCAGTGAACTGTGAGGTCAAACTGTAATCACATTAATTAGACCTACATGTCAATTAACGAAAAGGAGTTGGAATTTAATTAACACGACTTTAACATGATAATTACCCTCCCAATTTATATATCCTGACGTTGACTGAGGTAATGTAATATAATATTCCACCAAAAACATTCTGTAAAAACTAGCCAAGTCTCGATGGAGCTCCTCGTAAGTAGTAGGGATTCGTGGGTTCTGGCGCACTTCCCCCCAACCCAGACCCCTCTCCTCCCTTCCCTTTGGTATCCTCCAAACTCGATCCGACCAGCGTCACCGCCTAAAAAAAAAAAAAAAAAAAAAAAAAAAAAAAAAAAAAAAAAAAAAAGGTAAGCACCCCCATTTGGAGCGATTGCGCTGGGTCCCAGCTTCGTATCTCTTACCGTTTCCGAGATACGTTTTTGCTGAACTCATTCCTACTTGATTAACTAATGAACCCCTGTTAATGACACCTCGACGCTAATGACACACTCGACTTAAGGCCTTAATGACATGATTCTAATCACCTTCCCCGATGCTTCTCATTAACATATCGTTCATGGCTAATTGTTTTTTAGCAATGCTATGTACTCTGTACCTAAATAATAAAAATAATTTATCATGGAAATTATTTCCAAATTTGGAATCTGCTCTTCATCGGTCATTCTCGTGATACATTTACTATTATTTCATGCTCCTAAACTTATCAACTACGTATGAAATATGTTTAAAATTATGTTTTATTATTACAAGTAAAAACACCATATTTCTTTGTCTTAAACGTATACTCATTCAATATTGAAATGCTTTATCAACTACCTGTTACCGCAGTCCATGGTCGAGGACAATGAATTTGTACCATTTTTCACCCCATGCATTCAACATCAAAGCAGTACAGATAATGAATTCGAGATCGATGGGTTGAGAATGATGGTTAATTGCACCTTATGCGTGGAGGAAAGAAATAGTGGACGTTTGGTTGCTGGTTACTCACGCCCATCATCGCCGATTCCGATGGAAGCCGCACCAGTCAACCCCCTCTTGCGGGATTGGACCGCAGAGGAAGATGAAGAAATCAACGAAATTGTCGCCAATACCGATACCGACATGTGGAATAGGGAATATCGTATTCTCCAACAACCACTTCTCCAACTTTGTTTTAATAAATACGATGTTTGTAACATATATTAAAGAATTGTAAATTAATTAAAGCATTTTTCTCTTTTACTCATCTTATCTACAGGCTACATATTTGGTCATCACTTTGAAAATACGGGACCTTGTCTACACAATTGCAACAATAAAATCTTGGCGATGCATACTATTATTTCATGCACCTAAACTTATCAACTACGTATGACATTTCTCTTTGCTGTATTTCAACCAAGTTAAACGACATGAAACTTTTTAACTTATGTTTTATTATTACAAGTAGATACTCGTTACCATGCGAACACCATATTTCTTTGTCTCAAACGTTTACTCATTCAATATCGAAACGCTTTATCAACAATTTGAACTATTTGATTCCGCAATCGTAATGACTCGCCATTAACTTTCACTAATTTTGTTTTCAGAATCTTAATAACCTTGTTCATTATTTTATCAATTATTTGCTTCCAGTATCATGACAAGTTTTGTTTACTTGTATAACTACATTTTATCAATTATTGACAAACACATCTAATGATCTGAACTAGTATAAGAACAATCGCATCGTAGCATTTGCTAACAAAGTGCTATCCACTGCCATCGAAAACGTAGACTACTGCTCAAGTCAAGTCACGACAACCGATATGGATGTGAGTATTATTTATTATCTACATACTTTCATTATGCTTGTTTCTGATTTTGTGACTTGTTTGTCTAAACTATCAACCTTCAGTGTATTCCATAATGTTGATGTGTATTCATTGTTGTACTTACTATTCTTTGTATTCATTGTTATAGCTTACATCATGATCAGAGCTAGACAGATCAAGAGGTACCTTATTTTGAACGATTGCATATTTGAATATAAGCCACTGAGTAACATCGTTAAAAAGTATCATGACTAACGATACTATCATAGTGGATGTGCAAGGCTTTAAAAATGAAAAAAATGAATTTATATTAAAAGAATTAGTTATCGGCACAAAAGAGCACAGTCAAATATTTCTAATAAAACCACCATACCCATTCTCTACTCTGACTCTGGAAGAAAAGAAACGTGTCAAGTGGATAGAAAGAAATAGAGGATACCTTTGGAGTGAGGGGCACATTGATTACATAGAATTTAGAAGACTCATTAAGTCCTACTGTGATAAGCGGAGCATCATAGTGAAAGGTAGAGAAAAAGTTGATTGGGTGCGAGAATTATGTGGACACGAAAACGTTTTTGATATAAGTGATAAAGGTATACCTAATTTAGAAACTTTAAGTGAACTCTATTGTAAAGACATATCTACATATAATTGTTTTAACCATACGAAATATTGTGCATTAAGAAATGTTATATGTATTAGAAAATGGATTATAAAAAATAATATATCATTGTATTGACTATTAATAAATAACTGTTTTAATTTATTACCTTTGTTAACATTTACTTGTTTTTATTAATTTCAAGGGTTTTTAAAATAAAGACCAAAATAAATTTAAACATATTTATTACACAAACTTAAAACAGGTCACAAGTAAGTACATCATTTATAATCAAATCAATATAAAAGACTACATATTATTGACATTGTTCAAATTGTAAAGTTAGTAATTTTGAATACAAACTTGAACATTTTTCAAAAATTTGACATAAATCCTGTTTTTCCACTGCCACTAGGCCCAGCCTCTATACAAGTTAATAGATTGTTAAAATGAATCATTGTTACATCTTACTATAAGAACGATTAATTGGGCAGTGCATAAGAAAGGAAAGCCGACTACAATTTACAATTATAATAAGAAAGATATAATTAGTAGGCAAATACATACAAAATTACATTGGTAATAAGATCATTTTTGATACACAATTTCTTTATAAATTAATAAAATACATATATTACGAGCGACCCGTCTCGACTTCGCACGGGATGACGAAATACTTTAAATTTTTTCTAGCATTAAATATAGCCTATGTTACTCAGGGAGAATGTAGCTTTCCAACGGTGAAAGAATTTTTCAAATCCGCTTAGTAGTTTTTGAGTTTATTCATTGCAAACATACAAAATACAAAAATACAAATCTTTCCTCTTTATAATATTAGTGTAGATGTAGATAGAAGTCACAAATATTATTCATAATTATATGTGAAACACTAAAAAACTGAAATAACACAACATTAAAAACATGCATAAAAGACAAATCTTACATATTTTTATTACAGATATTAAAACTACTTACAATAAAAAGAATACTATAAATAAAAAAACACATTGCTAATTAAATCATGCTATTTACTTAAACACAAAAAAATTAACATTTTCTTAAACTATAATGACCCCAAGATGATATGTAACAAATTAGGATATTTTTGTGTGAATATCACATGTTTGATTGATCAAAAACGTTGCATATTGGAAATCAAAAAAAAAATTTTTTCAGTAAACAATTCTTATAATCGTCCATAGTATATTTTTTTGTTGTTATTTATTGACAACTTTAGCCTTAGCCATAACTTTGTAATAACACAACATTAAAAACATGCATAAAACACAAATCTTACATATTTTTATTACAGATATTAAAACTACTTACAATAAAAAGAATACTATAAATAAAAAAAACACATTGCTAATTAAATCATGCTATTTACTTAAACACAAAAAAATTAACATTTTCTTAAACTATATTGACCCCAAGCTAAAGTGTCTGTTGAGTTAGGTAAAAGGCATCGTTTTGTATCCATTATAAGATAAACCAACTTTGGATATTTTTGTGTGAATATCACATGTTTGATTGATCAAAAACGATGCATATTGGAAATCAAAACATTTTTTTTTTTCAGTAAACAATTCTTATAATCCTAACCTAACCTAACCTAACCTAACCTAATTTAGAAACTTTAAGTGAACTCTATTGTAAAGACATATCACAAATCTTACATATTTTTATTACAGATATTAAAACTACTTACAATAAAAAGAATACAATAAATAAAAAAACACATTGCTAATTAAATCATGCTACTTACTTAAACACAAAAAATTTAACATTTTCTTAAACTATAATGACCCCAAGATGATATGTAACAAATTAGGATATTTTTGTGTGAATATCACATGTTTGATTGATCAAAAACGATGCATATTAGAAATCAACCTAACCTAACCTAACCTAACCTAATTTAGAAACTTTAAGTGAACTCTATTGTAAAGACATATCTACATATAATTGTTTTAACCATACGAAATATTGTGCATTAAGAAATGTTATATGTATTAGAAAATGGATTATCTAACCTAACCTAATTTAGAAACTTTAAGTGAACTCTATTGTAAAGACATATCACAAATCTTACATATTTTTATTACAGATATTAAAACTACTTACAATAAAAAGAATACAATAAATAAAAAAACACATTGCTAATTAAATCATGCTTCTTACTTAAACACAAAAAATTTAACATTTTCTTAAACTATAATGACCCCAAGATGATATGTAACAAATTAGGATAGTTTTGTGTGAATATCACATGTTTGATTGATCAAAAACGATGCATATTAGAAATCAACCTAACCTAACCTAACCTAACCTAATTTAGAAACTTTAAGTGAACTCTATTGTAAAGACATATCTACATATAATTGTTTTAACCATACGAAATATTGTGCATTAAGAAATGTTATATGTATTAGAAAATGGATTATAAAAAATAATATATCATTGTATTGACTATTAATAAATAACTGGTCTAATTTATGACCTTTGTTAACATTTACTTGTTTTTATTAATTTCAAGGTTTTTAAAATAAAGATCAAAATAAATTTAAACATATTTATTACACAAACTTAAAACAGGTCACAAGTAAGTACATCATTTATTATCAAATCAATATAAAGGACTACATATAATTGACATTGTTCAAATTGTAAAGTTAGAAATTTTGAATACAAACTTGAACATTTTTCAAAAATTTGACACAAATCCTGTTTTTCCACTGCCACTAGGCCCAGCCTCTATACAAGTTAATAGATTGTTAAAATGAATCATTGTTACGTCTTACTATAAGAACGATTAATTGGGCAGTGCATAAGAAAGGAAAGCTGACTACAATTTACAATTACAATTATAATAAAAAAGATATAATTAGTAGGCAAATACATACAAAATTACATTGGTAATAAGATCATTTCTGATACACGATTTCTTTATACATTAAAAAAATATATATATTACTCCTCGTGCGAAGTCTCGACTTCGCACGGGTGGACAAAATTCTTAAAATTTTTTCTAGCATTAAATATAGCCTATGTTACTTAGGGAGAATGTAGCTTTCCAACGGTGAAAGAATTTTTGAAATCCGCTTAGTAGTTTTTCATTTTATTCATTGCAACCATACAAAATACAAAAAAAACAAATCTTTCCTCTTTATAATATTAGTGTAGATGTAGATAGAAGTCAAAAAGATTGTTCATAATTATATGTGAAACACTATAAAACTAAAATAACACAACATTAAAAACATGCATAAAACACAAATCTTACATATTTTTATTACAGATATTAAAACTACTTACAATAAAAAGAATACTATAAATAAAAAAAACACATTGCTAATTAAATCATGCTATTTACTTAAACACAAAAAAATTAACATTTTCTTAAACTATATTGACCCCAAGCTAAAGTGTCTGTTGAGTTAGGTAAAAGGCATCGTTTTGTATCCATTATAAGATAAACCAACTTTGGATATTTTTGTGTGAATATCACATGTTTGATTGATCAAAAACGATGCATATTGGAAATCAAAACATTTTTTTTTTTCAGTAAACAATTCTTATAATCGTCCATAGTATATTTTTTTGTTGTACATTTATTGACAACTTTAGCCTTAGCCATAACTTTGTTTTCTACATTCATTACATACATTTTTGATCTTAAACCAACAAATTCCCTAAGTTTTTTTTTCCATTATTTTCATCTTTAAAATAACCGATTTTTTTATTTATCTGAGGGAAACCATGTGGATTATCAGCTGAATAATCGGAAGTATCGAAGTATGAATATAAATCTTGTTTTATATCAACATAAAAATCATTAGTAAAAATTTGATACACGAGGCTGTCGGTATCTGTATACAATAATTTTATATTTTCTCTAAATTTAGCTTTCATATAGTTATAGTGAAAGTTATATATTAAAATTTTTGATAAATCTAAAATACTAAAACCTAAAAAATATATATTGGTTTATCATAAATTATGTTGGTTTTTTTAACTGTATAGCTACAAGGTTTTCGCAAAATACAGCTAAACTGTAAAAATCAGGGCGAGCAATAAGGCTTTCCGCACCTTGACTTTTACCTATATATTTCCAATGAGTTAATAATAATTTCAAATTAACACCTTTATCGACATTTACCATTGTTTTACTGAAAACAGAGTTATCCATCAATTTGTAAAGTCTTTTTCAAATTATGATTTTTGCTCTCTCTCTTAATTGTATATTTTGTAACCACGATCCTCGATTGAATTTTAACACTATGAATTTTTATTCGCAACTTTAAACAAAGCAAAAGATTTTGAAAATGAATAACATTTCTTTTATTATTTATATTGGCTATTTTTTACTATTTCCTGGTGTACAAATATTTTCTGGGTAAAGAGGAAGATCGGAATGAAGGTCGTGTAAATTATCGGAATAGTCTAAATCTACTTCTATTATGTTACCTACATCTGATGTTGGTGAAATATCAGAATTCACATTTGTGTAAGTCCATTCAAAACTACCATATGGAAGGTATTGAGACATCGCCCAACCATAAAGATTGTTTGTATCTAGATAAGTTAAAAAGGACACAGGTAGATTGTCGTCAAAATCATCTAAATATTTATTATTAGCTTCCGCATATTTATTACTACACCGAGAAATACCACCTCTTAAACCACACTTTATAAAAGCTATCATTTCAATATCACTCAAAAGCAAATTCAATTTGAGTTTGTTTTAACATAGCATCCCAACTAAGCCCGGGTAAAGTGTAATAATGTGCAGGATCTTAGCGATATGTACTAATACAAATATCAAATGAATTAAATTAGAGTAATTACTCTAATTTATATCTCAAAACGGATGTTTTGCTTTTAACAGACATTTTTGAAAATTTTCGCGATATTTGTATTAGTACATATCGTTAAGATCCTGCACATTATTACACTTTACCCGGGCTTAGTTGGGATGCTATGTTAAAACAAACTCAAATTGAATTTGAACTTTTGAGTGATATTGAAATGATAGCTTTTATAAAGTGTGGTTTAAGAGGTGGTATTTCTCGGTGTAGTAATAGATATGCGGAAGCTAATAATAAATATTTAGATGATTTTGACGACAATCTACCTTTGTCCTTTTTAACTTATCTAGATACAAACAATCTTTATGGTTGGGCGATGTCTCAATACCTTCCATATGGTAGTTTTGAATGGACTTACACAAATGTGAATTCTGATATTTCACCAACATCAGATGTAGGTAACATAATAGAAGTAGATTTAGACTATTCCGATAATTTACACGACCTTCATTCCGATCTTCCTCTTTACCCAGAAAATATTTGTACACCAGGAAATAGTAAAAAATAGCCAATATAAATAATAAAAGAAATGTTATTCATTTTCAAAATCTTTTGCTTTGTTTAAAGTTGCGAATAAAAATTCATAGTGTTAAAATTCAATCGAGGATCGTGGTTACAAAATATACAATTAAGAGAGAGAGCAAAAATCATAATTTGAAAAAGACTTTACAAATTGATGGATAACTCTGTTTTCAGTAAAACAATGGTAAATGTCGATAAAGGTGTTAATTTGAAATTATTATTAACTCATTGGAAATATATAGGTAAAAGTCAAGGTGCGGAAAGCCTTATTGCTCGCCCTGATTTTTACAGTTTAGCTGTATTTTGCGAAAACCTTGTAGCTATACAGTTAAAAAAACCAACATAATTTATGATAAACCAATATATATTTTTTAGGTTTTAGTATTTTAGATTTATCAAAAATTTTTATATATAACTTTCACTATAACTATATGAAAGCTAAATTTAGAGAAAATATAAAATTATTGTATACAGATACCGACAGCCTCGTGTATCAAATTTTTACTAATGATTTTTATGTTGATATAAAACAAGATTTATATTCATACTTCGATACTTCCGATTATTCAGCTGATAATCCACATGGTTTCCCTCAGATAAATAAAAAAATCGGTTATTTTAAAGATGAAAATAATGGAAAAAAAAACTTAGGGAATTTGTTGGTTTAAGATCAAAAATGTATGTAATGAATGTAGAAAACAAAGTTATGGCTAAGGCTAAAGTTGTCAATAAATGTACAACAAAAAAATATACTATGGACGATTATAAGAATTGTTTACTGAAAAAAAAAAATGTTTTGATTTCCAATATGCATCGTTTTTGATCAATCAAACATGTGATATTCACACAAAAATATCCAAAGTTGGTTTATCTTATAATGGATACAAAACGATGCCTTTTACCTAACTCAACAGACACTTTAGCTTGGGGTCAATATAGTTTAAGAAAATGTTAATTTTTTTGTGTTTAAGTAAATAGCATGATTTAATTAGCAATGTGTTTTTTTTATTTATAGTATTCTTTTTATTGTAAGTAGTTTTAATATCTGTAATAAAAATATGTAAGATTTGTGTTTTATGCATGTTTTTAATGTTGTGTTATTTTAGTTTTATAGTGTTTCACATATAATTATGAACAATCTTTTTGACTTCTATCTACATCTACACTAATATTATAAAGAGGAAAGATTTGTTTTTTTTGTATTTTGTATGGTTGCAATGAATAAAATGAAAAACTACTAAGCGGATTTCAAAAATTCTTTCACCGTTGGAAAGCTACATTCTCCCTAAGTAACATAGGCTATATTTAATGCTAGAAAAAATTTTAAGAATTTTGTCCACCCGTGCGAAGTCGAGACTTCGCACGAGGAGTAATATATATATTTTTTTAATGTATAAAGAAATCGTGTATCAGAAATGATCTTATTACCAATGTAATTTTGTATGTATTTGCCTACTAATTATATCTTTTTTATTATAATTGTAATTGTAAATTGTAGTCAGCTTTCCTTTCTTATGCACTGCCCAATTAATCGTTCTTATAGTAAGACGTAACAATGATTCATTTTAACAATCTATTAACTTGTATAGAGGCTGGGCCTAGTGGCAGTGGAAAAACAGGATTTGTGTCAAATTTTTGAAAAATGTTCAAGTTTGTATTCAAAATTTCTAACTTTACAATTTGAACAATGTCAATTATATGTAGTCCTTTATATTGATTTGATAATAAATGATGTACTTACTTGTGACCTGTTTTAAGTTTGTGTAATAAATATGTTTAAATTTATTTTGATCTTTATTTTAAAAACCTTGAAATTAATAAAAACAAGTAAATGTTAACAAAGGTCATAAATTAGACCAGTTATTTATTAATAGTCAATACAATGATATATTATTTTTTATAATCCATTTTCTAATACATATAACATTTCTTAATGCACAATATTTCGTATGGTTAAAACAATTATATGTAGATATGTCTTTACAATAGAGTTCACTTAAAGTTTCTAAATTAGGTTAGGTTAGGTTAGGTTAGGTTGATTTCTAATATGCATCGTTTTTGATCAATCAAACATGTGATATTCACACAAAACTATCCTAATTTGTTACATATCATCTTGGGGTCATTATAGTTTAAGAAAATGTTAAATTTTTTGTGTTTAAGTAAGAAGCATGATTTAATTAGCAATGTGTTTTTTTATTTATTGTATTCTTTTTATTGTAAGTAGTTTTAATATCTGTAATAAAAATATGTAAGATTTGTGATATGTCTTTACAATAGAGTTCACTTAAAGTTTCTAAATTAGGTTAGGTTAGATAATCCATTTTCTAATACATATAACATTTCTTAATGCACAATATTTCGTATGGTTAAAACAATTATATGTAGATATGTCTTTACAATAGAGTTCACTTAAAGTTTCTAAATTAGGTTAGGTTAGGTTAGGTTAGGTTGATTTCTAATATGCATCGTTTTTGATCAATCAAACATGTGATATTCACACAAAAATATCCTAATTTGTTACATATCATCTTGGGGTCATTATAGTTTAAGAAAATGTTAAATTTTTTGTGTTTAAGTAAGTAGCATGATTTAATTAGCAATGTGTTTTTTTATTTATTGTATTCTTTTTATTGTAAGTAGTTTTAATATCTGTAATAAAAATATGTAAGATTTGTGATATGTCTTTACAATAGAGTTCACTTAAAGTTTCTAAATTAGGTTAGGTTAGGTTAGGTTAGGTTAGGATTATAAGAATTGTTTACTGAAAAAAAAAAATGTTTTGATTTCCAATATGCATCGTTTTTGATCAATCAAACATGTGATATTCACACAAAAATATCCAAAGTTGGTTTATCTTATAATGGATACAAAACGATGCCTTTTACCTAACTCAACAGACACTTTAGCTTGGGGTCAATATAGTTTAAGAAAATGTTAATTTTTTTGTGTTTAAGTAAATAGCATGATTTAATTAGCAATGTGTTTTTTTTATTTATAGTATTCTTTTTATTGTAAGTAGTTTTAATATCTGTAATAAAAATATGTAAGATTTGTGTTTTATGCATGTTTTTAATGTTGTGTTATTACAAAGTTATGGCTAAGGCTAAAGTTGTCAATAAATAACAACAAAAAAATATACTATGGACGATTATAAGAATTGTTTACTGAAAAAATTTTTTTTTTGATTTCCAATATGCAACGTTTTTGATCAATCAAACATGTGATATTCACACAAAAATATCCTAATTTGTTACATATCATCTTGGGGTCATTATAGTTTAAGAAAATGTTAATTTTTTTGTGTTTAAGTAAATAGCATGATTTAATTAGCAATGTGTTTTTTTATTTATAGTATTCTTTTTATTGTAAGTAGTTTTAATATCTGTAATAAAAATATGTAAGATTTGTCTTTTATGCATGTTTTTAATGTTGTGTTATTTCAGTTTTTTAAGTGTTTCACATATAATTATGAATAATATTTGTGACTTCTATCTACATCTACACTAATATTATAAAGAGGAAAGATTTGTATTTTTGTATTTTGTATGTTTGCAATGAATAAACTCAAAAACTACTAAGCGGATTTGAAAAATTCTTTCACCGTTGGAAAGCTACATTCTCCCTGAGTAACATAGGCTATATTTAATGCTAGAAAAAATTTAAAGTATTTCGTCATCCCGTGCGAAGTCGAGACGGGTCGCTCGTAATATATGTATTTTATTAATTTATAAAGAAATTGTGTATCAAAAATGATCTTATTACCAATGTAATTTTGTATGTATTTGCCTACTAATTATATCTTTCTTATTATAATTGTAAATTGTAGTCGGCTTTCCTTTCTTATGCACTGCCCAATTAATCGTTCTTATAGTAAGATGTAACAATGATTCATTTTAACAATCTATTAACTTGTATAGAGGCTGGGCCTAGTGGCAGTGGAAAAACAGGATTTATGTCAAATTTTTGAAAAATGTTCAAGTTTGTATTCAAAATTACTAACTTTACAATTTGAACAATGTCAATAATATGTAGTCTTTTATATTGATTTGATTATAAATGATGTACTTACTTGTGACCTGTTTTAAGTTTGTGTAATAAATATGTTTAAATTTATTTTGGTCTTTATTTTAAAAACCCTTGAAATTAATAAAAACAAGTAAATGTTAACAAAGGTAATAAATTAAAACAGTTATTTATTAATAGTCAATACAATGATATATTATTTTTTATAATCCATTTTCTAATACATATAACATTTCTTAATGCACAATATTTCGTATGGTTAAAACAATTATATGTAGATATGTCTTTACAATAGAGTTCACTTAAAGTTTCTAAATTAGGTATACCTTTATCACTTATATCAAAAACGTTTTCGTGTCCACATAATTCTCGCACCCAATCAACTTTTTCTCTACCTTTCACTATGATGCTCCGCTTATCACAGTAGGACTTAATGAGTCTTCTAAATTCTATGTAATCAATGTGCCCCTCACTCCAAAGGTATCCTCTATTTCTTTCTATCCACTTGACACGTTTCTTTTCTTCCAGAGTCAGAGTAGAGAATGGGTATGGTGGTTTTATTAGAAATATTTGACTGTGCTCTTTTGTGCCGATAACTAATTCTTTTAATATAAATTCATTTTTTTCATTTTTAAAGCCTTGCACATCCACTATGATAGTATCGTTAGTCATGATACTTTTTAACGATGTTACTCAGTGGCTTATATTCAAATATGCAATCGTTCAAAATAAGGTACCTCTTGATCTGTCTAGCTCTGATCATGATGTAAGCTATAACAATGAATACAAAGAATAGTAAGTACAACAATGAATACACATCAACATTATGGAATACACTGAAGGTTGATAGTTTAGACAAACAAGTCACAAAATCAGAAACAAGCATAATGAAAGTATGTAGATAATAAATAATACTCACATCCATATCGGTTGTCGTGACTTGACTTGAGCAGTAGTCTACGTTTTCGATGGCAGTGGATAGCACTTTGTTAGCAAATGCTACGATGCGATTGTTCTTATACTAGTTCAGATCATTAGATGTGTTTGTCAATAATTGATAAAATGTAGTTATACAAGTAAACAAAACTTGTCATGATACTGGAAGCAAATAATTGATAAAATAATGAACAAGGTTATTAAGATTCTGAAAACAAAATTAGTGAAAGTTAATGGCGAGTCATTACGATTGCGGAATCAAATAGTTCAAATTGTTGATAAAGCGTTTCGATATTGAATGAGTAAACGTTTGAGACAAAGAAATATGGTGTTCGCATGGTAACGAGTATCTACTTGTAATAATAAAACATAAGTTAAAAAGTTTCATGTCGTTTAACTTGGTTGAAATACAGCAAAGAGAAATGTCATACGTAGTTGATAAGTTTAGGTGCATGAAATAATAGTATGCATCGCCAAGATTTTATTGTTGCAATTGTGTAGACAAGGTCCCGTATTTTCAAAGTGATGACCAAATATGTAGCCTGTAGATAAGATGAGTAAAAGAGAAAAATGCTTTAATTAATTTACAATTCTTTAATATATGTTACAAACATCGTATTTATTAAAACAAAGTTGGAGAAGTGGTTGTTGGAGAATACGATATTCCCTATTCCACATGTCGGTATCGGTATTGGCGACAATTTCGTTGATTTCTTCATCTTCCTCTGCGGTCCAATCCCGCAAGAGGGGGTTGACTGGTGCGGCTTCCATCGGAATCGGCGATGATGGGCGTGAGTAACCAGCAACCAAACGTCCACTATTTCTTTCCTCCACGCATAAGGTGCAATTAACCATCATTCTCAACCCATCGATCTCGAATTCATTATCTGTACTGCTTTGATGTTGAATGCATGGGGTGAAAAATGGTACAAATTCATTGTCCTCGACCATGGACTGCGGTAACAGGTAGTTGATAAAGCATTTCAATATTGAATGAGTATACGTTTAAGACAAAGAAATATGGTGTTTTTACTTGTAATAATAAAACATAATTTTAAACATATTTCATACGTAGTTGATAAGTTTAGGAGCATGAAATAATAGTAAATGTATCACGAGAATGACCGATGAAGAGCAGATTCCAAATTTGGAAATAATTTCCATGATAAATTATTTTTATTATTTAGGTACAGAGTACATAGCATTGCTAAAAAACAATTAGCCATGAACGATATGTTAATGAGAAGCATCGGGGAAGGTGATTAGAATCATGTCATTAAGGCCTTAAGTCGAGTGTGTCATTAGCGTCGAGGTGTCATTAACAGGGGTTCATTAGTTAATCAAGTAGGAATGAGTTCAGCAAAAACGTATCTCGGAAACGGTAAGAGATACGAAGCTGGGACCCAGCGCAATCGCTCCAAATGGGGGTGCTTACCTTTTTTTTTTTTTTTTTTTTTTTTTTTTTTTTTTTTTTTTTTTTTAGGCGGTGACGCTGGTCGGATCGAGTTTGGAGGATACCAAAGGGAAGGGAGGAGAGGGGTCTGGGTTGGGGGGAAGTGCGCCAGAACCCACGAATCCCTACTACTCTCGTATATCTCTAAAAAGTAATGAAATCTAGACAAAGTCGTGCCAAGCCCAAGGTGCCTTACTGCGATTTCTTTATTATTATGTTTATGTTGTGTGACTTGGCCGTTGAACGTTCTTTATACATTAGTGGGTATAAGTAAATTTTGTTTACACGTAATGTTATATCTGTTGTAACTCCCTATGTTTGTTAAGCGAGACAATAGCCCATACTGGTATTGGTAATTGGACGCTAGTGTCTCATTTTAGGCTGTTGTTGATTGTGCAACACATGCATTTAGCAATGACAATGCTGACTTCTGCTCTCTTCTTTTTGGCGCGTCAAATCGACCACCGAACGTATAAAGAATGTTCAACGGCCAAGTCACACAACATAAACATAATAATAAAGAAATCGCAGTAAGGCACCTTGGGCTTGGCACGACTTTGTCTAGATTTCATTACTTTTTAGAGATATACGAGGAGCTCCATCAAGACTTGGCTAGTTTTTACAGAATGTTTTTGGTGGGATTTCACTTCGTTTTGTGGGAGAAACGTGGGCATATTGATTTATTTTATTAGATTTTATTATTTGACACATTTTTTTTATTTTTAGGAGTAGTTTTTTAATTATTACAAATCTTTCTTTTCTTTATTTCCGGTTCTGATTCTTGTACAGTAGCCACAGTTTTTCGTATTGCCTATTCGCGTTCATTATTTATTCATTTAGACGGTTTAGATGGTTTAATTTGTGAAAGATCGGCTTGTTATTTATTATCCAGAGTTTTCCTTTAATTTTATTTATATGCGTATTAAAAGCAGAAGGGGAGGCATTCGCCCAGCAGTGGGAAACTTTAGGGTAGATTAAAAATTAGAAGATGTGTCCCACTACGCTGGATTTTGTAATGACAGTCGATTTTTGTATGCACCAATAGTAGAAGGGGGCCTTACCATATCTCTAATACAGCTGAGACCAGCTGAGAGTTCTTTATCGGATACTTCAGACCTTCGATTTTTGACATCAAATGAAGTGGCCTACCAAGTTAAATACTTTTTGTAAAGGCGGTATGTCGATCTCTAATAGTTTGGTTGGGCTCTTGTGTTTTCTGATCAGGGTCACCAGGTACTCCAGATCTTCGATTATCCTTGTTTTTATAGTTTTCCCTTTATGTGGCCATTACACCGTAACTCTGTACCAAATTTCAGCTCTCTGAGTTTATGGGAAGTACTAGTTCTATTTTGATGATCATAAGTGAGTGTCGTAAATGCGAAACTTTGCTTTCGCTTAACTTCGGAACTAAATGACCTACAGACTTGAAATTTTGGATTTTAAGTATGTGATTATAGCTTACTGGATGACGAAAATTTCTACGTTCTAGTCTTATCTAAAGGTTCTCAAATAGGGGCCTGAAAATGCGGCGAAATGGTTCGAGTAAAGGATGGTACGGCAGTGTTTGCTTCGCGCTCGACTTGGCGGGGGCACTACCGTGCCCCCCGATTATTCTGTATGTGTGGCGCAGAAGTGTGAAAAACTAAATAGTCGGAATATTAAATTACATAAAACACAGATATAAATACGTTTGTGGTAAATATTTAATTCAATTGAGTAGATGCGAAAGTTTAAAAACTAAATTTTAGTTTTTGTTAACATTTTGGATATTACACAAGATGTAGAATACCTGTATAATAATCTAATATAGTAAATAAGGTTTTATGCATTGTAAAGCCTAAAAAGCACCACATGGCCGAAAACTCTTTTTTTATTTGTGCGGACAACGGTAATGTTTTTAACATTGACGCAGATGGACTTTTGTTTTACACAATTCTATTAATGGTCATTCACAATACAACATATCGATCTAATAATTTTCATAAAAGAAACACTTTTTGTTTCAGTCGATTGAAGGTTTCCAAGTTTTATAATAATTTTCCAAGGTTATATGCATGGCACCCTATGAACCATATTCGGAAAAAAATCCTACGCCATTTGACATTAATAGCACAGATTTAATTTCTTATTCTTTCAATTGCTCATAATACATCACATCATGCTGTACTTTGAAAAATTTTCAATATCCGTCCGTCTCCTGAGACAATATCATGAGCTTAAGAGAAAAGGGATTATTTTTTCATAAGGAAATCGAAAAATAAACTTCTGGAAAATGTAATTAGAATATATCGGTATTACAAAATATCCCGTATAAGACTTTGCTAGAAAACAACACCTCTTGATGAAGCGATACGTACAAAAATATATTGCCAGTAAGTTGACTCTGTAACTCGCTTTCGAGCTTCGGTGGTTCGAATGTTTGACGATAAAAACTATCGACAACTGGTTACTTTAATAGTAACATTTTGATCTGTAACGTCGCAATGGACATTTGACAAATGTCACATTATATTCAATATCGAAGCTTGACAATGAGATTTCATGTTACGTTAATTGAAATGCAGGTCTGATTAATGTAATTACAGTTTGACCTCATATTTCACTGCTACTGCGGGATTATACCTTCTCTACTTTATTTTACACGGGAAAATGCGTTACGCATACTCCACCGCGGTTAAACAACGAAGTTATGTGGGACTCTCATCCGTCCCTCTACCTGGCCTATAAAGTACCCTGCAAGGTTCTAAAGGCATACCCGCTAAAAACCCGTGTATGTACCCTCAACTTGGTCTGGTGGGACCAGTGGTGGTATTCGCAACTATGACTACCTAGCTACCTAATCTAAAAGATAGTAAAAACTTTAATCGATAAAAAGTGAACGTTTTCCTTATACTAATTGTATTACACTTTTTTGGAGTAAAATACATACAAAAATATAAGGTAATAAGTAAGTCAGTTTTTCTTTATTTATTCTATAAATACTGAGTCCACTAAGATTTTTTAATCAAATTACTTTGCCGAAAGAACTACATAGAAGCCAATGTTGTGAAGTCCTTTTAAAAACACAGTAACACAAAGGCAAATGTAATTATGAAGTATCCCTACCTATTCTGTGGATCTGGCATGTCAAATCAATAATTTTGTCCACATATTGAGTTACTCGCTCGCTATTTATCATAGCGAGCATATATTGAGTGAGTTATTTATTTTAGCTGTACCAACCAAGACGTAAAGTAATTTATTTATTTTATTTTTATTTATTATTATTTTATTTTACAGGAGAATCAACAGTTAACAAAATTTAGATAACTTTTAAACTAGCAACAGTACACCAATTACAGATTCACACAACTAAATTGTAAGAGAACTAGTTTTAAAAAGGCTTATATTTGATTTGTCTTCTATTCTGGTATGAGCACAATCCCATTCTATGCCCATACATTCCTGCAACATCTATCTTAATATATATATATATATATCTTTGGATAGAATGAACACCACACACATTACGTGTACGAAGCCAATAGGAATAACGCATTAACCAACAGCATTCTAATGTTCCCTATCATTATTCATAATTTATTCAGTTCCTAACGATGATTCCTCACAATAACTGAGAAAATGCACCATTTTTTACAATGCAAGGCTTCTTTAATGAGTTTATTACCTACTCAGAGAGCTTTTATAGCTTTTTCATAATTACGAGTTATGATATTCTCTCATCGAGTTTCCTTACATTGTGTCTATTTACAGTATGAATCTTTTATAGACCAGGAGAAGTTTGATAAATAACTATTCCTGTATTTATTTTTACTACTTTTTTACTTCCTAATCTTATCTTAATATATATAAATTACGTGTCACGTTGTTTGTCCGCGTTGGACTCCTAAACTACTTTACCGATTTTGATCAAACTTCGTAACTATCTGTTATTTGATCTAACTTAAAAGATAGGATATTTTATTTTAATTTATAACACAGCAACGCGTGGCTGAGTCAGCTAGTGCCATATAAAATAAAATTAATACGCCTATAACAAACAACCACCTGACGGCTCGGGAATGTGGTTGTTTAAATTTTATAGAAATAATTTTTAATCTTTTTGAGTGATTTTTGTGTGGTTAAAAGAATCTTTTTGAATGTCCCTCTTATACCTAAGAGAATTTGATTTGATAAGTAAAAAATTACAATAGAGAAGTGATCGTGTTTTCAAAAGATAATAGGAAAAGACACTTTAAAAAAATTTAACTATATCGGGATTTCTAGGAGATAGAATTCATAACCTAATATTTACTCTATGAACGTAAGTAAAAACCTTGTAAACGTCCTCTCAAAATTGAGCAAACATTAACAAACATAGGGTCTTAAATCTACCTTTTACTACCTTATTGCCATCTCGTTACCATTGTAAATGTAATTAATAATTGAAATGTAAATGATGGCAATCAATTTAAGAGGAATGGGTACCATTGGCAGCCATATTAATTTAATGTAATTGACGCCATCTTAAAAAGTAGATCAGATCGCAAACAAAATTATGGTATTACTGTAACAAGCTTTTTCTAGCATCTAGTACAATCTATAGATTGTCTTTCAATATATTGATAGAGAGAAAATATATTGATATTAGCACTATGATGTCTTCATAAACAGGAGGCTAAAATTATGTATATACAGGGTGTCTTAAAAAGTAAAAATATTATCTGTGGTTTAATGCTTATTATGGTTTTATTACTATGAATCCTCTATAGTTAATGTAATTTAAAGCCCATTAGCTTGGTATTGGTATGCCCATGCAGAGCGTTTACTTAAAACTTCTGCCGTAACACCTCAATACTGTATGTGAGTTGCGAAAAACATATTATGATTTGGGTCAAGTAGAAGTCCAGAGACAGTATCACTAGAGTTACCTAGGCTAGAGCAAGGGATTTTTTTAGGTTTGATGTTAGTTTCAGATGACCTTAACAACGATACCGGGGTTTAGGACGACGAGATTGTTAGACGGACCTCAAGCTTAGTAGCAAACCACTGTAGTGGTTTTCTAGATTGACGGCATCTCCCATAAGGGAATCTCCGAACTAACATAGATTCACTCTGGCGCTCTAGTCGGAAAGGAGCCATGGCGTGCCTCTAAAGGCTTGGACCTCGTGAGGGATCAAAAAGTAAGATATCAACTGATCATCGAGATTTAAATTTCGAAGCCGGTCACAATCTCATTGTATGTAAAGTAAAAATCAATATCTAATTCAGGATTAGAAGACAACAAACAAACTTTCCCTTCCCTGTTAATATTAAATGAAAGTAACTTGGAAAAGAACAACAATGATATCAATATCAAACAATTTTTACCATTTCCACTGAATTTTCCTATAACTTTTTTCATAATGTGACAGCGGGTAGTAACCGACTCGGAATAGCGTTCCGGTTAGTTTCACTATCACAAACAAAGTTAATTTTGTTGGGTTCTTGCATGAGGATTGTGGGTGAAGTGCTCCTTTTAGCAATATTATCACTTAAGGACTATTTGTTATATTTGGTAAACAAAAACTCTACACTTATAGAGAAGTAAAGTTTGGTATAGGTATTATCTTTATATATATAATTCTTCTGTGAGTGTGTATGTCACTGAACTCCTCTTCAACGACTGGACCGATTTTGATGAAATTTTTTGTGTGTGTTCAAGGGGATCTGAGAATGTTTTAGATTCACAAATCAGCCCGGCAGATGGCGCTGCAGACGGTATCTAGGTTATTTATCTATACCAGGGATGTTGCGAATATTCGCATCCGCATCTGCATCCGCATATTAATCGATGCGGAGCTGATGCGGATGCGGATGCGACAAGAAAGAAAGGGAAGGGGCCGGCGAGTGGCGAGTGTCGACCGAGTAAAAGATTAAAGATGATATATTAAAGATTAGCAGAAACACCGAAGACATCTTGGCTTCTCGAAGAATATCTCCAAGTACCGAAAGAGTGAAGAAAATGAGAATGACAGATTTCATGGAAACAGAACGGAACGACTAGAGACCTCAGGTACAGGACGTCAGTACTGTTTAATTAGTGATCTTACCATGATGTTACAACAGAAATTGTCAGCCCTGACACAATTAACAAGAAGCAGTTACTTACTTTCCGTAATAAAAAGTGAGTTAATTAAAATGAGAGTCCTCTTTAATGGTGGAGTGTTAATCAAAGTGAGTTCAAACTGTTACCTAAAAAAGCACGCAAATTCTTATCAGCGCCACCAGCCAGTGTTCCAAGTGAACAGTTATTTAGTAGCGCAGGATTAATACACGAACCCTTGCGAAAAAGACTGGAGTCCGAAAAGGCGGTCATTCCACTTTAAATATAATCATTAAATATAATGCTTCAATATTTAAATTTCATTACTAAAACAATTAATTAGTAATTGTAATTCACTCACTACTTTATTATTAAAGTAGCTGACCCGGCCACACGTTGCCGTGGCTCAGTTATTATAATTTGCAAAAAATTTTTTTATTAAAAACCAGCAATAGCCCGCTGGCGCGTTCTGAGCCCGCGCGATAGGCAGCCTTTGTGATATTGACCCGACGTGCCCGACGTGACGGCATAGACAGTGGTGGCATGCGCGTGACCTGCGCGCTGTACTGGACAGTACTTTGACATAGAAACATTACTTTATTTTTCTAAAGTAAAATATTTTTTTTTAAATAAAAGTAGCATAAGTTACTCCTTATTACATCAGCTATCTGTCAATAAAAGTTCCGTCAAAATCGGTCCAGCTATTTCAGCGTTTAGCCCGAAAAAACAGAGAGACAGACAGGCAAAAATTGTAAAAAATGTGGTTTTGGTGTGTGTACGTATCCGTACCGTATATATATGCATGTAGTAAAAAACGGTTATTTCAATATTACAAACAGACAATCCAATTTTATTTATATGTATAAATAAACAAAGGATAAATATTACTGCTTTTTACTCTACCAAACCAACACTTAAGTTTTTTGTACAGATCCGCATCCGCATCCGCTTCCGCGGATGTGAGCCTCTTAAAATCCGCATCCGCATCCGCATCCGCGGATGTGAAAAAAAACACATCCGCAACATCCCTAACCTATACTGCAAAAATAACAAGCAGGACAACGTCTGTCGGGTCCACTAGTATTGTTATAAACTTTGAAGGTCACTTCCATTATAACTTTATTATTTTTCAATTCATTCTAATAATCATATTATGACAATACTTTGTGTATGTGTTTGTTACAATATTGTCTCGCTATCCCAACATTGCGATTTATTTTTTGCGCTCATGGCATCTGGGCACCCTCCGAAACCGGGGGAGGGAGGTGGTGAATCCATCATGGATACATCAGGCGGCCGAAACGTTATGTCAGACTCGTACTGACTAAACATCACCTAGTAAGTGCCATAGCCTAGGAAGGCTGTATAGGCTTCATCGAAGCGACATAGGTGCAGAAACATTGCGAGACTAAACTTGCCCTTACGTACTCCCGCAAAAACAATACGATAGCGTGTTTCTACGGGCTACAGCGCCATCTAGTATAAATAAATAAAGACAACGTCATATACATTGTTCTGAAGCGAAGTATTTAAAGCTCTTGTGTTATGGAATGCAAAAATAACGACAGTACCATAACATCCAGGCCCGAGCGATATCGAACCCCGGATCTCGAAGTGGCGTTATCATGAAAATCGGTATGCAAGCTCGACCACGGTGGTCGTGAATATGCTTACGAAATATGTTACAAAAAATATAATTTTAATTTTCGTTTATAATAATTTACATGTCAAAATAAGTTTGTGGCACGATAAGGCTTAACGTGTGACTTGATTCAGTGCCTAAGTATTGGGCGATCCGCCCTTTGCGCTATGCCTACCAGGAGGCCATGACTGTAGTAGCGTGGCAGCCCCAAAAACATCCTGAAGGCATTATTGAAATGGACGCAAAAACGTATGCCCCGTGAGCAGTGGCGGATTACCCGCTAGGCACACTAGGCACGTGCCTAGGGGCCCCGGTGTAGAAGGGGCCCCAAAATGTAAAAATATAAAAAAAATGTAAATATTAAATTTTTATTTAAAAAATATTTTCTGATTTTGTATTTATTCACTCAAGAAATGAGTATTCCACAAAATTTGAGGGGCAATTTGTCGATAAAAAATGCTATATTTCACACCATTAAAGGCTCCGACACTGGTGACGGGACACATTGTATAAGGGGCCCCCAAACATAAAGTGCCTAGAGGCCCCAGGCGACCTTAGTCCGGCACTGTCCGTGAGTGCAAGTAATCCACAGGCTGCAAGTATCGTTTTACACTTTTTGTACACCTGACAAACCCATGGATTATAATATTACTCCTCATAGCCAGCGCCCTCTCTCTCTCTCTCTCTCTCTCTCTCTCTCTCTCTCTTTATATATTTTTTGAGGCTCCGGCTATATATTGGCACAGTTATTTCCCAGTTCAAATAAGAGTGCTTTTTGTGATGACATATTACAACTAAAGTCGACGATAAAATGTTCAAAAGATGCATTTATTAACGAACACTGCCTTAAGCGACTGGAGATATTATAACACACTAGCTGTTGCACGCAACGTCGTCCGCGTCAATCTCTGTCATTATGAATTTTCACTGATGTTTCGCTCCTAATGATAGCAGCGTGATGTTATATAGCCTAAAGCCTTCCTCGATAAATTTACTATCCAACACAAAAATAAGTTTTCAATTCGAACCAGTAGTTCCTGAGATTAGCGCGTTCAAACAAACAAACTCTTCAGCTTTATAATATTAGTCTAGATTTTATGGTGAACTTAAAAATTTCATAATAAAGTCCGCGACATGATATATATACAGATATACAGATGTTTAAGTCAAATACAAATTAAAAAAATATGCCTATGGGTTATATACATTTTGTAAGTAGGTATTAATTAAATTATTGTAGTAGCAAAGTTCGAAAATATGCAGCCTTTGCAAGCAGATACATCTTTGTTCCCATAGGGGCCGAAATCCAAGCTCTTTCACAAAGGTAACGTTTAATTGAGGACACTGGGACATAAGATCTGGCTGTTTCTTCGGTCAACGTTTAAGTATAGCTATCCAATGAGGAAACGCTGCCAACATTTTTCAACAGCAGCAGTGAGTCTGACTTTCCCCTTTTTAGTTTTTTTTTTGTTATTTTATTAAGTCTAGGTATAATCAAAATTGTCTTAACGACTAAATAATTTATTTGCACAAATAGTAAGGTTATATAGTACCAGTTATTTGAGAAGAGTGTTGTTTTTTATTGATACTCTTCCTACCTATTGTTAGGTGGAGTATCTCTATTTAGGTAGAGTAGTTATAATATTTTATAAGACTGTTTACAAGGAGTCTTTCACGCAAATAGTACAGAATGGATTTAGATAAAACTTTATAGGAATATAAATTTATTTGTTTGTTATAAGAAATACTAAAAGCAAAGAAGAACTAAAAGAGATAACGACGAACGGAGAGCTATTTATAGGTCCAGATAATCATCAGAATAGTACTTAGGCTGTTATCGTATACATGCCAACAAATGGCGTTCTTATTTTTATATAAAGTTTGTTGACCTCACTTATATATCGCCTTCAACGCAAGAGTTAAGTGACTAAAGTTTAATTTCTTTTGCAAGTAAACACGAGAAACATGTCGAAAATGAAAAATACTACTCTGACAACCTATTTTGTTAAGATATACCTATAAAAAAGATCTTTCTTCATTTAGTTCTTACCCTATTGCGTCTAATCAATGAAACAAAATGTCAGAACGAAAAAATATCAGCTTTCATTATTTAAAAAAAAACCTATGTGTGTACTTATGTACGCACGTAAGAAGTTATACTTCTTAATCGTTAGTAAACAAAGATAACTAATATTATAATTGTATATAAATTATTGTTAACTACCATATATAATTTAAAATCACACACACATTCATAATTAGCGGCCAGCTTCATCCTGCTGGTTTATTCTATGTCGCTTTTGCGGCCAACTTCAACATGATAATTTTATGTCACATCTATAATTTCAATGTCATCATTTTTTCATGACGTGCCTAAAGACGTATTACTAAAAATAACAGTAAAAGTTTACCTACCGTAACATAGTCACAATTCAAAATAAGCTTCACAAAAACAAACAGAACAGAATGACATAACACAAAAAGTGTCATGTTAACAAAGCTACCTTCCAAAGCAGATTGCGAACGGAAACTGGCTGTATGCTATTTTGTCCTTTTTCTGTTTGAACAATACAATCGTGACGTATTGTAAACTATTTGTCGTAAAACACCGATTAGAGGTACAATAAGAGTACCATTAAGCACGTAATAATGGTTCCAAGCAAAAAATTACACTATTACAATTGACAAAAAGTAGCTTTTTAAAAGTCATTAAGGTTTGTAACCTCTCAATACCAAACTCATACAAGTACAATTACAAAAGACATCTGAGAATCTGAGCCAAGTATATGTACGCTATACCAAATAATATGGAAAGATATAAGCCAATCTAATCGGTGTGTATTAATACTATTACTTGTCAGTCAGCACGCGAACCCCACCCCTCACAACAGTCTCAATGCTGCGCGAATTGTGAAAATTCGTCTCTTAGATAAAAAACCCATTTTCACGCTAAATAATGAAGCTAGGACCAAACAAAAAATACTACCGTAAAGCTGATTAAATAGTGGTAGCTGGTGGACTCCTCACCACAGAATATTTGGATCTCCGAAGCTCAAAAATTAATCGTAATATAAAATTAAAACAGCATGCCACGCGGAAATTTGAATATGCTAGCAATTGCTACCAGGGACAGACGAGGGATGTTGGCTATCGGTAGCAATTGCTACTGGACTGGCAAGTGGATATGAAATATTATTATTATAATTAACGTTTTTTTGTCTTTACAGAAACTTATCAAAAGCCATCGTTACATTAAAAAAGTGTACAGTTCTTAATAAAATTACTTAATTTAAAGATTTTATTTTTTCCCAAAGGTTGACTGGGAGAGAATGCAATTAGCATTAAGTCCGCCTTTTGTACCATTTTATATTTACGGTCAATAAAGGTTTTTAAATTAATAAATAAAAAAAAAATTATATAGTAATAATTGCTTTAGATACAAAAGACTTGCAGTTAACTAAATGACAAAAGGATAATAATTACTTTATCTATTTAACAATATCGTAACGTGAGAAATACCTTATTTAATTATATATATTGTAAAATAAAACCCACTCCTCTCAGCCCGTAATCAAGCAAGTTACTGAAAACAAAGTAGTGATTTAACTGTGCTCATGAAACAAATACAATTAATTTATTTCACACACACGTGTTCCTTAATAATCCAACACGTAATAATTAATTAATTCGGGTTTCATTCATTCATATGTTCTTTATTTAACGTCTACGAGCTATGAAAGATTTTCTTTAACGTACATTAATTATTGAAAAGAATGTGGATTATTATTATACTAGAAGCAAAAGATGCCCCATAAAAATTCAATAGTGGTTAGATTTCCGAAATTTCCAATATTCCTGACAATTTTTTTTTCTAATACACTTTTGAAACCATGATCTTAAAACGGGTCAAAAAGTATTTCTTTATTGTCATACAAATATGAGGAATGTAAAATTGTAAGAAAATCTAGTACTGACTTGATGGCGCGGGCGGTAAAGATAAATGAGAGCTGAGTGTATCCAAATCCAAATATGCAAACTTTATTATCGCTTTAGAGTTAAAATTTAAAATCCAGAGCTTATTTCTTTGGTGTCAAAGTCTATCCCACAAATTTTAACTTAAACGCGACAGTAGCATTCGCGTATTCAAAAACTTACTTGGAAACGAAAGAACTGATGACGATGCAACTGAGCCGAAATATCGAAACCTCAAAAATAAAAATTTTGGTCTCGTCCTAATTAAAACTTATATTTTTTATCTTTATTGTTTTTACCTGCATTTCCAGTAGCAAGCACTCATATAGCACCCACTGATTTTGTGTAGTCGATTTTGACCCATTCTTCCATCTTTCCATCTATATGAAAAGCCTCTGGTCCAGTAGTATCTACCGTCCAAAAATCTCATGCACCTAAATGCGATTACTAACAATCAATAAAAATACGGCTTCAGTGCAATTCGCTAGTGTCCCGGACAGTGACAAGCTGTCCAACTGCCAGTGGCATGCAAACCCCATTCCTGTTAAAACTAATGCTGTCCTGGTTTTCTCTTTTTTGCATATAAAACTATTCCACTATATAAAATAGTGAATTTAGTTCACAAAAGGAAAGAAAATTAAAGAATATTTAATGCAGACCAATCTAATATGCTTATTTTTAATGTATTTCGTACATAAAATAGGTCTTATTTTTTCAAGATTAGGTAATAAAGAAGTAGTCTTATAGCCCAGTATTTAATGTTTAAAATTAAATATTAGTAACATTTTCATATTTGTGTAGTGTATCTATGTTTTATTTTTAAAGTTTTCATGTTTGTTTTTATTGTTAATACTTTTGTCTTGTCTTGTAACTGCGTTGTATGTAGTGCCAAATAAACTTTTCATTCATTCATTCAAATAAACATTATGCTGAGATCGAAACCATTTGCATACAATTTGGTTTGATAATACTAATTTTCTATCTCAAAAAGCACCTAAACGCTTGCTTATATTTTCTTTTTTGATATTCCATGGATCAGCTTCAATGGCGAAATGTCTGTAACGCCATAACTTCCCGAGTTCTTAACCGATTTTAATATTATTTTTTTTTGAAGAAATCGAATCAACAGGTTTAGGACCAGATTGTGACGGAGCCCGACTTTTGAAATTCGCAAAAATTCCCATCGATACCAAATTTTTTTTTTCTTTTTTTAGGTATTACGCTCCGCTGTAATATATGGTGCCAGCGTAGCTTTATGTTTAACGACTGCATCGCCTAGTTTATTGAAATAATAATGTTTTAAATGAAAATTCTAGTGATTAAGTATATTCATCTTTTTCTTTATTTATTGATATTACACTACTAGAAAGATGGATAGAAAGTTTATTTATTAATTCGACTTGGTCCGATTCAACATGTCAAGGTTTATGTTATTATTATTATTTTAACTCATTCACACCAATTAGCTTTGCCCAAAGTAAGTACCTACTGTAAGGCTTATATTATACCATAGTTGCGAATAGATTAATGTTTCTATTCCTTACCCTAGTATCCTAGTGAAGTAGAAGAAGTAGAAGAAGAACTTAAAAGATTCTGTAACAATCCGCAATGTTATATATCGATATACATACTTTGATAAAATATGATAATAAAGTCGGCTCACAAGTAAAATAAACTCTATGTAAATTGACATTAAAAAACTAGAAACAAATTGCCTTTAATAATAATAACAATTAAACGCAATTAATTAAGACCGAAAATATGGGAATCAAAGAATATACATAAAACAACTACTATCTTTTTCTTTTTTAAATACGTTTAAATGTATCCATTTTTGTCGACATTTAAAAATATAATCAATATAAAATTATTCCATTAAAACATTAATATTTGTTATTTACACCTATACAATACTAAAGAACAAATGCTCTTATTTATCACACAAACATCTGCCCCATCCGGGTATCAAACCCGAGACCGTTTGGCTTCAAAGTAACGGTCTCTTCCACTAGGCTAATCTGTTCGTTAACTTTCACACAATATTATATGCACATGTAGTTTTCATTTTACAATGATGTTATTAAAAAACAAAAAAATATCGTTTATTTGAATGAATATGTTTGATTTTATGTAGGGCAATTCTGGAGCTACTAAATCTATACTCTATACATATAAATAAAATTGGAGTGTCTGTTTGTAATATTGAAATAACCATTTTGTACTACATGCATATGAATATATATACGGTACATACACCGAAAAAACATTTTTTACAATTTTTGTCTGTCTGTTTGTTCCGGCTAATCTCTGAAATGGCTGGACCGATTTTGACGGGACTTTTATTGGCAGGTAGCTGATGTAATAAGGAGTAACTTAGGCTACTTTTATTTTAGAAAAAATAAAGTAATGTTGCAATATTACATTAGTTCAAAAGAGTAGTTAGTAGTTTTAGTTAGAATACTGTACCGTTTATATAGAAAATAGCAAAATATCGTCCTCATGAGTACGTATAGATATCTAAACGATAGGCGTTACGAACTGCAATTAATAAAAAATATATACACCCAAGATATTTACGTACCAATAAAGAAAAAACAATTAACTTCAAGTATAGTTATATAGTAATATAATTTCTATCTAATGACAAAAGAATAATACTTTTCCAACATATTTGTTTATGTATTAGCGGTTTTTTTTATAATATTGCCAGATAAAGTCTGATCATTCTAATTTGTCCCATTTGGTAAACGATATTGGCACAACTTTTTAACAAAATCACCCATTTAAAAATGATATAATAACAAAGTCAATTATTTATTACAATAAATCGTTATTATAGACTCAAACCCAAAAAAGCTAGTTATCAGTTGATTTTTAATGCTGCATTTTCAATAACAAGGAGTGTCAAGATTGTTTACCGAATAGGACAAGTTAGGATGAACAGACTGTACGAACATTAATAACCTATTATTTGGAGCCAAAAGGTCGACACGCGCAAAATAAATTAATTTTGAAGATAAAAAAATAGTTTTTGGAATTTTATAACTCCTTTTAAGCATTTTTTATATATATAAACGGATGGACGTATTCAAATAACTTTTTTGTTGAGCTTATTTCACATGAGTATCCGGTGTGGGATTAAAGTACATTAAGCACACTAATCTCTATTACAATAATGTAAGTTAGGCCCAAACCACAAAGTATAAAGCTTCATGTGTTGTCCATTGTACAATTTTAATAAATGCATCACACAATTTTAAACATTTAACAAAATACGTGTTCAATTATTATTATAGAAAAATACTAGAAAAAATCGTCCCGGGTCACAAGTGAATTCTCAGGCGGGAATCGCATCTGCAACCTTTGGAAATCCGGTCCAATGCTCTCCCAATTGAGCTACCGAGCCTTGTGAAATTTTTCTAGTACTTTTCTGATTTTATGCTGTAGGCCAGCGTTGTTCCATCAATGAGAGGAACATCCTGTCGTATTCGAAAAAAAAATTTTAACAAATGTTTGGGCAATCGATTAAGATGAAACAGCCATCTAGTATTTTTTATAATTATTATGCATTTTCAATGCTATCTTATGAAATAAATTATTGGAATAGAAAAATACTAGAAAAAATCGACTCGGGTCACAAGTGAATTCTCAGGCGGGAATCGAACCAGCAACCTTTATCTCATAAGATAGCATTGAAAATGCATAAAAATTATAAAAAAAAACGTGTTTTCCTTCTCTTTGGCGGTTGTAGTTACTAAGTTTATTTTATAGATTAAACGTTAACACTTCATAATTTTAAGTTTTAAATTAAACTTTCTAATAATGTTTAATAAAGTCTTCATTTTACTTTTTCGTTCAATTAAACTTGAAACATTCTTGGAAACTACCCACTTAAGAAGTTACAGTAGATTACAAAACGTAGAACTGTCAAATAAGTGTCTTAACTGTCTTAGCGAACGTTATCTGGCGTGAATTTTTAATTTCTGTTCTCATAGAAGTCGATAATTTGATAATTTCTAAGAATTAATTGTTTAAACCTTAATCAAATTTTCTGTTCAAAACAAGATTATTACGAGGCTTAACCTCTTTTGATTCATTATGATGGTGCTCGATAAGGATAATCTAATTATACTTTGTCCAATGTAGGATGATACTTTTGACAGTTGACACCTATATAGAGGGTATAAAGTTGCTATTGCAATGTCGAGCCAAACATAAGGAAACAAACGCAACCTTAGTACGTAGCAATAAGGAAGTGACACCTGTCAAAAGTATCATCCTACATTGGACAAAGTATAGTGAACATTTTTTATGCAACTTTTGCCTGTTCCATTTTTTATGCTTTGATATCTTATGTATGGGTGGTTATGTGTTTTCGTTTCGTTAAATACCGTTGTAACTGCACTTTACTATTGTATGATGACTTGGCTGTCAATTATTATGTTTATCATAAATCAATTAATAATATACAACCCTGTAATTATAAAATAAAACTTACGGAAAACCGTTATTGGCTAGACCACTATTTTAAGCATATCTAATACTAGCGGCTCGTCCCGGCTTCGCACGGTCGGACAAAATTCTTATCGGCTTACTCGTTTTTGAGTTTATTCATTGCAAACATACAAAAATACAAATCTTTCCTCTTTAAAATATTAGTGTAGATGTTTACAACACAAATATTAAAAATTAAGTACGAAATTGTAAGACATATAGTAAAATTAAAAAAAAAGACATTTTATTTTATTGTTTTATGGAAGTCTGAAATTGAGCTCTCCTCCATTTTAAATTGCTGTACCCGAAAAGATCCATAATGTATTTTATATAAGTATTTATAAGATTAAACATCCGTTGTCAAATGGCAATAAATAATGAAATTGATTTTTTAGTCTATGGTTTCACATTTATTTATTTAAAAATATAAACACATGAAGAATTATAAATAAGACACCAACTGATAAGCAACATTTTGTTATAATTATTTACGAAACAAATTAAAGTACCAGTTGAAACATTATACCCTGTTTTGTAATAAAATATTCGTTACATAATTTATCTAGTTAAACATTCCCTAAAAATAAGGTTAAACCTCAACATTCGAGGTGAAAGGACTAATAACAGTAAAAACATAACAGTACTACGAACTTTTCTTATTTTGATCCTTCAAGCCTTCGGTCATTGACACATTGACAGTCGGATTTCTCATCTAACCGGTAATTATACACGCGTCTCTTTCTAACGTACTAACATACTCTTTAAACGACAAAGACAAATGACAAACGGTACATCTTCGGAGTCAAGGACGGATGCACTTGGTTTTCTACGTGGGAAAGAGAGGTAGCTTTACAGATAATAGAGACAACGATACCGGCTCTGTTCAGATGAAAAAAGAAGATCGGCAGTAGACCACGTTGCTCGCGCGCATTCGTTTTTGAATTCGGAGCATATTCGAATTTGCGGTTTTGACATAGAGGCGTGCATCAATATTTTTTTAAATAGTAACATTTAAGTAGTTTTTACGTTTGACTATGATTACGTGTTATATTCGATTCACCGGCGCATGAGTGGACAACAGACGCTATAGCTATTAAAAGATAACGTAAATGATTTAAAGAGATAATAAATTAAATCGCGGAATTAATAAGTAAATAATTGAAGTGATAGTTTTGTGTATACGAATTGACTTTTGGATTTTCCTTTCAAGAAAAAGACATCAAATTTTTAAGGTAAGATAAATTTTATAGTTATACCACTTATAATTAATTAGCTAAATAGTGTAGTTATAAACATCATTTATAAGATTATATTCGGATACTTGCAATCATAAATTCAGTAACAAGCTGCCGTTCCTATTTCGTTAAATATAATATTCTTACATTAATATTCACATATATCTTACAAATGTGTCTTATGGTAAATAATAATATTCACTCATATCCCCAGTATTCTCGTCCAGAAAAATTAAGACCGAAACGAAAGCTGGCAACAAGAGTGGCAAAATTAAAAATAATCTGGACCCCAGAATATGTCTATTAAAATTTACAACGCTCTTCCCGAGCATATTAAGGAGGAAAGTAATGAGAAATCGTTTAAAAATAAACTTAATAAGTATCTTCCAAGGAAATGTTATTACTCAATGTAGGCGTTTTTAAGTGACAAGGGAAACATCCTTATTAAGTAATTTTTAGGCTCGAAGCTATCATAATTTATGTTATTCTTTTTATTGTAATGGTAATTAATTTTTTTTTAATAATTTCTGGAACTTTATCCTGCGGCGCCCGAATGTCATGGTACGGGTTATTTTATATACCTACATTTATCGAAAATATCATAATGTTGCAGCTAACAAATGAATATCGATCTCGACGCGTTTCTTTTAAGTAAAAATTTATTTTCATTATGCTAAAGTTTTATTATTAAACTAAGTTTAATTCAATTTGTTAATAAAAAAGTACTAGTCTTTGAAAAATCAGATGATCATAAACGAAACCCTTTAACTATTAAAATATTATACAGAGAAAGATAATAAATTTGAACAGAAATTATTAACGAAATTGAACCGGTAAGATAACATTGAAACCGTCAAAAACCAAGAACTTTTCCGATGAGATCTATTATTTTGTGAGCAAAATTACTTTTAAATTTATTACACCGTTTATGAGGATCGTGTTTATTTTCGTGTTTATATTAATTCCTGATGTAAAAGACTTTTATTTAAAAATATTTTTTTATAAAAAAATACTAAGATGACCGTTTGGTGCGATAGTGACCTCGCCTTTCGCACCGAAGGTCCTAGGTTTGAGTCCCGGAATGGGAGATATTTGTGTGATGTATACGAGCAATTGTACTTGAGCCATAAATTTATATACATTTCTGTAAATACTCAATATGCTATGTATCATATATGTATACATATATATCTGTTACCGTAGTAACACAAGCATTACAATGCTGACTTTGAGCTAGGCTAGAATTATATACATATTATTATTACTAAGACAACTGGAGTTTGCACATAAATAATATGTTACTCTGTAAAATAATATACTTTTAAAAATAGAGGCTTGAAGGTGTTGCTTAAAAAAATAAGGTTATATTCAGGCTGTAAGCCGGTTATCAAAGTTCCAACGAAATTCCATAGAAATTTGAAATTGTTCTCGACGAGTTTTATTTATTTAACTCAACTTTATTCGTTTAATTACGAAATCGAAAGTTAATACTAGTGTAAACACAGATATTAGCGTTTTAAATTTTAATGTTTTCCGAAAAATATACAAATAACTCAAAGTATTGTTTATTTGTGTAATATTGATAAACACAAGAACATTATGCAAATTATTCGCATAACAGAAGAACTGCGCAAGTAATTATCAATTCTCTCAAAATTTAAAAAAGAATGTCATAATTTATGGAAACAATATTTTAACAAAACCTCTTTAGAAAAAAGAATCTGGTACAAAACAATGCAGTGTGAGCCTCCTCGTATTCCTTGGTGTCCAAATATTAATTTGTCTAGAAAATACGTCGTACTTTTACACAGACTACGGTCCGGCCACATTCCATGTAACAAGTTTGCACATTTAATGAGAAAAAGTGAATCACCAAACTGTGACGCGTGTGGTAAAGTGGAGGATGTGCAACACTTGTTGATGGAATGTGTCAAAAACCAAGCTTTCCAAAGTATTTTGGCGGATCCCGCATCAAATGCGACCTCGTTCAATTACGTTTATGATGTGCTACTGAAAGGCTTAGGGTACAATGGGACTGACGTACTCTGTGTAAAAGTCCCTAAATTAAATAAGGAAAAAAAAAAGTAATTATCAAATGAATAAAATATTAAAAAGACTGTCCGTGGTACCTTCAGAGTAGGTATTCAAATAAATACATACGGTCATATACCTACTCACTTAAATACAATAAAGATATACACTTATATACACAACTTATGTAAATTGTAGGTATATAAACAAACCCCAACAATACTACAAAAGTGACATTCTGGCAACACTAGTCTATGCTTAGTTAGCTTAACTTTATAAACTGCAAGTGACCCAGATATCAATATATTGACTTTTATGCAACTACTACGGAAAAATTCACTTTGCTGCAGTTTTTTCTAATACGCTAACCTCAATTTGCGTATTACATTTTTTGTTCATTTTGGATTCACGTATATTATTAAGTCGTTGATATTCGTATCATTTGATAGTTATTTATCAATAGAGCTACCCAGACGCGAGTTAATGATCTTACCCACAAAAAAAACACGAAAAAAACTAATTCACCCATATCTTAATAATAAAAATTATATCCACACCGGGTCAACATATCGAAAATGGACAATTTTATTTCGTCTTTACATGTAAATGTATAGCGAAAATTCTATGTATTTTTATTGGAGTGAAACTCGCATGGATCAGCTTCAATTATGTAATGTATGTGACGCCATAACTCTATGAATTCTTAGTCGATTTACGTATTTTTTGTAACGAATTGAACCAAAAGGTTTAGGACTAGATCGTGGCAGAATTTTGAAATTCGAAAATAAAAAAAGTTATAACCTTTTTGGTCAAAAATTTATGACCAAAAAACATTGGCTCTATAAGGTGAGCAAAAAAATAATAACAAAAGAACTCTCTAGAGATGATATTTTTGAAACCACCAATCCGCTCCGCTTCAATATATGGTGCTAGCGAAACTTTATGCTTAGCGACTGTATTGACCTAGTAAATATACTAGCAATACGTCACACGAAATGAATATTCGCGTGAAAGAACAACTGTTCAACAAGGAGACTCTCAAGGTGAAACTTGGAATGTCAGGTTTAATCTATAATCTAAGAACACAAATTTGTTGTTTGTTTGTTTGTCAGTCCGCTCTTTCCCCCGCTCTTTTTCCATTGTATACGCGTTACCATAGCAACGCGTTACCATAGCAACGCGTTACGATAGCAACGCGTTACCATAGCAACGCGTTACCGGGTCAGCTAGTTAAAACAAATATTCCTGTAAACTAAACATATTACTTGAAGACCTCCGTGGTCGAGTGGTGCGCATATGTCTCATTGTAACGCCACTTCGAAGTCCCGGGTTCGATTCGCGGTCTTGGTGTTTTGGTGCCATCGTTGTTTCTGATTTCCATAACCTTTAGCTACTTGTGTTAAGAACAATGTAATAGTTTATGGAAACGCGACAATTACCATGTACATATTTTATTTTAAAGGCTCCGAAATATTTGATAAAATGATAAGTAAAAACATAATAATAATCGCGTTTAATTTGCACTAATTTAAGCGACCATGAAAATAAAAAACAATTTAATTTCTTTTTTATTTGTGGCAACAAACAGTCATCTACACTAATATTATAAAGATGAAAGATTTGTATTTTTGTATGTTTGCAATGAATAAACTCAAAAACCACTAAACCGATTTCAAAAATTATTTCACCATTGGGAAGCTACATTCACGCTGAGTAACATAGGCTATATTTAATGCTAAAAAATTTAAAGATTTTTGTCCACCCGTGCGAAGCCGGGACGGGCCGCTAGTACATTATAACGTAGCTCTTAACAAACATAATATTGCCATATATTTATTTATTTTTATTTTTCATAAATTATTTTAATAGAAAAATACTAGAAAATATTGACTCGGCTAATTTTATTCTCACAAGGCTCGGTAGCGCAATTGGGAGAGCAGAGGATTGGATACAAAGGTTGGGAGTTCGGATTCCGCCTGACAATCACAAGTTATTGCCACTCACGAGTCGATTTTTTCTAATATTATTCTATTAAAATATCATATAAGAATGCATTAAAAATCCAAAAGCATATATAAAAAGTCGTAAATATTTTTATTTATTTGGTGAATCGACTAATGGCGGTATTTAAGCAATTTCTGCCAGAAGTGGCTTTTGGGATGGGTGTACAAGAAATTTAGAATCCGATCTCCCATCGGTGATTATTTAAAAGACCAGACATGACAGATAACTGTGTTCAACAATAGTTTTTATTAATAAAATTTTCCATTTTTTATTTGTTGCCTTTTTGGTTTCACCGTATATGTTTTTTCTTAATACTCGTATATATATCTTTTGTTTACGTGTGACGTTGTTTGTCCGCGATGGACTCTTAAACTACTTAACCGATTTTGATCAAACTTCGTATCTATCTATCTTCGTATAATTTATAACACAGCAACGCGTGGCCGGGTCAGCTAGTATATATATATATATATATATATATATATATGCTACAGTTACGAAATCAAATAAAAAAGCTTTGAATTGAAGGATTGTTTTTATTTGTTTTATGTAATGAGAGATGATAACTGTCATCAGTTCATTGTAATAGTATTTTTTTCTTATGTACAAGAATAGTTACACATAATATATAACACATAATCGGAACCAAAATTGCGTTAGTTAGTGCGACTCTTTGGTATATCAACCATATAACGGTGGCGCCTATTTGTAAGTATAGTTTTGCTATAAGTTTCACTCTTGACAGACATATCTAAAACGCTGCTGCCCAGGGTTCCCAACTTAGGGGTTTTCCCCCTAAATTTAGGGGGTAAATAAGTTTGATGAGATTTTTAGGGGTGTTATATGTTTAGGGTTATTTTTAGGGTTTTTGTGACCCTTCATAATTTTTTTACATTTTATTTATCGAGAAAAATAAAGATGTAAAGTAAAGGCGAAAGTCGATTTTAAGGCGATGTAAAGTAAAACAGTCTTAACTACCTAATCAAATTTATTTTTAACCTAGCGACCTCGGACTTAGTGACATCTAGTTTACTTATAATCCAAGTACAGTACTTGGAATTTTAAATCGAAATGGTGGATCTTGTACAATATTCAACCCATCTCCTAAAATATTAGGCTTATTCAAAGTCAACATGTATGACTTTATAAAATCTGATTCATCAGAAGAAAGTGAAATAATTTTAGTCGTAATAAATGTAAATTATTTTTATAAATAAAAATTTAACAAAAATATGATATCATACAATTTTTTTAGGGGGATTTCCAAGTAATTAGGGCAATTTTAGGGGCTTTTGAATTTGATTTAGGGATAAATATTTTTAAGAGTTGGTAACACTGCTGCTGCCCATTTGTGGTGTACGGTAATTACCTTCAATAAGTTTCATTAGTTACCTACGACACCGTTAAGTGTTAGGTTGATGCCATTCTAATCTGCCAGTCACCACATGGAAATGACTCTACCATGTGACTTATTTTTTGGTCTTTTTCGTCTATTGACAAACTCTGTCGCCATAGTATGACGCCATGACGACCTCCGTGGTCGAATAGCTCGTATACCGGTTTTCATGGTAACGCTACTCCGAAGTCCCAGGTGCAATTCCCGGCCGGGTCAATATAGAAGACGAATTTTCGAATCGAAATCGAAATACAGGACAATGTATGTGATATTGTCTAATAGAAGCGACATAAATAGTCTTATTATGATAAACAGTAATAGTCAACTTTTATAATTCTGTGTGTCCTGTGAAAAGTGATACAAGTCGACTTATATCGAATTTGATATTGTTCATGCACCTTCATCATAAAAATATCCTCTATTTTTCTGTCTTATTAACATTTTGATACATTTCTTACCTGCCGAGATCTTATGGTACATCTAAGGCAGATTAACCTGTTTTGAAAAATAGTTTTGTGGAAATAATTACATGTTGAAGATGTATCTCAAGTAATTTCATTATGCACATATATTCATAACCTACTAATAAAGTATCATCTGATAAATGTTTAGTTAAGTTACCTGACAACAAAGCAATATCACCTTTCACCGCTGCTTCACATAAAGTGTAATATGAAACAATTAATTAAGAATCATTATACACGATAACTCATTTGATGTGTTTTGATGCAATAAATAGTTTCTTTAAATGTATTTTATTCTTCAGAACGATTTTAAGTAGGAACTTAATAATTTATAAACAATACAAAAGTAATACAAACTGTGTTACTATTATTGTATAATGATTATGCTAACAAAATTTTATTATTTTTTAAACGCAAAAACTACTCTACTGTAAAGTTAACAAAATTGAGATATATCAGTTTTCACAGGACGCACAGAATTATGACTAATTTACCATATATTGAATACATCGGTAATAATATTTTATAAATGACGATACACAAGTATTAATCAGTGAACGCAATACACAAAGATAATAACTATCGCGTTATCTTTTGTAGTTATATATGATTATAATATTATTAAGTTATCATACGAAATGTGATTTATATTTCATAACTTTTAAAAATGTTTACGATAATTAAATATAACCATCACGAATTTATTATTATTGTATTTTTTTATATTTAATCCTGAAGTTTCGATTCTTTTACTTTTGTCTAAAGGAATACAATAATTGGTCATCCTGTGATCACGACTCCTGAAAATAGGAATAAACTCGTGGTGTAAGCGCGGAAGTGTAAGAATTAAAAATGTTAACAACAAATTTATTTTATCTTATAAAACCTGCTTATAAACTAACTTAAAAATAAAAGGTACGTCTAAGTCTATCTAAGTACAGAAATATTGTTTTCCCTAAATGTTTGCTCATAGGTGTCCAGAAGACAGATAGCGGTGCCTCGTTGTATTTTGATTTCAGTAATTTAATTTTTAATAATTTTATTTGAATGATTGGTTAATTTGATTTTCATATATCATTTTATTAGCAATTTGATTTTATGAATAAAAAAAATATATAATTGAAACCAAAATAGAATATACATACTAACATAGCTTTTAAGTTTCTTTGTTACTAACAGATAATGAGATTTTGTTTCTCGAAGTAAAATAAATTGAAATTGAATTGAGTTGTATTTCCAAACTTATTCTCTGGGCAAGGTACAAACCAGCCTTCCGGTCCCTAAACCTCTTGATAAGTATTTTCACGTATCCATTGTTTTAACCCCAATATAATAAGCGCGGGTTCCCCCAAGGCGGTCGCTTTGATGAAGCCTATACAGCCTTGCTAGGCTATGGCACTTACAAGATGCTGTTTAGTCACTACTAGTTTGACATAACCTCTCGGCCACCCGATGTATCCATGATGGATTCACCACCTCCCTCCCCCACGTCCGGAGGGTGCCCACGTCGCTTAGGGCGAAAAAAAAATTTAACCTCAAACGGTTCAAATAATTAGTTCGTACTACATAAAAATGAAAAAATCGGTCTGTATATCGGTAGTGTCCGCTTTGTATGCATATATTTTTACTGTTATAAACAATTCTTATTAATTATTTGAGAGTAGCAATTCGGAAGCTGATACATAGAATGATATGCTGATTATTGTACGTAAAGTCCATAGTAACAGTTGTAAGGGAAACCTTTATATTCAGAGGTATAAAAGCGCCAATATTCTGCGAAGAAATAAAATATGGCCGCTTTTCTCTATAATCAAACATTCACTATTCAAAAGCAAATAAATTATTTGATTTGATTTTCGAGATCTGTTGACATAATTCCACAACCAATTATTTTTATTCTTGGAAAATAAAATCTTAATTACAAACAGCAGGATCACTAAAAATAATTATTACGTAAAGAGTGGCAAAAAAAATTAGTGAAAGTAGAAAACAGCTTATGATCTATGGTCTAACAAGTCTATGGTCTAGTGTATTGCCATATTTATAAATTTTGAAATGGCAACATTTGTAGAAAGTTACCCCAATTAATTAATAAATTTGGGTTGTTAACGCAGAAGTGGTAATGTTTAGCTGGGTCCACTTTAAACACTTTAGCTACATTCAAAGAATGCCTTGCCCTAGAATGACTGAAAATAGTTTAAAATACATAATTTTAGATTTTAATCGTTATGCAAGGTATTTGAATGTAGCTACAATATTTAAGGACTTAAGTCCTTTTGAACACCATTTTACAAAAAAAAGATTTTTTAAATTTATACCATAATTGTTTGTTAAGTGTGATTGATGCATAAGTATCATACTTAGTAAAAGTTACTCTATTTCGACTAAATTAATAATAACACCTCTTTATGTATTACCTTATTTATGACAAATAAAGCAAATTGTAATTGAACTTTGGTGCAACCTATCTCACCGACGGCACTAAGTTCGAATCCCGAAAGGGTATGTTTGTGTGATTTATATATTTCTATGAATATTACATATCTATATCTAATTTATGTATATTACCCTACCCTAACTATTCATAACACAAGCCTTACAGTTCTTTCTTTAGGCTACGCTAGTGGGTGTGGATGTAAGAAATATTTAATAATCTATTAAGCAATATCTCAACATATAAACGGTAACTTTAAGTGTATTATTCACCTATAAATAAACTACTTTTATATCTGACTAGCTTTTACCTGCGGCTTCGCCCGCATTTTTTTTTTATTTTTGTTCAATAAAAAGTATCCTTTGTTACTTCTAATACCTCCAAGAATATATGTACGAAGTTTCATGATGATAGGTTTTGTAGTTTTTGCGTGAAAGCATAACAAACAAACTTATATTCACATCTATACATATAAATAAAATTGGAGTGTCTGTTTGTAATATTGAAATAGCCGTTTTTACTACATGCATATGAATATATATACGGTACATACACCAAATTAACATTTTTTACAATTTTTGTCTGTCTGTCTGTTTGTTCCAGCTAATCTCTGAAATGGCTGGACCGATTTTGAAGGGACTTTTATTGGCTGGTAGCTAATGTAATAAGGAGTAACATAGGCTACTTTTATTTTAGAAAAAATCTTTTATGTTAGAAAAATTAAGTAATGTTGCAATGTTCCACGCGGACGAAGTCGCGGGCGGCCGCTAGTTTATAATATTAGTAGTGATATAAACCCCCAATGTAATGCCTTAGTATTAAAACCGTCCAATTAATAAGCTTAATTTATCAAAAGATCAAATATCAAATTCATAAATATTAATATCATTCACATTTTGCTAGAAACAGGTGTTGCCATTGGTTTACAGCAAATTTACTTATCTGGAAAGTTGCTTTTATATGGAATAAGAAGATTAAAACTAATCGCTATAAGAATCTGTTAGCATTGAATAAATATTATAAGAAAATCGTTCTAACGAAGATAGATAATAATTAAGTTTTTGACTGCTAGATTTTTATATCTAAACAATGTTTTTGTATAATTAGGTATCTATGTTAGTTTTTTTATTTATGCCAAAATTAAGGCAAAGCAAATGATACAAAGCTTATACAGCCACGTTTTTAACTATTTATTTTTCAATTTTGTGATCATGAGAGCTAGTTTATTAAATATGGATAACCAATAAATGATAAATGATTTACAGTTAAGAGATTGAATCATTCTCGGACTTCTTGAGGAAAAGTATGAAGATACTTTGTGCTTCTGTTTGATTTGTCCACACTCACGTATATATTTACAAACATGTAATGATTAATAATCCACCATTTACTTTACACTCGCAACCACTTAGTGAAATGAAATACTTCATATGGGAACTTATAAAGCGTTTATTTTCATAATTTTAATCAAGTCTGGTCTACGTCTATATCCTTTAAGAGGGGTTTGGTCTAGAGTTCAATCTGTGTAGTGCGGAGTGTTGCGTCAAGTTATAAAATGTAATTTTATTTTCTCAACCAATTTTGTAATAATTTTAAAACTGGAGAGCTCACAAAATGCTTGCCTATTTATTTTTATTCATGACAAAACTTAAAACTGATTTCACTGACAATTCAAACAAAATGCGTTATAAATTAATAAAATAAAGAAAATTGTATGCTCCCCAAATATCAGTGTTGTGTTGTTTTAAAAAAAAAATGTAATTCAGCGTCTCAAATTAAGTTTTGTGACTGAATTGAACAATTTCTCTAGCCTCTTATACCTAGAGATAAATTGAAATAAAGACAAGCAACTGATTTGCATAAAATATTCATCATTCTTTTTTAATCATACAGCTACGGATTTAAAAATCTTACTATTTCAACGTTTTTATGGTATATTATACAATTCACGTTCGTTGGTACGAGTTTTCAATAAATACCCTGACGACCAAATATTCAAAAGTTGCCTAGTTAAGTGAGGCTTCTTCAAAAAAAAAAGATGGAAGCAAAGATAACTTCAAAACACTAAGAATAAACGGTTTTCTTAAAAGTTAAAGAGAACCCCCTCAGATTTCAATTATGGAACGATTTAGTATTCGGAACATTCGGAATTCAAATTTATAAATCAGCTTCCATCATCAAAACTTTATAATCTTTTTCTAACACAATTATTTGCCATCTTTAGATTGTTTTGTATAATTATACTGTTCATAATAAGATACTTTTCCTTTTTGATCACAGCCCTTTTTTACAACCCATATTTTTTTTTATACATAAATACGAAAGCCGTGAAGGTTGTGAACAAATCATAACCTTTTTTAAACGCAAATGAAGACTTTTCATATATGAAAGGCAACCTCGTTTACTAAAAATTAAAAATAACATAAAACAATTGAATTCGATGATTAAATTTCAAAACAAATGTGACAAAAAAAATGTTACAAGATTTATTATAAGGCCTCAGAATCAGTGTTCTAAAATTATAACCGCCATTGCAGGTGGGGTATTGACCTTACCATATTAAACGCAATGACGTCACATGCCACGGTAACTTGTACCGTTACAAATGTAAGACAAGGTTGTAGTAATGATGGTGGCTCATAAAAGAAATTTGTAATTGTAACGTTAATCATCGCTTTTTCGTGTTAATTCTGTAGGTATTGGTGTGATAAAAATAAATTTGCAGATTTGCTATCGAAAAAACCTTAAAATTTATTTTAAGTTACATTTAATATTAACAAACACATGGTCTTCAAAAAAGATAGTTCAATACATTATATTACGACAATACTTTGTGTGTGTGTGTGGTTTTGTTACTATATAGTTATCATAGTTACCAGAAGCCTAAGAATAACAGTTTTTATAATCAATTAACGTTACCATAGCAACGCGTGGCCGGGTCAGCTTGTATAAGTTAAAGGTTCAATGTTTCGAAAGTAAAGAAAATCCAAAATAGGTAACTATCTATTTATATTGGATAATACGGGTATTTGAATAATATGCATAAAAAATTGTTTGGGCTGTCCCGCAGACGAATAAAAATTATTGTAAGCATTGAAATAACCAAAACGGCAGATATGAACAGGTTAGTATTTTAATGTTAATTAATCTTTGTCACTATGTTTTAACAATTTATTATTAAGAAATATATACTAAAGTTCATTCACTTGAATACCATACAAAAAAAGAACTTGCGCAATAGTCGGATCTAAAATTATAAGAGGATAAAAAACTATATAGCAACAAAATAATATGACTCAAAGACAAACAATAATACATAGTTTGTGCAAGGATTTAGAGGTAAACCGCAACTCACTAAACGGGAAGTCAAAACCATTAATAATAAAATTTCTTACATTAATAATACTATTTCTTACATTAATAACAATATTTCTTACATTAATAATAATATTTCTTGCGTTAATAATAATATTTCTTACATTAACACTTATTACCTTAGTCCAAAGTAAACTGTGTGACTTGTGTGTGTGTGTGTGTGTGTGTGTATAGTTATATAGTAAAATAGCAATAAATAATAACTAAAGAGAAATATGTTAAAAGAAATAAATATATTGCAGATACAGTGTTTAAGGTGTGTTTTCAATTACAATGTTTCAATACAAACTGTATTAAAACTTTCTTTTACAAAAACACAGTAAAAAAGTAATTTAGTTGGTGTCCATATTTAGAAAGGATGCGCAGAAAAGCGTAACATAACATATCATCAGTTTATTGTGTAGAAAGCGACTTTATTTAAGTTATATTAAAGTTGAATTTGATCCATTCATCATCGTCTACTCACATGTTGGAAATGTCAGCTTGAATCCACAGTAAACCGTTCGATTACTTTATAGGTACCAGCTTGTATTATCTTGTGAAATCAAAAAGAAAAAACAAATTAACAAATATTTTTTCAATAAATAGACAATATTAATTATTTAATGTAGCAGTCTGTTATAATAAATTCATAAAGTAAAAATTAAGTGATTATTATTTTTATTTCATATCCTTTTTCTTTTCTAACTATTCAACGAAGGCAAAAAAAAATGGCTAAGGATCTTTATATTTTAAATAAGAATAACAAAACAAAAATAAACAAAACAAACCGCTATTTTGAGAAACTGTTGCGAAGTGAGATTTATATGTTTACAAGTTTTGTTATCACATATATAACGATACTTATAATTAACAAATATTATATTTAATCTGCTTAATATGAAGTTTTATACATACTTACGTACTGATATAAAAAGTTCTAATAATATAAACGTACGAATTATTAATACGACAAAATACTCCTAATTAATACCTCCCTAATAAAAAAAAAGTTCCATATTTCCGATTATTTCACTTATAAAATTCCTTAGTCAGATACATAGACTAAAAACCATTGACCTTTTTTTGTTTCAAAAAGTTATCTCTTTTGTTGTCTATTAACTAACGTTCTAAAAAGTTTAAAGTATTTTTTCCGATAGTTCATTATCTGTATTCTATTTTCTATCAGTTTTTTTTTTAAAAAGTTCGCATATCTATTTTTTTTCTACCATTTATTGTTCCAAATAGTTTGTTTGCCTATCTACCTTTTTTGTAAGATAACGATTAACATTCACTCTGCGTGGTTTCTTCGCTCGTCATCGCTTAGTTACTTGGCCAAGTGGCTGACTGTCCGGTATGCAAGCATTATATGAATACTTAAGTGTTTTTTTTCTACAGTTTCTGCGCAAAAAACAGAGAGAGTATTCTACTGACCGCCAGTGTTTAGGAAGATATATGTTAATTAATTCTTTTTATGATGTACTTTTTCATTGTAATTTGTCTGATAATTTACTTCTATCTGTTTTATATTGAAAAATTGAGAAATAATTTATTCCACTATTTCTAAATCGATACACAAAATGCATTGTGATATTCTTATTATCACTGTTCATTAACTAATGTGATTTCAAAAAAGATGACTAAGTTTTGTCCCCCAATAGGGTGACAATAATTTTGACAATTTGAACACCACTAAAACGCAGACGTGATTGTTTACCGAAAAAGAAGTCCTTTAAACTTCATTCCTAGTTTCCAAAGTGTCACTCTGTCGATTACCGAGAATCTCTTGTCATGAATCTGTCACCCGATCTGAACTTCGTGACTGCATCGTATGTAAGGTTTAAACTGCACCAAAAACTGGGTATTAAGCGGTATTTTACGCCGGATCAGCTTAAATCCGATCTAGCATGAAGTATTTGCTGCTGTATTTTGGGACGGCTCATTTATATATTAGCCGCGCTCGATTCAGTGGAACGCAGAGGTGATAATGAGCTGGTGAAAACAAAGATTCTAAGTTTGTCTCTTCGTCGTACAGTGGCCCGCTTGTCGGTTTTTACAGAGTATATTTCGAAAAATATGCGCTCGTGCTACATGTGCTCATACGACCTTCCCTACTGCTTCCCAAAATACAGGACAGCCGCTAGATATTTTGTGATCAGAACAATCTCGGACGCAGCTCCCCGATAGTCAGAATGTGTAGTGATTATAATGCGGTAAATGCTTGTACCGAAATCGACATTTTTCACGACACTTTGTCAAACTTTAGGTCTAAGATACTAAATTGGCAGTCAGATGGCAGCAACTTTTATTTTCTAGCATTTTGGATAATAATTTGTAACTTCTTTTTTATTTTGTTTTACCGCCTACATATTTTGGATTGTATTTCTAAATGTTTTAATGTATTATGTTATTTATTTATTTTTGATTTTAATTTAGAATTTAATTTGCATTTAACTTAAATTTAAATTTTTCTTCTGAAATTGTTTGTTTGTTTGTTGACTGTGACTTTTGTTATGTGAGTGTTGTACGCACCTGTTGTTGGTGTTCACATCAGGTATTATAATATGTTTGTTTTAACTTTGATGTGTTAATGTATTCACTGTTGGTGTGTCTTAAGTAAATAAATAAATGTATTTATTATTTAGTTTTGATAAAACTAAGTTCGCTGATTAATTAGTAGAAAGTGTCAAACATTAACTATAAAAAATCAATAAAACAATCAGAAATACCACTTCAAAATAAATCACGTTGAATTCTGGTATAGTAACATTTATGCTTTTAAGCAATTTTTTTTATATATGTATTAATTTTATTGTAGATAGACCAACAACATAGCTTGAAACAAACAATACCAGTAGTATTTAATGAAAACATATAAATTTAATATATGAGTAATTTTAGAAACATTACAAATATAACATCACCTGTCACGGGAAAAAAGCAAACACAAATCACTAAGCAGCTCAAATATCAAATTATTTTTTAATTTTACCAGCTACTATATTTTAAAATTTGTCTCGTTTCTAACGGTAGAAAATACCGTAGCAAATGACGTAATTGATTTCCATGCTGATAAATAAAAATAAGAAAAAGCCGTATAATCCACTAATGAGATGCTTGGTGGCTAACACTTTTGGCCTAAGAGATTATAAAGAGATAAAAACTGCTTGGTGGTTCAGAATGTATGTTTAGCCTACGGCATTAACTCGTACTGAATCCACTTAATGATTTCGGGCCATTTACTCTGCGCTTTAATTAAAATAAATAATAAATAAAATTAGAAAACACACGCCAATAAAAGCGTTGTTAAAAAAAATTCAAAAAATTTTTACTTTGATTGAATCAATGAATAAAATACGATACTTTACAATGTTTATAATAATTTTTATCATCAATTACATTCTTTGAAGTTTTCCTCTTTAAATGATATTTTTTTAAAGTGTGTGCAATAATATATTTTATAATTTTCCATCGGATGACCAGCCCTTCTAAACATTGCTTAATCTCCATAATCTTAGGCCGAACACACTTACCTGTAATACATAGTCAGTAACAGAACAAATTAGTTTTTATAGCAAATACTCAAATTAAACGCGTAAATACAACGTTCGCATCAAGCGTAAAATACGTTCGTAGCCACAAAAGAACATTCACCGAAGATCCCGCAAATTGCTAGATAATTGGTCACCGCACGCACTAGTTCGGTGACCCGAAGTATGCAATTCCACTTTGCATAGTACCGCTAGCCTTCCAGAAGCGTTGCCGCAATGTGGAATGTGAATCCGAACGATGACTATCACATAAATTATATAATTTACACCTTCGAACTGAACTATCCAATTAACAGTCAAGTAGTAAAATATCCCATACACGGTAGGGGTGTGGACACCATGAATTATAATAAGGCCTTGAAACTTATCATAAGATATAACATAATTATAATAAATACATTCCCAAAAATAATTGATTTAATTTATTTTTGGGAATGTATTTATTATAGGGACAACCAACGAAACTTAAACCATTCACGTTTCGAAATTAAAAAAAATATTTAGTTACATTTAAAGCGCCGTCTTGCCATGGCATAGACAAAAAAGAGAAAACAAAGATTTGAAAAATTAAAATAAAAAACCTATTTATGAGACGTATAAATATCTCTCTTTCTCTTCTCTTTTTTTTAACAAAATAAAATAATAACGATTGTTTTGGTATAAATACTTCGAAATTGATAAAAAATTAATAAACTACTACTATATTCAGCCAGTGGTTACACACAGGTTTGTCACAGAAAGTCTTTATTGCGCTTCCCCAGAGAACACTGGAGTTTTAGCCAGTTTACACGATTAACACCTTCACCACATGGAGGTATTGTCCCCGGCAAATAAGTTGAACATGATTTTGAAATCACGTGACATGCGCAGTAGTAAATAATGTACCTAAACTTGCTACTGCGCATGTCACGATTTCAAAATCATGTTCAACTTATTTGCCGGAGACTATACTCTCAGCTTATTTTATTGATATACAGGAGAGTATAATAGAGATAAAGGTGACTTTTGAACGCCGAACCATTTAAAATGACCTCTTAATTGTATGGAGATCACTGATTACTGAGAGGTCAAGTTGTTTTTTTATAATTCTACCCACGTGGATAAGACAAAACATAGCTGAGATTTTAAGTTGGAATTTATCAAATTTTGTTAATCGATTTTTGCGTGATACCCAAACAGACAGGCAAACATACAAAACTTAAAAAATATACTTTGACATGTTTTTCTCGAATATCTTCAACGACGTGGCTATTTTACTGTTTTACAGAATTAAAAATATTATAAATTACAATAACACACTGCAACATGGATTCGATGTTGATGTAGTCAATTTTAAGTACGAAATTCAGCGTCAAGCTCATTGGACCTAAAAAACTGTGTGCGTAGGTACTATTTCGGTTGCAGCAGCAAGAAAATTAGGAAAAGGGGCGTTAAAATTTAATTAGACTCCCATTCCTGATTTTCAGAATTAACATGAAGTGTACGAATACTTTTTTAAGTTTGTAATATATTTGCAAAGTTAGTTTTCTAGTTATTTATTTAGTTCTTACACTTCGGCGCACATTACAGATTATTTTAAACTTATTTAAACAATAATAATAAAACAATTTGATTTATATAAAATAATTTTAATAATTAGGAACGTGCCCGATTAAAATATTGTGAAGGTAGTAGAAAATGCATGACAACCATCATCTCAGTCATCCTGTGATCACGGCTCCTGTAAAGGAGTCGAAACGTCAGGATTAAATATAAATTAAAACATGCTTAAAAATCCGTAAAAAAGTGTTTTATTCTAATTTCTAGTTATTGTCAAATCACTAATTTCAGTTTCAGTTTTCAGACATTTGACTTGACGGATAGTCATAAATAAGTATAAACATAATATTCAAGTAAGTAAGATTTCTTTTAACAACAATGTTCCTAACTGAACCACCTGGAAAGATGTTTTTAAAAATACTTATGAGTATATTGAGCAAAACTAAAAAGTGTGGTTAATGACCTTTGTTTGTAACACCGTTTCTTCAATAACAATACTGCTTATATCAAATAGTGAAAAGAAATCATTATTAATATAATTTAAGTATTTAACTGATTATTTTTAAAATCTCAAGTGATTCGTTATCTTGTAAATTTAAGTTTTTATTATTTAAGAAATACTAAAAGAAACAACTAAAAGAAGAAGCCAAAAAATCAGCACATGTTGAGTTTTTTTGCTTCTTTATAAGACAAGATCTCCTGACATCAGTAACACTTATGAAGATATGGATTTTCAATAAGCGGATTTAAAATGCCCTATACATTAAAACACATTTTATGTTTATCTTAATTTTCGGAATTACTTTAGCTAAATTTGAGATATTTTCGTCTAGACAGATGACTGAGTAATCCGATTTATTTATTTAATAAAAAACATGCAAGCTTACAGTCTAGCACATCTAAAACACAAACTAAAATTAAACATCTCACTTCATATTAAACAAAACAAGAACTTATTACTTAAAACATTTAACAAGGCGGGACAAATAGAAAACAAGTTTACTTATGAGACTTATGAGCTGTCAGTAAATACTTCGGCATCTTTAATTTGCTTTAAAAACGAGTAAATCAGAATGATCGCGCGCTGTAGAACAGTTATTACCGCAACATGTACGCAATCCCAGAGAAACCTGCCATTTTATTTTTCTGTACACTCCCCCATTTGTTGCATGGTTTTGATAAATCTTGTAATATCCATATTATTTTTAACAGGTATAAGAACTATACGCATGAAAATGCTTCAATAAAGCCTTGTGGATTTACTGGCATGCTGACGCCTCGCATGCTAAAGATTAAAAAAAAAACAATAAAAAAAAAAGGTAGAACTCTTATTTTAGTACATTTTAAATAGTTTTACCTTTGAATTCTATTGCATATTATTATTGTTACAATTTACCATATAATATTATTGTTACAAATAATTAGAGTATCTGGAAAGTATAATGGAAAAGTTAATTTCCTATATTGACCTGGTTGGAATTCAAACTTGAACCGTGAAAATAGTAGCAAAACTCACGTTTGCAAAACAACTTTCAGCTATAGATATAGCTAGATAGATAAGTAAAGATCTGTTCTCAGAGTAAATTACTGTCGAAAAGTCGTCAAATATCTCGTTCTAAAAATACCCATTTTGGCTTTTAACGAAATGTGATTAAGACGAGAAAATTTAAGACTCCCCACAATTTAACGGTATGTTTTTAATTTTTCTTTTATATTACTTACTTCAAGATAAGTCCATCACTTGAGACCGGCTAATCAGATTTGACGATTATTCTTTAATATTCGTAAGTCTAAATGGATTTTTTTAAGACATTGCCCGAAATGTTTGAATTCTTTGAAGACCACAAGGGCGTTTTATCTACGACATTCTACGATTCGAACGAAGTGTTATCGTATTTCTCTTTTTGTTTTATTCGTTATGGCCTTAAAAAAGTTTTAAGGAGGGAAATGATTCGAGGGAGAAAAAGGGAGTCGGAAAATTGATATAAACTGCACAGACGCATAATAATTAATCGAACCACAATCTCGAACAAAAACAAATGACATACGGGAATTTACGCTGGTAATTTTTTTATCAGAATTTTTTACATGATCAATCAATCGAGCAACGCTGTAATGGAATCCTACGAAATGATCCGATATTTATTCGATTTCCATTTTAGCAAATACGGCGACGATATGTGTTCGTTCATTTTAATCGATGTTTATCGATTCTCGAGTGCGTCCGGCTGGAGCGTGCGTGAACATATTTTTTTTCATCAATTCATGATATTATTACCTGTATTATTTATTTGTATGTTTAACTTGAAAGATACTTTTGTAAATAATTGTGTAAAAGTGGAGGGTTGTGAAATAATGAAATCATCTTTTTTCGCCCTCCTTTACGCATGAGACTGTGGACGCTAGATATATGGAACTGATATCTAATATACAAACAAAAATAATGTGAACATCTTTTATGAAGTAGGTTAAGATTATATGATCAAATATTTCTATCGAAGACTAAAATTGAAATAATTATAAATCTCGGTTGACACGGTTGTTGTTCATAAAAAAGACAACTGACAACTTAATAAACCTATTTTCGGTATCCAGGTGTTCTGTCCTTTTCTATAAAGCTTAATTTCAACTTGACGGAAAGGAATAAAACTATTCATTAGTAATAATAGGTTCGATTCCCGGAAGGGGCAGATGTTTGTCTGATAAACACGAGTATTTGTACCTGAGTCATGCGTATTTATACATATATTTCTGTAATTATTACATATTTATGTATAATATATGTATGTCTATGTGTTACCCTAGTATCCCATTACACAAGTCTTACAATGCTTACTTTGGGCTAGGGTGATTGGTGTGAATGTAACAAATATTATTATTATTACTTGCGGCCCGTCCCGGCTTCGCACGGGTGGACAAAATTCTTTTATTTTTTTTTCTATTATTAAATATTTTTCCGTTAGCGCCATCTAGCGTCCGGTAGACGAACTACTTGCGGTTAACGCGTTGCTATGGTAACGCATATTGTGATTGTGATCTTAGATTATAGATAATTGTTTTCGGCACGGCTATAATAAACAAAATATTTCATGACTTAAGCCCTTTTTTCAGAAACTCAAAACTAATAAATCAAATCTTATTATACTGACAGATTGATATATGTTGTCGGTTACTATTGTTCTTAAGTTACAAAAGTTAATTTGTTTCTCTAATCTAATGCTATAGAAACTTACGGCTCGTCATTGAAGTGGTGATATGGCTAATTAGCAGTAACAAATCCCTGCTTAACTTTGATCGTTGCTTGAAGTTTGAGGATTATTATGTGCGGTCGGATACATTACGGTAACATATGAGGGTTTCATCTTAATCTTGTTGGCATAAACTTAAATAATTATTCCTAGTTATATGTATATCTAACACATTAGCGGATTACAACGTTGCATTATCAGTTTTAATGGAATCCTGTGATCACGGCTCTTGTAAACAGTAGCGGCGTTAGGGCAGGGCGCGGTGGAGCGACCGCCCAGGGCGCCGGACATAAAGGGGCGCTATAAAGTTGAAATCTCATAACTGTTTGGCTAGAGTAGTAGGCTCATGAGAAATTTGAACGTCAGTTTTCTGTGTATTTTATTAGCCAAAGCAATGAAAGCGTCATGGATGGCGCTAATTTGACAATTAACTGCTTTAACACTGCTCATTCTTGCTTCCCAACGTGTATTACTAAGCTTTTTTGAGTGAAGCTCTCTTTTAGGCAACTCACAAATTTCGCTTGTGTCCCTCCTGCTACTTAACTGTTCAACCGATTCGAACGAATTTTGGCATGAACATACATGATTATAACCTGACGGACATAGGCTATGTAAACAAAATATAGGCTTTACCATGGAGGATAAATCACCGAAAGAAAAATTCAAAAGCTGATCACAGCCAAACCGCTGAGACTACAATGATGAAATTTGGCGCCAAAACTGAAATCTTGGTCGTGACTAATGTGCAAAAAAAATTTTTTGAAATCGGACATACCATGGAGGAATAATCACCGAAAGAAAAATTCAAAAGCTGATCACAGCAAAACGGCTGAGACTACATTGATGAATTTTGGCGCCAAATTTCATCATTGTAGTCACAGCGGTTTGGCTGTGATCAGCTTTTGAATTTTTCTTTCGGTGATTAATCCTCCATGGTAAAGCCTATATTTTGTTTACATAGCCTATGTCCGTCAGGTTATAATCATGTATGTTCATGCCAAAATTCGTTCGAATCGGTTGAAGAGTTAAGTAGCAGGAGCGACACGAGCGAAGCACTACCTTACCTAAACTCACCCTAATCATAAACAATTGCCTCGAAAATATCGCTCACCAAACTGGTTGCTGATACTACATTGGTAAATTTGGCGCCAAAATTCATCAATGTAGTCTCAGCGGTTTGGCTGTGATCAGCTTTTGAATTTTTCTTTCGGTGATTATTCCTCCATGGTAAAGCCTATATTTTGTTTACATAGCCTATGTCCGTCAGGTTATAATCATGTATGTTCATGCCAAAATTCGTTCGAATCGGTTGAACAGTTAAGTAGCAGGAGGGACACAAGCGAAATTTGTGAGTTGCCTAAAAGAGAGCTTCACTCAAAAAAGCTTAGTAATACACGTTGGGAAGCAAGAATGAGCAGTGTTAAAGCAGTTAATTGTCAAATTAGCGCCATCCATGACGCTTTCATTGCTTTGGCTAATAAAATACACAGAAAACTGACGTTCAAATTTCTCATGAGCCTACTACTCTAGCCAAACAGTTATGAGATTTCAACTTTATAGCGCCCCTTTATGTCCGGCGCCCTGGGCGGTCGCTCCACCGCGCCCTGCCCTAACGCCGTTACTGTTTACAAGAGCCGTGATCGCAGGATTCCATTAAAACTGATAATGCAACGTTGTAATCCGCTAATGTGTTAGATATACATATAACTAGGAATAATTATTTAAGTTTATGCCAACAAGATTAAGATGAAACCCTCATATGTTACCGTAATGTATCCGACCGCACATAATAATCCTCAAACTTAAAGCAACGATCAAAGTTAAGCAGTGATTTGTTACTGCTAATTAGCCATATCACCACTTCAATGACGAGCCGTAAGTTTCTATAGCATTAGATTAGAGAAACAAATTAACTTTTGTAACTTAAGAACAATAGTAACCGACAACATATATCAATCTGTCAGTATAATAAGATTTGACGTATTAGTTTTGAGTTTCAGAAAAAAAGGTCATGAAATATTTTGTTTATTATAGCCGTGTCGAAAACATTAATCTATAATCTAAGATCACAAATTTGTTGTTTGTCTGTCCGCTCTTTTTCTATTGTATATGCGCTACCATAGCAAAGCGTTAACCGCAAGTAGTTCGCTACCGGATGCTAGATGGCGCTAACGGAAAAATATTTATTTAGGGTAATACATAGACATACATATATTATACATAAATATGTAATAATTACAGAAATATAATACCCAAGACTCAGGTACAAATACTCGTGTTTATCAGACAAACATCTGCCCCTTCCGGGAATCGAACCTATTGTAACGAGGCGCCATAGCTATATTGACGACTCGTTGCTTTCATTGCATAGGCTATGTAAACAAAATATAGGCTTTACCATGGAGGAATAATCACCGAAAGAAAAATTCAAAAGCTGATCACAGCCAAACCGCTGAGACAACATTGATGAATTTTGGCGCCAAATTTCACCAATGTAGTATCAGCAACCAGTTTGGTGAGCGATATTTTCGAGGCAATTGTTTAGGGTGAGTTTAGGTAAGGTAGTGCTTCGCTCAGTGTTTGCAATCAGCAGCATTGCATTGCAGACCTAGTATAGGTTAGAGTTGCAGTTAGGTGCAGTAGAAATCTCGCCCGGGGCGTTGGTAGCGCTAAAACCGGCACTGCTTGTAAAGGAGTCGAAACATGAGTTTTAAATTTTAAAAACAAAATTAAATGCGCAATTAATTCAATTAAAGTATGAATAGCTTTACACAATTAAAAATACTTCTTTTTGATTTATTAGAAATACTACGATCAAGACTGTGATAAAGAACAGAAAACGAATGAATTTAAAACTTAATATACTCACGATTATAGAAATTGTAGCATCCGTTTAAATGTGTAACATGTTTCTTTCTGCTTTTGAGGTCCTGACCCAGCCACGCGTCGATGTGACGCAGTTATTATAATTTGCATATTTTTTTGGTTATGAATGAAATGAAACCTATCCTATATCATAAGTTGGAACGAATCCAGCAAAATGAAACAAAACCATCAAAACCTGTTAAGTAGTTTTGGAGTTCATTGCGGTCAAATACCGTGACATGGATTTTTTATATACGTAGATAGATATTTTTTTTGCATGTCGTGGCGGCCTTTTATTTATTTATTACTAGCTGACCCAGCCACGCGTTGCTGTGGCACAGTAATTTTATTTTTCTAAAATAAGTTTTTTTTTTTAAATAAAAGTAACCTAAGTTACTTTTTATTACATCAGCTACGTGCCAATAAAAGTCCCGTCAAAATCGGTCTAGCCATTTCAGAGATTAGCCGGAACAAACAGACAGACAGATAAAAATTGTAAATAATGTTATTTTGGTGTACGTACCGCATATATATTCATATGCATGTTAGTAAAAAACGGTCATGTCAATATTATAAACAGACACTCCAATTTTATTTATATGTATAGATGAAATGTATTGTTATATTGTAAATATCAATCATTTATGATGTATGCGTTGTTGGCTGCCCTTTAATAAAAAATACAATATTACTTTATACCCTTCAGATTTGATACATAATATTACACATTCTGTGAGACATCATAACAGCCAGTACCTAGTAAGCATGTTTTTGAGTTCACCAAGCTTGAAATAGTCACTCGAGGACTGTTCATTGCGAAAGTTGCTTAAAATGCATTATCTCGCTAATTGCTATTCACCACATTGTGAAAATTCACGCATGATAAGACAAATTTGCATTCAAACAATCACGCTCACTCTCGATGTAATTTCTTAATTGTAAATTTTCCTTTTTTAACCGACGAATCACTGGATTTAATTATAGTTTTTAAAAGAGATTTTGTGAAATGTTAAGAGCGTTTGATACATACAGCCACATGACTGTTTTATTCCTCAAGCGTCATGACTCATGACATGACTTGAGGATTTAATGCCGTTTCCTTTTCTAATGCAGGGATTTCGTTAAACCAATTGTTTTTTATAAACTCGCGCTAAAACGTTACTATTACAATATATAGGCTATAATATATGTAATATCTAGTATATACATACACTAGCGGCCCGTCCCGGCTTCGCACGGGTGAACAAAATTCTTTAAAATTTTTCTAGCATTCAATATAGCCTATGACACTCAGCAAAAATGTGCCTTTCTATTGGTGAAAGAATTTTTAATATCGGTTCAGTAGATCCCGAGATTACCCTTTACAATTTAACAAATATACAAACATACAAACTTTACTTCTTTATAATATTAGTATAGATAAACATAAAAGACATTTTATTGTTACGTCATAATTATAAATGTCATTTACATATAAATAAAATCCAATTTATTACAAATGTAGAATTTGTAAATTTTAATTTAACTTATATAATTGTTATAAGGAGAACAAAAACCGCCGACATAGCTCAAAGAATTGCGAAGCTGAAGTGGCAATGGGCAGGACACATAGCAAGGAGAACTGATGGCCGTTGGGGCGGAAAGGTTCTCGAATGGCGACCGCGTGCCGGACGACGCTCAGTGGGTAGGCCCGCTACGAGGTAGACCGATGATCTGGTCAAGATCGCGGGGAAACGCTCGATGCGGGCAGCACAGGACCGATCGTTGTGGAGATCCTTGGGGGAGGCCTATGTCCAGCAGTGGGCGTCGTACGGCTGATATGATGATGATGATGATGAATTGTTATAAAATAATTAATTATTCGCGCCAATGTATAAATGTACGTTATAATCGTTATGACGATGGTATAGTTATATTTATCATTAAAATATTCCGTTGTACTTAAACTTTACTAATTAATAATCAGTAAAGTTTTGAGCTGCACTTCAAAAAGCTGAAGTTCGTTATAAATAGTTAAGATCATGACGTCATTCATGACATTCTCCTAAAATATAGTTGATAATCAATTTCAGACAATTCACGACAATTATTTAGTCCTAAACTAAGCAAAGATTATACATGGATACTTAATAATGTATAGAATACATATATACTATATAAACGACCATGACACGGAAACAAATGCTTGTGTTCATCATACAGACATATATCCCTATTAGGAAAACACGGGACCATTGCACGGAGGGACACGCTCCATACAAGGGCGGTCATAAATAGTTAAAGTCCTGTTACTATCAATACACTGTATTATTTTAGTGACTTATAGTTGTAAAAGTGTTTTAGGAACATTAAAATGAAAGAAGTACATGTATTTACGGAATAAAAAACGTTTACTTCAGTAAAAAACAAATATAAACAATAACATACTTTTACCTAAATTTATCATGAACAAACACTTAAAAATTGGAATGTAAAACATATATTTTAAATAAAATAAGAGTCAAAACATTGATAACATTATTTAATTATAATAAAATAATAGAAATAAATAAATTAAAATTAATTAAATACAAAAAAAAACAAAACAACTAACAAAATACAAATAAATTATTCTTATTCTAACAATATTAAACATGTAACAATTCTATTACACTTTGTGACAGAGTATTTTTCTTTTTAGGGGGAAGTTTCCGAAGACTTGTAATATAAGGATCTGAATGTAATAATAGTCGTTGTATTAAATCTTGATTGGTAACTTCACGTTATATTTTTCGAGTGTGACTTCGTCTATAAATTTTGATATACTTATTTGTCGCTTCAGCAGCTTCTTCGGAAAGTTCTTCTATAGATAACAATGCATAACTTATAATATCTGATCCATGTACGAGCACCTTGTGGACAGAAGCAGGAAGACTATACCACGGATATTCCTCGACCAGGCTGTATGCTGTTTGTAATGCATAGTCTTTAAACTTGCATTCATTAATTTTATGTCCAGAAGATAACGTTTGTAATATTACACAACAACGATCTATGAGATCCTTATTCAAACCTGTAATTTCAGCAGATACAGCTGATTCCAAAAAAAACTTCCTGACCGTGTTTCCGTCGTTAGACGTCCCGCTTCCACCACTACGCGGCTTGTCAACTATTAAACCTAATCGTTCCCTAAACTGGGACTGTACATATTCTTTTTTATTTGATAACAATTGTTTATCACTATCTAGCCTAACTTGCCATTTTTTTATGTCTAATCTATATGAAAGATGAATAAAATATTCGAAGAAACGTATCCAAGAATGTAGTGGTGATAATCCAAATTGGTATCTACTCTCTATTACAGGTTTTTGTAGACATTCGTCTATTTTATTCATCTCTTTATGGGTAGCATTACATATATAACATCTACTTGTAGATGTTTCACTTAAAGCACTACAAATTTTACCATCTACCATTGAAAGCTGCAACTTATGAGAAACGACCAATTCACGATTGTCGATCTGAATAAAAGTAGGTTGCAAACTTTCAATTTTATCCTTAAAATAAGCTTCCTCTTGCAAAGACACTGCTGTGCTTTCTTTCAAAAATTGAAATCGAATAGGACGGCAGTACCTAGTGGAAGAGGGTCGAGGATTTTTCCATAAAATTTTACAATTATCTTCAGCTAATTTTACAATATTTGAAGGGGTACATAAGATGTTACAAACAAACTACTATCTTCTAAAGTTGAATCTGAAAAAAATTATTTGTATTCACTATGTCCAGTGCTGCCATCGAATCCCCATTTCCCAAGTAAAGAGATATTAGACAAACAATCATCAGGAATCTGATCTAAGACCTCTTTTTGAGATTCAAGGATTCGAGAAGCTGTGTGATCAAAAAGACTTTGTAATTCAACTTCAGCTGAAGACTCGGAAACAGTTATATTAGAAGGGTAACATCTCTGTTTCGCTTTAGTAATTTGTTGGTAACATGGTAATACATTAGGAGAAATCTTACTATTAACAAAGTTTTTAATTAATAAATACTGATGTTTTGTCAACTGAGCATCAGTCACAAGTGACAAGACATCATCAGTGCTAACTCTAGATATACACGAATCGAATGAACAGTCTGAAACATCAAGCAATGCACTCACAGTAGAATCATCAGACTTTGACAAATCAGCTACTCTCCGACGTTTAGTCCTTTTACTACATTGCGTAAAAGGTTTTCGAGGACGACCACGTGAATGACACGGCGACGTTTCAGACGGAGTACATTGCTTATTGTTTTTCACAAGTTGAATTTTTTCAATAACATTAAACCAATCGGAATTCTTATATAAAAGCTTGGTTTTATCCCTATTACATTTTTTCCAGAATCGAGCAATAGCTTTACATAAATTATTAACAATTTTCTCTAAATAATGAATATCAATGTTCTCAGCATCGTTCAGAGTAGTCAACAAACTTTGTAGGACTTGACGACACTTTTCCGAGTCATTATCGGTATTGACAGTTAGCCATATTTCAAGAATATGCATTCTTGAAAACGAGCATATATATAAATTACCTAAAACAAAAAAAAACGGTTAAAATTCAGTCACAAAACCTACACAAAGCACTAAGACTAAATAAACTAATTTCGTAGCAAATGCTACGAGATAATCTGGCAACCGTAGCACCCTTGTCATCGCCAAAAGGGCAGATAAGGGCAGCCAAGTTTTAATTTTCCTAAGATAAGAAAGTCTAAAGATTATGGTGCAATATACCTCCATAGTCGGAGCGAGTGGGAACATATTTAAAAGTTTATTCAAACTTTGAATATTAAAATATAATACTCCAAGAAAAGTCGCCTCGTAGCAATGACATACTAAAGAAAATATATACTAAGATACAATTAAAATAAAAATATTAATTATTACATACCCTGTTCTTGGATATCCATTTCAGAAAAAACACACACAGCACTCACAGGTCCCGCAATGACAACAAATGACGTCACGCTTTTTAATGACTCACTGATAACAGTATTTACGATTGGCGATGTGCTCTCTTTGAATGCACAATAGATAATGAAGGCGCACTCTAATTACTGACCTATTTATAGTTTCAGAAGGTACCGCAACTATCCAATGTAACGACAAGGAATAAAATGTAAAACTAGAAAGCAGGTTTTTAAGATTTATGACCTATGGATGTCCCACAGTGTATTGGCGCGCAAGGTATTATCGCTACCATTGCACCTAGTGGAATTGCGCGGAAGTGTAAGAACTCAATATCAAAATAATATTAAATAAAATATTTTATTAGTGCGAGTGCTCTCAATTTATCTTTGATTATTTTAATAAATGTCTTGGGGCACTGATGGAATATTTCCAGTTCTTTGAAAATTACCAATATATTTCACAAGAGCGTATGATAGGGTTGTTATTTTATTTTTATTTTTTTGATTTTACAGGACGCTCAACAAACAAAGACTGTTTTATGATTTTTATATATTGTCTGCATTTTTCAATGCTATCTTTTATGATAAAGTATTTCACAAGTTGAGTGGTCACCCCTGAAAATGAAACTAAGATTGTTAATGATTCGATCTACTAGTGATTTTTAGTGAGACGTGGCTTAAAAACCAGCATCTATCTTCGAGTTAACGACTTTGTACAGTACTAGAAGATCGCTGATTTGACGTCTCGCGTAATGTGATTCTAAATGAAATCTATTAAATATCTCTGAATAAATAACTAAACTGTTCTTTAAACCCAACTTTAAAGAGATGCAACCAATAAATCGTTTTTGAACTGCCTCAATCCTATTAATGTAATTGTAATAGTACGATGGCCGTACAATACTGCAATATTCCAGCAAACTTCTACCAATGTTGTATAGTGCATTATCCTAGTACGCTTTTGTTTGAAAGGCTTTGAAATGACTGTGATAGCTGAAACCCATCGTGCGCTTTGCTTTTGAGATCATTCAATTGTAATGTACTCTGAAGGATAATTTCGAGTCAAACAAAACTGCATTCAGGCATTGTAATTTTTATATATTTTATGCATTTTTCAATGCTATCTTATAAAATAACTTATTATAATAGAAAAATACTAGAAAAAATCGACTCACCTCACAAGTGAATTCTCAGGCGGGAATCGAACCCGCAACCTTTGGAAGACCGGTCCATGCTCTCCCAATTGAGCTACCGAGCATTGTGAACACTCGTCGAAATTTTCTAGTACCTTTCTAATTTTACGCCAGCGTTGTCTCATCAATGAGAGGAACTTCCTCTCGTATTCGAAAGACACAGTTTTACAAATGTTTAGGCAATCGATAAGATGAAACAGCCATTTGAATGATTTTACAATTTGACTGAATATTTTAATAGTGAGCATAAGAAATGACACTTTTATTTAAGGTTAATATGACATTATAGTGATTTGACATTGCTTCATGTCATTGTTAGATTTTGATACCATCTGCAAAAGCTAAATACTCATGACTGAGCCGATTCAGAGGGTTGATTATGAATATTAGAAAAAGTAAAGGCCCTAGGTTGGATCCCTGTGAAACGCCAATAATACGACACGTGTAAATGGGCTAGCGATACGGCTTCGTGAGGCGATTTGTGAAGCGACCAGCCGCACGACGAAAATCGACCAGTGTAAATCCCGCATAATGCTCACAGACTGCAATTTAGCCTTTACATGTAAGACATCATTCTGTTTTGCGCTTTACTCTCTATTGATATATCCGACTTGCAAGTGGATTGCGCGATTGAATGCACTTGTCTTTGCTAAATGAAATGTTTCACCGATTCGCTTATTGGTTTGGAAAATCAGGTCGTAACAATACATCGACCATTGTAGTCGAAGTTCGGCTCGTGAAAGTGATGCATTAGTGTCGCTTGTTGTTCTGTTACTTAAATGTTCTAGTTTATACTCACCTATAAGTTACCTTTAAAAAACGACTTTGTGCAAAACAAAAATGTAAATACACGATATTACTTCTAAAAATATTTTCTCAAAATATACAAGGTTATTTTATAAACACCATCCAAATTTTTTCTAGGCATTAGATATCATTCAAACACTTCATTTATGAAAAAAAATTGGTAGGTAAAATTTCCGCAAAAAAAAATTTTGTCCGAGCGAATTATTACAACAGTTGGTTACTGGCAAAATAGGTACTTACAGTTGAACGACCGACCGCCCGAAGCGCCTCACCGAGCTGCGCGCGCAAGTTGTAACTACATCGGCGCAATGAAATCAGTCAGCCGCGGGCTTTCCGCGATGTACAATGTTGCGTTCACGCATTTACGTCGCATAATTATCTACCTAACGAAATGTGTTCACACTTGCAATTGAAATCGAGGGCGAAATTGAACGACGGGTTTATGTGAAGAAGGCCCAAAGCCTCGAGAACTTAATATAAATATAATCCGTGCATTTAACGAAGTGACAAAGTGAAAAAACAAGTAATACAATAAAAGACAATGTTCATAAACGTGCAAGACTGTTTAGAGAGAAATTACCTACACTTTAAGGTAAAGTGATTGTTTTCAAACTTCATGTAAGTGTATTTTTTTTGGATTTTTAATTAATTATTTTGTTGGAGTAAAGCAAAATGTGTGCAGGGCGGCTAAGACTTGTGAAATTTTTCACAAAAATATAGAACTATTAATTATACATTTCTTTATCCTATCGTGTAAAATAGACAAAAATAACTTAGGTAGGTAGGTACTAAGGTTTTGGCACTGCATTTGTTTTTGCGATTTTCGAATTGCCTTTGCGATCCCTGTGTTTTTTTAGATTCTGTGGTTAATAAACACCCTTTGCTTTACTCCAACCAATTATTCTACATAAGTTGATTAAATTTAAAAAAATGCGACGTAAGTGCCTAAGGTGTGGTTTACTTTTATGTTCATTTTTTATTTATTAAAAGTGTTATCGATTAATATTGTTATAAACAAAGAACAAATCAACTTATCTCTTCTTCAATTTGACGTTCCTATTTTTTTTCGTTTAAATTTGCAACTTATGAAAATCATTGTAATGTATCAATGAAATACGGGAGGGCGGGGCGGGGGTCGTGTAATCATCTGCTACAACACCGTGCGTAGCGTGACTGTGACAGCAATCGGTAGTTTTCCTCGGATAACTTTGTGTAGGCTTAACTTAATATTTTAGTACTGAGTGATATTAAAAGAAAAAAATCTTGTTTCGTTATTTTCTTCAAAGAATATAATATATAAATTTGGATGGTGTTTATAAAATGACCTTGTATATTTGTGAGAAAAGATTTTAACATAAGATTACGAAATAAATATTACATCAAAGATAAAAATGTGGTTTCCACATTATTTCTTTCCTCCGTATTATTAAAGAAATGCGTATATTTATAGTACTTTAACGTATAACACATAACTTCATTTCTACTTTTATTACGAACACGGTATGAATATGAAAAGCCATTCATTATCGCTCGCAGACAACTCATTTCAGAGTTGATGAACTCTATAACATCTCCATGTAAGGGGCACGTATCTTAAGATTATTTGTGTATTAACTTTTTGCTTGATTTCGTCTTTTTCCCGTTTCTTCCCCATTTTATTTTCGTTGGATCATATTTCGTGTAACATAATAATATAACAATAAACACGCGAAATTGACATTTTAATAGAAAATACGAAAGAAAATGTACACGATGAAAAATTATTGAGGAGGGTGATGTCAGGCATCCTGTCAAGACCGATTTCGCCGTTTGATATATTATTCTACAACTTTTATCAGCCATTTTGTGACCAACTCAACATACGAGTAAAAATCAAATTATCAACTTACACTATACTTAAAATAATGAAGTCCTTTAAAGAAAATTAGGTACTTTTACCGGATAAACGACGCGTTTTATCTTGTTTTTTACATATACACTAGCTGACCCGGCCACGCTTTACTGTGGCTCATTTTTTGAATTATTCTCTTATAAAAAAGTGGTTTTAGTCCGCTTATAAAAAAGTGGTTTTTCAAAAATCTTTTTTTAATTCTATTTATTTTATTCTTTTTAGTGTTAGTGTAAAATGATAAGAGCAAATTGATAAAATTTCATTCCTGTATTAAATTCAAAAATTTGAAACATTTTTTTTTATCTTTTTCTAATGTAAAAATTAACGGTCTTTTAAAATTCAAGATATCCGAGAGTATGTAATTTTTTTAACGTGAATCCCAGGCTTAATCAGTGGATTTATTGAATTTCTTCAAGGATTATATAGGTATTTTAATTAATTTATTGTGGCTTATCTAACTGTTAAGTTTATGTTGGTTATGACTGAATAATGAACTGTCATCCATGATCTACGTATGGTAAAAGGTGAAACAATTAAGAAACTCACACAAAAAGAAATTTACATTCAAATTCATAAACAAAGATTAATCCTCAGACCAGCAAAGTTCACAGATTGAGGTTTAATTAAGTCACTGTGAAATACGGCTCTGAATCTCTATTATAAAATACCCAAACCATGATTACATTTTCAGTCTTAATAGTGTTATGTTTTGTATTTTCAAATTAAAAACACGAATTTATATAGAAAAAAATCTCAAATGAGATTTGAACTTAAAGAAGACCTTTCAGTCGATTGGACCCGCTCTATATTGGACCCTTGTAATGATTTGGTTAATTATTTTTCTCCAGGAAATTGGACCCTCTTAAATTAAATGTAAAGAATTGATTGTTGTATTTTGTGACAAAGTACAAGTGTGTACAGAAAACATAAGATTAATGTTTGCATAGAACTTTTTTAAAGCAACAAAGTTATATTAAAAAATTTAAAATCCTTCTCTTATATCATCCTTATCATCCTAATACCTTTTTTGTTGATTGTGTGTTTTCCGCTGTTTCAGTATTTTGTTTTGTTGTTTTGTTCTATATCTTCTTCTATCATTATAGGTAACATTTTTGTTTGGTCTTTGGTGTTACTAAAAATGTCTTTCTATCTCTCAAAATCAACAAATTACACAAAAAAATGTAAATATCTCATTCGTGGTAATAATGTATAGTTTAAACTAATCAAATATAGTAAAACTAAAATTATTTTTAATTTATAGTTTTATTACATAATCCAGTAGCGGCTTTAGGGTACGGCGGTGGGGCGACCGCCCAGGGTGCCGAACACAAAGCTAAAATCTTTTAACTGTTCGGCTAGAGTAGTCGGACATGAGAAACCTGAACGTCAAGTTTCTGTGTTTCATTAGCCAAAGTAATTAAATCGTCATGGATGGCACTTATTTGACAACGTATATCACTGAGCTTTTTTATAATATAAAATCCCAAGTGTTTGGTTAAATAGTGTTTTAAATAGATGGTTATTTTGTCATAAATGGGTATTTCATTATATTTACTGGAGGGAGACTCTGTACCAGGGTCGTCTGCTTAGGTACCTCCGTCTTACCTATTTCTGCCGCAAAGCAGCAGTGCTTGCATTGCTGTGTTCCGGTTTGAAGGGTAAGATATGGCAGTGAAATTACTGGGTACAGTGACTTTACATCTTATGTCACAAATTGGCAACGTACACTGTGGTTCTTGTGGGGTTGCAGTTTTGCTGCGAATCTCACCACATGTATTATAGGTGACTGTTACCACTTACCATCAGGTGGGCAGTTTGCTTGATTGCCAACTTTCTGCAATAAAATAAAAAAAAAAAAATAAAAAAATCTTTGACTTTTTTCGTATAGTATAGGTTCGAATTGCAGTTAGGAGGTGCCGTAGAAATCTCGCCCGGGGCGTTAGTAGTGTTAAAACTGTCACTGACATAATCATTAAAATAAAACTAAAACATGAAGACGTAACGTTGACATTCGATCACTAAATTTTACTCTTCAAATTTTTATGCCGGGCGCCTTATATTAATGTTAATTCTTAAGCAGGAAACTCCAAAATTCACAGACGTTCGATTAATTTCTACGGCATAACTATTCGAAATCCAATTTTTTCCTAGGCAATGCCCAATAGTAGTATAACCCGTAATTAATTTACAATATAATTTATCTTTAATTTATTCTTCTCCACGGTTTCAGACAATCACTTCGAAATTTAGAGCCCCAAATATTTTTTTAAACCAGCAAAGAAGTACGCCACATTTTACTTGAAAATCCCTTCAAAATTGCTGGATATTTGACTTACTTTGTATATATTTTAGGAATGTCCGTTTTATTTTTGCCATGATTAACAAGATATTGTTAATTGTATGCAATTTCCCAAATGTGCAATGAGTATTTACAACTTTTGATAATCAACGTTTAACTTAAAATTCTTTAGCATAAAATATCTAGGTAGCTTACCTAAATTTAAATACACAATTAGCACGAGTTATTAATAGCTCATTTTGTAAAAGTTAAGGTCAATGTTAAAATACCGGCGAACCTAATATTAAAAACTCAAAATTCCTGCGTTACATTGTTTAACAAGCTTTGGTACAAAAATAGATAGCTCCCTTAATATGAAATAATTTTTAATAATGAATGGATAGTATAAAATATCAGTCAGGTTAAGTTAGGTAAGACAGTGGTAGGCGAAGTGTTGGCCGGGAATAATCAAATCAAATCATTTATTTGCATAGAATATAGAATAAATCTATACATATAAATAAAATTGGAGTGTCTGTTTGTAATATTGAAATAACCGTTTTTTACTACATGCATATGAATATATATACGGTACACACAGCAAAATATTTTTTTTACAATTTTTGTCTGTCTGTCTGTCTGTCTGTTCCAGCTAATCTCTGGAATGGCTGAACCGATTATGACGGACTTTTATTGGCAGGTACCTAATGTAATAAGGAGTAACTTAGGCTACTTTTATTTTAGATTTTTTTTAAATTACTGTGCCACAGCAACGCGTGGCTGGATCAGCTAGTTATAAAAAAAATTAACGCCATATTTAACCCTCACGAGTGTTTAAAAAAATATAAAAAGGATTATAACATTATTGGTATTAAAACATAAAAAAGCAAACTATTAATTCATATAAAAACTCATGTCAGTTCATAAAGAGATATGTACATGCCATAGATAATGAGGTGTCAAAAATATTTTATCGATTAATTACATGACAGTTTGTCATTGATATTCGACAATCGAGTAATATGCTTTGTCAACCAGAAATTTCAGTTCAAATTCAGTTGTATCTAAAAAAAGGGTATAAAAATATGTTTTAATTGATGAAAAATATAGAATTATATTAAAACCAACCAAATAGATCTATCTTTCTGGCGCTTTTACACTACCCCGACGCGTAACCAGTGTAAGATTATTGTTTTTTTTTCTTGTCTGTACAAAACAATAGTTTGTCTGTGGGGTCAAATCGACCGGTTCAAAATTAAATGAGATCAACTGGGGTCTCGATAGCGTAGGTCCAATCAATTGCTGAGTCGAAAGTTAAGGATTAAATCCCTTGGGATGCCCTTACTCCCGATGAGCATAATCATTCATATGTATATCATAAACTAGTACCTACATATCCGCCATTTTGTGAAGTCTTAAGTCCATCCAGTACAACCCATTTGATTCCCAAGCCACTAAATAATCGCTTTAACTAATATTAAAATAACTAGTTATAGTAAAGGTGTTTGGGAATACCTCTACTCTTCCAATTAAAAAGACTCTCACTTAGGTCATCAAAAATATTTAATAAATTTTACGTTTCACGATGACAATTCTCATGACAACCATTGACAGCACAGAACAAGGAATTAAGAAATAATATAAATACAAAAATAATAGACAAAGGAAGCCTTAGATCTCAACAAAATGGTTTTACCCTTTCTAACCTTTGAATTAATTATTTATTTTCTGTCTGTAAAAATAAGGGAACGCCAGACCGTGTCGTGAAAACTAACGAACTGGAGATCGAATTAGCATTTTCTATGATAATAATACCTATTTTACTTCTTTATTGCAGTCACTACCATACTTGAATCAAATAGTACATGTGACCTTTCGAGGGTGTTGGCAGAATGAGTGACTTTTTATATCCATAACATCCCTACTAATATTATAAATGTGAATGTAAGTCTTTTTGTTATGCTTTCACGCAAAAATTACTAAACCGATCATCATAAAACTTCGTACATATATTCTTGGAGGTATTAGAAGTAACATATGATACTTTTTATTGGAAAAAAAATTGCGGGCGAAGCCGCGGGTAAAAGCTAGTATTATTATTTTGACGACCGTTTGGTGCAACGGTAGCAATCCTGCCTTTCGCACCGATGGTCCTGGGTTCGAATCCCGGAAGGGGCAGATGTTTTTATGATGAATTCGAGCATTTGTACCTGAGTCATGGATGTATATATATATTTCTATGAGTATTACACATCTATGTATCATATATTATGTATGTCTATCCGTTACCCTAGCATCCAAAACACAAGCCTTACAGAGCTTACTTTGGGCTAGGCTAATTGGTGTGAATGTTAGAAATATTTATTATTATTATTTATTTATTATAAAACTATTTTTATAAATTGTATTAATTTGGAAGTACATTACTTGACTTAATTAAGTAAATATTGTTATAATTTTATTACATTTTTTATAATTTTTTGTTATGCTACGTTCAACATAAAAATAAATTACAACTCGTACTGGTTTGATGGGATATTCGTTTGTTTTTCTTAGCATATTTTTATTTGCTTCAGTCAACCTATGTATGACATTGTAATATTTATTAGAATGACAAACAATACAAAAATGCTTGCATCATTAATAGACTACGACGAAACACTGCAATGCCACTGAATTAACTATAATTCGATGATATCACAAATTTTCTATAGTATCTATTATATTTGTCAACTTCAAATTAAATAAAATCCTTAGAGCTGAGTGAAGGCGAATCACCATTTTAACGGTGCATGTATGTTTTTGTAATAAATAGCTACAATTAGCAGAAAAATAATGTAAACAACTAAATTCTGACCCAATTTCAACACTAAATATATTATAAACTAGCTGATCCAGCCACGCGTTGCTGTGGCAGTAATATTATTTTTCTAAAATAAAAGATTTTTTCTAAAATAAAAGAAGCCTAAGTTACTCCTTATTACGTCAGCTAGCTGCCAATAAAAGTCCCGTCAAAATCGCTCCAGCCATTTCAGAGATTAGCGGGAACAAAAAGACAGACAGACAGGCAAAAATTGTAAAAATTGTAAAGATTTCCAAAGGTTGCGGGTTCGATTCCCGCCTGAGAATTCACTTGTGACTCGAATCGATTTTTTCTAGTATTTTTCTATTATAATAATTTATCTTATAAGATCGCATTGAAATGCATAAAATATATATCACTACATAGTATAAAACAAAGTCGCTTTCTCTGTCCCTATATCCCTATGTATGCTTAAATCTTTAAAACTACGCAACGGATTTTGATGCGGCTTTTTTTAATAGATAGATTAATTCAAGAGAAAGGTTTATATGTATAATACATGCATAATAGCTTAGATATAAGGTCAAGAAATTTGATAAATTAATAATACCTCTTGAATCACGCAGAGAAATACGTGATCAAACTTTTTTGTACAAAATTTTGAATAACCAGATTGATTCTCCATATTTATTAAGTAAGATTTTGTTTAAATGTTCTGGAGCTAAACTGCGTTCGTGTGATACATTTTCGATATCTCATTGCAAAACCAATTACGGTAAAAATCGCTACATCCTAAGAGCTGCAAGAAATTATAATGTAAATTTCAATCATATAGATATGTTTAATACCAAACTTGCGACATTCAAAAATGAAATTCTCATAACTTGTTTAAGTAAGTTAAAACCTTAATTTGTTATTGTTTTTATCGTTCAGTTATTACTTTATATATTTTTATTATTAATTATCTCTAGTATAGTATTGGTAGGTTGAACCTTTTGTCTGTTCAATATGATGTATAAGTTAGTGGTGGAAACTCTTTTAGCTTTTGTACTAAAATTCTGTTTTATTAATCAATGTTCCATGTAATGCTGTATGTTTCCCTAATAAATAAATTAAATTTAAAAATTAAATTAAATACAGTAGAGCATTGCATCCGTGCGAAGCCGGGGCGGGTCGCTAGTTAAATTATAAAACTAAATATATTATTAGTTTTGTATTAAAGAAACTTATTTTTATTTGAAATTCATTTAACTAAAGTTTGAACCCATTAACCATTAACTGGATTACGGTAACTGTTCTTATTATGTTTTAATGCAAAATGCACCCTCCGGACTCGGGGGAGGGAGGTGGTGGAATCCTACATGGATACTGCGGCCCGGCTTCGAAGTTATATCAGACTCGTACTGACTAAACACCACCTGAGGTTGTACCCAGGAAAGGTCATAAGCCTTCGTCTGAGGCGACCGCCCCTCTAGAGAGGACCAGCGCAAGAGTTCTTCTTATTTATTTTTTTTTTTTTATGCAAAATGCACCCTCCGGACACGGGGGAGGGAGGTGGTGAATCCTCTATGGATACCTCGGGCCGGCCCGATCGTTATGTCAGACTCGTACTGACTAAACACCACCTGGGATTGGCTTGCACCCGGAGAAGGTCATAAGCCGTCATCTGAGGCGACCACCCCTCTAGAGAGGGGTGGCGCAAGCGCTACTCACCTAGGTGAGAGAGCGCATAGAAAAAACGATTGACTCCCAGAAGGGGGGTCAGTCGTGAATGAAGTTAAGTCGGCTGGCTCCCAGAAGGGGGGCCAGTCGGCATCTGAGAGGACTGGGGTAGACCTGATGGGTCTGTATTGGCTCTACGTTTGGCTGATTCCTGTGCCTCTAAGAGGAGGTTCAGTTACGCGGAGTTAAGAGAGTACCTTCGTATCTGAAACGGAAGGTACGATGCTGGAGAAATGATGCTACTAGCCGGACCAGTCTCACTGACAGATTAAGTCTGTACAGCTTGACAGTTAATCCAGCGTGCCAGACCTTATCGAAGGCCTTGGCTACATCAAAGAAAACCGCCACGGTCTTATATTTCCTAGGGAAAAAGCCGCTCGAGATGTACTCGACTATGCGGTGAACCTGTTGGGGGCATGAGTGTTTGGTTCGAAAGCCAAACTGATGGGGTATGATAAGGTCATTGGTAAAGAGATGGTCTTTTAGGCGGGCGAGGATACACCTTTCAAAGAGTTTCCCCATTGCCTTGAGGAGGCTGATGGGGCGGTGGCTCGCAGGGAGGTTTAAGGGTTTCCCCGGCTTGGGGATGCCTATTACGATTGCTTCCTTCCAGGCTGCTGGAAAGTAGCAGAGATCGAAGCAGGCGTTGAATAAAAGGGACAGTAAGACCAGCACTTGAGATGGTAGGTGCTTAAGGGCCATGTTGGAGACGCCGTCGGCGCCAGGGGCCTTTTTGGTCTTGAGGCCCTTGATGAAGGAATGGACTTCATCAGGGGACACTGTGATGGGATCAGAGTCTAGAGGTTTGGAGTTCAGCTCGCTGAGCTCCTTCTCAATCGACTGAAGGTGGGATGGGTCGCAAGTCTGAGTGCTGACTGAGCATTGTGAAGCAATGCTGTCAGCAAAACACTCCGCCTTCTCCTCGTCGTCGAAGGCTGTGGAGCCATCGGGACGGAGGAGAGGGGGTGTGAAGTTGGAGGTGTCACTACGGAGGGCTCTGGCCACTCAGTAACCCCCACCACGTTGGTCAAGTGCATTAGTGGGTGCTAATGACAGAAGATGCATCCGTTACAAATATCTTAGTGTCTTCCTATAGAGCTATTAAATAGCTGGAGATGAAACCAACGAAGACCGTTTGGTGCAAACGGTAGCGATCCTGCCTTTCGCAACTACGGTTCTGGGTTCGAGTCCCGGCAGGGGCAGATGTTTGTGTGATGAATACAAGCATTTGTACCTGAGTCTTGGGTGTATAATTTGTCTTTGAGTATGACATATCTGTGTCTCATATAAGTATGTCTATCTGTTACCCTAGTATCCATAACATAAGCCTTATAGTGCTTACTTTGAGTTAGGCCAATGGGTCCCCGTATCAAGTCGGAAAATGCATATATTATCTATATAATGCTGTTCCTTTAACTCGTTTAGGTACGATACTTTTTAAATCATTGAAATCGGTCCATTGGTTGCGAAGATATTACACATTTTGTACAAGCCAACCGTGGGGCGGCCGAATAGCTTATGTGACGTCACGATTACCTTTTCGCCCGCGAGCGCGCTCTCCGCCATTCATTTATTAAGATTCCCTCGATCTGCGTGGGTAGTGTTGTGGTTTTGCGATTTTTAAGTGAAAATATGCCGCATTATAAGTACTGTATAGTACCGAAATGTACTAATACTTCAATTAGTACACCTGAAAAACTGTTTTTCAATGTGCCAAATGACCTGAAAGTACGCAAAAAATGGTGTACTGTCATGAAGAGGGATGACAAAATTCCGCTTTCGTGCCAAGCTTCAAGATTTTGTTGCGAGGATCATTTTGATATAAGTATATATCATATACCAACTTTTATCATCATTACTCGTGTGGTAAACAGGTAGGTAGGTAACTTAGTAAAACTTGTCTACGAATGTTAAAAAAAATAAAGGGTCGTACTATGTATATTTCAATGAGTAAATAAATGATAAAAAGTGTAAGAAGTCAAGTTTCTAATAACCCTTCCTCTGTAGTCGGGTAAAAACCAGGGTGTACTCAGGTCTAACTACAATAAAATATGCCGTTCCCGGGAATAATCCCCGAAGTTCCTCGGAACATATGGGATAATTCCGGGAACATAGGGAAATATTCCCACCTTGGGGAATATATATCTATCTATACATGTAATGAAACTGTAGACAAAGTGAATTCTGTACATTGAATATTTTTTTGAATAATCGCTTTAGAAGGGCTCCATACACGCAATAGAAACCGAAAATATTGTTTTTGAATTTCTTGACTGTCTGTCTGTTGTACGCTTTCCATGCGAAAACAGACGTATTTAAATAAAACTTTTTTCATTCGAGTGTCCGTCTGCCTCTTCAACATAATTTTGTACAATAATCACGCCTCGACCCCAAGGAACTAGGAAGACCACAAGTATAAAAGTATAAAATCTTGTGGGAGGAATGCTTAGATTGAAGAAGGGTATTGCCTCATAAGTTTGATTGCCAAAAACCTCAAAAAACATAGCTGAGAGACCTGAGTTTAAGAAAAGGCAAGATATAGAATATTTTGAGATTGAAGATGATTCAAAGAATGATCCACTTTCTATACCAGAAAATGTAAATGAGTTGCCAGAATATCATCAAACTGGCCAGAAAACCAAAGGTGTACAGATTAATATCAAAGAAGCAGTGAAGGATAAATTCACTAAATACCCCATCTTAATGGAAACAACGATAAAATAAAAGAGATAAATTAATCGAAATGAAAAACGAATAAAGTATACCGATCACTTTGTTTCTTAAATTCATTTGCACTTACAAAACTAGACGACAACAATACGCAAGTCAATGAGATTGAAATGAAATTAATCATTAATCAATTCGTTACCTACTAACAATACTAGGACTTAACATAGCGATTTCGTTAAATCATAGCTCAAAATTACGTGTCCAAAGAACGTAGGTACATTCCTGTCAAATGAAGTATTTAAGTCTAATTTTATTTATTGTATACATAATATTTTTCTTTAAACAGTCAAGTTTCTACATACACATCTAAATAACAATGTTGAAAATAACGGCGTAGGTAGTTACAACAACAACAACTGCCCTGGCTGACTAACCTAAACCTTTTGGGTATTTTATAGGCTAGTCCAAGTACGTGTACCTACCGATTTATTATCCTTCTGTTCTGATTAGGTTGATAATGAGATTTGCTTACCTCTGAAGTTTCCAATCACGAATTTAAGCGCTTGCGTAGTTTAAATGATTATTAAGACAATCAAATACCATGAAGGTATCAATTTTAGGTAGATTATCGGTTTGCACTTGCTCAAAACCAATATCTACCTTATTTCGACCACTCATTTGTTATATTATAATAACAACCTTCTAATAATAAACAAATAAAATCACTTATTAATCGATTGGGTATAAACTGGTGACGTTAAGCTCCCTGTTGGACGAGTATCGCAAACAGAATAAAACCGCGCGGTCGGGGCGCGCAGTGGTTCGGCGGCAAGCGCTGGGTCATTGTGACGTCATCGCATGCGTTCGCGCGTTCTGTGAACCTCGTTCGGTATTTTGCTCATAACTTTGTGAGTTTTGGTCGTAGAACAAAAATTTTTGCACTTTATGTTTTAGTTTCTCAATGTCTATAAAACTGCATTCATAACATAAAACATGACTGGTCCCCATTGGTATTAAAAAATATTTTTTAATACCAATTGGCCTAACTTAAAATATAATATTACCAGAGTGCCATTAAGAATGAGGCCACACGATGTGTTAACAGTGCGGTGCGGCGCACCGCATCGTAATAAATTCGAGGTATAGGGTGGTGCCACACGGGTGACGCGGCACCGCAGCGCAAGACTGTTCATCGCGGTGCTGTGCGGCGCCGCAACGTCAATGACTCAGTGTGTAGGGCCACTTCAGTCTGTTAAGGACAATGTAGCGAATTTTCACATTCGAGACACAAGCAATACTGCGGTGGCGGCGCGTTTGTCACTCCGGCGCCGCAGCGCATTACCTCTCCCCGCTTCGTCTCTCAGTTCGCAAGTCCGGCGCGCTTGCGGTGCGACGCCGCACAGCGACCTAACACGTCGTTTGACATGGTATAGTGGTTTGTATGTAGGATGACGCAGCGGCACCGCTCAGGCACCGCACCGCACCGTTAACGTTAACGCATCATATGGCCTTGCTCTAAGGCAGTTGCTAACAATCGCATAAGTAACAATTGCATTGATTTCAAACTAGATTTGTTAGCAACAGAGTTACATAATTAGCCTGCTGAAATCGATTGTATTTCACACTTTAAACAAATGAAACGTAAAATTAACGCATTACCAACATCGGGTACAAAGTGCTTAATTTATTCATATCATATAAACATTGTTTATGAAAATCGTCAGCGGTTACGTCTGCAAATCTTAATTATAGCTTATTTTACATTTACAAATTAAGGCCAAGTAATTTGCTCGCAACTCACGTACAAACTACATCAGTAATGTCCGCATTTATGACAACACGATAATATGACATATATTTAATTCTGTTAACGCTACCAGAAAAAAAACAACTGTTGCGACACCCTCATAAAACGGAGCGATAATAAAACTCAATGTTTTCCAACAAAATTTATTAGAAATCTTTTTTGTTGCAGATTCAATATGGCGCGATTAAGTTGGATTGTGGTGATTTTATGTCAGATTACAACAATACCCATTTTGAGTACGAAAAGCGACGATGAAAACCCGTTCTTGGATTTGGCGTCTTCTTTCATACAAAATATGGGGGATGGTGGGAATAATAACGGTTTGGGAGCCTTGGGTAGTGTTCTAGGAAGTTTGATGCAAGGTGACAATGCTAAAAATTTGGGTGCTATGTTTGGACAAAACGGTAACGGTGGGAATAATGCTGGTGATGTGTTGTCAGGTAATTATTTTAAACTATTTTACTCACTTTTTTAGTTGGGGGAGTATCTTATTGTCACGTTTTTTGAGTTTGTAAAAAAGCTAATCCAATTAAAATACTCATTTTTACAACTAATAAAATTGTGTTTATTTTAATAATACTCGGCTCTTGGATAGAATAAGATGGCTGCGTGTATATTCCTAAATGTGCAAACATTACAATTGCATTAGAGTTATGGTTTAAATTCAGACCTTATTTCTTTAGTATTAAGCCCTACAAATATTTTACGTGCGCTTTTAGAATTCGTAGAAAATATTCAATAAGTGTATATAATTAAATAAAAACGTGATGAAATAATTCCCTCTTACTAAAGAACGTGAGGCACTTTCACATTCCTGTTTTCGATTGGATTCGATTTGTTTTTATATCTCACCCTTAGAATTGAAATGACCGATCTAAAATGTGGTTTAATAGAAATAAGTCGCAATAAATTAGAATTACGTTAATTGGAAACAAAAATAAATGATTTTTCTAGATTTTTAATATTTAAAAATTATTTCAGCTTGTGAATACACGTTTTATATAAACTCAGAATAAAAAAACCTAAATTAGTAAGGCATTCATTTTCAAAATTTGGTTTAATAGGATAGTTACATTATGAAGGAAAACCTTAAAACCCGTCTATTTACTAAATCCATAATATGAAAGTATATGTGGTAGGTGCTGTGGTGACCTCCTTGCATCTATGACACCGCATTCCACCTCTTTACGTATATTTGCTTTATGGCACGGAATGTCACCCTTTTAAATATAGAATATTCCAGAAGGCTAGACGAACATAAGAGTATCACCAGTAGTGTCTGAGAGTGTAATCCGAATCGCCAATATATAAGAGTTTATATATTGGCGATATTATACTTTTTTCGTCATAGTGATAGATATATACGAATTATAAATAAAAAGCTCACATTCCAAAATTTTAAAACGTAGTGAAGTAACTACAACTGGCATTAATTACTAGGTCTGCAATGCATGCTGCTGTTTGCAAATATTGAGCGAAGCACTACCTTACCTTACCTCACCACTAGATATGGGCGTTTTGGCTACTTTTTGAAAACCGTTACGTAAGGTTTTTAAAGTTTCCATAACGTTATTAAAAACCGTTTTCAGTTTTGGTTTTCACTACCGCGGTTGACGAGATGGTTTGGCTACTGCGAAACGAATGAAACGAAAACGATGTTAGCTAACGTAACGCAAGTTTTTGTTTTAGTTTTACGTTATTATGGTTATGACGATATCCCTTTGAGTTTTTACTAGACTTAGGACTAGTTTGTTAAAATTAAAATATATGAACTAGTAATCTTTAATGGGAGCTAATTTTTTGAGCTGTTGTTTAAATATTCGAGATGTTATTATGATCAGTTGGAAAACATATTGAGCAGTTATTTAATTTAATGGCGGTTGATTAATCATTGCGACAGTAAAACATGGACAGGAATAAAAAATCAATTAGTCGGTTAATTTGTCATACAATGTCAATTCTAAAAATAATTGAGCAGTCTTATAACTGAATCAGCGGGACAAATGAAGGAATGAGCGGTTCGATAAATAGTCGGCAGATCATAGCGAGCGGTGACACCCGAACTCAAATTCATTGAGATGAGAAGTGGCGAAAACGACCAATCACAGTTTTGGTTAGGTTAGGTTAGGTTATAATGAGAATTGCTCAGAATGAGATTTTTTACCGACAAATTCCGATTTATTACTAACCGCTCGTTCAATAATTTTTACCGTCCATTTAATTATTTTCCTGCTCAATTTTATATTCACTGATCCATTTCATTATTTTTTATTTCTCATTTTTGTTTACTTTACTGCTTAGTTTTTTACTGCTAAACTAGTTATTAAACGTGCCATTTATAATTTTTAACCTACCAAAACTGCTATTTACAACTGCCTCTTTAAATCAGTGCCATCTTTAACATAACGTAAATAAATGAGATATATGAATAAAAATCGTCTTATTTACAATAATTTGCATTTCGATTTTTTTGATAATATTTCTGATAAAATTACAAAATTATTTGTTTTATTATTGCATTTACCACTCTTATGGCTCATTTACGCGATCGTGGCGGCCGGCGCGGCGCGGTGCGCGGTTTTTAGTTTTGGTTGCATTGCGTTGGTTATGAGAAAAACGGTTTTACGTTTTGCGGTAACGTAATGTTTCGGTATGAAATTCAAAACGGTTTTTAGTTACTTTTTGGTATAACGTTCCCATGCCTACTCACCACCTGACCTTATCTAACCTAACCTCACCTTAATCATTAACAATTGCCTGGAAAATATCGCGCACCAAACTGGTTGCCTCTCGCGGCTACCGCCGCTCGAAGCTAGAAGTTCTGTGATGCAGAGCTAATACAAGATGATCCGAAAAGGGCTTCGCTGGACTTTGCACATATGAAATTGAAAATTTTTATTTTGCACGTGAACTTTTTACAATGATTTTGAATTAGATTATTGAAGGGTGATTATTCCTCGATGGTATGTCCGATTTCAAAACTTTTTTTGCACATTAGTCACGACAACGATGTGAGTTTTGTCTCCAAATTTCATCAATGTAGTCTCAGCGGTTTGGCTGTGATCAGCTTTTGAATTTTTCTTTCGGTGATTATTCCTCCATGGTATGTCCGATTTTAAAACCATTTTTTGCACATTAGTCACGACCACGATGTGAGTTTTGGCGCTAAATTTCATCAATATAGTATCAGCGGTTTGGCTGTGATCGGCTTTTGAATTTTTCTTTCGGTGATTATTCCTCCATGGTATGTCCGATTTCAAAATTTTTTTTGCACATTAGTCACGACCACAATTTGAGTTTTGGCGCCAAATTTCATCAATGTAGTATCAGCGGTTTGGCTGTGATAAGCTTTTGAATTTTTCTTTCGGTGATTATTCCTCCATGGTAAAGTATATATTTTTTTTACATAGCCTATGTCCGTCAGGTTATAATCATGTATGTTCATGCCAAAATTTGTTCGAAAAGGTTGAACCGTTAAGTAGCAGGAGGGAGACAAGCGAAATTTGTGAGTTGTCTAAAAGAGAGTTTCACTCTTTCAGAGCTTCACTCAATAAAAACGAAATAAAAGATGAGTCTTTGTATTAAGTATGGGCAGTTTGTTTACAAATATTCTTTTTGTAATTTGGCACAATTATAATGTGATGTTCAGCAATAACGAGGTTGTAAAGCATGCCGGGCGCAAACAATATCAAAAAACAAATAAATAAGGCTTAAATATTAAAACAAATATATAGCACCCTATATATTTTTTGAGTCCCTGAATCCCTGTAAAGATGTTTGAATTGGCTTACCTATGTTGTCAAGACAAAGATAATCAGTGTTAAATTTTAGTATTATGTTTTTCTTTATCTTCCATCATATTTCTAAAACATGTGGCGATACTAAGATATTTTACAGAAAATTCTTACGGTACCAAGGGATAAATATTTGTATTTTTAACAGACTTAGAAATACTGGATTGATTCCAAGCAGATATATTTATGCTAGATTCTAGATCCCAACAATTTAATGCACTAATTAAAATATCGGTAACTCGTTCTACGCACTTAAAAACAATAACCAGTGGTATCAAAGACGATCGTAGCCTGTTGGTTGAGCCCTTCACCCAAGCAAACAGAGTTTGGTGGGGTCAGCGTAACAAATTTTTTTAAATTATTTCACTCATTATTATAATGAACTTGGACACCCTTAAAGTGCAAAACAAAATTCTATTGTAATTGACAAAAGAGGTTATTACTATCTAAACCGTCCATTGTGATAATTAATGAAATAACCGAAGTACTTCGAAGTTGTTTTGAACGTCATTAATTACACGGCAATGCGATTGCATTAGAAATTGGATCCGCCCCATTACAGACATGATAAGTTGGCAGGAAAGGGAGATTAATGTTAAATCCAATTCTGTTTCCAGGTCTTGGCAGTTTATTGGGGGGACAAGATGGAAAAATTGATCCAGCCTTTGTTGGCTCCATGATATCAATGTTCGCCCAGCAAATGGGCAACAATGACCAACCGAAAAGACAAAAAAGGCAAAATCAAGAAGAGAATGAATTCAATTTAGAGAGTATTCTGAGCCTCGCTTCTGGATTGATGGGAAGTCAAAATGGCGCTGGCATATTACCAGTTATCATGAACACCTTGAACTCCTTCTCTGAATCAGAAACAAAGAAACGCGCTGAAGAACATAAAGACCATGCATCATTTCTACCGCCATATTTAGAAAAAGCTCATTTATACTGGGATCTATTTATCAACTCCGAACTCGGGAAGACCATTTGGGAGAAATCCGGGCTAAGGAGAGCTATGAAAGCATTCACCGGACCCGATGGGAAGGTGAGCTTCGAAATGATGTTCAAGAGCTTTGAAAACCACTCTTTTAGAAGACACTGGATCAAGGCCGCTGCAAAGTATCTGACAGATACAGTTATGCAGATGGCTAAACCTGAAGTATATCAAAGGTCAGTCAATTAGGGTTATAATAATAATGAAAAAATCATTTATTTCAGATCAAGTGTCCATATCTTGTTAGTTGTATTATTAGATTTATTAGCAATGTTTCACATACCTATATTAGTATTTTTAAATAATATGCTATCCACAATAACGCTACTTTTCCAGACCCGTCACTGTTCCTTTATATCCAGTGCTTTTAAATGGGGCAATCTTGTCTGCCTGCAGTCACCTTCAGGATGCTATTGCCTAACCACTATTACGTTGACGCTGTAGTAAGGAAGCATCTTTATGCGCATAATGACATGGAACCCATTTTTGCGTCTACTATTATAAAAATGCCAATAAATGGATAAATTATTACCACACAGACATGAGATTTGTTCAGGTAAAAAGAAGCAAGGAGGAGATCGAAATATAAATATTTTGGTTACCCATCCTATGACTGGCCTCTGCGAAGGTTGCTTAACATCAGTAACCATTGGTCTAACGCGCTAACCATTGCGTCAACGAGCTCCTCAACATAATAAAATGTAGTTTTACTATATAATAATACGTATGATATAATATACAATATAATCAGAAAAACAAAGTAATGATACAAAACGAAGTATCAAATCAATATAGGACCTATCTCAGCAATCGAAAAATATTACAAATTGCACTTAACAAGAAATTAAATTTTTAGGCAATTACCTAGCTCATCTATTATTGAGTCCTAAATAATATAATGGATAGATAGAACGGGGTATCACCTCAACACTTTCTTTTAATTTAGAAAGTCAGTGTTTAATATCACTAACACTATTATCTCAAAACTACGAAACTGAATGAAAATAATAAGTATTAAAAAAATACTAGGTGAAGTCATCCAATTAAAAATGGCGGTTTAAAAATTAAAAAACTTTAAATTATTTTCGAGGTATGTAACACCGTGAATATCACTTAAATATATGCCCCAAACAGAAAGCGAATCTAGGTACAAATGTAGAACCATAAAAAAATAATTGCACCGACTGTCTGACGGCATATATAATAATAATAATTTATTTATTTGTATGAATATGGTTACATTTGATCTTAACACGTTACGACGCGGTACTCCAGTCCACTATGACACTAACAATCTTCATACAAATGTTTCGTACACCTATACCCGTACTGTTTTTCACAGTATTTTAGTGTACACGTGTTTTTGACACTAGGAACACAAGCCTCCTTTACCGAATGACAGTAAGACTGCTCTCTATGACACTCTAATGTAAAATCGACGGTTGTTGCCGTAGTAATTTTTAGATTAATTTTCGTGAAAACGGCGATATCCGTACTGTCATAATATGAATTCCACCTTTACTTTATATGCCGTTACCGCGGCGTAACGTGTTAAAATAAATTGTCCAGCATATTCTATCGATAGGTCGATGTACAATCCTTCGATGTCGATGGTAATTGTATGTTGATGATGTCGAGGTCGATGTACATTCAGAGAATTCATTGATTATTAAATTGATTGTAGCTTAAATTATTATTTAATATCAATATGTACAATAAAATTAGTATTAAATGCATTAACTATCAACAAACAAATTCATAATTAATCATTCAAAAAATCTTCAATTTCATTATACATAATACCCATAATACCCATATATAATATATAATACCCACGGCTCTGTTAAAAATACTCGTTTTCATCATACAACATCTGACCCTCTTGGGACTCGAACTCAGGACACGATAGCGTATCGATTGTGAGTTACTTTAGAAAACTATCAAGTTTTACCTACTTTCAGCATAAAGCGATAGGTACTATTGATAGCGCTTCATAGTATTTTATACGAGTGGTGGTTTTGGTGGGTTTCAACTATCGATTTTTCGATAGTTGATTTTTCTACGATATATACTTACATCCGGATAAAAAAGGCATTTTAGGCAAAATTGTACTCAAATCACAAACTAATTTCCAGATACCTCGGTTCAGCGCAGTACATTCTGAACGGATTCCTGGATACTCAAGGGTTACCTAAGAACATCCACTTCGACATGAAGAAGCCGGAGAAATCCCTAACAAAACTCATCAACTACGTCCTGAAAAAATATCTGGATATCGACACTGATGTATCAAATTACGTTAAGCCTGGAGTTGATTATCTCAGAGTAAGTTTCTTCTTTTTCTCTTCTTGTCAACCGGCTGAGACTCATAAGACCGCCGGGGTTCTGTCTTTTTACCGAAAGTTTAGTCAAGGTTCAAAAGAACGACGGCTTTTACATTATATTTCCTCCTATTACATTATATTTTTCTATGAACAAATGAATATCACGTATTATTTTTTATTTTTGCATTCACCATGCGATATTTCTATGACATATAAAATACGCAATAATTATTTCAATTAAGAAATGATCATATTTCTTAACGACCTCCGTGCGGTTACGTGGCACGCATGCCGCTTTTCATAGTAAAGCCACTTCGAGGTTCCGCGTTCGATCCCTGGCCGAGTCAATGTAAAAAAAGAAGTTTTCTATATTGACTTGGATATGGGTGTTGTGGTACCATCGTTGTTTTAGAATTCCATGAGATAAGTGTTTTTGTTACATGGGTTCAGAATGTATGTAATCTATAATCTAAGATCACAGTGGTTTGTGTGTTTGACTTTCCGCTCTTTTTCCATTGTATCAATAACGTTACCATAGCAACGCGTTAACCGCAACTAGTTCGTCTACTGGACGCTAGATGGCGCTACCGGAAAAATATTTAATAATAGAAAAAATTTAAAGAATTTTGTCCACCCAAACGAAGCCGGGACGGTCCGCTAGTATATACTCTAAGAACACAAATTCGTTGTTTGTGTGTTTGTCTGTCCGCTCTTTTTCCATTGTATCAATTAACGCTACCATAGCAACGCGTTACCGGGTCAACTAGTCTATAATCTAAGAACACAATTTTTGTTGTTTGTGTGTTAGTCTGTCCGCTCTTTTTCCCGCTCTTTTTCCATTGTATCAATAACGTTACCATAGCAACGCGTTACCAGAGCAACGCGTTACCAGAGCAACGCGTTACCAGAGCAACGCGTTACCGGGTCAGGTAGTGTTATCTTATATTTATTAACAACAATAACAAAACACAAATTCGCTTACTTTCGTTTTCAATCACCTATACCTAAGGTTACAAACAAAACTATTTTTATTGCTTACATATTTTTCCTCACTGACGCTAAAATAACAAAGGTTGCCTACCCAAAAATTAAACCAAATTAAGCCTATCTCTTACTAAGGATATATCACTTGAAATATCCTTAAGTAATCACTTTAATTGAACAAAAACTTAAATAACTTTACTAGTTCAATAGCTTAATAAACTGTGAAACATCTTTAACGTTCAAAGTTTACTCCACAAACTAGAAACTGCAAGCTATAAAGATTGAATCTGTGCTGATACAGGAGACACTCAAAGGGTACTTATTTACAGCAAAAACTTGCAAATGAACCATTTCGTCTAGTTATATAAACTCGGCTATGGAATTTTGACAAAATATACATATATAAAAATCCATCGTATGGTTGCCTGAAACAATACATTGTACAATTTATATTACTAATTTATTATAATTCAGCTAGGAAGCATACAAATTAATGCCCAAATTCGTGTTTTCATGCCGCCATCTTGTTTACAGCAAACTCTCAAAATGGCGGAGTCCACGTCACAAAATATTGCTTCCCGCGGCGACTACAACGCAATCGCTGACCGTCTGACAGATACACTCAACTTGGAGGTCATTGAACCTGTGCTCAGAGTATATAGGGCATACAAACACTCCGTACAAGTTCCGCACTGCCAAGAACACCTCATGTGCTTAGTGAACCGGCATCATGATAAAGATAAGAAAGGTAATAATAAAATATTCGAATATAAAACAATAATCTAATAAACAAATATACAGGGTGGTCCTGGATAAAGTGCAATTATGAAAACCATGTATTCAGACCATCATCACCTGAACATTTTTTGTCAAACTTGACGTCAGAAATGAAAAAAAAATCGACTCTCCATACAAAATTTACGAGTCAGATGCCAACATTGTATGGAGAGACGAACATTTTTTTTTCATTGCCGACAAAAATTTGTTTGACAAGCAATGTTCAGGGTGATGGTCTGAATCCATGGTTTTCGTATTTGCACTTATCCAGGACCATCCTGTATAAGTAGATAATACTAACACAATAAGATTAATATAATTTAAATTACATACTAATAATTTAATTCGCTAATTAATTTTTATATGTCAAATATGTGTTTTGTGATTTTTAATGTCCTCCACTCTTTCAAACCCAAAATACTTAATGATCTTACTATATACCTACGGGCAACAAGTATAACTCTACCCCAAACTTTAAATTTTTCTAATTGATATTCAATTCTATATGGTGGGACTTTAAGCTGATAATCGAATAGAGGAATTTGACAGTTTTGTAAAGGACGATGTACTTTTGACTGTACCTATACCTACTAACACCAGAATGACATTTGCAACTCATATAAAAGCGCAAACCAAAAGATCCCATTCAAATAGTCGAAAGCGTAGGTTTGATATCCATCAGCGACTAATGGTTTATTTGCAGCGTTTCTTTCCACTTTCGAATAAGAATTCCATTACATCATGCATTGTCATCAGTTACATCAAAGTTATCGCCCAAAATATTAGATTAATTTGTTGTTAGTTAGTTTTCTAACCTATTTTACCAAGATATTTTTAGTCATTGTAATAATTAAATATTATAGAAATAAACTTAGTTGGTGATTAAGTAAAACAGTAATCAGCAAAAAATAATTAAAATTTTGCTCAATATTGCCCCATCACTCAATATTAACCCGTTCTTGACTAAATATTGACTTATTACTAATTAAATATTGACCCATTACTAATTAAATATTGACCCATTACCGACCACATATTGAGCCATTACTGATTAGATATTGACCCATTACTCACTAGATATTGACAATTACTGACTAGATATTGACCCATTACTGACTAGATATTGACAATTACTGACTAGATATTGACCCATTACTAACAAGATATTGACCCATTACAGACTAGATATTGACCCACTACTGAGTAGATGTTCTCCAAAAAATCGAATCTTTTATTTTTACAGATTACTGTTCTAACCTAAGCTCACCAATTACGTTTATTTCTTTAAAATTTATTACCATAATAACAAAAAAATACTCTGTAATAGTGCTAGCCACCAGATAAAGGATTTTGGGCGATATAGATTTGACCTATATTTACCCTATTTTTTTACATATTAATTATGACTTTTTTCAGACCTCCCTGGCTTCAAAGTAGGCTTGACTAAAATAAGCAGTCTAGTCGCATCGGCTGCACTGAGCTTCCAAAACGGGAAGGGATTCTGGGATCTCTACAACGCCATACAAAATGATGTCAACTGCGATGTAAGTATTATATCTACAAAACAGTAGCGATAGCAATCCAGCAATCCAATTCATCAACTCTTATCGTTTGTTAATTGTTTAATGTCCTCACACCTGGGACACCGGCTCTTATAATAATATAAATTTCGGGGAACTCACAACGAGAACCATGTCACTTTACATCAATTATTTATTTCTGTAATGTTGTCCCTTTGCTTTCGGCCGATTTAGTGTGAAATGAAGTCTACGGTGTATATGTCGCCGTCATCTGGTTGAATCTGCTATTTGATTGAATGACTAGCGCGTTCATTGAATGACGACATTTAATTGAATGACTAGGCCGAACGTTGATTGAACAAGCATCACTCAACGTCCAACTAGTTAGCGAATTGTAACATAGCCCTTTGAACAGAGCGGACGTAAAATCAGTCAGGTGATTGAAATTACTTAATAATAATTAATTAATAATTATTTTTTGATTTTATTTACTTTAAAGTGCGTTATTCGTAATTAAATAGTGTGACAGCATGGATTTAACCGAACCTAACCAAATTTTACAAAGTCGGCTATATCCCATTCAACGACTATACTGAATGACGTTCAGCCAAGATGTTGAACGTTACATTAAACAACTTGACGAGTTGTCCTTTAGTCATTCAATGAAATGTCGTCATTAAATTAACGCGCTAGTCATTCAATCAAATAGCATATTCAACCAAATGACTACTTAATAACGTATAGAATACATCAATAACACAACCATGAACAAGTGCTTATTCTCATCATACAAACACATGCCCCTACTGGGATTCGAAGTAGCAATGCGCAGAATGTGTCACTGAATTGAAAAGATATGAACATATCTTTTGACCGTAGTGAAGTATATCACTCTTTTAGTTCAGTAGTTCACTTAGTCCAATGGTTTAGTTTATATTTCATCGTTGGTTTTAGTTCGTTAGTTCATCGAACAGTACAGTGTTTTCGATTGCTGCGAACTGTGAACGAAATTTTGTCTTGGCTACAAAATATCTTTGTACATATTGTTATTATTACTAGCTTTTATTTAGTTTCACCTGTCCGATGTTTGTCATCAAATGTTGCAAATTAAATTTGTTCCACTTCCCGATTGAGCTGAAATTTTGCATACATGTGTAAATCGCGTGACAATGCAATATTATGAGGACATATTGCATTGAGTTGGTACAACACCAATGTTTATAAATACTATTTATATACAAAATTACTGTTTATATATATTTACATAAGTAATTATCTCAAAAAACTATTCTTAAAACAAAACAAAATCAAAATGCACAGCTAACAAATATTACAGTTTTGTCGCGAACCGTTTGTTTACGTTATTTATTTAGTAGGTACTTTTGCCAATGAAAGAAATCAGTGTCAAAATGGCGTTAACAAATATACCAAAATGTCTATTAATGCCTTGTCTTAAAGCTCAATTCCTTAATGCTTTCAATCTAATTACGAGAAAGTCCGAGTAAAATAGATATCTCTCTCTGTTGCTCATTTGTTTCGGCGGTGGCGTTCGGCAACCGTTCGGCAACGTTCGGTTCGACTCAGTTCGTTGTGTTTGCGGTGGACTAGATGAACTACAGATATGTTTGTATTGGGACTGGACTAGTGAAGAAGAACTAAACGCAACTGAAGTACTTCAATTGAAGCATTCATTCGCGAACGACACATGACTAATTCGAAGCCAAAACCGTTGGCGCGATGGGATCGCTACTATTCCACCAAAATATGTAAAAAAACAATCATTTATATATGAATCTTTTTCCAGACTGCTTATCCTGCAGATTGCTCAGCATTCCACGAACACGAAATGAAAGTCACCACAGAAGTTTATCACAGTGAATTATAAAATAATATTCCAGAATGTATTCCTAGAGCCTAATTTTATTTTAAAATAGTAAAGGGTTTAAATTATAACTTATTTTTCTAAAATATTATGTAAAAAAAGCGTTAATAAAGGTATTTTTAGAAGTAATCTTGTTTGATGACAAAAATATTAAAAAATTATTTCCTGTCTACAGGGTGATTGATTTAGAAAAAGCTTATTTTAAATATTATTATTTAATTATAATCGTACTTAATGTAAAAATGAAATATCTGATTGTACTTAATTTTTAATTTCGTGATACTTTAAATAGTACTAAGGCAATAAATGTTTTAATTCGATCGACAGAGAATTGTTTTTACAACACAAATGTATAAACAATAAATTTTGTAGTTTAATTTATTGCAATATTATTTTCGTTTAAGTATATAGTACTTGGTAGGCAAATATTGTGACTAGAAAATTAAGATAGAGAATTAAGTGATCAGATATGCTGGATATTGGTGCTAAACTATCATTTTTACAATAAATCTTTTAAAACTAACAAAACTATTTTAATAGATAAAAAAAATCTATCGAAATGTGATTTTACTAAACTTCGTCCCTGCTGTCTTAATTCTTTTTAATACTATTTCACTTCTAATACTTACAATTTCTTTATAGTATTACGTAGTATTTGGTTGTGACCCACTGTAAATATATATTAATACGCTCTAATATCTATTATATCATTTAGTATTGTAATAGGTATATGATTGCACCTAATTTATAGTATATTGAAATAAAAGACTTGAATTTCAAATTAATTTTATTTTTGACAATTCAATTGGAAGAAACAATTATATCTACTGAATTAATTCCTATTTAAAAAGCTGACTAGAACCTACATACGACAAATAATTAAATAAATATTAATTCTTGAGTAATGATGTCGTCTTAAGAAACAGAAAGGTCGAGTAATATACATTTAAGTTTTTGAACATAATTACTAAAATGTTGATAAAATTATCAAGATTTTCGGTTGGGGTTTTTTAAATAAAATTTAAAGCTATAAAAACTATAATTAAAGACATGATAATCGTTTACACGCGTATTATTAGAAGAGATCATAATGTATCATAATATATGACCAAAATTGGCTTTAAATTCCAAAACATTTTATCATGCTAACTAAAATCTGTCTTAAATTTAGGCCTATTATATCTTCCGATATTACAATATCATTTCAATTATATAAAATACTATCTAATAATAGTAAAACACAAACAATACAATAATATTTTAAATGTCTTAGATCAAATGGACGGATTATACTTTTCAAATAATAAGTACGAAACACGATAGATTGATAGAGGGAATTACTATTTAAAACAATTTAAGAATTTCGATCACATCACCGCACCCTGTACATTCAAAATCTGGAATGTGTCCGATTAGGCTACTAACCCACGGCAGTTTTTATAGGTCCGACTAGGTATAAACATTGACTTTAAATTTTATTAATTTGCATTTTTTTAATTTTGAAGACGTGTTATAAATATTAATAATCTCCACTTTATTTTTGGTCAAAACGATCCTTTAAAAACTTTCGTGAGCGGACAGGATACGATTATTATCTAAGAGATAGATATACCTGGAGTCTGAACTATAAATACATTGGCCTCCTATTTATCACGAATAGTACATTTCCATCTCGTGGGTAAAATAATTGGAGCGGAGCGTGCGAAGCAAGCGCAGCTCCCATGGATCAGCTTCAATGGCACAATGTCTGTTACTTCATAACTTCCCGAGTTCTTAACCGATTTTAATATTTTTTGTATGGAATCGAATCAATAGGTTTAGGACCAGATTGTGATGGAGTCCTAATTTTGAAATTCGCAAAAATTCCAATCGATTTTTTTTTTCTTTTTTTAGGTATTACGCTCCGCTCCAATATATGGTGCTAGCGTAGCTTTATGCTTAGCTACTGAATCGCCTAGTAATTAATATAATTAAGGTTATTGACTACAAATCTTAGCAGCAGTTATAAGGGTTGAGGTAACCGTTATTTCGTTTTCTCTACGTTATCGGTAAGAATTATGACTATAAAATATAAAATACGTAAAAAACAACTACGTCTCCGGGTAGTTAATGTAGACGTGAACTACATTGTTTTTTACACGCGTATTTTATAACTTATAGAAATATTGCATTGTGAATGCAAAAAAAAATAAAAAAAACAAAACAGAATTAAGACTATTATTATTACTATAAGTATTTTTTAACCCAGCTTTTAATGCTGGCATTGTCACTACGGGTTTAAATCAAGTAATAACTATTATTTGTTATTCCCGGTATTATTATTATATTATTATTATTTTTGGTTATATCCAGTGTGTTAACTTACGTTATTTCGATAAAAGTTCACTCGCAAACGATTAGAAAACGCAAGTAAAGCTTCAATCGAAAAGCGAAAGGCACTCAGCACGTGTCTAAAAAAACTGGTTAGTGTAATTCTTGTAAAGATAAGTTTTAAAATTTCGTTCTCTTATCGGTTCTCCTCGGACTTCTGGTTATCAAATGAATATGGTTTGCTTGAAATCAATTTCTTAGTTAACCCATTAAGCAATTAATGAAATTATTATTGTATCAAGTTGCATTCCGTTACTCACAATAATCAAAATTTTATAGGTATGCGCAGCCTTTTACTGTTTCTATTCTGCTCTCTGGTTAATTTTGTGAATGTTACATAGCATTAAGTCCGCCTTTTATACCATCTTTTATGCAATAAAGTATAAATAAAAAAACTGTTAATGAAATAAAGTAACTGCTATTTTAAAATAGCTCCGAGTTATGACAGCGCAGGAAATCTTGTGTGACGTCCAATAAACCACTCTATTTTGAACTTTATAACAGCCTTCAGAAAGTAGCAAATTAATAATTTAATGTTTATAGACAATCTTTAGTATTTGTTTGTCTCAATAATGGTATGCTAATTTTGACTCGCATTTCAACCTTTAAACTGTCATAAACTGCTAAATTTTCTCAATTAATAATGAAGCTTTTGTGTTGGACTTTAAACTGAAAATCAGTTGCAGAAATTTTTAATTTTTGTATTGGCTGATTTATGCATAGGTCGTGTGCGTATGTAAGATATAAACGCCATTTTTCGTCGGATATAAATAAAAAATACAGAAAATTACAGAAAAATACTGTACTTCATGTACCTCAGAGTCGCAACTTCCCACTAAGCTTATTCCAACTTGCCATAAAAATTGAAATTTTAAATAATTAATCCCTATTTTTTCTTAATTACTTTTTAACTGGAATATTCTTGCAAACCCACTCCATACCATCCTGGAAATAAAAAAAAGACATACTTCACAATTCGCTCATTTGGTGCAACAATGACGCAATTATACTTTTTGTCAAAATTACATTTCTGAAAAACATCGACAGAATTGTATTTTTCGCTGGAAGCTAAATTAACCTAAGAAAAGTATACGTTTGTAGGCGTATTTTAAAATAATGCTAATTTAAAAAAGAAAATATTTCCCTATTCTTCAAAAACACAAAACTTACAATTATGTAAATGTTGCACCAAATGAACGCCATACATGTCATGTAAAACCAAAATATAAATTAAATTGTGGAACAAAGTGTAAGCGACCCTTAACAAAAAATAAAGCCACATATTCATCCCATCATTACGATGTTTTTTTTATAAATGGATATAGCCGGAGATGGTTAGTTATGGAATTATAAACATCGAATATTTATAACTCGATATATCAATATTTTTTTGCCTATTAACGAAACGAGTTATTGCATTATTCTTATTAATAAACACACGTGGTTAGGAACTTTACGCCACACTCGCAGTTTTATGCTGTGCGCTCTATTACGTGTCAAACTTCGCGTTCGTTCTCAGTACTAACTTTCAAAAAAAGGGAGTCTTCCCATATTTTTTTGTAGTAATTATTACTGTCATGTAAACTATCCTTAAGTCGCAGCTTCGTTAAGAATTTTTTACATTTTTTTTACACTTTATATTGGATGTTATAGCTAATGTTATATATACCATAACATGTCACCGTCGTATTCATGTTATGAGGTTCCCTATTTAGTCTCATTATAGAATTAAATGCTATAATATATCATGATATGGGTACCTACTTTTAATTGTCATAATCATAATTATTATTATTCTTAATATTCATTCTACATAAATGTATTAACTCCTAATATTTTAAAATCCCTTTAGAATTGTACACCTATTTGTATATAAAAAAGCATGTTTGCAGCTTAAGTGCAGCCAGCCCTGCCGCACCTTAACCTTTTTTAACCTGTAGTATTCAATTATTATATTTACAGAAACAGTATGAAAAACAACAATTAAGACTATTATTAAAACAAAGTACATTATGAATAAAAACAAAATCACACAACACACCTCATTAAAACAATACTTTAATTAAACCGCCACATGCATGTATTTGCCAGGATTTTATATACTGTAAAATATATTAGTTGGAAACCGCTATAAAGGATGGCGAAAGAGCAGATGTAAATATGCTTTGAAAACTTTAAGTGTGCAATGTAGATTCTTGTACTAATGCACTTAGTTTGGAGCTAGCGCCATCTCTGATACAAAGTATACTTTTTTTATAAAATTTGATTTTATAAATAAAAGTTCAGAATTATTGTATGTATATGCTGTAAATAAAATATATATTACCTTAACTCCAGTCCCATCAGTAGCTACACATGATTGAATCTGCCAAGTCCGGTCACGGATAAGATGGAGGCCGAGGTGTTGTGCCACCTCACTTGCTGGTAATGCTGTGACAAATAACAATAAAGCATATATTTTCATATAACATAAATAAATCAAAAATAAAAATACACTTATTATCTTAGCTAGTGTTTGGTAAGAGAAATACTTGTACCGGGGACAACACGCTTCCTTAAAAGTACTCTCTAACTATAGAATACAATCCCAGGTTAGATAATAAAAAAAATTGTAGCATTCACTTATAAGACAACAATAAAATATCATTTTCTCTTATTTTAACTAATATAGTTATCTAAACTGTCCAGCAGACTTTGACCTTTTTAGTATGTCAATACTGAATATACTACTGGGTGACATAAAATAAGCAGGGTATTTTTAATGGGTGCAAAATAACAGATTATTCTTTCTATGATAAGCTATAACAACCATAACTTGGGAACAAATGCTTATAGTTATCATACAAACTTTTATCACTTTGAGGTTTCAAACAAAGGTTTGTTGATGCAGTAGGCAGGATAGCTACCATTGTACTTTCTGGTTGCCATATTACACAACATAAAGCTGCCGTTATTATACAGCAATGTTTTAAAAAAAAGTTTACCAGTCTCTAAATCTTGCTTATTAGCATATACTAAGAGTGGAACGCCTCGCAGTTTGTCATCCTGCAACAGTTCAGCTAATTCCTGACTTGTTTCTTCTAAACGTTGGTGGTCAGAACAATCTACCACATAGATCTGAAATTAATAACAGAACTAAATGTTTACTATTTTTATTTAATCAAATAGAAATAACATAGAAAGTAATTCTGCAATGCCTGCAGATTTTATAAGAAATAATTCTCATAACAAACTTTTTACCATTTTTATTCTTGCTTTCTTTAAAGTGTTTTAGACATTTAATTTGCCATGTGGAGGAAGAGTAAAATAGCTCCAACCCTTAACACTTAGAGGTTTTTTAAAAGGCGACTAATGATACACAAAATTGGGCAGTGCTTGAAAAGTCGAAATCATTATCTCAGTTGTAAGACGTACACAGCTTCTGGATGGAAGTCTTTACTATAATAGGGAGTTTGGCCATGATCTCCAGGCACCAAATTCTAACCCAGACATGTTGCTTTTCAGGCTCAGCTCTCTCTCTATTATAGGGAGGACTTCCATCCAGCAGCGTACTCCTTCAGCCAAGATAACAATCAATTAACTGGTTAAGGAACATGCAAGTGCTCTCAACATAAAACTGCATACAACTGCATCTTCAAGTCATTGCGTAAGCATCATGCAACATTTTAATTTCGTGTTTAAGGCTCGTATCTATAGCAACCTAGTCTTTTTCTATTATAAATCTGGATTTTGTTGCAAGTTTTCTCTTGGTTCTTTTCAAGTTACTTAATGCTTCTAATAATAATGCAAGAAAATAGTACTTACCAAAATATCTGTATTTTCGAAATAATTCCTCCAATAAGGCCTGATCTTCCGCTGACCGCCAATATCCCATACATTAAGTTTGAAGCCATTAGACAGCACAGATTTTATATTAAAACCTGCGGTGGGAGTCACATGATTCACATCTTCCGAAGCCAGTTGTTTGAGCAACGTCGTTTTACCAGCGTTATCAAGTCCAAGAAGAAGAAGACGAAGTTCCTTTTCAGGATTTGACCGTAGTTTTTTGAGAATACTTAGCAGACCCTAAAAATGATGTTTTTTTAAATAACGCCAAAAAAATAATTAAATTCCATGTTATATATAGGTGCTAATACCATTGTGAAGTACACTAATAGCTTTCAGTTACTTAGAAAGACTTTAGATATTGCTTCATCATAATTTAATTACTTGGAAAACGAGAAGACCAATTTGTTGACATACAGGTTTCCATGACAACGGAGTAACGTGATAGAGGTACATGATAAGTACTATTGTCAAAAATTGACTTATGTACTGTTAAATATTTCTAAATAACATCAATCTCAAAATCTTAGCATTAAAGTATAAAATCGACTGCAGAAGGTTGACATTTTGTGTAAGCTGATTTCTTAAGCAGCCTTTCCTTTAGGGGAAAACAAAGGATAGAAATGCCTTACAGCCTAGTCTACTAAAATTTATACTACCTGAAAGGGAATCTAAAATCTTAATTACATCGGTTAGGAAAATTTGTCATCTTCGAAAAATCAACTATTGATTTTTCGATAATCGATAACCAAACACAATTTTTTCCACTACAATCAATTTTTTTGGGTATAAAAACCACTCGTTATTGCACAATTATATTATTCGTTATTCGAGCATTTTCTTAATAATTCTTCTCAGTTACCTATGGGCTCCGTGAATAGCTGTGCGACATTCATCGTTAAAGTTATTGTGTGTTTGTTTATGTTAACTGTGGTCAATTTGTCCCCAGAAATATGTTAGTTTATTTTGGAGATAAGTTTTGTAAGGAAATCAATTTTTAGGCGTTCCGCATTCTTAACGGATTAATCAAATGGACAATATTCATAGTCACACGCCTAATGAATTATAAGGTTTATATATTTGGTGTATATAATTGTTTGGTTTTATTAATATGCTCTCTATAAGGACGCTCTCATAAAGCTCCGAAGCACATACTAGACTTTCTTTAGATTCTGAACTATGTACTTATACAATGAACCGCCTCTGATGTTGCTGGTAAAAATAACTTAAACTCGGTGAGGTACTCTCTATCTGTTCCGACCTCAGATTCCGACTGCCAGTCACCACGAAGAGTCCCGCCTGATTCCTGAGATCTGAGACAAGCTGTTTTTTATAATAAAATTTATTTAATTGAAAACGTTTTGTGATTGGATTTCAGATATTTGGTATGACCCGAAATCACCCATTTAGTAGTTTTGATTTTCTTGTGAAAAAATATATTGTGCTGAATATTATTATGTACTAATTATGGACTATTTATCAGTCAGTGCTCTTGAAGAAGCACGAGAGTCGGCAGGTGATATAAAGTACCTAGTGGAAGGTTTCTTTTTACACTAAATCAGGAAATCCACGGGTGTTTTAGTGAATCCCTACACTGTTGTTGAAATCATTATCATTCATCATCCAAATAAGAAAATTGTTGAAGTTATATTCTGTTCTCTCTCAATCTGATATTCTCACACACGTTTGTTGATCTGTCTTTGTACTTGTTGTTGCGCATATACCTAATACTCCCATATTCCTAATCCCTCTATGTGGCAGCATTGCCGAGCAAGAGAGACAGTCGTTTATACTTGACGAGTTATGCGCATGCGTTGCGACACTACTGGGGAAAGCCCTCATCTCACAAACATGAGTCGTGTTCTTTACATGACATCTCCCGGACATGCGCACAACGTTCTAAGTTTAAATGAGGGAGACAGACATATATTATATAGTATATATTTTTCTACACCCCTTCTAGCAATATAGGAGTGCTAAGTATATGTTGTTGCGTACGAATTACCGATCTCAGTTAAGATTCAATTCAAGTACAGATAGGAATCAGCCAGTCAGGCTGCGAGATAATTATAAATAGTTCCGGCGAGTCGGAATGATGGGACGGCGCTGGTGTCGCAGATTTAGTAACGTCAACTGTCGACAAAACTATATAGTTAAGAAGTATTCTAATACTTTTTGACACAATTTAATAAAAGAAGAAAGAAAACGATTTCATATTTTATTTTAATATAAAATAATAAACCCTTTGATAAAATTGAATATATGTTTTAGTGATAAAATAGTGTGACACATAACCTGACTTAACTTAAAAACCCCACTATTTCCAGCAAAAAGTATTCAATTTTCTTAATATGAAACGGTAACTCAGTTTTGAAGCCGACGCATAGACTTTTTTTGTGGGGCAAACAATGTTGTAGCGTGGGACATCTCCCTTGCTGTAGACCAGTGTTATTATTAACCACTAAGTGTTTGTGAACATACAAGAGTGTTGGCAAGTGTAACAAAGCAGCGGAAGTTGTCTTTTCCTGTTCTTTCAAGAAATCCACGGGAAGGTTTCAGTAAAATCCCACATATTTACTGAAACCTAGCATAAAATATATAAGTTTCAATTATACTTACTTGACACAGGCTAAATGCACAAATCGTGCAAGCCATAAATAAAGATAAAAAAAGTCATACTCTTTGTCGAGTCGAGCATTTTGATTGGTGATTTAGGGGTTGCATGCCGCTTGTTTTGGCACGTGTTTGGTAGTACATTATATCCCATTATCTATTAAATTCATCACAACATGGGTAAAACTAAGCAAGAGCCAGTTGATCAAGAAGACCAAGGAAACGTTACTGTTAAAACAGAACCCCAGACTTACGACGACAAAGTTGTGCACTGTAGTGTGATTGCAAAGCCGATGGCACCCAAAAAACTTAGCAAAAAGATATATAAACTCATAAAAAAATCAAGTAGTCATAAGAATTATATTAGAAATGGACTAAAAATTGTCCAAAAGCAACTGCGACTTGGTGAGAAGGGGTATGTAATATTAAAACTATTTTAGGTTATGTTACTATTTGTTATCACTTGTTTCGAATTTATATTTTCGGCCCATTCTTTGAAAAGCTCTTTTGTGAGTCGGTTAGGAAAGTGAAATAAGTCTAATGACGTTGTCTAAAGATGTACTTAATTAAATAAAAATCCCAGGTCATAAGCACCTTTAACCAACAAGCTCGTATGAAACATTTAATGAGAGTAGAAGCGAGAGATTTATGCCAGGATCATAGAAAGTTGAAAGCTGTGATCTGCCTACCTTTACAGGAAAAAATGAAAAAATGTTTTCACTATTTCAGGATGGTTTTCTTTGCTGGAGACATTTCACCCATAGAAATCATGTGCCACTTACCTGCAGTCTGTGAAGAGAAGGATGTCCCATATTGCTATACACCTAGCCGGAAAGACATTGGTGCTGCCATGGGGACCATGAGAGGTTGTATCATGGTTCTCATCAAGGAACATGAAGATTACAAAGACTTGTATGATGAAGTTAAAAGTGAAATAAAGTTATTGGGTCACCCACTTTAAAATAGTTTATAAATATTATTTTATTATGACAAGTTCTCCCAGTGTATGTACCTATACTCTGATTTTTAATTAGATGGACTAAAGTGACAGCCGCCGTGCCACTATATTTTTTTTAATGTTGCCAACTGAAGAGCATAGTATTGTGACGCGAGTAATTTTATCGATTGAATTGAATTATCGTGTAATCGACATGATTGTTTATAGGTATAATAAAATGTTTTTGTTGTATTTTTCCTTGTGCTCTTATTTTTAATACATATTTAGTAGGTTTTCGATGTATTGTTTCTATTTAAAAATGTCGTAAAGTAGTGATGAATTTACTAATTTTTATTTATTTTCTCGCAAATATGTTATAAAACGTCGTATTCCATAGAATAAAGAACAAAAAACAACAAATAGGAACAACAACACACAAAAACAACGTAACAAAGAAAAATATAACAAAATCTTATAGTCCGAAAATATTTTAAGTCACGTAATGGTTTTAGAATTTACAGGAAGACCACTTTATCATAAAAAAATATTTAAGCTGGGGTGGGGATCACTGCATCATTCGATTAATTTTCAATTACAAGTATTTTGGTACATACATATTTTAACAGACAAAACTGATAAAAACAATATTAAGTTTAGTTAAACCAATTCAGTTTCTGTAAATGTTTTTTCTAAAATGAATAGTCGAAAGAGAACTGGGTTTTATTTATGTGTTCTAATTAAGTAGTTTTTTATATAAATAACACAGTTCGAGTGTTTTGCATTTAACAATGTGCGAATTTGAACAAATTGAATTTCAATTGTATAAGGGGACAACACTATTTTTTATTTTCCATTATGTGGTATCATTACTAATGTCACTTTAGTCCATCTAATTAAAAATCAGAGTATAGTTATAAATGGTTAGATTGTGGTTGTTTAAAATAGTGCCACTTTTTTTTACTTCTACATTCATATTAGTGATAAATACTTCATATTAATTTTGTTCTGCTGGCTGAGTATAAAATGTTATTTGGTTAGTCTGTTTTGTCATCCATCAAGTCTCTTGTCTACTTAGAGGAAATTTAAAGATGGTGAAAAAAATCATTATCAAAAATAAATTACAATTCAATTTACCTTTTTTGTGTGATAAAAAAGGGAAGAAAGCAAGGAGTATTTTAACCGATTTGTTGCTACATACAATTAGAGAAACGAAGGCTACGAGCTTGATTTACGTGAAAAATGAAGATAGTTTTATTCTGGGTTGATTTCTCTAAAACTTGATTTGAAGGAGTTATCATCGGTTTAAAAATAACATGATTTCAGTGTCTAACGCTACATGCAAAAAAAGTGATGGCACGACAGGCGTGTCATCAGCAACGAATCGGTTAATTTGCTGCTAATGCATACATTCATTGTTCAAGGGTGTATGATATGTAATTTATTCTTGGTTTACCAATAGACAGAAAAAAATCATGAGAATTTATAATTTTCAAGACAAATATATAAATTTTATACCCATGGTTCTTGATGCAGTTGCCAGCAAGTGTCTAGGTCGTAAACTCACACCTTTTATATGTAACAAACTTAAGGCAGTGGAAAGGTGTTCTTTCCATGATTATTTTAGTTTTTGTTAGTCATCATTACACATGAATATCATTGCAGAGTGAAAATCATTGTTTATCATAATGTTGCTTCTGGACCTCTACCAGGAATTCCTGATAAACTGCTTACAGGAAGAGTTTGCTTTGTCTCAATGTGGTAGATGAGTCAGACTTACAGGTCTGGTTGTAATTTTAACACCTATGCATTAGTACAGCCAGATACAATACAATGAGTCTCATATAGATATGCACTTTATGTTTGTGTCTATCTTGATTGTATGTGTACGGCATAGACAGACTTATTACTTTATATCTCTATACACAAACCCAAGACCCATCTGCCTTTGTGTGCGATAAAATATATGTGAAAGAGAATTAACACATTCAATGCTACCAACTCGCAGGATCTATGTCAGTGAACTCGCCTAGCGAATCGGTGGCATTGAACGTAGATCATACCTGATATATTAATTAGTTGTAAGTTTAGGTGTAAGAAAACATTGAGACATTTTTTATTGTAACTGGGAAAATATATTAACTGAAAGTGATTAAGGTATTTATTTATATCTTCAAGGGCTAAATAAATTAAACAAAACCATAGTTACACATACATTTATTAAAATCTATGGGTACGTAAAAAATGGCAGATTGTCATTGACTGACAGTGAAGATTGGCAAATTACAATTACTTTATGCACTAGGATCACTATAATGCCCAAGCTAAAAGTCTAGACTTGCTTTACGGAACAGATTTCAGTATGTTTACTACTTTCAGACTACTATGATAGGTCAAATGACTAAACACTAAGTGCAAGAAAGGATATGTCAGATTTCTGAAAAATTGTGAAGTTACTAACGTAATAAATTAATATCGATTAATTGTAATTGAATATAGAAAAAATCTGGGATTGTATCTAGTCTCAGGCAGAATGACCTATTCCTGACCTGACTTATTCAGCCATAGACTAAAATAACTATTTTAGTCTATGGTTGAATAAGTCAGGTCAGTTTTAGACTAAAATAAATGGTTGAATAAGTCAGATCAGGAATAAGTCATTCTTAAAAAACAAGAAAGTTCATCCATCTGTAATTCGCTAGCAGCATAAAAATTCTGAGTTGAGTCACAGCTGCTATTGCTAGGTTATAGAAATGAAGAGGCGCGCTCCATATACGTAATAGGTCCCCATGTATTAACAGACAGAATTCTACCATCAATGGAAATTTAACCTTTAAATAGTAAATTAATTAGTTTGTGGAAACTGGCTCCTTGGTTAAATGCTACGATATTATTGAAGTGCATAAGCTGGTCACCAGTCATAAAAACAAATAGTTGTTAGTGACTAAATTGTGAAGTCTCAAATTCTTTAGAACTTATTTGCGAGTCAGTGGAGTATAAGAGGTAAAAACGGCTTTCTTTTAACAATTGTGTTAGGTATTTGCTATTAATTATCTGTCTCACAAAATATATAGAATATTATCCAAATAATCTGCTAATTAGTTACACGATAGGATGTACTTGTTCATTTAAAATCCCAAAAACAGGCTAAAGTAAAAAACTTAAATTACTCAGTAATAGAATAAGATATTCCTCCTTAAGTGCTGCCAAGAACATGCAAAATTTTGGTCTTTAAATTTAAGTCCTATAGTTTATTTTTATATTTATCCCAAAACTAAAACCCATACTTAAACATTGTTTACTTGTGCCCAATGAGCATATGAAAATAGAAATTAACAATCAATCACTATTTTCATAAGTTATGTATGTATCGGCTTAGGGTGTCCCTACAGTTACATGCGGCCTTGGACATGTTACTATATCTCCGCCTCTCTCTTACACGAAGCGTCGTAATTCAAAGCGAGTTGAGAGAGGATGCGATGGCCGTACGGTTCTTGCAGCCTTGCTTTGTGTTAGTACTTTGACAATCTTTCAGGAATAGACTGTCCCCAACATACCAAATAAGAGTGTACTAAGTAAAATATACTGAAATCTTATCCTACATAAGAACTAGTAATTGAAGCAATGTTATTTATTATTTTAGAGAGTAACCCTGCTTTTTAATGAGTGCTTAGATGAGATCATTATAGGTATTAAAATATTCAATTAAAAATATAATAAGAAAATACAGATTCTTTGATAAATGGCGCGAAGATTAGAGCAAGAATGATATTTGAATCGATTTGAACCATTGTTAATTTCGGTGAAGACATGATCATATTTGTACTCAAAGTTCTCGCAAGATCTTTTTATTAATTTCTTTGGCCATGATTCTGTGGGAAACCTTACTTCTGAAAGTTACAAAACGAATTAAAATAGGACTTTTATGGTTACTTTTCATCTCCTGTCAAAGTTTCTCGTACGTAGACACACTAAGATTTATCCATAAAAACCACATCCCCTTAGTTTTGGAACGCCATTTGAGATACATAACAGAAAATGTGCCAAAACGCATCTCATTTACACATATATTTCTTTGCAAGTTGTAATCAAGCTACATAAAGCTTGTTCGATACTTTGATACGAAAAGATTAACCGATTCGTGGCCAATGACGCACCTGTTGCGTCATGAATAAACCTTTAGGAAGACCAATGACGCACAGACGCGTCATTTGAAAAATTTTGTAAATACAAAATCACTTAGGGATTTCCTCGAATGGACACAGTTAACAAGAAAATGAACAAAACATTGTCAGGGGCCCTTGACGCGAAAGCGCGTCAACTTTCAGCTAGGCCAATAACGCGATAGCGCGTCATTCGATTAGTGTTAGGGCCTGCGTAAAAAAGTTATGAAAATGAGGGTGGCAATGAATCGGTTAATAAAAATATAACTTTCAAAGTATTTTCACAGAATCACGGCTTTTAATCATAAGATTTGGACTTACGTTTAAAGTGAAATGGTAAACTACTTCAGTAATAGCTTAATGGTGATGAGATTGATGCCTTGCTTTCGTAGTCATTTTACTTCACAACAACTAAATATTTAGCGTTATTCAATCATAATTTTCTGATGTTGTCAACAGCTGATCAATCGATTGAATGACAGAACAGGTAAGTAATTATTATAATAGAAAAATACTAGAAAAAATCGACTCGGGTCACAAGTGAATTCTAAGGCGGGAACCGAACCCGCAACCTTTGGAAATCCAATCCATTTGGTCCAATGCTCTCCCAATTGAGCTACCGAGCCTTGTGAACACTCGTCGAAATTTTCTAGTACCTTCCTGATTTTACGCTGTAGGCCAGCATTGTTTCATCAATGAGAGGAACATCCTCTCGTATTCGAAAGAAACATCTTTACAAATGTTTTGTCAATCGATTAAGATGAAACAGCCATTTTAGTTTTATAATTTTTATATATTTTCAATGCGATCTTATAAGATAAATTATTATAATAGAAAAATATTAGAAAAAAATCGACTCGGGTCACAAGTGAATTCTCAGGCGGGAAGGAGGTAGAGGAGAGGGGGAGGAGAAAAGGAGAATAATTTATCTTATAAGATCGCATTGAAAATGCATAAAATATAAAACTAGGTTAGTAATGTTTGATAATTTGAGTAAGCTATACTGTGTTTAACTGTACATTACAAATAGTAATAAAATTGTTTCCTTTCCTTGAATTGATTACAAATTTTGCAGTATTAAAGACCGTGCTGTTTAATGTCAATATTTTTTATGATTGAATAACGTTAAGCTTATGAAAATAAACAATAAAGAAAGTGGTAATCAAAACATTCCTTATGGCTGACAACAAGACCTTACGCAACAACAATTATGGCAAAAGTATCACTATTTCGACTGACAATATCGTGTTCAAGAGTGCATTTTTAGGAATTCCTTAAATATTTACATTATAAGTAAATATATTGCTTTTATACTCTTATAAGATTGCGAGAAGAAATTGGTTTGAAACATGAATTCTCAGTGAAACCATAATGTGATTACAGACAAACGCATAATAAAACAGATATAAGACAGGGTATCTGTTTTTACTTGCCTTACCTTTAATATTCTCAAAATATAAAACGTATCCGTGCCTACATTTTCAACAGTTAGTAAATTACATACAAATAACAATATAAGATTAGCAACGCAATTTTTACAATTCAATTCTTTTATGGTATATTTTATTTTTAATAATGGTCCTTCGAGCTGGACTTATCAGTTTTACATTTTCTGTCAACATTATCTCCCCTCCATTTAAGTATTAATTGACATTTAAATATGGAAATTTTGAGTTCTAATATTAATCTGATTCCCAATATTAATTGTAAAAGTTGTGTTGCTACCTAGGACTTAATAACAACTTTTAACGTGATACAAAAGCAACATGTTATTTAATAGTCTAATTTAGGTCGCTGTTTCCTGAATGGATTAACCCAGATGAACCAAACGTGTTTTCTGTTTATCCGTTTGTACATTGTTTTACACGAATATTATTTTGGTTATCTGTATTACAAAGCTGACTTACTTTTGCATCACAATAACAGTCGAGATTGAGGTCCGCATACACACGCCATAATCTTTGGTATCTTACTTGTGGTTTGACCTTAAGAATCACAGTTCCGATAATACATTTAAAACCTATCACAGACTTCGCGTCTTCAAAAAGCAATATACGAAAGAAAACGCACTTGATATCTTAAAACCATCTCATAATTTACATTTCCACAGACGAGAATTATCACAAAAACTTTTTTCAATTCCAAAATTTCAATTGTTTTATTTAAATTAATATTATAGTTAAATATAGTGGATATTATATGTTCCTAATTAAAATTACTAGGAATTACCTATTAATACTGCATTGCGTGAAGCCTGAAACAATATCATGGAAAGCCAATATTGCCATTGATATATTTAGGCATTAAATAATGAAAAAAATTAATATAGAAAAAAATGTGTTGATATAATTTACCTCAGGAAGGGCTCGAATCAATACGATATGATAAGCTTACTTTAAATTAAAAAGAGATTTTTACCAAGTTTTTTGTTATTGTTGACGCTCTAATATTTCGGCGCAGTTACACATCGGCACGAAAGAACTAAGCCTTTTTTACGGGTAGGTGTTATAAGCAGACGTATCGGTCTACCCTCCGTCGCAGTCTTCTACTACACCACCGGTTCCCCCGTCTATAAACTCGCTATTCACTCGGAAACTGTTCACGATACACACAGTATCAGATAACGAAACAGCACTTAAAAACATGGTTAAAATCAAGTTTTAATTAATACTAATATTTGTGACAAAACAATATTTTACTTTAATACAAATCGCATAAAATAAAAAATAGAAAACATCTTTTATATGTGATTCAAAACACCCGATTGTACCTCTTGAACTCGTTCTTGCACATGAAATAGCTTCAAAAATATCATTTAGTTGTAATATGTCGTACGCTTTGCATTTTTATTTCCAAGTACGACTTTTTTTCAACTTGTAGTATACTTCCGTTTTTCATAGTGCGTAACGAGTTCGATGGCGGAACGTGTTACAATGTCCATTTTAGAGAACATCTCTAGTCCGACAAGAAGTACCACAAGTAATAAAACCTTGAGTGTTGCCAGAATCACCACAAGTAATAAAACCTTGAGTGTTGCCAGAATCACATATTTTCTTTTAACCAATATAGATACTCTTGAACTGTAAAAATATTTCTTATCTGTGCTTGCCTTAAATTGAAGAGTATTTAACATCCCATTAATATATATCAACATAAAAAAACATGAAATTAACATTCGGGCCATTCCGCAATACGAGCTCCAACCATTTTTCTTTATCATAAATAGTGCGTATTTACCATTGAGCTCCAAGTGAGTTGTTGTATGGTCGGTATAGAGTAAAAACCGCATAAATCAAGTTTATTTTGTGATTGATTTTAAGCCTTCTTAACAAAAATATATAGTTAAAAACGTTTTGGACAGGATATTTGATTTAATAGGTTTTCACTATATACTGACTAAATAGGAGTTCGACTCGTGGATTGGAATATTATATTTACTGCCTTAAAGACTAATGAAGGATACATGTTTATCACTAAATTACTTATTTTTAAAAAGTCATAAAAGAAAGTTTATACTTCTCAAGTTTAAATATATATTTTTATATATATATATATATATATATATATATATTCTCTTGCTCTTCTTATCTAAATACACAATGCAAAATACGTTTATTTTTCCTGGTTACTGAAACAAAAAATATAATCTGTGGTATCCGCCACTTGAGGCGGAAACAAAAACGATTAAAAAATAAAACGTAGCTTTGTAATCTTTATAAATAGTTATATTCATTATACACGACCACACTTTTCCATGTTTGTCAACTACTAACCTCAGAAATTGATAGTCAGTGTGTTGTGGTATTGGTTTATGTTATCTTTTGTTATATTTGGCAACACAACAGAAGAACGAACTGAAAAGTCAATGAAGATACTATTAATTTTTTTTAAATAACGAAATCAGATTTTTGTATATGGCAAACGTTTTTCATTGAAGAATGGTGTTTTCTAATTAGTACTGTGTAAACACTGTTCACACTTTTAATTTGTCATTGCTTAATGCCACTGTACTTTCTAGGCTATATTGTGTATTTTTATGTGTTAACCACTGACATAGAAATTGGTGGGAATAGACAAAGAAATTTTCAAATATTTCTCGTTAAGGTTTCATTCTGAAAATAAGCCCTCAACCATATTTATAAAGCAACGTTAATAACATTTATGATTAAATGTAAATAATATTAATACATTTGATAGATTAATACATGCGCTCTCTAAATAACGTAATGAGCGTACTAAATACTAATTTCCTACACTACACGTAAAAAGGAACATAATGCGAGTTACATTTGTTAAAAAAAAGTTAAGGTGAAGACATCATTAATATTAAGCCTTACTTTTCATGCGATTAACGTCTCACGAGCATTTTGCTCCAATATTAAAATTTCTTGTAGAAATTAGTATCTTTCCACATACTAATTTCTACAAGAATTGAAGAGAAGAAAGAGTATGTTAAAATCAAACAGCCCTGAAGCTTACCTGTCTGTGTTTATTTTTAATATATTGAAATATTGAGTTTTTATTTCTTAAATTGTAAAATAATTTGCCATCTAAACAAAAACTTTTTCAAACTATGCGAATTAAAAATGGAACTGTTATTTTCACGGTGGGTTTTCATAGGCTGTTATTCCACTGATTTATATTACAGATTCGCTATCTGTTTCAGTTCAGTATGTTACAATATCCAGACAACTGCTATTGTGCTACCATCGTATTGAGTCCAATGTAAACACTTACACACACAAATAAACATATAATAGACCAAAACAAACTTAACCACAGAATAAAAATAAAACGAAAAACCACAGAGAATGAAGTTGGATAGAATTTTCCTACAATGATTCTACCACGACAAAGTTGGAAAATGCAAGCATTTGTAAAATAGTTTAGTTGCCAAAACAAACGACTTTACAATGCTTCTTTTGGCTTCTACAATAAAAACAAGGAAACAGTCTTTAAGACAGATAATCATACAAGGACAAGGAAAGAACTTAAAACATAACCTCTCCATATCATCAAAGCTTCTTATCTTTTATAGAATTTGACTTTCTCTTACACTAAACGAAGTCGCTTAATATTAAAACTAAACCGAATCATATTCCTACATCTTACAACACTAATGTCAAGCACCAAGCTAAATCCTACCTTCATAGCTTGCTTTAGAGCGCATATTATTCCGTCAACACTCAGTTAAACTATGCCGGACTCTTTCTATCTTTAAGAATAGAAAAAGGTTGTCGTAAAATAATAATTCAGTTTGATTTAAAACTGAAAGCACACGCAATAACTGTCAATAGTATGCTTAAAGTATTAAAGTTTTTTATCTACATTATTCTATCCTTGATGAAAGAAAGAGATGTACTATAATCAAGTGTTGCCAGAATTTAACGTTTCGTCATCGCTTTTTTCCACATTAGTTACAATAAAAATAGAGGCACATGTTGCAATCCAAACGATCCGAAATAAATCTTCACTCTATTGTATAAATTCCAATTTGTAGGTAATTTCTTGTAGATATTTGAGCGCGTTCAAAGCAAAGAAATTGCAACAGTAATCTTCATATATCTTATCTCAATCGATAGAAAAAATTAATTAAAAATAAGAATACATATTTTAGTAAAGTTGAATTATTAATTATGGTAACATTACAATGATATTGCATTGTATATTCTCTTAGAAAATACATTAATTAAAGACGACCGCTTTTCGAACAATGACAACGTCATAATCAGTGGTTGTAATTTTTTGACGTGAGTATTGGTACAAAAATAAAGTTCTACGTCTACTTCGGTTAAATTCCAATCTGTCAACTACTTAGGGCGCGCACACACTAACTTATATGTGGATGTGTGTCGTAATTTTTATTAAAAAATAAAACGTGCTGAAAATATTCACTCCTATCGTAATTTGTCTCATTCATGAATTTATTTCTTTTTCGTCATAATTATAAGACGGCAAAGAAAATAAATAAATTAATATAAGACAACATTTCATACATTGTTTTGAACTAAATTAAGTAGTTAAGCACTTGTGTTATGCAATTCAAAAACAACTGCTGTACAACGCCAAGACGCGAGCAAATATAGAAGAGTTCTTTTCTTACATTGACCCGGCCTGGCATCGATCCCGGGACCTCGGAGTGGCGCTACCATGGGAACCGGTATGGAAGCCACTCGCCACGAAAATCTGTGGCTTGTATACCATAGAATGAACCTAAGGAAATAATTCTGTGCGTCCCGTGAAAACTGATATATCTCAAAATTGTTAACTTTACAGTAGTCTATCATAAAATTTGTTAGCTTATTCATTATACAAAAATAGCAACACAGTTTGTATTACTTTTGTATTGTTTATAAACTATTAAGTTCCTACTTAAAATCGTTTTATAGAACAAAAGATATTTAAGAAAAAAACTATTTATTGTATCAAAACACACCAAATGAGTTATCGTATAATGATTCTTAATTAGTTGTATCATATTACACTTTATGTGAAGCAGTGGTGAAAAGTGATATTGTTTTGTTCTCAGGTAACTTAACCAAACATGTATCAGATGACACTTTATTAGAAGGTTACAAATATATGTGCATAATGAAATTACTTGAGATACATCTTTATACACAATTTTTTAATGTATGACTTGATTATTGTAGACGATACATGTCAACATGTATTTATATATACAAAACTATTTTCAAAACAGTTTAATCTGCCTTAGATGTACCATACGATCTCGGCAAATAAGAGATGTATCTAAATGTAAATTAGACATAAATAGAGGATATTGTAGTGATGAAGGTGCATGAATAATATCAAATTCGATATAAATCGACTTGTATCACTTTTCACAGGAGACACAGAATTAATTCTGTTCAAGTTAGTCGTGTGTTACCCACATAAAAAATTAAAACCATAGATATGATGCTATTCAATTGTTTTAAGATTGTCAGTCTGTTATAGTTTACTTTAAAAGAAATCATTGTGGACACGTTCATAAAATATTAAAAAACCGAATAAAGATTGTTAAAGAAAACGGACTTTTAGTACCCATCATTAATGGTTATATTTATGAAGTATTGTTAATGCAATATCGAGCTTAGACTAGTGTTCAGCAGTCAATAGAGACGATTCGTGCAATGATATATATTAGGTACCTATTGAATTAGATGTAGATGTGAAAAAGTACGATAATGGTCAGGATGGTGCTCATGAAAAACATTGTCACAGGGAGGAGCACCGCGAAACGGAGAGATCTGTGGACAATATTCAAACAAATCAAAAAACTAAGCTATATGTATTAATTAAAATGGGATAATTAACATGTGTTGTTATTTTTGAGACTCCGATGTTTCGGCGCAGTTGCATGCCCCAAGTCACGAGACTTTGCCTAGTGTTGCCATTCTATATTCTATCGATAGGCGGTAGATAGCAGGACTATCGATTGTAGTATCATTACTATCGATAATATCAATGCTACCGATACTACCTATAGCTTGGAACGTGTCAATATCATTGAAAAAGTGCAATACTATCGATACTATCCATAGTATTGTAGCTTGGAAATATTAAACAATCGATGGTACGGTATCGATAGCATCGGTATTATCTAAGTTCCTTATTACAATACTATGTATAGTACTGATAGTAACGAGATTACCCATTGTTTTAGTACAACAATTAATGAAACAAATAAATAATATTACATAACATCACATATACTATTCTGAACCTAAGTACCTAAAGTACTTGAGAGATCAGAAACAACACGAAAACCCGAGCGAATACAGAAAAAAATTCTCTAATAACTTTGCCGGGCATAGAATTCGGGATCTCGAAATGGCGTCACCAACTCGACCGTAATGCAAGCTACTCGACCGCTCATTACTCAATCTACTCAACTAGGCAGAATCATTTGTTTCCTTTGTCTTGATTAGAAAAACGCCACTTTGATATGACTATGATAATTTTGATTGATTCTAATAGACCTTTTTTACTTTTCTGACAGTGACAAAGGCAAAGAAATTATTCGGCCTCTCAATCTTCTTTATCTAATCTCCTCTCAATCTTTTTTAAACAAAAATAATATATAAATATTTTTTTCACTCACACTAATTAGCCTAGCCCAAAGTAAGCACTGTAAGGCTTGTGATATGGATACTAAGGTAATGGATAGACATACATATATGATATATATATATACAGGGTTATTATATAAACACCATCCAAATTTTTTCTAGGCATAAGATATCATTCAAACACTTCATTTATGAAAAAAAAATGGGAGGTAAAATTTCCGCAAAAAAAAATTTTGTCCGAGCGAATTATTACAACAGCTGGTTACTGGCAAAATAGGCACTTACAGTTGAACGACCGACCGCCCGAAGCGCCCCACCGAGCTGCGCGCGCAAGTTGTAACGACATCGGCGCAATGAAATCAGTCAGCCGCGGACTTTCCGCGATGTACAATGTTGCGTTCACGCATTTACGTCGCATAATTATCTACCTAACGAAATGTGTTCACACTTGCAATTGAAATCGAGGGCGAAATTGAACGACGGGTTTATGTGAAGAAGGCCCAAAGCCTCGAGAACTTAAATATGCATTTAACGAAGTGACAAAGTGAAAAAACAAGTACATAATACAATTAAAGACAATGTTCATAAACGTGCAATACTGTTTAGAGAGAAATTACCTACACTTTAAGGTAAAGTGATTGTTTTCAAACTTCATGTAAGTGTATTTTGTTTGGATTTTTAATTAATTATTTTGTTGGAGTAAAGCAAAATGTGTGCAGGGCGGCTAAGACTTGTGAAATTTTTCACAAAAATATTTTTAGAACTTTTAATTATACATTTCTTTATCCTATCGTGTAAAATAGACAAAAATAACTTAGGTAGGTAGGTACTAAGGTTTTGGCACAGCATTTTTTTTTGCGATTTTCGAATTGCCTTTGCGATCCCTGTGTTTTTTTAGATTCTGTGGTTAAGAAACACCCTTTGCTTTACTCCAACCAATTATTGTACATAAGTTGATTAAATTTTAAAAAATGCGACGTAAGTGCATAAGGTGTGGCTTACTTTTATGTTCATTTTTTATTTATTAAAAGTGTTATCGATTAATATTGTTATAATCAAAGAACAAATCAACTTATCTCTTCTTCAATTTGACGTTCCTATTTTTTTTCGCTTAAATTTGCAACTTATGAAAATCATTGTAATGTATCAATGAAATACGGGAGGGCGGGGCGGGGGTCGTGTAATCATCTGCTACAACACCGTGCGTAGCGTGACTGTGACAGCAATCGGTAGTTTTCCTCGGATAACTTTGTGTAGGCTTAACTTAATATTTTAGTACTGAGTGATATTAAAAGAAAAAAATCTTGTTTCGTTACTTTATTCAAAGAATATAATATATAAATTTGGATGGTGTTTATAAAATGGCCCTGTATATATATGTTATATTCGTAGAAATATATATAAACACCCATGACTCAGGTACAAATGCTTGTATTCATCATACAAACATCTGCCCTTCGAAAGAACTGCGATTCGAACCCAGGAACGTCGGTGCGAAAGGCAGGATCGCTACCGTTGCACCAAACGGTCGTCAATAATGTTGTCAATTCTGTATACTGCTACTTACTGAGGTAATGAACCATTTTGCGATAGACATAAGATATATTTTCCTTCAACATACCTCCAGTAAGGCAGATGTCAGAGGGGCGCGGTAGGGGGCGGGTGGGGTACTTCGCCGCGACATAACGCCGTCGTCACGTCTGGTCCCGGCTCGCTGGATCGACGGACCTTACCTATATAAACATAAGACCTATTTTAAATAAAACCTATATTTCACTTTTACGTAAAAAATGCACGTAATTCATTATTGATTTACTTAGTAACTAGCTGACCCAACCACGCGTTTCTCTGGCCTAATTATCATAATTGGCAAGATTTTATTTATTATAAATTAAAATTGAACCTATTCTATATCCTAAGTCGGAACGAATTCTGCAAATTTAAAAAAAAAATGGTTGAGTCTTTTTGGAGTTCATTGCGGTCAGACACCGAGACAAGGAATTTTATATATAAAGATAGTAGGTAGAAAGGTAAGTTATGATCAGTGTATAAACTCAATAAAAGCAAATAAAAGGCACGAACATGCAGTTTTATAATTATAATTAAAAGCTTTTACTACAAAAATGTGATTTTTGTGATACTTTTAAAATATGTTGTTTGTATTTCGAAGACCATTCATTTATTATATTTATTATTAATGTTACCATAGCAACGTGTTACCATAGCAACGCGTTACCGGGTCAGCTAGTTATATCTTAAGAACTTACATGAAAAAATTCAACTAATCTCTGGTGTTAGACGGGACTCGAACCCCTCTCTATTCGGGCGAGTGCCAATTTATACTAATGAGATCTTGATAGACTTTTGAAGTTTTAAAGTATTTTTTAAGCTGTCAGCGCAGTCTGTTTTACCTACAACATCGAGTATAATTTTACAAGTATCGAACAATTGAAGAAGAAGAAATAGCTACTTAAATATAATATTTTTTGTCATTTTAGCAATTTAATGCTAGATTTATATATCACTAGATAACCCGGCCACGCGTTGCTGGTATAACTCGGCCACGCGTTGCTGGTATGGTAATAAACACACACATACACAAGGTATTATCATAATATAATGTAGATAGATATCCATTATAATTCAAGAAACAAAAAGAGGTAGTTTCGCAAACCATCAAAGACAAATATTTTAAACGCAATTCGTCTGTATAAAAAAAATTTTCATGCTTACATATTAATTCTACAAAAGCATACAAATTTAACGTTTCTAAAACTTGAAATTACCAAAATTGTAAAGGGAATTCTAATTTTCTATTACGGTACAAATATAATAAAAAGCGTTTACTTACTGGAGAAGCAAAGACAGCCGGTTTGTTGAGTAGCTTGAACTGAAGTGGTGGGGCGAAGCTCCTTCTGTTCTTTACTCTGCTCATTCACACACTTTTGGTAGTAATCATATTCTTTCACATACCTGCGAGCGACCAAAATCAATATTAATAATAGCTAATGACAACACAAAGAAAATAGACTTTATTATAAAGACATTAGAACAGCAATTAAAAACACCCGTCGATTTTTCGGCGAGAAGTTGTATCGTTTCCGAGCTTTAATTGCTTAAATAATTTACACACGGTATAAAACTTTCCAATAGTCCAATAAATTAACTTTTAACTATCGTCGTCGAATATCCTAGTATAATTGGACCCATTTTTGCAAACAAGAACCAACCCACAGCAGGTTGGTTTCAAGAAAACGAGACTTTTGTAAACAGAATGTGCAAAATGCATCCGTAGTATATGTATTAATGAATGAATACTTGTTAACCTCATGTGGATTACTGTAGCCTATCTAGGAATATCAGATTTATAAATGTTATAAATAACAAGTGTTTAGGTACCATGTTGTATAGTTCTCAAACTGTGGGTTGGTTCTTGTTTGCAAAAATGGGTCCAATTAGCGAATGAAGAAACAAATTGTGTTTACTGCGAAAAGAGCTAGAGAGTAATAGAAGTACTATTTCTTAAAATGTGTCACAATATTTCGAAACTCTTGTCTTCTTTCCCGTGGTCCTACTTACCATACTGGAGGCCATCGGTTGTCAGCTAGGTAGTCCCTAGAGGCCATACTGAGATGCTTAGCACGGCAAACACGGTCGTATGCACTACACAGCCTCCAGGTGCACCAAGCTGCCAGGTTGTGGGCGTTGTGCAACTAGAAAGGGACAGCGAATCACTTTACAAAGATAAGGACCACAAAACAAAAGGAAAAATAGAAAAATATCTTTTGTGTATTACACAGACTATTCACACCCTTCTTCGTTGGACTAATTGAAAGTGTGGTCTGAAAAATACACTGGAAAAAATCTGGTACATTTAAATACACACAGTACATTTAAATTTTTACCATATTTGGACACGTTTATTTTTGTATTTAAGACTTAATCCTGACGGTTCGACTCTTTTATACAAGGATTAGGTTATCCAGCTACTTTAGGCATAGAAGTATTAGAATTAAATATCTTAAGTAAATAGTAAACTATCTGATGGCTTAGTTAAGATTTTGTATCACGACCTTGTTTTCATAGTGTTAAGATCTATCGTACATTTATTAACTCAAACGTCATACGGCCCACAGCTTTCTTTGTTTTGTCCAATTTATTAATTATAATAGTATTTCTTACATTTATATCAAGGAACTTAGCCAAATTTAAGCACTGTATAGCTTGTATTATGGATACTAATGTAACGGATAGGCATACTGATATGTTTCCTTAACCTGTGGTACGAGCCGTATATATAATACATATACGGCTCATACATGTATTGTATATCTATACGTATACATCTGTAACATAAGTATACCAATATAACTCAAAACAGGTTGAGAAAAAATATATTAATGATAGTGTAGACATCAATCAACGACTAAATTAATTATAACTACTTTGATATCTTAATATTTAAAAAAAAAGTCATAAATATTTATTTGGGACTTGTTATTAATTTGTTTATATTCAAACGACGATATGACGTTGCTGTCAAAACCAATATCTACTGTGTATAAAAAGTAACTATGCTTTTTGAGAATTTTTTTAGAAAGTATGGTAAGTGTTATTCGCACTTTCAATATTAAGAAACAAATATTCTAAGCAGCCAGTCAGTAATTCCAGATGGTCAGATTCTACAGAGGCTGGACACAACAGCAATATTTTTAATATTTTTTGTTTTTCTTCTTGTTAAAATACAATTACCTTTACAGGCTCCAACAAGGAGAGGGCTATTTCAACCACTTGATCATCGTCTCCGCACACTCTGAAAAATAAAAATCAAATAAATGAAGATTTTGTCAAGTACCACAAACATGGAAACTAATTTAACTAATATACTGATGATAATTACTTTGCTTTCCTTAAATTTGGTTACATTTTGATCTAAAAAATACCTAGATTTTAACATATTCTATCGGAAAATCTTTTAGCAAAATTCAATAGTAGCGGCCTTCCCGGCTTTGCACGGGTGGACAAAATTCTTTAAATTTTTTCTAGCATTAAATATAGCCTATGTTACTCAGCGTGAATGTAGCTTTCCAATGGTGAAAGAATTTTTGGAATCAGCTTAGTAGTTTTTGAGTTTATTCATTGCAAACATACAAAAATATAAATCTTTCCCCTTAATTATAATAGTGTAGGATACGAATCTAAACTTAATTATCAATACATTTAGTCATACAAAAAAATAATCATTAATAAATTAATCAATTTTAATAATTCAGTCGGTGTGAAAGGCAGAACAGCTACCATTGCACCAAATGCTGGTAACATTTAAATAAAATTACATTAATTTACACATTTAATTTTTTTTAAAAGCCACATTTAATATTTAATCCTGACGTTTCGACTCCTTTACAGGAGCCGTGATCACAAGATGACTCAGGTAATGGACGTCATACATGTGCTACCTTCCAATATGGTATACTAGCTTTAGCTTAGGTATAATTTTTTTTTTCAATAAGAAGTATCCTATGTTACATCTAATACCTCCAAGAATATATGTAGAAAGTGTCATGATGATTGGTTTAGTAGTTTTTGCGTGAAAGTACGAGTATAACAAACAAACTTACATTCACATTTATAATATTAGTAGGGATTATATATTCCAAGGAACAGGCCCAATTAAAATATGCAGAAAAACTGGTTTTATTAAATTACGTGATAGGCGAGAAGTGTAAGAAATAAATATGTTAGTGATATAAAACTCACCTGTCTTGCAACTGCAATTGGTCTATAACCCTAGCTTCCACGAGGTTCACGAGTCGTGTCATGCACAACCTATTCGCCAATTCGAGTAGTTCCAGACACCTGATCGGTTCCACTTTAGGGATCTTGTCCGAATAAATGTAACAAAGAAGTATATGGAATGCGTACATTTTTACACCAGGAAATGATATCTGAAAAGAAAAATAGGGATATAATAATAATATTTATCTACTCTGATACTATAATACAAAGATTCTAAAACTGAAAACAAAATGCTTATGAAAAACATTACGTACAGGCCAAAAATAATAAAAAAAAAAGTTTAATTACGATACAGGTCTTGTATGGACACCTGTAACATAATATAACTTTTTAATCATAACGATACACCTATACAACCTCCAGCTGGACCAAGGAGGTTGAACCTCTACTTTAAAAAGGTTTCTATGAACGAGTCCGCGACGACGCAACACGCAGGCGCAATCGATGTTTGCACCTTGGCGCCAACATTTGACATTAAAAAAACTTTTCAATATTCAGCGTTTTATTTGCAATATTGTTTTACGTATAATAGTATGAGAGTAGATAAAGTAGTGTATGACTCTGTACATAATTTGGTCTTATAACACTCGTGTGATGCTATAAAAAAACTCACCCACGGCTCGTTTTTTTAAAACACACTCGTGTTATAAGAACCCTTATTATACAACAATATCATAAACTACTATTCTTACACTTACAATAAGCCTGGCCCAAAGTAAGCACTGTAAGGCTTGGTTATGGATACTAGGGTAACGGATGGACATACAGATATCATACATAAATAGAGTAATATAATTAGACAAATATACAAATACCCATGACTCAGGTACAAATGCTCGTATTCATCACATGAACATCTATCCCTATTGGGACACGAACCCAGGACCGTCGGTGCGAAAGGCAGGATCGCTGCACCAATGCGTTAATTTGGAAATATACAGATAAGTCCTGAGTTGGAGTCCTGAGACAGAAAAAGGGTGCAAGAAACTTGGCAAGGCCTGGTTGATCACCTTTTAACACGCTCAGCGTCATGTGTATCGATTTCGATACACACTGTACTAACACTTGTGTATCATTTTTGATAAACATGACCCACGAAAAAGATTTGGGTGTGAACTATATTCACAGGTCTGTGTATCAAAAAAGATACACATTAGAAGATCATCTAGAAATGATCATCTATAACATTTATTATACATTTTTTTTTTCAAAATAGTCAATATTTGTTAGTATTGGCAGATAGGGCTTGGCACTGAGCGTGTTAATTATAATTTAATGTATGAAAAATGTTTTTGTGCTGTTATTAATATACTTGAGCTGTATTAATATTAAATAAAAGACTATAAAAAGACCATAAACTCCACTCCAATATTGCACTTGGTGTCTGGTGGAACTTTTGTAGAAACATGTGTAACTCTCGAAAGATTGAATGCGAAGATACCCTTCAGCCTGGAGAGTGATACTGTCACTTTTATTTCCAAAAAGGAAGACAGAGACAGCATCAGGCGATAAACACACAGTTTTTAAAATGTCTGAGTTTTTATAGAAAACACGCTTAACAAGCGCGGATGCAGAGCGGGGATTTATATGCACAAAGTATCAAATAGATCTTTGGTTATTTGTTTTTTTATTGAAGCATTTAATTGCTAGGAAATTATATTTAAAGAATTAGTTTACTACAAAGCATTGTACTTGTAAAAATTTTAGCCCGGATAATGGGGATCGTGGTTTTTTGAAACTCCTCTCAAACAAGTTGATTTTTTTTAAATAGAAATTTCTTCATTTTTTTTTTGTTTTTTCTACTATGAGTGTATAAAAACTAAATTGATAATATAACTGCAGCATTTTGGATAATTTCGTTGTAACAATTGTCATGTAAATATTTTTAGCACATTTTATATACATATACATATTGCAACATTTTCCACATTTTAAAGATAAATAACTAACAATCAAAAACAACATAATGATTTAGTTGAACATTAAACTTACCACTCTTGATGTGCTCTCCCTAAAGTGACCTTGGAACATGGCCTTCATGGGGTCACATCGCGCCATCAGAATCGCGCGGTGTGCCAAATGTATACCGTCGTCAAGGTCAAAAGTGACATCAGCGAACAGATTCCTCTCCACATACATGTCCCGGAGTCGTTGAGGTAACGGCTGTAGATAAAACGTGTACCTTATATTACATGAAAATTCAAAGAGGTTAATTTTAAGTGTAACAATGACATTGAGAAATATTTTATTTCAAACTAAATGGCGCTGTAGCGCGTAGAAACACGCTATTGTATTGTTTTTGCGGGAGTACGTAATGGCAAGTTTAGTTTTGCAATGTTAAAGTGTTCGTCGTGCCTTCGTCGCAGCCGGTCGCGTGTGCTCCGTTCGCGTCGAGCCCAACCCGCTCCGTTGGTTACGTCATCGCTGCAGCCAGTTGCTCTGCCGCGCCCCGCGCGCGAGCAACTCCCCCCGCTTCCGTGTGCGGAGACACTTTCTTCCGCGATATAGACGCTTAATGTTTGTGTAGTCCGTGTGTGTGCCTTCGGAAGCTTGAACAGTGTTCCCTATTAGTTAATAATAGGGACGTCGTTCGCCGAGAGACTGCCTTTTACCCACCTCACCTAACCAAGCCAAGACTGCACGTTTGAAAGTACGTTCGGCCGTCGCCATGAGCGGTCGCCGAGCACCACCGGATCGTGGGTGCACGCCCGCGCCCGTGCCACCCCCCGCGCAGCTGATTCGAACCGCGCTCAACGCAACGGCCCCAGCTAGGGTATTAGGGGCTGGTGACCATCCTCAACCCCCTAGCCCACTGCCGCTGCACCCACGTGACCACCGTCGTCGCCCACGAGCTGTCGACTCTTCCGTGGAGGAGGGCGACGAGAAGCGCCCTTGCCTCCTCCCATCGCCATCAGCTATCCCACCTCCGTCCAGGCTCGAGTCTGAACTAGACTCGGACGACGAGCCTGAGGTAGCAGGGCCCGCAGGCCCTCCCCAGGCCTCCATCCAGTCGTGTGCGACATCATACGCGTCCATCGCTGAGCTCGAACATCTCGAGCGGGCGGGACAGCAGCGCCTCTTCTTGATCGACGAGCTGCTCGACATGCCGGGCGTCGTCATCGAGGCATGGCGCCCCCGTAAAGGGCCGGCGCAGTGCCACCGATGCCAGTCGTTCGGGCACTCGTCGCTCAATTGTTACCGGCCGCAGAGGTGCGTGCGTTGCGCGGGTAACCATGCGGTTACCGAGTGCACGCGCGATCGCGCCGACCCGCCTACATGCGCCAACTGCGCACAGGCGCATACCGCGAACGACAAGCGCTGCAAGGTGCTCCTCCGCGAGGCGAGACGGAGAGGTATCTCTGTCCCCCCGCCCTTCCCCGACCGCGCTCCTGCAGTCGACCCATCGGCCAGACAGCCGAGCTGCCGCCCACCACCCAACACCGACACGCGGGACTCGCGGCCTGGGCCAACATTGGCCCCGCCAGCGAACCCGCCAACGACCCGCGGCGAACCGGCGCCTAAGCGTAGGCGTCAGCGCCGCCGCAGAAAGCGCCGGACTCAGACCGAGTCCGCACCCGCTTCTGCACCCGCAGCCGCGTCGAGCCCAACGCAGCCGACGCAGCCTCCTGTTGACGGGCCGTCATTATCACCCGTCAAACCATCCCCCCTCGTCTCCGCTAATTCTGTTCTTTCACAGACGCCGCAACTAGTCCCTCTGGAGGACGTACTGAGTATGGTGCAGACCGCCATCGAGCGCATCAGCTCCGGCGAGGACCCATACTCGGCAATATTGGCCTTCCTAACGCAGTTGCTGACGTCTGTGAGAAAACCAACCATCCCCGAGCCATCCGAGACGGTGCAGTCGAAGCGACACTAGTGCCACCTGCTCACTCGTTCCCCCCACCCATTTACTACTTCCTCCACTCCTGCCCTCGCCTAAATCAATCCTATCCCCACTCACTCGTATGCGTAAGTCGTGGCCCGCTCGCTGGCGCTTGCTGGGCCTCCCCCCCTCGGGGGGGTCTCACCCGGTGTGCGGACCGCGCCGAGGGCCGCGCCGCATTCATTCCCACGAGTGAGCACTCCACATCGTCGTTACGACGGCCGCTGCCCAGCGGCACCAAACACCGTGAGGGCGCACCCCCACGAGAAGATGCTCGGGAAAGAGCAATAGCTCAAAGCCCGCAATTCCCACGCCACCATAGTGGAGTGGATGAAACCCCCAGTGCAATGTTAAGATAGCCAGACAATATGGTAACAAACAAACACACACACACACACACACGCACGCACGCGCGCGCACACACACACACACTCACACACACAAAGTATTATCACAATATAATTAGGATTGGCTTAATCACACAATTTCAGTTCGGCCCAACCTTTAAAAACACTTTTGATATACGTCTGTAACCAATCATTATACTGTACACGCAAAGCATTAAGGGATAACTTTGCATATGGAATATTTGTAAGTATATTTTTATTTCTATTTTCTATTGTTATTGTATTGTTCAAAACAAAAATAAAATGTCGTCAGTCATTTTCAAATTTTATACTCGCGTTATTATCCACACAAACCTCAATACGCGTGCGTGACACATCATATGCTTGTCTCTTTCACATACAAATATAAATACAATCACGCTTTCCCGCAGATGTTGGCAGAGATGACAGGTTTCCACGATCCTGACGTAGGGTAGACCGAAGGGTTTTGAAACAGAGCTGAGTCGAAATAAAGTCAATTTTATGGAATTTTAAATATTCAATACTAGTTTTCCAATTTCAATAACTATAACAATTTCAATAACAATAACTATTGATATTGGAACACTAGTATTGAATATTTAAAAGTCCGTAAAATTGACTTTGTTTCAACTCACCTTTGTTTCAAAAGCCCTCGGTCTCCCCTACATCTCTCGCTTCTTGAACTCTTATTTCGATTGAGGGTACTTTTGACCTGGCCTTTTTTCAGGACAGCTATTTTGTCCTTGAAAGTCCGCCTTGGTCTGCCTTTACCGACTTCCCCATGCACATTTTTCTCATATATTTGTCAATCTTCTTTCGCCCAACCTCTCTACATTTCCAATCTAAGCATCCCTATTTCTATCTTTGTCACTATATTTACTTCTACACCTCACCACTCTTGTACTCTTTCACTCTTATGCTAATCGCACATAAACACGTTTCTCTCTAACAAATAATTCCCAACAGCTTTTTCATATCTTGCTAACTATCTAGTAAACTTACCTAATCACGCTTTCCCGCAGATGTTGGCAGAGATGACAGGTTTCCACGATCCTGACGTAGGGTAGACCGAAGGGTTTTGAAACAGAGCTGAGTCGAAATAAAGTCAATTTTATGGAATTTTAAATATTCAATACTAGTTTTCCAATTTCAATAACTATAACAATTTCAATAACAATAACTATTGATATTGGAACACTAGTATTGAATATTTAAAAGTCCGTAAAATTGACTTTGTTTCAACTCACCTTTGTTTCAAAAGCCCTCGGTCTCCCCTACATCTCTCGCTTCTTGAACTCTTATTTCGATTGAGGGTACTTTTGACCTGGCCTTTTTTCAGGACAGCTATTTTGTCCTTGAAAGTCCGCCTTGGTCTGCCTTTACCGACTTCCCCATGCACATTTTTCTCATATATTTGTCAATCTTCTTTCGCCCAACCTCTCTACATTTCCAATCTAAGCATCCCTATTTCTATCTTTGTCACTATATTTACTTCTACACCTCACCACTCTTGTACTCTTTCACTCTTATGCTAATCGCACATAAACACGTTTCTCTCTAACAAATAATTCCCAACAGCTTTTTCATATCTTGCTAACTATCTAGTAAACTTACCGTGTGAAACTGCAACATGAACCCCTTGTCTTGCAGCAAATGTTGGTCCAATATAAACTGGCTTAGCTTCGTCAGCTCATGGAAGCCAAGCAGCTCGGCTGCCTGACGAATCTCCTGTTTCATAATCAAGTTCGATTTATTATTTCTATTTTTTCATTTATGTTGGAGAGTAACGAAGTCATTCCAATAAAAAGAGATCTGTTGCAGATGTATGAAATTCAAATCACAGTCAACACATCAGATCAACTTACCAAAATTTGAAAAACGCTCACAAGCAATTTTGAACTTTAATATCATAAGTAAGGGGATATATTTCAATTATTTGATAAAATTCATATATCCGATAAACTATTTTCAATTCAAAAGAGATATCAGTCCTAACGTTGACAAAACAATTGACAACGTATTTACTATAGAAATCAGTTCAGTAATTTCTATTGCGAATACGTTGATTAATAAACTTTATCGGGGATTTAAATAAATTGTCTTTCGAATTCTAAATCAATCAACAACAATATTTTTGTGGTAGGTTGCTGAAATGTTTATTGATTTTATTTGTAATTAAGGCAGTGTTAATATTTAGGTAGTTAATATAAAGAGCATTATTTACCGTGAAGGACGCAGCAAAAGATATTTTTTTGTGTTCCGTTCGTTGCTTGCGAAGCAATAATAACCTTACGCTTTAAGATTAAGGCGGCGTTAAATAATCCTGCAGCTATTGTGCTGGGTCAATGATATTATCTATTGCATTGTGTTTGTATGATATTATTTGTCCATGGAAAATACACAGTGTCGAAAAGGGTTTGTTGACTACGAATGCCTTTGGTTTCTTATAGGCAAATTGCTCCATACAACTGACAAATAATAATACTCATAAAATATTTCTTACAAAGTTTTCTAAAATGCTTCTGTTGATTTTGATATGCATCATATTTTGCAATGGTCGATTAGTAGCACCAGAATATAAAAATTACATAGGAATCATAACGTCATAATGAGACAATGATCTAAATGGAATTACTCAATACACAAGTAGTAGCTAATTCAAACTTAAGGGTCAGACGCCACACAATTTTGTGATTAAATGAAACCTTTTTCTGTGATAAAATCACATGGTATTAATTTTTTTTTTGTTAAATTATTAAAAATATTTACAACTACCACATATTTTCTAGACTTTATAATGTAGAAAAATCACTGGCGAAAATGGATTTAAAGAAGAGAGTTCATTTAAAACAATACCTTAACGCATTTAATTATGAGTACATAAACTGTTACATTTTTGGAAACGACTGTACATTGGGCGTAACGATACGGTGACAATACATCTATACAGGGTGTCCCAAAAACGACACGTCACAGTGACACTGGGGTTAGGCCAGCACAAGAGGCATCGAATAAGCCTAACATGACCTCAGTAAAAGTTGCTCGGTTTTCAAGATATTGTCAATTTAAACTTTTTCAAAATTTTCACGTTTTTTAACGTGTTCAGTGCTAGCATTACGTTAGATAGCCCTCAGGTTTCGATTTTTCTTTTGTACTCTTGTTGCGAATAGTTGCTTAAGATGATAGAAGTGTTATTTCGTTGATAACTAATGTAAAATGTGGAAAAATACTGGATTGAACTTGAAAAAATTGAACAACGAAAAATTACTTTCAACTTTGATCACTTGCCGTGAAAAAAAATTCAAAGAAACTAAATGAGCAAATAACGTTAAAAACTTGCATGTCTTATGCTTATTCCAATATGGTATAACACATGTGTCTTATTTTAATATTATACGATTTTTTAATGCTTCACTAATACTAGGAACCCCGGAAGCTACCGCTAGCAGGTAAAAAAATAATGTCACGCGCAACGATAAGGCATTGTTATTGTTATCTATTAGCTTTTTTGTTTGTCAAATGCATGAGAATGAAAGATAAGGATAGTTTATTACCCTTTTGTCGGCTAGATATTGTAAGCAAATAGCTTTGTTTTTGACGTACGTGTCGTTATCATCTTTTCAAAGAAATGCAGAAGAAAGAGGGGTTGTTGTTTTAATTCTTATGGCCCTGCACTGCAAATCAAGTTGTTACGACAGTTCGTTACCTTGCGTTTCGTACGACAACCGTGTTAATCTCTGCGTTCCTTGTTTCCGTGTATTCCTTAATTTAAATCGACTTGGCTTTTCTCTGGACTCTGATTTCTGTTTTGAACGACAACTCGGCGCTCTGTTGGACACTGATATTGCTTTACGGAACTGTCTTATTAACGATGGCAAATCGTGGTACCCAATACACTCACCGTGACTACTCGGACATGCACTTGATTTACGGCGAAACCAGGCAGGTTTCCAATCGAGGCAATGTTTCGTACAACGCAAGATTGGCTGCAAGATTATACTCCGAAAGATATCCAATCCGTAATCCGACGACTTACGAAGTGATCTTAAGAGTTGTGAACGCTTATCGTGATGGCAGATTACCTGGAGTGAGTCACTCAGAAGGAAGACCTCGGACTGTTGACGACAACGTGGTGTTAGAGCAAGTACGAGAGGAGCCAGGAACTTCAGTGCGAATTATTGAACGCCGCACTGGTGTTCCCAAATCTTCGGCACATCGAATTTTAAAACGCCACAAATACCATCCCTACCATATCCAACGCGTCCAAACACTGCTTCCGGCGGACTACGCTGCGCGTGTCCAGTTTTGCCGGACAATGATTCAGAAATGGAGAGAAAATCCAAATTTCTTCAATGAAGTGTTATGGAGCGACGAATCAGCCTGCAAAAGGGATGGGTATATCAATTTGCACAACATCCATAGCTGGCAATTAGACAACCCACATGAAAAAAGAGAAGACCGATCACAGTACCAATTTAAAATTAATCTGTGGACGGGAATTTTCAACGGTCAAATATTGGGACCGGTCGAGTTGCCGCCTGTTCTGAATGGACAAAATTATTTAGAACATTTGCGAAACAACCTTCCTGTATTATTGGAAGATACTCCGTTGGCGCTGAGACGAAGGATGTGGTTCCAACAAGATGGCTGCCCAGCACACTATGCCTTACCAGTACGTCAGTACCTAAGCAACGCATTCCCCGAAAGATGGATTGGGCGACAGGGGCCAATTTCATGGCCACCGCGTTCCCCGGATCTAAATCCCTTAGATTTCTTTTATTGGGGTTGTCTAAAAGACAAAGTTTATGCGAAACCAATAAGATCCGAAGAAGAGTTACGGCGACGTGTATTCGATGCAGCTCGCACCATATCAGAAATCAGCTTAAGAACATTGAGCCGTAATTTTATTAGGCGATGTCACTTATGTATTAGAGTTCAAGGGAGACAGTTCGAGCATTTACTGTAAACTTATTAAAACAAGATACATGTGTTATACCATTTTGGAATTGGCATAACACATGCAAGTTTTTAAAGTTATTTGCTCATTTAGTTTCTTTGAAATTTTTTTCACGGCAAGTGATCAAAGTTGAAAGTTATTTTTCGTTGTTCAATTTTTTTCAAGTTCAATCCAGTATTTTTCCACATTTTACATAAGTTGTCAACGAAATAACACTTCTATCATCTTAAGCAACTATTCGCAACAAGAGTGCAAAAGAAAAATGGAAACCTGAGGGCTATCTAACATAATGCTAGCACTGAACATGTTAAGAAACTTGAAAATTTAGAAAAAGTTTAAATTGGAAATATCTTGAAAACCGAGCAACTTTTACTGAGGTCATGTTAGGCTTGTTCGATGCCTCTTGTGCTGGCCTAACTCCAGTGTCACTGTGACGTGTCGTTTTTGGGACACCCTGTATACACCATAAAATAAACACATATCCTTATACTTATATAAAAAGTAATGTAGGTTTTTTGCTAAATATGAAAAATTATTGTGGGATTTACATGCCGGAAATATCAAGAAGTGAGTAGCTTAGCTCTGCCTAATGTACAATCATGAGCAAAAATATATTTATATTAAAATTGACTTCAATTATACATAAAATTTAAAAAATAAACATAAAGAGGTCATAACGTTATACCAAGTTAGATTACAAAAAATAAGCAGTCGAAAATATCGTAATAAAATATTACGCGTTGAAAAGTATCTGGTTTAAATTTATCTGGTTTTTACAATTGAATCGTGAAAAAGTGCATTAAAACGTGGTGAATTTGATCTTCAATTACTTCATCACATTTTGCTAAGTTGTTAATCGGGCTCTTTTCAATTATAAGAAAAATATGTGGTTCATTATCTTTCTGTTACAACAAGTGTACATATGTAGTTTTTCCAATGTTCAATAGGATTTTAAATATTATTTAATTTATTTAATATCTCACGTCAATAACACATCAACCTAAAAATAGTTAAATATCAATTTAGAAAGATGTTTCAGTTTTGTAAGGGACTTGGGCCTCATCGTGCAGCATAAAAAATCATGAAACTGAAAAATAGAACGATTGATATCAGTATTTGTCAATTCTGAATAATATAATTTTGGTACAACCTGAAATACAAACGGTTTGACGTGACAGATTAGAAAGACAGAGAGAGAGAGAGAGAGAGATAGATGACAATCACACTTTTTTTTCCTTTATTTGTCGCTTATACGATTTGTGCATTTAGCCAGTGTCAAGTAAGTTCTTATTTAATTTCTTTTCTTAATTTGATGATGATGAATGAACAATAAAATATATATTTTTTTCTTTGGTTTCAATAAATGTTTGGGGTTTTACTGAAACCTCGTGGACTTTTTAAGAGAGCAGGAAAAGACAACTTCCGCTGCTTTGTTACACTTGCTAACACTCTTGCATGTTCGCAAACACTAAGTGGTTAATAATCCACCATTATTACGCACTAATATCCACAATAACACAAATTTTAACAAGAGAAACAAAACCACCAACGTGAAGCTTCCCGCTCCCGCCAAAAAGTTCCAATCACAGACTATATTATATGTATGAAAAAACCGCCACAAACGTGACCAAACCTCTGTATAGTTTATGGTCTTCATTCTGTTTTTACTAAAATTTTAAATATTACGTTCTATTTTACAAATAAACATCAACAACTGTTTTTGTTTTTATCCTTTTTTTTTAAATGCTACAAGTGCTGGCCCTAAACGAAACATATAATTTTACAGTTTGTTGTAGTTACAGTGTCAGTGCATTATAGACCCTGTGGAGCAGCAAATAGGAGTGGACAACGTTCATTTTTTATCGGTAATGCCTAAATAAGGTATTGTTTTAGATGTTTTATTACTTTGTGATTATTTTTGTGCCGCTAATATAGCATGAATGAATTTAATGAATAAAAATAAATGATTAAAGTGACATACTACATAAAAAATAACACATATAGATATTAGCGTGTGCGAAGATTCGAATGAAAAAAATAATGATAAAAAATTAATAATTATGATTTTATGCAGTTTTTATTATGATAATAAAATTTACCAGTAGTAATCCAATAGCAGCGGACTGCAGAAAATATTATACAATTACTTTTTCGTTATCGTTGAATTATTAATTTGTTATTATTATTTTGAATTTAATAATTACATTGATCCTACATAAAATGCAAAAGTTTCAACAAAACGAAATAAGACGTATCTTATAGATAAACGGTAAATAAATATCAAAGCATAGTTTTGCTTTCAATAGGGAAAAGTAGAAATATTATATAAGTAACAATAGAATACAGAAACGCAATAAACTTTTGTGTAAATACGAAGCTAAAGCCAAAATAGATTTTAAAGATCTACTTATTCTAAATAGGGTAATAATAAGGGAAGCATATGGTACCAATGTATAGGTTACCATTTAAAGCAGGCGAGGCTTTTTATCGAATACCTTCCTTCATATTATAAAACGTGTCCTAAAGTTACACCTGGTTTAAATCTGATACTGATAACGATGTCAGTATCAGTTTTAAATCGTATTTAAAACTGATAATGACTTTTAAAGTAGATTAAAAACTAATACATTTTTGTTTCCAAACAGGCAAAGACAGCATCAGTTTTAAACCAGGTCTAAATTCAGTGCACGTTTAATATAATTAGCCTTTATTGTTCCAGAGTAGTGGCGCCAAAAAAGCTATTAGGTTAGTCATTAGGCGCTTATTTCGAAGGTATATAACAAATAGGTTAGAAACTAAAATAGATAAACCTAATGCCTCTTCACAAACAGAAAAAATCAAAAAAACCATTAACATATATAAATAATATTCAATATATCTAAATAATATTATAAAAAAAAACTTTAAACAATAAACTCGTAACTTAATAAAACAATTAAAGATCTTTATAGTTTCATTACTGTCTAATGGAAAACTTTATTACTAATAAGAGATTGAATTGAATGGGTAAATACAAACAAAAGAACACAGTAAATTTGTATTTTTTGTATGGCTCACGTAATAGCTCTTTATAAAGAAATTTAAATTTTGACGCCACCATGCTGAAGCATTTCGCCGAAGTCATCAATAAAAGTAACACAACATTTTTTTAACTTAAAAGGGCTTACGAAATACACAACTAATTTATAAATAAGTATTACGAACTTAAACGTTAGTTTTTAACAGATTTATAAAACGTTAGTTTCGAAGCAAGGTAAAAATAACTAGTTTGATACTATTGAAAGATTATAGACAAAGAGATAAAACTATAAGTTAAATGTTAAAAAAGACTAGATTAATAACTCAAATTGTATTATTTTGTAATATAAGATCATAGAATAAAACAAAAAAAGATCTAAATCGGCTGTTCAATTACCAAAGCAGTCTATTCGAGAGTATCAATTATAAATCTAAATCGATCGATTATGTACTGACCTGTTGTTTAAAACTGGAAGTGTCGAGTTGACCGGTGTATATAAAATTGATGATTTCTTGCATAACCGTCTGGGAGATCAACTTGCTCATTGTAACTATGGTTTGAGTCTGTGACGTTGCATGCTGAATTTTCTCACACTGCAAAAACGTTTGTACGCATAAAGAAAATAACAGGTAAGTCTATATAGACTCAGATATACTCAAATCATCACTTTCTCAAAAAAAACGAGAAACCCTAAAATGCAATATAATCTTCGAACTTAACGGATACACGAGAAGAAACATAATTTTAATCCAAATTGATCAAGGTGTTTTGTCAGCTATCGATTAATAGCAGATTTTGGCATTACGTCTTATCTTAGTCTAACAGATGAGGATGGATCCCTTGGCAACTTTGATGGAATTAATTATAATTAAATTAACTCTGGTGACCTGTACTTGCAGGTTTCTCTGTGGAAACCTATTCAGGCTCAAGTTCCTCACAATTATGAGCTTTAATGATGTAGCTAATATAAGTCTTATGTACCGAATTGTGGAGAAGAAATAAATGATTTGTTATTATTATTAATAGAGGTATGGTAGATCACCAGATGCAGGTCTGGTGGCTTCTGTCAACTGTCTTTTTATGGCACAAAATTGGCATGATAACATGAGCTTTCTCTGGTGCCAACCAATATATTAGATGGCGAGAATTTTATCCTCTCAGTAGAGATTTTAATTTTTTTTTGCACCCTGCACAATCTGGACTTTATCTGCTACCCCATGTGCTGTCTCCCTCTAATCTTCAAGGATAGTTACCTTTACAACCCTGATGGAGTTGATAGCCGGGTGGTTTACTTCCCGGTAGAGATCTGGTGGCTTTTTGCAGCTGTCGCTCAGTGGCAAGATCTGGCAAGAAGACCTACGCTTTATCTGATCCCAGACCCTGAGGACAAAGAGTACACTTATTAAAGGCATGGAATATAATGAGATAGCTAGATGTAATCAAGTTTTGGAAAATAACTTAAAAAATTACAAAACATGTTTGCAATTTTTATTATTGATGTACGAAATTTTTCCACGTGTTTTTTAAGATGACCATCATATTTTAGGTACTATTACCTAAATTACATCGTCAAAAGTAATACTTTTACAAGTATCCAAGAATAAATAAAGAAGAAATAGCTATGTAATTATTATATTTTCTTGTTATTCAAGCATTGAACTACTAAATATTTATGTGTAAAGATCAGATGAGAGTTGTTAAAAGGAAATTGACTCACGTGTTTGTCATTATTGTTTGAAACTAGCGATCCGTCCCGGCTTCGCACGGGTGGAGAAAATTCTTTATTTTTTTTCTATTATTAAATATTTTTCCGTTAGCGCCATCTAGCGTCCGGTAGACGAACTACTTGCGGTTAACGCGTTGCTATGGTAACGTTATTGACACAATGGAAAAAGAGCGGACAGACAAACACACAAACAACTGTGATCTTAGATTATAGATTAAATTGCTGTTAATGTTTGTTATTATAGAACTTAATGCCCAAATTGAGAATATAACATTTTGATATATTAAATATCCCTCGTGTTTGATATTTTAATAATAAAATTTGCAGATGTGGTGTCAGCACATACTACTAATCGATTTAAGATAAAAATGGAAAAATACCTATAAGAAACTTAACCTGGAATATTGGCTAACAAAATGCAGGCTATCACCAATTGTTTATAATAATATTTAATTTATAAATAAATCATATGGAAATACCCAATAAATAATCATTGATCTTTTTAATTATCTTACCTCATTTGCTTAGCTTGATCTTGCCGTATAAGATATTCAGTGTCTTCATTGAAATCACCAGTAGTTGCTTCACCCATGCTGCTCACCTAATACAAAACAATTACAGGTGTTCAAATAAAACAAAAAATCAAATTCAAATTATCATTTTAAAAATTGGTTGTCTTTAAAGTCAGTTTACGGACGATAATTTTACGTGATAGCGTCATAAGAAAACACTAACGAAAAATTGCTTACCACTTTTATGAATTGAATTGAATTATTTTCACTGAATTAAATTATTTTTTTATACTAAGAAGGAGTTAATTGATTTTTCTTTTTCGAAAAATAAACATTTGTTAAACAAAGCAAGTTGTTGTAATAAACAATGGAAACCACATTAACTTTTCACTTCATGAAGTGGAAGAGAAATAGATGCGCCACAAATCGAACGCTTAGGCCAATCGTGCCTCTCTATCGCTTGTTCCGCGCTCTCACTTGCACGCTCGGTTCAGACGGAACGTTACACTTTTTCGTGCATGCAACCGATGTTCATCGATTTATAAGACGTTATCACGTCAAAAAATGTATGAGATTTCGATTTTATTTTAAACTTTATTACTTCATGAATAAGACTCATTTTACCATGCTGCTTTCACTTGAGCTTCTAGCTAATTCAGCGGATAGACTTGCGCAGTCGGTGGTCAGAAGTCGATGGAACGCTTCACAAGCAGCCGCCATCATGAAGCGATGTACTGGAAAGCCTTTAGCGCCGCATATTACCACCATGTCCGAAAAATACTGGGGGAAGGAATGATATTTAATAATAACTTAATATTCCTGTCTCCTTCTCTCGTTAATGATTGGAAAAAGAGGCAAAAGCATTTAACTCATCTCATAGTAATGCTATTATTCATTTTGGTATCAGAATCTTAAATAAAATCTCTTATTTAGGGTTTTTTGCGCATAATTTATATTTAATCCTAACGTTTCGATTCCTATACAGGAGCCGAGATTACAAGATGTTTAAGGCAATGGTCGTCATATATTTTTTACTTCCTTAACAATATATTTTAGTTAGGAAATAAGTTGTTTTATTTAAAAGTGTAATGTGCGGAAGTATAAGAGCTAAATCAGAATCTTAATTAAATAAATCAATAATCTTCAGCGATTGTTCTACGATTGTTCTACAATAGTCCACCGTGCGATGAGGCAAAGGTTAGCGAGTTCAGCCTATGATTGCATAGATTAAACAACGTAATGATAAAAAAAATCATTATATAGACCTCCTGCGTAATTTGGAAGGCATGTAAATATTTTGGTCCTGGTTGCACCTAGTCATTAGCACCCACCAAACAGCACTGTATCTGCGTGGTGGGTGGCAACTAGAGGTGAAAACTTCGGACCAAAGTTTCGGAATCTTTCCGAAACTTTGGAACTTCCGGAAGTTTTCCTCATAACTTCCAAAATTACCAGCAACTTTGGAAGTTATTACTATTAATTAGTTACTATTCACTGTTACTGCGTGCACGCAACTATCGGCAAAACCGTCTTTCTCGGCAAAACAGAGCGACGAATTCACGTAATTTTTTTAAGTGGAGATAGTTGGAGGGATGGAGAGTGACACAGGCAACTTTTCTAATGCGAGCGAAGCCGCGGGCAAATACTCGTATACTATATAAGTATGTAAATATTTAATCAACAAATATTTTTGAAAACTTCCAATACTGCCGGAAGTTTTGGAAGTTTTCAAGAATACTTCCTTAGAAATGGAATCTTTCCTGGAAGTTTTTACCTCTAGTGGCAACGGTCTTTTCATCTATAGGGTAGGCTTGTGCCTCAAGATTAGGTGACTCCTCGTAATTTATGGTCCAAATGATAAAAAACTTCGATAGCGCGATGGAAGTTTTACTACTAATAAGCGACTTGAAATAATAATTAGTTAACTTTGTTTTAAAGTAGCTGCACCCGGCGCTCTTAGCAATACTCTTTTTTTGCATATCTTTTCTTGCTGACAATGTTTTATCACAATGCTTTCGAAACGCAGAGGACACAAACATACTTACATTGATTTTTATTTATATAGATAGACTAGCTGATATGAAATATATATCCTAAGTCCTAAGTCAAACAAATTCAAACAAATCAAGCAAACTGAAAAAAAAACATCAAATCGATTGATTAGTATCCGAGTTCTTTGCGGTCAAACCCTGTGACACGGAATTTTTAGAGTGGATTTTTGAGATGGGATTTAAAGGACAGGTACATTAACCCTTATAGTTTCAAGAAAACATTGTTAGGCAACCATCCATAACTTTTTAAGATATTCTGATCTGCATTCACAGATTTTGGAAAAAAGTTACAGTCAGCAAAAAAAATGCCAAGATAGCAAAAAAAAATTTTTAAGCCTATCGATCCTGTTTCATGCAGGGATCAAAAAACTCTATGGGGTCATTTAAGGTATGAGTACTAGAAATGACAGAAATCGCCAAAAATTTTCTCATACATTTTGTATGGAAAAGCCTCGGATCCTATTTCTTACGGTGATCTCTCTGTGAATCCTATTTTAATGGTAATATTTTGTTATTTTTTTCTTTTTATTATTATTTTACTCTATTACCTGTTGTCGAAGGAGAGTGGTCGTGTTTTCTAAATAGACACTGTTGACTATGGCCACTTCCGGTTCCATTGGTCGCGGTGGTCTAAATGGTGCCTAAAAACCGAAAACAAAATGTTAGTACATAATTATTGCTAAATACGGATTGAATAGGCAACATTAGCGATTCTACCATCTGCACCAAAGGTTCCGAGTTTGACTTTCGGTAGAGGCATATAATTGTGTGGTGAATATGAGCATTTGTTCCGAATTCGTGGTTTTTTATACATTTATTAACGTTTTCTAAAGTTATGCTAAGTTGGGATCTTAATAATTGTTGCGAGTTATCCGGAATTTATTTGCCAATATTTTAGGAGAGCGAGATTTTATAATATAAAATCTTTTAATAATATATAATATTAGAGGACAATTTTCTGTGCCATTGAAAATAACGGCTAGCTTTTTTACAAAACACCTCCATTTTATTAAAAAAAAACGACGTTTAGACGTTTAGCAGACATTATATTTAAGACGAAGACGTAGGGCCGTTCGTTATGAAAAATAAATATTATTGGTCTATATACATTTACCTGATATGGTACCTCATCATCACACATATTATTATTTATTTATTTACATATTATTATATTATTTGTATAAAATTAAAATGACTCCATAAATAACCATCACTTAATACTTTTTCAAAAATATTTATGATACTAAAGATAGACAACATTGGTGTGAAATTATTTCAAGTTATCAAAAAAACAAAATGGTCCTTCGAGCCGGATGGTTTGATAAACCTTAATCAAAATTTATGATTTACCTGTAGTAGTGGCCTTTGCACTCTCTTTAAATTGGTCATCCAAAATCTTTGTTGGCGACGAGCAATCAAGGCAGCCCTTATGGCATTCTCGAATACTTCGTTCACACCATAATAAGTGAACACTGATGTTTCATAGTAGTAGATCCCGAATTCATGCGCTAAAGCACGGCCTTGGTCTGGCATCACAAGATCGCTTTTTCTTGGTGCACTAGAAGGAAAGTTGATTTATAATATTATCCTGAATTTACTGTTGAATGTAAGGAGTTATAATTTGTAGTCATAATTTCAAATGACAGTTATAATTATAAAATGTTAAAAATATTTTTTTTTTGTTATGGACGACAATATTTTCAAAACAACATCTATATTATTATCGATACATATCAATATATACAAATCCTTAAGGTTCCTTAAAGTTATGGATTAATTTTGTCAGTTGACTTAACGGAATAATTACACCTGCATTCAGTATTGGTCACAAAATATTCTATTTTGACGCCTGATAAAAATTAACTTGATTGACCTAACAGTGATCTGCTAATTCATAATTTTGAATACATACAATTAATGATTTGAACTTGAATGAGAGGTAGTTTTACGTTACTTGAACTTAATTCAGAGAACTGAAATTTGTATGTTAACTATTTCAGTAAATCCCATTTGGTCATACGACTCATCGTTTTTCATGAGTTTGATGCATTGAGTTATCTACCTACTAAACATAAAAATGGCAAACCATCTAACACCCTGAGAACAAAAAATAGTGAGTGATAACTATCCATTTGAACTGAAACTCTCGACTGTCAAAATACTAAACAGCACAAACAGGTGGAATTTTCTGTTATGGCTTTTCTATGTTTAAGTTTACAACTTAATCGTTAAAATTCTGGGTTCACAAAGTTTTCTGACAGGCTAAGCCTTGTGTCATGTATGCTAGAGTATAGTAGAGCTCCGATGATAACATCCGGGATACGTCCAACTATGTCAATCAAATCACACAAAAGGGTATGCAAATCAATTTTTACTTCGCAAAACATAACACTAGATCTAGCTGTCTGAAATCAGAAGGGTTCGGTACCCATGAAAATTATTATCACTATGTTTATTTTTTATTGCTTTAATTGGGTAAGGCTCACAAAAAATGTACTTCGTCTCTGTTTCTCATGCGCCCAATTTATATAAAAATATAAAAAAATATTAGGAGTTATTGATAAACCATCTGTTTTTTTTCTGTATTGGGCATTAATTGCTTGTTAATATTAGTCGATTTAAATTTTAAATATTTTTGAATTTAAGCACAAATAAACTGATGCAATTGTTAAAATGTGCTTTCATAGAAAAATAAAATGTGTCCACGGCTAAAAGATCTTATTTTTTTTCATTACTTTATCGTTTACGTAATGTATCGTGATTTCTTAATGTTATGCTAAATGTAATGGCATTAAACTACTCTTATACATAATAAGTTTTATAAAACTAATATAAAATACATAAAAAGCAATTGTATAACAAATATGTTCTATCTGCTTCACGTGTGTTACAAAAACTGTGTTACATAGTAGCTTTTTTTTTCACAATGGCAACATTATTACTTTTATCAGAAAACGTCAATGTCATGTCAGACATCTTGGTTGACAAGCAGAAGACAGTGCTCGGTGTGTGTTATTTTTCGACATTGGTGTTAGAGAGATTTTAGAAGTTATTTTATAAGGTAAGTAATGATATTAGTTGGTTTCGTATATAGATAGTTGGAAGAGACATTAAATATTCCTAAATAATGAAGATTATCACTGACTAGCGATGAAACTAAAGACGCTACATGAATTTTAGGTTATGTTATTCACGAGTGTTTGTTCACGTGTGTTGCGTGTGTTACGAAGTTGTGTGTCGTAACACACGTGAAAAGTATAAAGCTTAGTTCACATTGCAGTAGTTAGCTATAGAAAAAGAGACTATTGTAATTAATAGAGTATGTACTTACCGTGCTTAAATATTCACTACCACAAATTTTATTGTAAACAGAGCATGCTTTTTAACACTGTCTGTTTCTCAAACCGTGTGATTTGTTTTATGTATGTAATGCAATTTTTTCTCATTCTATAGACCGATTTCAAATATTATTTTGTTGGTGAATATGGCATACCTTCAGGGTGGTCCCATATAAATGAATGGTTTGATTAAACTATGATATTGATGGGTTTTTAAACTCAAAGAAAGGTTAATCTATAACAAAAAAAAAGAGCTAAAAAGTAACTGCATTCATGGTTTCTATTTTTAATTTATGTTGATTTCCCAGATGCCATTTACACCTGCGAAAAGGCAGAAACGCTATCGAGAACGGTTGAAAGAAGTAAATCCTGAAAAATTAGAATAACAGCAAAGAAAAAATGCAGAAAGAACAAAAAGAAATAGAAAAAAATTGCAAAATATCCTTCATCTGATCAAGATATTATAAGAAAGCAGTGGAAAGAGAAAAAAGAAAAGTAAGGAAGAACCTAAGCCTAAAGATGAGCCTTAAGAAGGACATGGACAAGTTTTAACACAGAAGAGGAACTATAATAGAAGAGTTTTTTTATAGACTGAAAAATGAAAACACAAAACTAGAAAATGAAATGAAAAAATATAGAAAATCGTTGAAGAATATGAGACAGAGATTGAACCGTTTTATAGAAAAAAATAACAAGTTACTTGAAATGATTGAAGAGAAAAACCAAATCACTCGTAGCTTTGAAGAAAAGTCAAGCCAAAGTGCCATAAAAGATATAGACCTTGAACAAATGACCCCCGTTTCGAAAACGTGCGCATACATGTTTGGACTCAAACTTGAAATTTTTCCTAATTTCATTAAGTATATACTACAACTATACTACATTATTAGGACCAATTTTCTCTTAAAGTATACACTTTAAGAGAAAATTATTCTTAATTTCAACAACAATTTCAATTTTTTGTTCAATTAAAAATTGTTCCTAATGCGTACAGGTATATGCGCGTGGAAATATGCGTGCGTAAGAACACATTTTTTAGTATAGATAATAGTATGCATTTTCCTACTATTCTAATAATTTGAAGCGAAAGTTATACCTAAATAATGAAAAATAAGTGTATTCAAAAGAAATGGCTAAATTATGATACTGTATACGAAAAAAATATAAGCTTGTGTAGTAACTAATAAAAAGAACCTAAGCACTGATCTCATTAGTAGAATAATTAGTATCTAAGAATATGGAGGAATAAATATAAGTTTTGTTTCTACAAAGTTTATGACTTAAATAAATGAATTTCTCTACATTCGTATTTTTTTTAATTAAAATTTTATTGGGGGGCATCCATTAATTACGTGAGCTCAGAATGGGGGGGGTCCTGTAAAATCTTACCAAATCTCATTTCAACCGGAGGGGGGATAATCGAAAATCTCACGTCAACTTTAAAAAATATAAAATACTACAGATATTAATAAAAAAATATTTTAAGTGTCCATTTTGCCTAAATTTTGTTGAAAATATTTTAGCTTCAATCTCACGTAAGGGGAGGGGGGGTCCAGGTAAATCTCACTAAATCTCTCCTAAGGGGGGGAGGAGTCTAAACTGATCGAAAAATAGTTCACGTAATTAATGGATGCCCCCTTGCCTCATGTGCATCAACTTTAACAATATTTCACGTGTGTTATACAATTCCAGTGTGTTATTGTGAGTTACAAGTTCCCGTGTGTTATGGTACATTTTCTGTGAGCCTCACCCAATCTACTTGAAAAAAATGGTACATCATAAAACATACCGGATAAAAGGGCTGCGATCTTTGCAGTAGTTCAAATAGGTCTCATCTCTATACATGTACCGCAAATCATTTTTGCAACCAACCAGAAGTATTGGTGTATTTGGGCAGAACCGTCTGTAAAAATAATACATAAAGATTTATATACAAATTAAATAAATAAAATACATATATAGTGTAATAACATATTATTATATTATGTAGAAAAAACTTTTTTAAGACTACCTTTTAATTTACATAAGAACAGTTTATAATAGCTGCTTTCCAAAAAATTATTAAAAAAATTTTCTCTTGTAATATTTTTATCCAGAAAAAAACAAGAGAAATAAGATATTAACAAAATTACCTTATTTCTGGGTACCACATGGCTCCACAGTTCCTTAAAGATATTGGATTAGTTATAGAGAAACAGAGAAGTACCACATCAGATCTGTAAAAATATTGTTTTTGATTAGTATTGAAGTGATGATTCAGCAAAATACAACAGTCTGTCTATAGAATATGGCTGAAAAGTTTTAAAATGATTTCTGACCTCCCATATGCAAATCGCCTGTCCTTTTCGTGGTCACCAAATGTGTCCCATAGTCGTAGTGAAACATTTACACCATCCACAACTTCCCAAGACCTCTCTAAAACCTAATAAAAATAAAAGGAAAATTCAAAAAGGTATTTTATATATGATAGGGTAGGAAGATAATAATATCTTTAATATAAATTTCCTAAATTTATTAAAATAATCGAATCATATGTGTATTATTTCTAGATGTTGTCCTTTAGTGTTATATAAGTAATTATATGTATATTTCTGTATATCATTTATTATTTAAACATTTATTTTACGTGACTGCTTGTCTGCACTTAGTGACATGCACTTATACGACCAACCACACTTATTCTGGGTTGACTAGAAGAGATCTCTTTTAGAGATAAGTCCACCCTTGCAAACAATATTACCTACTTTTGTATATTATTTGTTTTCTTATGTGCTATAAAGAATATAATAAATATATGAAGCAATTTAATTGGCATGCTTTAAATTCCAGATGTAATAACATAAAGATTAATTAAATTAGGTATCTATATGAACTACTATTGTGTCACAGAGGACATAATAATTATAATAATATTCCTTACATTCACACCAATTAGCCTAGCCCAAAGTAAGCACTGTAAGGCTTGTGTTATGGATACTAGGATAATGGATATACATACATATATCATACTTAAATAAGGAATATTAGTACTACCCGGTTACAATATCTGTGGACCTGATGTCGTCACGTCAGCGCTTAGGAACGGTGCACAAAACAAGCATCATGGGGATAGTATTGTAAACAATAATAATTATGAACTATAAATAAAATATATTATACTTTTACTCTTTTATTATTTTATTTTTTTATTCCTTTTTAAGAGAATGGGGACGGGGCTTGACATTCTAGCGAGGTCCACAGATATTGTAACCGAGTTGTAGAAATATATATAAATGCCCATGACTCAGGTACAAATGCTTATATTCATCAAATAAACATCCACCCCTTCCGGGATTTGAACCCAGGACAGTCGGTGCTAAAGGCAGGATCGCATATATTGCACCACATAGTTGTTTTATACAACGCGTCTCAAAAGGCATAATGATAAAATGTTTAAAATTAATTGTTTGATCTTAACGCTTCACTGGTATTGGAATTGAAAATGATCCCACAACACTATCAGTTCTATTTGCTTAGCTTACTAAAAACAGCACCATTTGTTAGTTTAGATATACTGTCATATTATCTTCCAGTACTATATACATTAGTAAGTACAGTTTAACAGTGCAGTATTTGTTTTTATGGTAACGAGACGGTATTAAGAATCAAATTGCCAAAATGTAAATTACCAGCAAGGATTTAAGGCTATTCTTAATACATTAGTTTACATACATCTTTGTAAATCCTATACTGATCTATGGCCCAAACAGTGGGTACATGCGTAGTCATCAACTGTGATAACGACACATGCTTGTTGCAGGCTCGGGCACAAATGAGCCTTGTCTTTCCCACTGCGGTATCTCCTACTACCACACACTTGACCAGCTCCTGATGTGGTTGTTCGTTATCCATGACCTATAAAAGGTTTCATTTTAATGATACATTAATTTTATTATGCTAAAAGATTTGTTTACAACTTGTGTAGAGCTACACTATAAAATATACTTGATTTAACATATCACAATAACCATGCAATTAAAATAATAGATCAAAAAAATAAAAACTTTTACAATATAGTTTATCTTTTATAAAATATATTGTAATTTCAATAGCTAAGTCATTTTATCAAATTAAACCTTGTTCCAACAATAATTCTGCATTACACCTATAAAGAATAGAGAATTTACAAGTTGTGAATGCAAAAAATTAAATAAAAACACAAGTTGTTTTATATTAAGCAGGTACCTAATAAGAAAGTAAACAAATTTTAAATTAAAATGTTATAGTTAATGACCAATTTATATTTCAAAGTTATAAAAACACCTACAGAGATATAGTACACTAAATACAATCAATCCACTAAATAAAATATGAAAGGAAATTACTTTTTATGGAAACAATTTTTTTTTCTAGTTCACTTTGGAAATATGTACTCAATTTGTTGATAAATATTTCTTTTAGAGTTGGGTGCATTTTTAATTTAATTATAAATATATTTTTTAGCTATATTATTAAATTAATATTTATTTACTAACAATAAGACAAGCTAGGTTTTGGCAATCAGCTGTTCAATTCCAATTTTTCAATAGCATGTCATGTCATTTTGATAAAAACTTTTTTAATTATGGGCGACAGATAAAATAGTTTCATTCAGCCTAAAATACATATTCGATACTCTCACAATATTATATTCAAGAAGTCCCTACCTAGATTGTACCGCCTTTATTTGTTGCGGCGGTACAATAACGCCTTAATTATTTGTCTGAGAAACTAGCTCCGAAAATCAATTGCAAATTCAGATTTGATGTGGTTTTATGGCCACATACTGATTTTATTACTCACACAGCCATTGTATAACAATACAAAGCAATACCTTGAATAGACCATCCTTTACAAAATATATTTTTTAAGCAGCCGCATTTTAATATTTTCACTCATTTAGATTAATGCGTTTTATAAATGATTCATGCAAATAATGTTACTTACTATTCACTTAAAAATTTTAATCGAACTTTACTATTCTTGAGTGTTTGAGCAGGAACTATTGTTGATCACCTCATTTTCACACAGGACACTTGAGTTACAAACTGACACTAATAGCACTGTATAAGAACCGCATTATGCTTCAAAGGAATAGAAAAAAGATATTTTTCTTGCAATATTCTGAGCTACGAAGTGAAGTTGATTTTGTAGCAATGCAGCGTTGTGCGCATGTTTTATGAATGAACACCTTGCGCAGATCCGCAGACCAAGCGAGCAGGGCAAGTTCATTTTAATTTTGTTATTGACAATTTTCTAGAGCGTCAATGAACTTTGAATGGCCAATCAACTTTTGAGTATCCTTGCTACAGATCGTTGTTGCGGGACCAATATCATGTAATTACTGCCCTCGCCGAAACGGGAACGCAATAGATAGGTAACTTCCTTTCGGCTTTTGTGAAGGATGGGTTCATTTCACGATCACTCTAACAAAATGTAGGTACTTAAGAAGTCGTTGTGCGTAATTACCTTTGAACTAAACTAAGGGTCATTAACATTATAGCCGTGTTAATTCATGCCTTAACGTTATCGATATAAGTACTCGAGGAGGGAGTTTAACGACTATTAACAATTCCGTCACGATAAATATCATCTTTACTGTATTTACAAGAGAAAGGATAACGTAATGGGGAAAGAGCTGCAAGTTTGTTTCAGTGATGTAAACTCAGTAACCATTGATTCAACAAGTAAATTATTGCAGATGAATACCTACAGACTTTTTATAAGTACAGTTATGTAGAAAGGGAGGCTATTTACACGTAGTCAGTGGTGACTGTACATTTAGAATAGCAGATATACTAATAGCCAGTATGAAAGAATTGTAATTCCCTCTCTGCTAGGACGCCGACTACGAGTTATCTCGTAGTGTGTTTACTTGTCATATGCAGCTACGATTAAACTCGTAGTATATCAATGCTATTATGGATAATGGCTTCTGGGAAGAGAACAAAAATGCTGGCTTAATAACTATGTAGGTACTATATAATTAGAGTTTTTAATTATATAATATGATTAAATGACATTGGCTTTTTAGACTGGAATTTTGAACATTGCCGTGGCAGTCAACGTGTTAAGGAAGCTATATTATTATACCATGTAATAATATTAGCAAATTGTTAGCCCACTTATTGCTGACTTTGTCATAGGGAAGTTTTTAAATAAAAGTAGGTATCATTAGTGTTAAAAATCATATTCCAACTATCATAGAAGCTTAAAAATGTAACTCGTTTATCACATAAAAATATAGAAAGCCAAGCCTGAGCCAATATCGAAAAATTCGTTTTCTACATTGACCTGTTCGGGAACAGAAAGAAATAGAGGGTAGAAAGTTAGAGCGACAGAAATTAAGGAAAGAAAGAAAGCCAAGAGAGATATAAAAGAAATACAACTACATATGAGGTTGCCAGTTGTTATTTAAAAGTTAAAGTTGTTAATTTAGTGTTAGTTGATTAGTTATTAGGTAGTAGACTTCTGAGATTGTTTTCGTTATTAGGCATGATGTAGTTGTTATTAGCATTTTATTTATTGATTTGAAGTTAGTTAGGTTATATTTACATATTTGTAATATTACCTCACCAAAATCTGAACGGATAGCGTAAAGAACTTTTACATGTTATATCACTCAATTTTTCAATCGAAAGAACTTAAATCATAATACAGATTAAATATATATTTCGAACCTCTGTGTTTTGAACTAATGTTAAATCGTTCAATTGTCATATTGTTCAAAAATACTTTCATACAATCGTACGGACAACGCTCGTCTACCTATAAACTGGGATCTCAATTGACATTGAACTCTATGTATTGGACTGTAAGTTGAAAATGGAATGGAGAAAATTATATGGATAGTTCGATGTGCTGTTGGCTTGAAGAAAAAGTGTAAACGAAAAAAGGCTATTTTATTACCACGTTTTTCTTATCTCACTTTTCTTATTTGTTTGTCTGTCCGGGCAAAATCTTGCAACTTAAATTTGAGGCACTTTCCGATAAGCTAGAAAGCTGAAACTTTCAGGATAGTTCAGAACCCGATGACAATGCACTCTAAAGCAACTTTCAACTTTCCAGATGCACTTTCAGGTCCACTTTCGGCAACTTTCACTTTTGTATGGGGCTTATCCGATTGTTGCGTAACACATGGTTACTTCGTTGAGTTAATAATTAAAAAGAATAAAATAATTATACTAGATTTAAAAAATCTAAAAATCCCACGTTTTTCAATGTCCTAAAAAGAATAAAATAACCCTGCGGGGCAAAGCGAGGGGCCACTCAAAACGTGGGGGCGCATCTTTACAATAATCGGCATCAATGCATGTCATTCATCTCTTTAAAATCTCCTCTTAGTAATATGCGCCCCCACGTTTTGAGTGGCCCCTCGCTTTGCCCCGCAGGGTTATTTTATTCTTTTTAGGACATTGAAAAACGTGGGATTTTTAGATTTTTTAAATCTAGTATAATTATAATTTAATTATGCTCTGCTAAATGTTGAGGTACGAGCTAAAATAGATTCAACTTGTCCCAGGTGTCAAACGAGTCTCCAAACAGCTGGCCCTCGCTATTTGACCATATTTATTTATTGAAAAGCTTTGTTGACCATAAATATAAAATTGGAACAACTTATGCTTATAGCAGTCTCTACTAGTCAACCTTAGGGATAAACGAAACTTAAAAGCGGTAAATGACGGATAAAGATGTATTTAAACTTACATATTAAACACACAATAAAAACAATAGGTAATAACTTCATTCAACAATATAAATAAACCACACACACGCATATATAAATAAATTATTTATTAAATAAATTACATTAAATTTCTGTAAAATACGGGAAGTGTTTTTTCTCGTGCCGGAAGGAGCGGGACAATTTCTTGACATTGTTGCATGCATAAACATACAAAATATACCCACCGAGAAACACGGAAAGGACGGGACGGCACGAGGGAAAATCGTTGACGGTGAATATTGCCCCGTCCTGCACGCTCCGTGTCCGGCAACGTTTGAAATCTTATAATCTTATACCTGCCCTGACGCTGTAGTGTTTTGAATTGTTTTATTTCATCCATGACGCCATCATGAAGGACGAAAAACTAATTGAATTTGTTTGCTTGCACCCAGCTCTACACAACCACGGGAATCCTAAATACTAAGTAAATAGCGATAGAATATAATAGATTGCAGTGATTAATAATTTTCTTTAGTTATTCCTTATAAATAATTAATGATTATTTCATAAAAATAATGTTTTTTTATTTAACTAATTTCTGGTCCTGGAGGGAAAACAGTTATAAAATATAAAAATGTAATTCAATGTATTCTCTTTGTAATTCAATGTATTGTAATATTTTCGTGAATTATTTTGTTTCTTGCTTTATTATTATTTGATTTTTCTTTATTTATTAATTGTTTGTCCTGTTTGTAATCTATATGTTTGTTCTACGTTATTGTGAATCGTGAATTTAATTTATAGAATAATAATACAAATTTATGTAGGCCCGGCCAGAACACCAGCGCTGTATCAGCCTAACCTGATGCAGCATATGCTGAGGTTGGGTCCTAATTGACCATTAGCTATTAGTTTTACGTTTGATTTTTATATGTCAGCTATATGTTTATTTTATGTGTTCCTTCTGTGCTTTGTGGTCAATAAATGTGTTTCTTCTGTCTTTCTTTCTTTCTTAAATGTATAATATAGCTCGGTGAAGTCTCGAAGAAACATAGGTAGGTATAAAATTAGATTTCACTATAAAACTAATGCTCTCACGGGTGACTCTTTTAACGGTAATAAAAAAGTTGCTGTCTCTGTCATGTCACGCCAAACAGTGGAGTACGCACACAAGGGTGACAAATGACGAAGAATATTGGCAGTGTCTCCAGATTAGGAATTAGGGGGTCTGCCAGTTACTATCAAATTGGTGTGATTTACGAAGTTATTTAAAAGTTCTATTAATTGTGTTAGAGAAAGTTAATTTCATATATCGTACAATATATTGCTACTTATCATTTACATTTTTTTATATTTAACAATAAATAACCAGACACACATATATTCAGGAAGTTATAGGTACTTTTAGTATATTTATACTCGATATTCTACACTTATATTATAAAGAGGAAAGATTTGTATTTTTGTATGTTTGCAATGAATAAACTCAAAAACTACTAAGCCGATTTCAAAAATTCTTTCACCATTGGAAAGCTACATTCACTCTGAGTAACATAGGCTATATTTAATGCTAGAAAAAATTTAAAGAATTTTGTCCACCCGTGCGAAGCCGAGACGGGCCGCTAGTATCAAATAAAATAGGTGTAAAAATTGTAATACAGAAACTACACTATATAGTCAATAATCTATTTATTGCTTTCACATTTTTGGCAATTATTTAATTATATTTTCAGTCCAAATGAAAAATATTATAAAATTGAAAATCAATCTAATTAATCTATTTTGTAATATAAAATACAATGTTTGAAACTTAGGTCTCCCGAAAACTTGGTAGGTTCCACAACATTAACAACGGCAGTGACCATGTTTCACAATTTTGTCACTCGTCACGGACGAAATGGTCACCTAGTTGTCACATCTGAAACTTATGATATTGGTACGATGTACCAATACATCTCCTATGTCTACATCTAGGTCAAAGGGAAGTGAGCCGTGAGCGTATACCTAAATATTTGTCGTTTCAATACATATGAACTTGCTTGGACTTGTTTTCACACAGTACCTATACCTCCGTATGTAACCTCATAGTAGGTATACCATAACCATAGACTTCCTACAAGACATCACAGAGAGTACAATGAAGAAGCGCTTATTTTTATGACATTAAAATATATCTTCTCAAGCAAAGATTGCATTATAACACTGGAGATTCTTGAGCTTTCAATGCCATGGAAAGCGACGAAATGGGTTCTGAATTAATTCCCGAGTGTTCTCCATCTAATACTAAAAACTTAATAAGTAATATCTAAAATTATAAAAAAGCTAAGAACATGGCTTATTTCGCTTTACTTTGGAAGGCGAGGACTATAGAAAAGTACAGACGGAATTATGAATCAGAAAAAATCAATTCAATAATGATGTCGAACACCTTAAAACCAACAAAACAATCTTTGACCCAGAGGTGGCGCCACTATAGATACGATACACAGAAAAAGATTTCGAGGACTTTTCGTAAATGGTATCCCGAGGGATCGTCGCTATCCAATTTGTTTCTGTATCTGAAAACAGATCAAACATTTCCCAATTTCGTTTTGAAAAGCATCTTGGGTTTTGTTGGAGGAATAGTCCTTACTTACCTCTGTTTCATGTTTTTTGTGTTTCAATTGTCAATATCGCTGATGCACGCTACAATAATGAGTTCTGTTATTGGGGTACTTCTGACTTTAGGGCTTGCTTTTAGCTATAGGATTCGGTAAGTATCACTTTGTTATGATAATAAGTACCAAATTATTTCTCACTGAAGTTGATGCTGGTATCTTATTGGGAATTAAAACATTTGCTCATCAGAGAAGAATGCATCACAGAATACATATTATTCAATACTCTAAAGGTAAATTGTACCCTAAATACAGCTGCAAAACAATACAACCATGGGCATGTCAGGCAATAGCATCTTGTTCTTGAAATCTTATTTGATCTCTTTGGAACTGTTTGGTCAAATAAGTGAAAAAATTACATAACAAAACAGGTGTATTTAGTTGCCACATAGGATTTGTGAATGTTACAACGAACATTTCAATGTTAAATACGCGACATTGAACTTTGCCCGAGTTCATGAACTCGGAGAAGCCCGTATACCGTAATATGAAGATAGGCCTTATCATGTAATAGATGGGACTAAGAACATAATCGGATCTAAATATCAGCCATACTTTTGGGTGGTATCCTCCACGCACAAATCATTCATGTTGTGTGCTCTAGGCATTCATTTATTTACATCGTAAGAGAAGGCCAATTAGAACACTAATTTCCCTTCCTTCACCATTAGATATCAATAATTTTTTAGTGTGAAGTATTGTCACCCTATAGTGAATGAGAGTCGCTCCTAAAAGCAGGGTTGACATTGCGTGAATGTTTCTCTCGAATTTTGTTAGCATAAAATTCTACGATGCTTATTATTATCAGACATGCAGTACAGGTAAGTAGGTACAGTAAAGAATAATTTTTTTTCAAAAGTAGCAGATAAAAAAACTATTCAAGATATTAACCACGAAATTGAACATACATTTTGTTAATGGGAATATACTAAGTCTTCTCGTCAGGTAGACCGATGAACAGAAACCAATTCTTTTATAAAAATGCGTCCAATCAAAATTGGAACGATGCTGAAATGCTAGGACAGACTGTTGTCCTCAAAATTAAAGATCTGGACCTTTGAAAGGCCAATAACCATAAATGCTTGTTTACTTGCTCTCTATTTTTACGGTTCATAATCGGAACTGTTAAGTTACTCATTTTTACTAAATTAAACACCAAACCTAAAAGCAGCATGTTAGTAGTAGCATTATAACTGTGTTGCATATGAAGCGACCCTAAATATACATGTTGTGGCAATTTAATTTCGAAAAAGTGCTAAACCTTTTCGTTCAATTATACACCAATATATCTTGCAGCTGATGCAATAAATACTGATACTAGGACTAAACTCATTGTTATGTAGATGCCAAGTGTCTGTAAATTTTTCCATGACTGGCGATGTGATATTTCGTATGTCGCCTAAATATATGTTAGTATAAACCATTCTCATTATCATATCCTTTCTCAGATGCTTAGTATTCCTGCTAATCCCTCAGTTCTTCTCTCGAGTTGGAAGGTACACGTTGACATGTTATGCTCTGGTGCTCATTTTAACCGGACCAGCTACAAATACACTTAAGAACTCCGAAGTTCTATCAGAATCTATGGCTTGTGGTCAAGTAAGTATTTATTCCACTAGCTGTCATAGAAACGTAGTAGGTACTATATTAAACACATGTTTATCTTACGTTTTAGGAACAAATTAAGACAAGCGTTAGCCATATAAAGATATTGATGGCTAGACCTTTAAATAGCTTGAAGGATTCCATCCAATTGATGGTTGATAAGTTGAGGGAAATAGCGGTCAAGATGAAGACAGTGATCCTTAAAATCAACAGACTGATTTTAAGTCTCAGTATGTATAACTTATAATTAGAAAAATATTTATTACGGTTTTTTTGTTTTTCTGATGTCTTTAGATCAGAAAATCAAGTGGTGGAAAAATTTATACTAATAAATGGGCTCAGACCGTCTGTCTTGTAACGATCGTGATTTTTGACGCCTGAGCGCAAATTTATAAAATCATAACTCTCACTATCACGTATGAGTTAACATTTGATAATACCAAGAAAATAGTGTCTGAACAAAGTAATAATTGTATACTATAAATCTTACGTTCAGGCCTCGTGAACCTGTAATAGTAACAAAAGCGTGGTTAGCCAGATTGAAATTATTCCAATGATTGAGGATTCTGTTCTTAGATTCGCTAGATCTTAAGTCAATTCTAGTGATTAAAACGTCAACGATTTTGGCCATTAGGCATTAAGCGTTCTTGCACACGACCGACTGTTGACGCATAGGTACGAATTTATCGAGGAATGAGCACGTGATGAATATACAGAGGATGCGACCCTTGGATATGCGTTGAGTCGGTCACAAAATCAGTAATAAAAGTCGGCGTAAAAACAAATATAAAATTCGGTCAAACAGATATAAAAGTTGGTCATGTACATTATGGAACCTTAATTATATCTTTAAGAACAGTAAACTAGAAATCATTTGGATCGTTAAAGTAGCCCTCTTATGCGACAGTATTTTTTAGTAAAAGTATTAGAACAAATTACTAAATATAACCTTGTATTATATTTTAGTATAATGTTGTCCACTCAGTGCACGTAAGTCATTGTACGAAATCGATATGAAAGTAGGTTATTGCAATGTTCCCTCAATTACGCCATAGAATCGATGGTCCTTCGAGCATGCAGGCAGTGATATTATGGATACTAATAAATTACTTTAAACAAATTAAAGCAATACAGTCATTGTATAGATTATATCATTACTAATAGTATTCATGTAGTGCGCAATTTCTTAAGTCATAAAAATTTATAAAACTGCGTTATTACTTAGTTAAAACTTTGCGATGTGATTGATTTCCCAATTTTATTTTAGCTCAGGTCATCAACACAGGCTACCTTTGGCTCAATTCCTTAACAACGACCTGCAATGAGAAACTAGGAACTCCCTACAGTAGATGCACGAATTCCTTCCAGAATGGTGTCAAGGGCTGCAAGAACACTTTTGGTTTAAACGGTTCCATTCTTTGTAACACAGAGAAAGTCATGAAGCATATTTGCTCAAAATACAAACACAACTTAGTTTGTGTTTTCTTCGAACATTTTAATGGAAATCCTGTTCCTGTTATCAAAAAAAGTAAGAAATCATTGAATTTTTAAATTTAATTTTAGCTAGTAGGCAGCCAAATCTAACCTAACGTTTTTCCTAATGAACTATTTTAATAAAACCAATTTAACTAGATTTACAAGGCATTTATGTTGTTTTCTACATTTAATCCTGTCATTAAGACTCCTTATTTAGGAGTCGTGATTACAGAATTACTAAGGTAAAGATAAAGATATCATATATGTACTACCTTCCAATATTTTAATCAGGCTCGTTCCTAACGATTCAATTTATACAAATGAAATTGTTTATTTCCTTTTTTTATTTTGTTTTCTCTTGTATTAAGTCTACCACCAGTTCGGAAATTCGAAGGCCTTTCTGAGAAGATTTGGGGAAAGAAACTCAGACAGGGGGACCGACGTCCATCTTGCATTTATAATTTACATAAAATATTTTTTTCGGTTAAAGGGGTTTTATTTAAATGTGCGATGGGCATGGAAGAGTAAGAATTTTAAATAAGTATACTTACTATAAGGCAGATTTATAGCAGTCAGTAACTTCATTCACGTTTAAATAGCCTGATCTTCTCGATAATATAAACATTAAACCCTTAACTACGAATAATTTACTGCTCTAAATGCGTAACTATGCATGATGGTAATATCAGGGAAAAATTAAATTGAAATTTTACAAGTTATAGTATTTTATTAGTATATTCTTTTCATGACCTACCGGGAATGTAAGAGGTAATAATATGCCAAGAACCGATCGTCTAGCTCCGTGGGTAGACCCTTATAAGAAGACTGACGATTTAGTTAACATGGCGGGAAGCAGTTGGATGCGGGCACCGTAGGTCCGATCGTTGTAGAGATCTCTGAGAAAGGCATATGCCTAGCATTAGCGAGTGTTAGCCGTGCTGTCTGTCAAAACTGTCAAATTTCCTCAGGTTATTATCAGCTTAAATTCTAACCCATAGAGTTGAGCATCAATTGAGAAAATTTGACATCCTTTGGTAGTTTGACGTATTGTTGTCCGTACATATAAACAGGCTTATATTTAGAAGTGCAATTAAAATAGCGACCCGTTGGCGTCGCAGTTAGTTGTGTCGTTTCTTTTCCCCCGCACTTTTTTGTGTATTTCTCTCCTTTATACAATATTTGTGACCCCATCCCTTGTTGCAGGACTCAAGAACTTTTCAGAGCGTATCATGCACATGTTTTTCATGCAAGTCCATGTGCACCATTCGTATTCCTTCAGCAGCAACACGACTCGCACTGCCAGTCAAGTTGCCGCTGGCATCGTTACTGAAATCAGGAAGAGAGCAGACCCTTTGCTGACTTGGTTGTCCTGGAGCTCATATGTCACTAGCCTCTTTTTGTTGTTGATTATATTTCGGTAAATTAGTATTTTAAATATCTCTTTGGTATTTTTTTTCTTGGCGGAAGTCCATATCCATTAGTAAAATAAAAATATGTAGCTTACTTCCGCAAAACTCAAGCAGTGTGCACCGCCCGCCCGCAAATAAATGCAGAAACCGCAGACACCAAGCACTATGCTCGCTATTGCACGGTTTAACAGCTCCTGATGATGCTCCGTGTGGGGGCGAAACACGTGTAGAGTAGTTGGTGAAGATGCCGGTGTCTGCGGTTTCTGCGGGCGGGCGGGCGGTGCACACTGCTTGAGTTTTGCGGAAGTAAGCTACATATTTTTATTTTACTTATCTCTTTGGTACTCAATGATTCTTGAAAAGATAAAAAAAAATGATATTATCATCTAGAATTCTACATACTTTACCATTAGTATGGGTGTATTTGAAATGCTTTCGACAACAGAACGGAATATGTCACCATTCTGTGATTACCCCACAGAACTCACTAAAAATTTTAAACATCTTTTGTAGAGCTAAAAGCTACCAACACATGTTTGAAACTCGGTCTCGTTTCGACAATAGGTACATTACAAAGGATATTCGTGTTTTGGATCTAAAGAGACTAAGAGAACGGCGAGAAACAATTTTACCATTGAATCGTAGAGAACAAGCTAAATACGTCACGGTAAGTGTTTATAAACTTATCTGTTTATTATGATGACAAAACAAACACCAACAATCCAAAAATAGGGTGTTTTTGTATATATTGCTCTTTATAACAGAAGTTCAATGTCATTGAATTACCTTTTGAGAAATAGAAAAAAATGGTTAAAAATACCCTCATGAGCAAGATTGCGTATAGAGTTAATAGAACCAATTTTTCATTACCTTTTAAATAATAACAGTTCTGTATGAAATCCATTCTTTGTAATAGTAGAAGTTATATGTATTTTATACGTATAAGTGGTATAAGAAAAGGTTTTTTTATTGTGGTTTCTTGGTATAAATAAGGTCTTCCGGCTCCCGACGTCCTATAAAGGCTTTATTATTAAAAATTAATAATAAAGCCTTTTATATTTCTATTTCCTTAGATTTACCGATTTTCCCAAACATAGGTTCTATCTACCATATTTTGATTGTAGAAGAATGGATTATCTTTATTTGCCAATAATTTAAGTATATATAAAGGTTTTATTTTGGCATCTTAATTCACCACGTTTTTGGTTAGTATTAATTTTTAGATTAAAAAATAAACAACAGGTCTTTGCTAACCTAAATAGTCGAATAATGTTTCAGACAACATCTTTTCGCCTGGTGGCTTCAGAAAAAGCGTACCTAAGTAGATCAGTTGTATTCATGACAATAACTACATTCAAGCTATTGATACACATTATTGCTGACTACAGTTTGTATTGGGTGTTGATGACTATTCGACATCATGGGAGATTTCAGACTCCTGTGCAACGTAAGTCAATGATGGCTTTTATGATACACTAGAAGATGTTATACTTTTCTTGAAGTATATTCTAAAGCAGGTGGGTAGTTAAGGCTGGTTTTTGGCCTATTTTATTTTTTCCACGAAAAACATTTTTTTTGCCTGTAAGTATAGATCATAAGCAGTCGATTTGACCATAAACAGAGCCTCAACCCGCCTCTCCCCCTTATTCAACCTATAGTCTATTTTTTTACTTTTTCATGATTTTATAAATCAAATAATAGACAAATTTCTGCGCAAGGGGTATTTTTGGGATCTGGGCAAGTAGCATTTGGCTTCTTGGACAGCATAAAGTGCAATATTGCACCATCGGCACCACCATTGCCCATATTAGGCAACCTCTGGTGATACATATTTTTCGACATGTTCAGACTATTTCAGTGAATATGGGGGAAGGAGGGAGGAGAGTTGAGGTTCCGTTTATGGTCAAATCGACTGCTGATGATATATACTTACAAGCAAAAAAAATTGGCCAAAATCCAGCGTATGCTACCCTCCCCCTTTAAGTCAGTTTCATATCGTTTTGAATGTAAACTCTTTAAAATTTTCGCGTTCCATTTTAAAATTATACTAGATGAATGCAGACTAGAATAATATTTTGGCAGAACCCTCCATTTTTGGAGGAGGATTTCGTCCAGGCTACCTATTCACAAACGTCAAACAAATGGTATTTTTTAAAATTGCTTTGTATTGTAATCCATTGTTTTTGTTGTTTATTATACAATTCTTGATTTTAGTGACGTAAATCACACAACTATAACCATTTCATTATAAATATCCACTTGCACAGCTGGAGCACCGGATACTGGTATTCACATATCGGGTTCAGGATTGATAGCAGATCTTTTGAAGTCAATAATGTCTTCATTGAGCGTTCTATTGGATTCTCCGGTGACCTCGCCTGTCTCATGTTTACCAAATCCATCTACCCCGGACTTCAAACGTTATACACAAATAGGTAAGTAACACGAACTGTGTCGTTTGTTAACACTAGCTGACCCGGTAACGCGTTGCTATGATAACGCGTATGCAATGAAAAAAAAAACGGGGAAAAGAGCGGACAGATAAACACACAAACGACAAATTTGTGTTCTTAGATTATAGACTAGCTGACCCAGTAACGCGTTGCTATGGTAACGCGTATAAAATGAAAAAGGAGCGGGAAAAAGAGCGGACAGACAAACAACAAATTTGTGGTCTTAGATTATAGACTAGCTGACCCGGTAACGCGTTGCTATGGTAACGCGTATACAATGGAAAAAGAGCGGGGGGAAAAGCGGACAGACAAACACACAAACAACAAATTTGTGTTCTTAGAGTATATATTTATGAAACAAATACATACAAATACCTACAATGACCTCTTAATTAGATTTAAGTTCGACTGTTGAAGAGAGATGTCACTGTAAACCGCGTATAGCGGTGACGTCCTTTGACAATCGAACTTGCACCGTGCTAAGAAATCGTGGGTCTCTGAACAAGTTAAGTTCCACAGAAGATAAAATTTGAGTCCAAATCTGATAATGATATTAGCCTTTTTTTAGACAAGTTTACTTACTCTATGTCATCTTTGCAATCTTGTACACAAGAATAGAATATAATAGGATAAAATTTTATTTCTTTATTTTATCACAAAGAATACCTTAATCTATGAGAAATTAAAGTATGTGAAATTTAACCTAGTATCCATTTTTGTAGACAAGCAACGGGTTAATAGAACAGCTTCCATTAAACTAAAACATTATCTTTACTACCCCAACAGGACTTTAACAATTTATAATTATATTAGCTTTTACCCGCGGCGCCACCCGCATTTTTTTTCTTTTTTCAATAAAAAGTATCCTATGTTATTTCTAATACCTCCACGAATATTTGTACGAAGTTTCATGATGATCCGTTTAGTAGTTTTTGCGTGAAAGTATAACAAACAAACTTACATTTACATTTATAATATTAGTAGGGATTAAAATATTTATTGTACTGAAAGCACTTTTTGAGGTGAAAAGTGTGTTTCAAAATCAGATACAGATAAAGTTTTTATCAATAAAATTACCAAACGCGTATTAACCGATAAGAGCTTGATGACACAGTACTGAGGAGATTAATTTGGTAGGCACGTCACGCCGTTTGTTTCAGCCACTTTCGCATTTGTTTTTACCCATCAAAGCTTTAATCAAGGCTTTATTGAGTTATGGGTTATTCTTCCTATTTGCTTTCATAGGAGGCCTATGCTCCCACATTAGAGACATCAATAATTAAACCCAATAAATTATAGTAAATGCTTTTCGATTGATTTTTTGTTTTAGGTGTATTGATTTTCCTTCTGTGGTTCTTCGCAATGTTTGAACCGTATGGACTTCGTCTACGCCATGTCGTGATGGGCCATTATCAACCTAACAGGGCTAAAACAAGAGCAGTGTGGTTGTACAACTACATATTGAGAGCTAGAGGTGAGGAAATATGCGTGTAGCAAAATAACTTAGAAAATATGTAGTACTAGCTTTCCGCCCGCGGCTCCGCCCGCGTGGAATTTGGTTATATTGCGGCATAAAGCACAACTATAAGAAAACTTCTCATGCCCACGGAAAAATCTAAGAAGCGCGATGTAACGCTGGATACAATTAGTAGTTAAACCAAAACTGAATGGTACACTATATTATATGTTTTCCCTTGTGGAGCAAAAACATGCAGATTTTGGGCACTGGAAACCCGGGAACACGCTACATAGAGCTGACCATGCGAAAAACAATGTTTTTCCAAGTGTACTCCAGCAACCCTTAGAGTTTAGCCTTGTGCTTCCACCCACAGCCAGCGCCATCTATCGCATACCTCAAGAACTAAATAACGTAACTAATACTTATACCAATTAGTAATTCGTTGACTTTAGTGATTTTAGGATAAGTAAATGTAAAAAAAAACAGTTTAGACGATAAAACAAATAGTACGTCATCCCTCGGGAATTCCTCATTTTCGGGGATTCATTATCATATCATTTAGCTTCTAAATTTACATGTTTATATTCGTTTGCAATATTTTACGTTGTTTTAAACGACACACAGCGCCATCTACAATCCATCCATCAAGCAAACAATATTTTTGTTTTTCCTCGGGAATATCAATTTTTTTCAGGAAAAAAAGTACCCTATTATTTAATCCGGACTTTAATCTTTACGTCTGCAAAATTTCAAAGCAATCGTTTCAGTAGTTACGGCGTGAAAGCGGAACAAACAAACAAACAAACTCACTTTCCGATTTATAATATTAGTAAGGATATCCACACAAACCATAATTTTGCTTACAGCTGGATTTATGAAATTTGCGAGAAGGAAGCTTCATCGGACATTCAAATATAGATCAGAAGAGAAACACACCATAAGTCAATGGTTACGCAATCACATACCGTTAGTATTTTTTTGGATCTACAATTAAAGTCGATCATTGAATTAGCCTTATGTTATCCTTATTACTGTTGGTTTGGGATATCCCAAACCAAACCAAACCAAACCAACGTTGTTCCTATAAGAATTTCCATATGGAAATTCTTATAGGAACAACTCTTCATGATATAATAAACGCATTATATGATAAAGGAGGTGATTAGAAAATGAAAGAAAAAAATATATATTGACACACACACACACACACATATAGAGTAAACAAGGATAGGAGAGAGTAACAATAAATGCGGGACGAACGATGTGAATAAAAGAAAAATAATCTAATGTGTGGGGTCAACAAATACCCCGTCTCAACATTTTACCTCTGTATCATTCACAGCTGGGCAGAAAAGATACTCTGTTATACTGACTACTACTACTGGGTTCAGTGAGTAATAGAAAGAAAAAAAAAGGCGGCTAATAACTAAACATCGCATATATACACACACATACAAATAAAAAAAGAATTAGAAGACGACGAGATGGTTTTGTATACAATTTTTGCTTTCAAACAAATTTCACATCTCTTAAAGCAATTATAAATTAACAATAATGCTTAGAGCCAATAATGGATTTCCATTTTATGAATGAAAAAATACTAACATTTAACGTATTTCTTAAAATGTCTATTTTTTACATTTATTTTGGTCTTCGTCTCCTTTTATAGATGTTACTGGCTCCAATCTTTACTAGGAATGAACCCTATGGCACCATATTGTTTATTGTGCGGTACAGTATATTTTAAACATATGCCAGATCCTCGGCTTATCAGGTAATAATATTTAATATCAGATTTCTTTTGTATTAATTTCTCTATATTGGAGTATATCACGTATTTAGCTCTGGTTCAAAGCGAAACAGTTTGTTGTTACTTACTAGAATACTAAGAAGGTCATTAATATTTGCAATCTTTTGATCTTTAGTGAAAATAAATTTATGAATACAAAAGTATATTCATCGAATCGTTGGTCAAAAACTGTAGCGGAACATTTTAAAATGAGTTGTTCTGAAATAATGAGATAATTTCAATACTGGAGTTCGCTATTAAACTATTGGCCGAGTTCGAATTGTTTTGATACTGAACTAAAAACTGCGTTGAAATTGTATTGTAAACACCTAAAAACTGGAAACACAAAATAAAAAACGAAACTAGCCTCGAATTGTGTAGAAAACTTCTAGAGACAAATACGAGTGTCGTGTATGAATTCAGCAATTTGCAATCAGAATGATACATATCAACATGTAATAGCCTCTAATACAGCAAAATTTAATAATAAGAATAACAATACTTAGTTCTTATATAGTTAGAAAGAGGTAAAGTTTCCAGAAATTCATCTCTGCAACTACTGTACCGATTTTGAATATTCTTTCAGCAGTAGAAAGCTTGATTATTTTTAAGTAGCAAAGGCTATATTTGATCCTAATTAAAAATGTTTGACGCCTAGCGCAATGCCACTTATGTTTTAAAATGCACAATAAAACAAAAATAACGTCCCGTTTCAAAGGTTGAATGACATATATGACGACCATTACTTTAGTCATCCATCATTTAGTGATTCTATTTAATAAATAACAATATTTCCACGTGCAAATGATTGAAAAAGTATTGTAGCAAAGACAAAGTTAATTCGTATGTTTTTTACCTTAGATACATAACTGCAAACAATATATTCTTTATTATTCATATATAAGAAAGCTAATATTACATTCTGATTTTTATAAAATTCATCTCTGTCTTAGATGCAAAAGTTCAAATTGCCCTGGTGTTTATTGCGACAGTTGTTTCGCGGATATTGGCGAACTTTGTACTATTTGTTTATCTCCTGAAGATTACGGAGATATGAGTGATGTCAGTTTAGAAAAGTAAGTTTTATTACATGTACTTTCGAGCACATGGACGTACATACATACAACGAGACTAAATTTTTAAAATTAGGTTTTGTGCATTTTCCAAGAAAAATAGGACATATTCCATTATTAAACGTGGTTAAATAATCTCCAAAGCAAACTCTTAACTTTTTAAATTTCCAGTTTTTAAAGCGTATAATTTTTTTCTTTATCACCAGGGGCTCCTCTGAAGATAGCGATGCCAGTGATTATGAATCTGATTTAAGCAAATTAAGCAAGACATGTGTAAGACTATTGTCTTAACAATTTTTTTCTATCCTTTTCCTAAGCTGATTAGACTATATATTCTAATATCTTACAGAATATCAGTTCCTGTGAAGCAGGTCCAATATCGCGGAGATTTTCAAAACATAATAAGCGCAGTTTTTCAAGAGACAAAACAGACTGCCAGGATTTAATACCACTAATTTCAAGAGGAAATGAGGAATCATTTCGTTCTAAAATTAACACTGATTATATTCCAACATATAGATTCAAAAGTATTATGAAAAAGGCTTTGATTGTAAGATATAAAATAAAATTCGATGATTTCTGTAAGTCCAGCATCACTGAAAAGCAAAAGATATTTTATCACAAAAAGTATGATTATGATGGAAAATATTTCCAAACTGTCAACCGTAATGAAACAAATAACCTCATTGTACTTAGTGAAGATTCAGTTTATAATATAGGAAATAAAAGTAATGCATTTACTAATCAAAATAAAAGAAAACTAACGAAGAATGCTAGAGATAAATTATATGGAATTAGTAGGAAAGTTGTTGAAAAAGACGGCAAGAGTAATAGAAAGATTTTTACGAAAAACATTATGTCTAAAGTCCCAAATTTTACATTAGGATCATCGGTTGCAATAAAAAGCATATCACAATGCAGATTTTACCGAGTCATAATAGCTTCAAACTCATTTAATGTCAAGAAAGTAACCAAAAACTTTAAACTAACAGCAGCAACAAAAAAATACGCCCTCCCCACCATTAAATGTAAAATAAAAAGGAAAGATAAATTACTAAATCACACTAAAGATTTCGTGAGTAGATATAGCAATTTTACCAATAGAATTCTAACTTTCTCTTGTTACTGTAATCATGGCCATACAGTAACTTTTGACTCTAATAATGCTAAAAGCGAAGATGCAAATACTAAGAAAAAAGAACATAACTCAAAAGAATTCATCAAAACAAAAGCAGCATCTTGTTACAGATTTCAAAAGCTTAGAATGCTATTAACTGATTATTGGAGAAATATGATTGCCAACAGAAGCACAATAACTCGGACATTAAATAATAGTATGCAAAATAATTTATCCGTATCAAAAGAAAAGAAAAATCACAAAAGAAGAAAAAAGAAAAAATCTAAATCTGATATCCCTACACCTCTTGATAACACAAAAAATGATGTAGCTGAACCCGAAAAAAAGAATGCTCAAAAACGAAAAATGATAATTAAGTCTAAATCCGAAGTGCTTTTAACTCATCCCCTAGAAATTCTAGAAACTAGGGTGAAAAACGTCACAGCTGAAACAAAAGAGAAGATTAATCAGAAAGAAGAGAACAATACTAAATCTGATGTTCGTACTATCATTACGCCAGATGATGTCCAATGTAGAAGTGATGAAATATTAAATGAAGAAACTAGAAAATACAGGATATCAGCATTTCTGTCAGATCAGGATTGGATAAAGAGACAGTGGAAGGAAAGAATCAATATAGGCACTAAAATAAAAACAGAGCTGAGTGGGATATGGAACGAGATCAGTGAGGTAGTAGAAGAGATGAAAAGCTTTTCAATAAAAAAGAAGGTATGAAAATATATTTTCGTTATGAGAATTGCTATTACCATATTTAGTCTGCTAGAACCGTGAAATTAGTTAAAAAATGTGTCATAAAACATTGGAATAGAATTAAATAAACAAAATAACTAAACTTTGTGTTACGTACGGATATGCCTTTATTCTACGTTTACAAAAATTTAGTACCACAGAAAAAAATAATGATTCTAGGTGGAAGAGAAACCAACTGACAATGATAGAAGTAAGTTAGATATTGCTAGCAAACTGAAAGAAGAAGTTAATCGGACTATTCAGAATGAAGGTAATTTTATGTCATTCCAGTTTCCATTGCTTTATTATATTATTAAAATAGCCTATGCTACTCAGCGTGAATGTAGCTTTTCAATGGTGAAAGAATTTTTGAAATCGGCTTAGTAGTTTGAGTTTATTCATTGCAAAAATACAAATCTTTCCTCTTTGTAGTGTAGATTTGTTTAGCTTAATATAACAAATATTATATTTAGTTATATTTTAGTTAGTACTAAAATAAAATTTAAAAGGATTAGGAACGAAAAGGTAAGTTCTGGTAACAATGAAAACTAAAATGCAAATCTGGTGTTCAATTTTTTATTATTTTATGAGTACTAAGGAACCTCGAAGACCAGATTGAAAGCTTTATCGGAGACGTTTAGTATGTCATACATTCTAAATGATTTAAAAGTATGACATAAGATTTAATGTGTGTTTCGCTGCGTACAACATTGATTATTAGGTCTGTCCATTTATCACGCATATTACTCATATTACATTATTACTCGTCCCTTATAGTTTTTAAGCATTAATAAACTTTGTCCGCTTCACTTGTAGGTCCCGATATACAATTTAATTATGCATTTACTTACAGGCGTTACCGTCGCCGAAACGAATGTCACCTTCAGAGAGATCTGCAAGAAGTACGGATGTGATCTGATCACTGTAACTTCGTCGAATACTTCAGTGGAAAAAGTTTTGAAAGCTGTTCGCAAGTTTTTTGTACAAAAACAACGATCAACTAAGTCTGGTTTGTCTTAATACATAATGTTAGCTCTTTTGTTTTTATCATTTCTGCAAGAATATCTCTACTGGAAGGAAACCTCCCCAAAAAAATGATATCGCAGTCAAAGTCAAAATTTGGCACCTTCTGGCTTAGCTCGTTCCATTGTGGATCCTGTCTTGGCCCCCGGGCTCGTTTGGGATCCGGAGCGAACCCATTCAAAATAAAATAATATTTTAAAAAATGAATTATCTCGAACTCCATCTCCTTTCCTGGCTTTGGTTTGGTTGAAAGCACCTTTGTAATATATGTAATAATGAATTCATTCATCAATATGCATTTGGTCTGAGTGGAGGACAACATATGGCCCGTTTTCCCTTCGGTGCTTTTTTATAATTCGGAAATGTACTTTAAATTTGACTATTAATCTACGACAAACTGTAAAATTATAGCAATTGATATTTCACGCTACAGTTTGGATATGACAAAGTCAATTAATTAAATTGAATTTATAGTTTACTGTTCGTCTTATTTGATTTCTATTTTAGATGGAGACATAAAAGCTATCTCTCCAAATGGGATGGATTCGCCGTATTTAAATAGGCACAATAAATTCAGTGAACCAATTACAAAAGCTGCCGGAGCTATATGTCAAAGTGGATTGTAAGTAACTGACCTTTGTTGTCTACGAAAAGATTAGTTATGCTACGAAAACAATACGCGCGCTACGAAAAAATACTTATGCTACGGCTACGAAAACTTGCTACAAAGTATTTTATCAAGTACAAATTGTACATGGCTTGGCTTATTTCTTTTAATAATATCATATATTATAGGTTTTGTGTTTATTTCTGGGTATGATATGTTATATTTATCCAACCAAGCTAACATGTCACTTTTTTTTGAATTCGAGGTGGGCACTCGATCCGATACGACGTTGTGATACGATGCATTATCGACTACTAAAACTGACTGAGGCGGTAAATTTGGAAGAAGTTTTTCTGTAATCCATTTCTGATAGTTACCAGCATTCATATTACTGTGATAATCTCCCGTTTGCTTTTTTGCTGGATAGATAAGCAAAGCTCTTGGAACGAATCCATGTTCCGAGCAGGCATGAACTATCACTAGCATATCGCCTTTGGAAATAGGTACTTTACAACCTTTGCTCGTTTCGTCGGCCCATGCTCGTGGCAATGTATACGAGCTGTGTATATAAGTTTCATCCGTATATATTACAGGTCGGCCTTGTGATCTATATTCTTGCAGTTTCGAAAGATATAATGTTCTTTTGAGTCTGATGTGACTTTTTTCAATGAGTATATTTTTATTATTTTGTGTCTTTCTCCATCTGAAACCTAGCCTCCGAACGATCTTCCTTAGTGAAGAAACACCACCCTCAAAGTTGATACTTTCTTTCAACACTTCTAATAATTTTTTCAATGTGGGAAATGTATGCTGAACCAGATGGAAGTTATAGATAGTTCGCCTTATGACTTCTTGATCAAAACTATCTACTGTAGATTTTTTTGCTAACCTTGGTCGCTTTTTACCCGGTGTTCTGAAAGTAACTTGATGCGCCAATCTTTTCGGTGCTTGCGGTTCTCCTTCTTTTGAGGTAGATGGTTGAGATGTTGCATCAGCTTTCACAGCCGCTGTTACTTGATTGCGTACTTCACAAACAATTCGTTGAACACTTCTCTGAGAAACACCAGTCGCCTCCGACGTCAAATCGTACAAAGTTTTCATTGGAAGATATCCACCATCACTGTTTTTATTGTGATGCATGAAATAGTTAAAAACATTGTACACGATTTCACGAGATTGTCCCTTCAGAGTTTTTCCGGAACCAATTCTTTCCGAAGACATTTTATTCTAACCTCTAAATAGGTAAATAAACACACGCGCCGCGCACCGATCACACGTGACTAACGCGCTAACATCACGCTGTATTTATAAACAGTAGAAAACCAAAAACAATAACTGTCCCCTTCACGCTCATAAGATAGACCGCGCGCGAAAGAGACGGGCATACTTTTCATGATGCCTATGCAGTACGACGTCACGCCGCACGCTTATTCACAGACGCTACACAAGCGCAATGTGTAAATGTGTTGATCGTGCCAGCTTTAATTAACTGACCTATACGATAATAACACAGGCTACGGTAACAGTACATTTAACATAACAGTACATACACACGGATGCACACTTGAATCAAATTTATGCTTAAAAATGCACTAATATTATATTCGTAGAGTGACGGATTTTATAAGTTTGATTATCTTTTGGTTTGGACTTTTTGGCGGGAGCAGGAAGCGTCACGGTGGTGGTTATGTTTCTCTTGTTAAAATTTGTGTTTTTGTGGATATTAGTGCGTAAATAATGATGGAGTATTAACCACTACGTGTTTGTTAACATACAAGAGTGTTGGCAAGTGTAACAAATAACCGGAAGTTGTCTTTTCCTGCTCTCAAGAAGTCCACGAGGAGGTTTCAGTAATAACACATTTACTGAAACCTGGGGGGAAAAATATATTTTATTGTTCATTCATCATCATCAAATTAAGAAAATAAATTACTCAAGAACTTGCAGTTATACTTACTTGACACTGGCTAGATGCACAAATCGTGCAAGGCTCAAATAAAGAAAAAAAATATCTTCTGGTTTGTCTATGTTTGCTGTTATTGGCCTTACTTTAAGACTTATACTTGAGTATAAGTCTATGTATACTATAATAAATAAGCCGTTACTTTTTTATTCAATAAAATTAATAAATGTAGTAAATTTATTTGTGCTTATTTTCATAAATAAATTTATTGCAATATGTCTACTATCTAGCTATATTTAAAGAGATGAGAAGACTTAAATACTGTGCTATTTTTGAATGATGTCTTTGAATGAATTTTCACCTTGGTTTAATATCTTTCAAAATAAAAATCAATATTTGTATTAAGTCTCAATTTCGTAGATGTTTCAATTTAGCAAGCCCCTTAGCCAGAGCGATGAAATTAATGGAAAAGGTTAAGTAGTTCAATGTCCTTCTTAATATAATGATCCAATGTAATTTCTTTGTTTAGCTAGAAATGGCGTCTAATACCGATTTCTATTCAGCGGGCCCCTGTGCATCTAAATATTATATTGATTTATGCTTGCTCCAATGTACCCTATCGATTTTACGCCGGCCTCCGTGGTCGAGTGGCTGGCATACCGGTTTTTATGTTACAGCCACTCCGAGGTCCCAGGTTCGATCCCCGGACGGGTCAGTGAAAAAAACCTTCTACATTCAATTTTTTTTTATTATTTTTTTAACATTTTTGCATTCACAATATTTCTATCCCTATTAATATTATTAATGTGAATGTAAGTTTGTTTGTTATGCTTTTACGCAAAAACTACTAAACCGATCATCATGAAACTTCGTACATATGTTCTTGGAGGTATTATTTAGTAACTTAGGATACTTTTTGTTGAAAAAAAACAATGCAGCAATGCCGCGGGTAAAAGCTAGTAAGATATAAAATACGCCTGTAGAAATAACTACGCCTCCTAGCCCTCAGGTGGGATTTGAACCCACGACCTTTAGCTATCCGGGCGAGTGCTCTGACCGCTAAGCTACCGACGATTGACAGACGCATCGAAATTTACAAACATATTTCAACTTCTGGGTGTTGTGGTAGCTTCGTCGTTTCTGAATTCCATAACACAAGTGCTTTAGCTAATTCGGGTTCAGAACAATATATTTGATACTGCCTAATATTTATTTTTTCTCATATATATGCATTTTTTTAGGGAAGATTTCAGTAGTGGAATACGAATAAGCTTATGATGAACTTAATAAAATTAAATTTCTGTTGTTTTAGTTGCGGTGATCCGGGTGTAAGTTTCTATTATTTCGAATGCATCAATTGGGATTACAACGACACAGTTTTAAAATTTCTTTAAAATATTATTTAGGTTTCAGAAGAATATTTTCTAAAATGCCAAAGATCTTTTGACACGTGCGACCCTTATATTGGTAAGACATTCTTTTCCTCACGATATCATTGTTTTAAGAATGGAGATTAATGATCCTAAGCCTCATAAGATCCTAAGTCATTTCTAAATTTTTTGTTAATTTTTTACACCTTAGAAGTTAATCTTTTTATTTTTTTTTGTAATCACAATCCCATAGTTCTATAATGAAAATGAATGAAAATAAAAAAATAACTTTATTCAAATGCACTTAAAATAAGTTCTTTATTATTTATTTCTTTAGCACAGTCACATGGTATAAAGCTGACAACATTTGATTTAAAAGTACATGTGACACCCTGTAAGGGTGTTGGCAGAATGAGTGACTTATATACTATAACGAATTCTTACAGTTGTTTTGAATCGTCCAACAATAAGATTAAAAACACATATAAAAAACAAATACTAAACATCTAGTCCTCAGGTGGGATTAAAACCCACTACCTGTCGCTGTCCGTTGTTCTGACAGCTGAGCTATCGACACGATGGTAGACGCGTCAAAATGTACAACTACATTTTAATTTCTACTATGAGCTAGTGTCGTTCCATCATTGTTGAAGTTAAACTAGCTTAAATATCGGAAGCGATATTTTTACAAATATCTAACAACAAAACAGCTATAATTAGCACATTTTTACTACCAGGGCCCATATTGCGTTGTATAAATTTAAAAAGCATAATTTTCGAACGCATGCTAATTATTTGACATAATTTGAAATAGCTAGCTGGCTGGTAATGAATAAAAAAATACCTAACCCAACCTTACCTGCGATATATATCTATTTATGCCTTTTGGTTAGTATGCCAAGTGGCTTTATGTCAATTGAAATTATACGTTGCGAATGGCTCCCTTACTACCATACTTTTCACCATATTTCTCATAACAATTACCCTGTATGTCATTATATTATATAAATATTGTTATGGCAAATTAGTTCGATAACCATATCCTAATTATATTATGACGATACTTTGTGTGTGTGTTTGTTACCATATTGTCAGTAACTCCGAAACTACTCAATCGATTTTTATTTTATTTTTTCATTTTGCAAAATTTTTTTCCGACTTAGAACGTAGTATAGGTTTTATTATATTTAAAACACATCGACACGGGGCCGGATCAGCTAGTTTGTCATAACAATAACTTTATCAGGTAATATTTTGATTTTGTATGTCCTTCAGTTTTTTCAGACAACTGTACAAATACATGTATCGGTAAAAAAAGATCGTCAAGAATGAAAGCTTGCTTTAAACGCTTTGGCAGGTATTTATTAACTAATATATAGGTACATTAAGAAAACATCGTTCATTAATTGTATATTTGAAATGAAACTGACAACATTATTTCTCTAACTCCTTGTAATTATACGAGTAGGTACTTTTTCATTGTATATTTGAGAAAAAACATTTTTTTACATTTAAAACCAACTAATCAAGTTTGCATGAAAGAGATTGCTGTTTAGCAATAAGGCCGCCTAATGTATACTTTTCTTTGTTGTACTTGAATTTTTCTTTACCTTATTTGTGTGTACAATGAAGCTTAATTTATTATTACATTATTTATTAAAATATGTTAAAAGTAACGAGATCAATATTTATTGAATTAATATTATTTATTTTTTAAATTTATGTTCTATCAAGATGGTTCGTTTTTATCAACTCATTATATTTTATTTTTATTCATATTTATCTAAAAAACTAAAATAAACTCAATATTGTCAATTCTATATCTTTTTTCAGTGACTTGTCGGAAAGGCTCCGATGTGGGTAAGTAGATCAAAATCTAATGTTCAAAACTGTATAAAAATCTTTTTGCTTATTATATTATGATTATGACCAATCAAGCTGGTTGTCAATTGTTATTTTTACTTTATAACTAACGTATATTTATTAGGGTTCCATTCAAGGAACTCTTTTATGAAGAGTTATAGAATATAAGAAAATCTTTCCATTCAAGGCATGGTGACACATGCCTTGCACTCGGCTTGAAGACTTTTAGATGTACGCTATGATGTTTAGAAGGAAAATGAGGATGGTTTTTTAGAAAGGTGTTCGAAAAATATAGCAATTATGTGAAAACTATTGTTGGTGCAGGAATCCGTTTGCGAAATAATCACAATAGTACAAAGTGCGAACATTTGTTAGAGCCCCTGCCAACAAAATGATTGTTTTTGGATATGCAAATAAAAGACAGTTGTACCTATATATAACGAAATGAAAAACGGGTTTCCTACGTAGTTTCGTTCGATCGCCGCAGTATCGCACGCTGTTGTGAATTATTTTTCCACTGCCTAATTCATTCGAAGCTTGTGAACTCGAATTATGTAGTCTCGATCAACGCTGTTTCGAAAAATGCTTTCACTGCCTCATACGTTCGAAAGCTTGTGACTTAGTTTAATGACATATCTACACTAATATTATAAAGAGGAAAGATTTGTATTTTTGTATTTTTACAATGCATAAACTCAAAAACTACTAAGCCGATTTCAAAAATTCTGAGTAACATAGGCTATATTTAAAGCTAGAAAAAATTTAAAGAATTTTGTCCACCCGTGCGAAGCCGGGACGGGCCGCTCGTACATACATAAAGGTAATAAATATAATAAATAAAAAGATGTCATTATTAATTATTTTGTATTTGAAATATGCTAGTATTCGGTTTGAACCAACATAATTATTCGTATGAGCAAATCATAAGAAAGATAGCAAAGAACAGCTTAGTAAGCTTTATAATTTCACGAGATTTAGTCCTTGGTACTTGGAGAAGTAAAAAATAATCAAACTTCATTATTACGTTCAATAGTATTGAACAAAAATTATCTTATTGTTACGAACAGTTACGAAGCCTTGAGCGTGGCCAGATAAGCACATGGCCAGTATTTTTAATGATTGAACATTGAATCACAAAGATTAACGCTCTTCACAGATTGTTGGTTAAGATTACCTGTAACTACGATAGGTTTATTAACACTTAGTAATATTTTTAGGTTTAAATGTTCGATGACTTTCCTCAAGAACTTATGCCGTTGTTACAGATCCCAAAGAAAAGGTATTATTTTTTTTCTAATACAGACCGACACACTAATGTATTTTCACACTTCTGATTGGTTTTTATTGGTTTGATCTAGTCTTCGCATTTTCATAGTACAAGCATCTTATTGACCTAAACTCATATAAATTGTTATTTTTAATATTATTAAGGGATATATAATTTCGTTGGGTAGAAAGATACTGTTATTTTGTTTTAGAACATATAAAAAAACAAATGAATGGGGATTAAGAAGTCACGAAAGCTTTTTTTATTTACATTTTGTTCCGAAAAATTTCTTCACTTTCCATTGCCTTATTAACTTTAAATTTGGTGATAATGTATATTATTAAGTATATTTTACTAGCAAATACCTGGAATTTTTATAACATAAACATGGGGCCTAAGCACTCTGCGTTTTTTAAACTCGCGCCGGCAGCGCGTTTTTTCGCAGAGTAATTTTTTGCATGTCTAATGCGCTTGTATCGATACAATATTTTTACAGATACCAATTTAAGCGCAAAACTAAATTTATGCAGATATTTAAAACTATAACTTTGAACATTTACATAAATTCATAGTCAAGCTGAGTTTGACTGGCGTGAGTATCGTGTTTGTATCGATACAAGGGCGCGTTGACGGAGCGTTAAAAAAACGTGATGTGCAAAAGTTCTTATTGCATCAGAATAAACGTTACTTGAGATATTTATTAAGTTCTTTGGATTTCAGACTGCTGCTGGTGTAAACAATTTGCTTGCTGTAATCCAAGAAAAAAGGGTAATTGTAGTACATAATACATAGTATAAGCTTTAGGTATGTAATAATAATTATTATTATATATATTATAAATGTGTGTGTGCGTGTGAGTGTGTGTGTGTGTTATGTCTATAACACACACACACACTCACACGTCAGACGTATATGTCAGACTTGTGTACCAGGGTAACAGATAGACTTTTTTAGGGTAGTCTTTTATCATACATAGATAATAATTTATATTTTTTGTATCGTTGCTAAAGAGTGCATGTTGATTTCTTGTTTTGTTTCTGGTTTCTGGTTGGTTATCTAGTTTAGATTACAAAGAAACGGAGGAACTGCTACAACCCCTCAAATAGACACACACGCATGTGCACACACATACACGCACACACAGAAGACACACACTCAAGACACACACACATACACTCACGACACGACCACACACAAATACACACCACGCACACATTTTACTCTAACTTTAAAAACAAAATACGTTTTCTTTTTGTTAAGTATGTTTATTTTGTACATAGGTTAAGGAAGAAGGGTACTGATTTCCGAAACACAGGTTTTAAACCTAGTTCGGAGTCAGCGACTTCATTATGATTGTAAAACTTATTCTATAAATAAAGATTATTATTATAGATTATTATTATTATTATTGTCTTAATATCGTGTTTTATATATAGAATTTTTGTTTGCCTTTGTTTTTCACTATTCTTTTAATTATATTTATTGAGGATGGGCGTGAGGCTGATGATGGAAACATGTATTTTCAACAATATAAGTATAATATGTAGCAATCAGTTGTGAACAGAAAAGTTGAATGACACTGACAATGAGAATTTTAAATATTTACAAAACGTGATATAAAGAAAAAATATCAAAAGAGGTCTGAGGTCCAGCCAGTTACCAACAGTATTTAATGTGTAAGTTGTGGCGTAAAAATGTTGGCAGAACTAATGAAATAAAATAATATTCTTAGAAAGAAATATAAATACACGTGACTCAGGTACAAATGCTGGTATTCATCACACAAACATCTGCACCTTCTGAGACTCGAACCCAGGGTCGTCGGTGAGGGAGGCAAGATATGGCTACCGTTTAAAGATAGTTGAGTCAAGGATAGCCATATCACACTTGTGGCCCACGATTTCGCAGAGCTGCCATCAGAATGCAAACAAAAAAAACTATCTTCACTTTCTTTCGGCTTCATCTGCAGACGTTAACTCCCACTGATCCGGAAGGTCTGTGTCCCAGTATTGGATTAAAAAAACAGTTAAAAGATTGAAAATGATACGCATCTTAATTAACAGATAAATCGTGTTGCGCTAACGTGCCACAACCGAACTGTGCATCAATGGGTTAGTGAATTCTTTCTTTGTACCGTTCCGGCGATGCGTATGTGACGCGTAAAGAAATAACACATATCAATAAAAAACAGTTATAATATTGAGTGAAATATATTTACATATGTATATCCACTTGTCAGTTCACGGTAGCTTTTGCTACCGATAGCCAACACCCCTCGTCAGTCCCAGTAGCAATTGCTACCATATTCAAATATGCGCGTGGTCTGCGTTATTTTTTAAAATATGATTAATTTTTGAGTTACGGAGATTCAAATATTCTGTGGTGGATTCCTTATTTAATCAGCTTTGTTTGGTCCTAGCTTCATTATTTAGCGAGAGAATGGTATTATTATTTAAGAGTCCGACGATTTTTTTCACAATTCGCGCAGCCTTGGGACTGTTGAGAGGGGTGGGGTGCGCGGTAGCGGACTGACAAGTGGATATTGTTATATAGTCAAAATGAATAACATTTTATAATTTTCATAACATCATAAAATGTAGATACACGGTTTGCCTAAGTTTTTAAGGTGGTTTCATTTGTGTTTGGGCAGCGCTGTTAGACGCGCGCCGTCGAAACAGAACAGTACTTGTTGCTACCTACCTCGGCGCATTTTAATAGGACTGCAATAAAACACTAGTGCCATCCCAACACATTTTCAACCGTCTACAATGACCTCATAAAGCTATTCAAGTTCCACTGTTGAAGAGAGACAACTATAGACCGTGTATAGCGGTATCTCACTTTGACAATCGCACTTGCATCGCGCTAAGAGATCATGGTTAGACCTCTGGACGGCGCTGCAACAGTAAATATATGAATCAGTATCAAAACTTGACCCCATTTGTTGAGATATATTTTTTTTTATTTTAAGGTTTATTTATAAAAAATATTTCTTTGAATTCTGTTATGATCAAATAATAGAATTAATTAACTAGTAATAAAATAAAGTTATAAAAGAACATCAATTTTTATATATAAGAAGTCTTTATTTTTCTTTATTACAAGTATACTCAGTTACCAATCAATGAAAATACTTTCGTCTGCCACGAAACGTTCCGAATGCTTTTATAGTGCAAAAATATCCTCATTCCAATGTGAAGTTAACATGGTGACCACGTCGATTCAACACAGGACCCTCAACTACTTACACTGCAACGTACGCAGGTCTCTTGTTGAGGCGTGTGTTCGTAGCTATTTTCTTTACTAGTTAAATGATAATTATTATTTACTCATGATTAATCATTGACAGATAAACCACAGAGTGGGCAGCAGCATTTTCTGAATTGTGGTCAACCCGCCTGCCAAACGTGGAGACTATAATAAAACTTCCATTTTTATGTGAGGGTTCCGTCGTGGACGTCCTGAAACGTGAAAGACGATGATTATGTATTACCATCCCTATAAATGTGTATAATATCCTACGAAAATATTTCTTTTCCGTAATAAACAGTGCCAGACAATTTATTTCAGCTTTCACCAAACATTGCGTACAAAAATATTAATTAAATTAGATGTTTAACGTTATTGTATTATAAAAAAATTAAACATGTAATTATTATATCTAAGCAGACATAGGAAATTAATAGAAATATTGTAGTAAATAATATTCATTCGTGATAAATTATTCACAGATAACACGTGCTGCCCTGAGATGAAAAAACCGAATTGCATGTCAATGGGTGAGTGTTTGAATTGTTTTCTATTAATATAACCAGAAGATAATTGTGTAAGTGAAAGTCACACGCACACGCGCACGCGCACGCACACACACACACACACACACACATATGAACACGATGTATGTTCGGAATACTCTGAAACAACTGAACCGATTTTGATCAAACTTCGTAACTATCTGTTATTTGATCTTACTTAAAAGATAGGAAAGGTTTCAATTCATAAAACAGCAGCGCGTGGCCGAGTCAGCTAATTTGTATATATCTCGAAATCCACTCAATTTTATTGCTAATATTTAAATATTGTTGTCGTGGAATTCCAAAGGCAACTGACATCTTGGTTACTGTGCCTTTGGAGAATGTCATGTTTGATTCTATTTTTTGTAACAACATCTAAGTAGAACATGAAAAATAATTTCGTTACTTCGTGCATTCTTAAAAGGCTTTGATTATATGTTATAATTATCATCATCATAATAATTATCTTTTCAGATAAATGGTGCTACTAAATGTTACAAGTTTTATTTGTCGACAGATACTTCGTGTTGTCCCGAATTGCTAAAAGCGGCTTGCATAACAGTAGGTTAGTAAAGTTTTCTTCTAATTTTCTTTTAATATCTTTCCCCAACTGTTTTCCCTACTTGTTTAAAAGTCCTTGCGTGTTTTAACTTGTTACAAAGATAAGGTATTTTCATATTTTTTTGTACTATTATACTTTGTGTTATCTATACTTCTATATCTTACTCTAAATATTATTTACTGAAAGTACTTTAAAAGGTTATGCTCTTAACTGTCGACAGATAAATCATGCTGTCCAGACATTGCACTACCGAGTTGCTGGGGTTCAGTGGGTTAGTATGCTCTTTTGTGAACACAAAATGTGTAATATTTATTAAGCCTTTATCACATGTATTCAAATATAAGAACAAAAATGTATAATATTTTATTATCCTTTTTATTATAAGGTAGACTTTTAGGCATAGGTTTGAGAAGGCAAAATATCTGCCGATGTTTCACTTATTATTTCGTTTATCAATGTCCTCACTATTTTGAACAGAGTAAACAGTCGTCACTCAACACGTTGGCTCAGTTTTTTCTGGTGTAGGCTGGAAGCCAAAGCTTTTTGAAATATTAAAGTGCTTCAATGTTCCACTGCGCTATCTTATTGTTAATGCAAAATTAAATGTCGACAGATAAATGGCGCTGTCCTGAGTTATTACGGCCATATTGTGAAACAGTCTGTAAGTAATTTTTTTTTATTCTTTGTATATAAGAGAGACACTCAGAAGTTTTAAGAAGCTGAAAAATCAACTTATATGGATAAAATATAAAAATAAATCTTTTCAAAGTACCCTCCAACATGTTTAGAATGTATTTCAAGCGTTAAAGGAATTTAAGAAACACTTTTTCCAGGATACCAGCCCAAGTAACACAAGACACATTTCAAGAATCGAATAGTAAACTTATGTAGAACTTAAGCTCCCTAAAATCTCTTATATAAGCTCACCGAGCATCTTGTCGCTTTATATTGACATTTCAAAACCTTTATGATGCTTTACAGTATATAATGGTTGGATAATAGCATATCTAAATGCATTTGCAAAGCCTGTAGTTTTTGAGCAGTAAAACACAACGCAACTGTACAGCTTTCAGCTGTTTTTAGTGCATTTGGATCTATAATAGCATTTGAAAGTAGTAAATAACCACTTACTGCTGTTTAGTAGCCTAAACACGAACCGTTATAATGCCACGTAAATCCGTTAGACAGCTTTCAGCAGTTTTGAGTGCCGTTAGTTGTTCAATAGCACTTTTAACTGGTTACTAAATGCCTAGCACTGCTGGGTAGCATATACGTGAATCCATGTAGTGCTTGCATTTTTAAAGATTAACTGAGTTCTGTTGTACAGTAAACAGCTATTTAATCAAACACACCTGAATTGTTGTAATGCGCAGGAACGGTTATGTAGATTATGCGTTCAGAAAGTCTTTTATCAACTATTGATAAACGGATTAAAACATTCAACGTACATATATACTGAAATAGGATTTATTGTATTGCTCAAGGAACCCCAAAAATTTTGTTCAACCAATGGCACTATCTTCATCAAGTCTGCTGGTATACCGGTGAAGCCCTGTAGAACTACTTTATAGACAATGGTGCTACAGTGGTTCATTAAAAGTCTTTTCACTGGCCTCTGACACAATAATTGTTCACGTGTGAGTATTTCTAATGCTGGCAGCAATAATAAGCCTTTTTAAAGGCTCACCAGGCCGCTAAATACTGTCACCATTTTGTAAATATTTTATAACCTAAAAATATTATAATTCGGAGCTGTTTATAAAAGCAAAAGACTTTTATAATAATTATATTATTTATTTTAATACTGTCCCACCATGATGTTAATTATGCAAAATTCTTTCTATACGAGAAGTACACAATTGTTTTTGTAATTCATACATACCTACAAATAACATTTTATTAGAAAACCACATAATATCAAAGGCGCGTGAAAATTTTCAATGAAACTTATATAAACATTTACAGTAAACTACATTGCGCAGTCATATTTGAAGGCATGAAGTAACAGAAGAGTCAAAAGCTTTTACACCGTGTTATAAATTGTAAACCAATATGGTGCACTCACTGTGAGTTCTGATATGTCTTAGTACATATTATTTTATATGGCGTGACAAACTTGCTAAATAACAACGTTATTGTATTAAAACATTTGTACCGTGGTATTAGAGACATTTTTGCAATGATGTAGGATTTATTTATGATCAAACTGTGAACACTTAAATAACTCTAATCATTCTTTTACTACGTACTAATGCTTTTGTAATGCAATTAACATCTTCATTATTAAAAATATTGCTAGTATAATGCTACTGTACTGCGATTGGCCACTTCATAGGCCGTAATAATGCTTCTTTAATGCGATTGAAAACTTTTTTGACCACAATAATGCTAATATATTGCCCCTGTAATGCAGTTAAACAACTATTTGTGAACCTATTTAGGATCTTAAGCCATATAATTTGTGCCCAAATAAGCATTACACTAGCCGTATATTCGTTTGTAATTGTATTATAGAGCTTACTCAAAATGCCAATACGATACAGAAATGCTCTAAGTCGGCCGTTATACTGCTTTGATGTGTTACTTGGGAGTTATATGGTCTTTTCGAACTCTGTTAGGACATCTTCCGCCGTTGAAACCTGTAGCCTTTCGCATGATTTTTAATTTAGGTAATAGAAGTCACGCGGTGCCAGATCAGTACTTTGAAGAGGGTGAGCCAACTTTGACTGGTATAATATCCAGGAAATCCTGGACGCGTTGCCGTAGTGAAGAAGTAAGACGCGGAGCCCGGTGTTCGGTCACTTGTTTCCCATTGTAGTTATAATTTTTTGGCAAACATTTCATGATAGACTTTTCGGCTGCTCTGATTTTGTAATGAAATTGACACCAGATACCCCGTTAATAAAACCTAGCGATCAACATTTTCCCTGCGCTTCTCGACAGCTTTACGTTGGCAGGCGTCGCCGTCGGTTCGTTTTGAAACAATTGAGTGTTAACTAATTACGACGATAACAATTACGATTAGATTACGGTGGACGGTAGATGGTTGCTTCAAAGGGTCTTCATCAATAAATGCCATTTAGAGTTGATCAAACGACTCATTCGTTGCAGATCACTTTCTTTTGCGTGTGGCTCTAGCCACTGAAGCTGTGTCATTTTTAAATCGATGATAACTCCTTCAAATTAAGTTTGAGGGAAATCTACCCAGAATAAAACTATCTTCATTTTTCACGTAAATCAAGCTCGTAGCCTTCGTTTCTGGTAATAGTATAAAGCAACGAATCGGTTAAGCAACATTTGGAATCATAAAAAAATCATATATAAGCAGAAAATTTTAGCCAGAATTAGCATTGTCATGACAATATGAACAAAGTATTGTTATTGTGATTGAGACAAAGATTAAAAAGTGTAATGGGCTTCAGTTATAAATTTCAGTTAAAATGCATTTAATTTTCACACACATAAAATTGTAACTTACAACTATAGAGGAAACCAAACGAAAAAGAACAAGAGAGTGATCAGAGAGCTTCATGCGAAAGTAATAGTTATTTCTTATGCAAGGCTGCAAAGTTGAAATTTGGCGCGTGTAACCTTTATTGAAACCTAAGCCTGCTAAAGATTCTAGGATTCAAAGATAGAATCCTAAGCGTATCGACGGTTTCAAAGGTATGAGACGCTATAAACTTTGCTGCCGAGCGAAACAAAATTTTTCACCTCACTACAGCGAGTAAAATTTTGAAGTGTAAGAAAACAGCTTAAATAAAATGGTAAATTGGTTTATTTAAATTAAAATTTTAAATTAAAGAGAAATTGCTACAATTAGTAATGATAAATATCATTTTTAATAGGTTTCTATTAAATGTGACTTGACTAAGAATACCATAATTACTATGACAATTTTTTTTCGGGTGCGGTTCGAAATCCAATCATATGTTATGAAATCTCACCCACCATATAGGTATATAAAATTCTTATAATAAAATATTATGTTCTAAATAATATTTACTTGTTGATTTTATAATAAAACGAATTAAAATAATTAAAAAAAAACCAAAACGGAGTATTATATTATTAATTAAAATAAGAATAAAATGTAACTTAATAATAAATAAATAATGACAATTCGGAACGTATCATGTGTCTTTATCTTTGAATAGAAAGGTTCTAATTTTATAACATTTTTCCACGCTAGCACATAAAACGTAATTTTCCACGCTGAAATTGAATGACAAATCAAACCTTTCCGAGTATGTGAGGTGAAAAATATATATTTTTAATTGTTTTGAACTTAATATAACACTAACATCATAAAATTTGGCATTCAATAAAGCAATTATTCCTACAGATCTTCAAATAAATAATAATTTTATAAACATTAAACAAAAATATGGTTCACTTTTTAATCGAATAAATGAAATCAGTGAGCTGGAAAATTGTAATTATAATCGCTAAAGTTGACTGAGAAACACTGACGCCATATTTATGTCAACCTAATCGATTTATTGTGCATACGCAGATCTAACTACCACGGGAGAGTAAGAGTCGGGGAGTCATAATTCTCTGTGTCTTAAAAGGCGACTTATGATACTGGGAATAATTACCATACACCTATCGTAGGAAACAAAATGGGCAGAGCCTCTTCTAAATTATGATCATCCACCCATTTTATGAGGGAAGCTTTCCTCTAGTAACAAGTATTCCTAATAATAAGATGATAATACACGGAAATATTTTTTCCATAATAAATAGTGCCAATTTATTTTATTACAAACATTGCATGAAAAATAGATGTTTAGCTTAATTGTATTACATATATGTAATACAATTAAGCTAAACATCTATTTTTTTTTTCTTATCACGAAAATATTAGAATTTATCTTATATATATATAAGATAAATTCTAATATTTTCGTGATAAGAAACGACACAATACACAATTGAGTTTCTCTGTAAGAAAAGATTTATTGGTTATTTTATAACAGGTACATGAAATAAGTGTGTATTTACTCAGTACTTAACAAAAACCTACACATACCTGTAAGAAAAGAAACGACATTTAAAGTTATTATGAACAATGTCAGTTTCTAAATCACAATTAAAATACTTTAACAATGGAATTAATATTATAAATTATTGTTTTCTCATAACAATCACGAGATGCTTATAGGTTATCTTTTCCATAGCTTACAAACTTCATTTGTGTCTTGTCACTGCGCGTTCGATGACGTTTGATGCGCGGGTAAATTCAAAATAAAGAAAATTACATTTTTTCTTTACATATATAATAACTTAACATATATTTTTTTATATTTTTAAGAAAAGAAACGACATTTAAAGTTATTATGAACAATGTCAGTTTCTAAATCACAATTAAAATACTTTAACAATGGAATTAATATTATAAATTATTGTTTTCTCATAACAATCACGAGATGCTTATAGGTTATCTTTTCCATAGCTTACAAACTTCATTTGTGTCTTGTCACTGCGCGTTCGTTGACGTTTGATGCGCGGGTAAATTCAAAATAAAGAAAATTACATTTTTTCTTTACATATATAATAACTTAACATATATTTTTTTATATTTTTAAGTATAGTATAATAGTATTGATATTATGGTAAATAATATTCATTCATGATAAATTATTCACAGATAAATCGTGCTGTCCTGAGATGAAACAACCTAATTGTGTAAGTGGTGAGTGTTTGAATTATTTTCTATTAGTATAAGCAGAAGATTAGTGGGTGATTAAAATATATCTCAAAAAAAAATTAAAAATACTTATTTACGTTCTAATATCATTATTACAACAATAAGTGGTCAGAGTCTTCTTCTAAGCATCAATATACTTGTCAGAAGGCTCTGTTCTTCATATAACTGATATTTGACCACAGCAAAAAGGAATATAAATTTAGGATTTATACTACAGATTAACATTATACAAAATAAGGTCTTGAGTACGACTAAACATATATTCATATTTGATTAAGCTATATCTAATACTAGCTGTTGCCCGCGCCCTAGTCCGCTTCAATATCTGTTATTAAGATTTTTTACTGATGTTTCGCTTCTATTTGTCACAGCGTGATGTTATATAGCCTAAAGCCTTCTTGGATAAATGGACTATCTAACACAAAAATAATTTTTCAATTAGAACCAGTAATTCCTGAGATTAGCGCGTTCAAACAAACAAACTCTTGAGCTTTATAATATTAGTATAGGTATAAAAATCTTTTGACGCTGTGTGTGTTATCGAACTCCTCCGAAACGGGTTGATCGATTTTTATGATTTCTCTTGGCTATATATTTAAGGTTTAGGAATAGCTCGTAGGCTATTTTTTATACCCCTAGGGGATAAGAGTGGCTTTCTAATGCACGCGTATAAAGACGCCGGCAACAGCCAGTTTTTCTATGTTATAGAAATTAACCCAATTTTATTGCTTATATTGAAATATTGCTGTCGTGGAAACCCAATATTAAATTACATTTCAGTTTGTTATTAGTCTCTGAACTTTTACAGATTATTTTATAAATAATTTCGTTACTTAGTGCATTATAAAAAGGCTTTAATTAAATGTTATTTATTAATAATTATATTTTGGCAGATAAATGGTGCTGTTCTGAGATACCAAGACCACCTTGCGTATCAGTAGGTAAGCACATGAAAATGGTTACAGACCTTGCTTTATAAATTACAGAATATTTAAATTCCAGATTACCTTGTGAACTTTTTTAACATGAAAAAAGATGTTAGAAGTATTTATTTGTTAACAGACACATCGTGTTGCCCTGAATTGCCAAAATCGGCTTGCATTACAATCGGTTAGTATAGTTTTCTTCATATTTTATTATAACTAGCTGAACCGGCCACGCGTTGCTATGGTAACGTTAATTTATTTTCAAAAAACTGATATTCTTAGACTTATGGTAACTATGGTAACTATATATATCAAACCCAGAAAGTCCTTCTTTTATATAGTAGAGATAATCCTTTGAACTTTTTAAAGATGCAGTTTTTTATTCAACTTATATACTTTATGAACTACGTGCTTATATTATTATTATATAAAAGTATTTGTAGGTTGTTTTAAGTATAACTTAATATCTGAAGATTTTTATATCTTAAGAAATTATTATAATAAAAAAAATAAAAAAATAATTACATTGCTGTATCTTCTCTATAGATTGTTCTGTGAAGTTTTATTTGTTAACAGATACATCGTGTTGTCCTGAATTTCCAAAATCGGCTTGCATAACAGTGGGTTAGTAATGCTTTTTACATTACATCTAGTATCGTATGTCGTCATTTATGTCACCCTTAAGTGTGAAAGTACCGTACACCATACGGCGTACTTGTTTAAGGACAAAGTAAACCCAGTGACCCAGCTTGTACGGTGTCATTGTATGTGGTACAAAGGTATACTGTAGTGCTTATAGATGATACTAATGTTTAAACTAAAAACTTTAAATTATAAAGTTAATAGTAGATTTATCAATTAGTATAAGCATCGTCACTTCTCGCCTATCACTAGATTGGTCGTTCCAAAGCGGAACTCCATTCGATTGGAGTTCCATTGGCAGGGCCGGATTTAGAGGCGTGGAGGCCCCGAGCCAACAGTTTCTAATTATTTTCGGAATAAAGCTTAAAATCAAAATCGATTATTGCGAATATTAGTGGTAAAGTTTTTATGACAATGTCAAAAGTTCTTCTATATTTTACAATATTAAAAAAAAACTGTTTGGAAAAAAACGTTACAGTCAAAAGTAACTCGTCCAAATTTGTAATTTTTTATCTCTATTGAGCTCTGCTGAAGAGGCCCCAGGGTAGTAGCCTCGCCTGCCCTTCCCCAAATCCAGCCCTGTCCATTGGGGTACGTTGCAGTAGGAAGTATGCTTGATGGCTTACGTTAAAGCCTGATCCTGTTTTCAAGTTGCACTTTTGGTTAAGCCTTATCATATACTTTATTACGATATGCTCATTAACTGTCCACAGATAAATCATGCTGTCCTGAGAAGTCTAAACCGAGTTGCTTTTCAATGGGTTGGTATATTTTTTGTAAACACAATCCTTGTGTTTGGCAGAAAAAGCGCTTGCGAGCGCAAATAAGCAAAATGGCGGATTGTGTCACCGCAACTGAAGTTAGCAAACGTGTCCTGGACGAAAACTGTATAGTTTTTTTTTTCAGCGCTGGTAAACGCTCGCAAGCGCTTTTTTCTGCCAAACACAAGAAATGTGTCATATTTATTAATTTTTATCGCGTTTTTTCAATAATTAGAACAAAAAGGTTATAATATTCGATTGCCCGTTTTTTCTATAATATGATTATAATCTGCCAATAATCTTTGCACGCTTTTAGATTTGACGAGGATAAAATATTTGCAGATGATTTTCCTTCATCCTCAGCTTATTAATGTCCTTACTAGATGGGTACAGGGTAAAGGGTCGTCACCCAAAACGAGGTCCAGGGCTTATCGGTCCATGCTAACGACTAAAATCCAAAAACTTACTTAAATACGAAAGTGCATGAGGCTTTCAATTTTAGACAGCCAATTAATACAGCAAGGATTTTTTTAAGGATTTAAAAAAAATTCTTTATTTCATAAACTTAAATACTATTAGATATAAATGGCAGCTCCGCGATGGATGCCGGTTATCAATATAATAATTAAAATAGGTAAAGTAAAATGCAACGGATGCGTGTTACAGTGTCATCATTTCCGCACATGTCGTAATTAAACTGTTGATGCTGCGACACACATAAAGTTAAAAACAATTTAATTGGAATATTGCAATATATTAACCTAAGGCTAGGGACACACTATTAAGGTTTAGGGTAGGTACACTGATAGTTTATAATATTATCACTAAGCTAATCACACACATAACAAGCCATGCAAATCGAATGTCACGTAATTTAATATTAATTGATAATTTGCCATTTGCATGCTAAATTAGCAAAACATGTGTGGACATTCCTTTTTCACATCGATAATAATTATGTAGCGTGTATCTTATGAATAAATGAATCTGAATTTGAATCTAAACGCGCTAACTACAACGCCATAGTACTGTTAAAGCAAAATTCATTGTTGACAGATAAATGGCGCTGTCCTGAAGTACCAAGACCATATTGTAAGTATTTTCTTATTTTAATATTAAATCCTTGTTTAGAGATCGCTGTGGTATATATTGAAAGTTATCATTATCAGTGCTCAGAATGGAGCGCATTAGCTTTGCGATGCTAAAATATCTAATATTATGAATCGTCGAGTCATTTATATTTTTTTTCAATTGTTAATATTGAAAGCAAGTGCAATGACATATTTCATTAGGCATATATATTTGTCAGAAGAATATAGTGTTGATGCAATTCGTCAAATTAGGTAAAAGCTTAACTAGGCTCTTATCACAGTCAGGTACTATCGAGGTCTCTCGTGCCTTACCACTTTGTAGAAATATTCGTTTGAACTGATCGCATCAGACACGCCCACACGACCCCTAATTGGCTTCGTATTTTACTACGATTTATACTACGGCCAATCATAAACAACTAGTTTTAAAATCGCCCTTGATGTCAGTACTGTCAATTGTCAATCTGCTCTCACTTGCCTGTTTGCGCACGCGCGCCATTGTTGAATGAATGGAGTGGGGCGTGGCCTGAAGCTATAGGCATCGTGCAGTGTGCTAACGACTTTCGACTTAGGACTGATAAGACGCCAGAGGCTTCGATAGTACATCTGGCTCGGTTTGTTCGTGAAGTGATGGATTCGCATCCCTTCTAAGGAAAAAATTAACACATTTGAGATTGTATAATAGTTAAATATTCAAATAAAATTACCCAGCTAAACTACACACACGGTCTGGCTTGTCACAACGGTGTCAGTCAGTGTTTACTAGGCTTGACGAGGCAGATAAATCATTCCGTCTAGAAGTCTCAAAACCTTATTAAAAAGCAGTTAATTTTGATATCATAGTAATATGATAAATTTTAATAGAAAACTACCAGAAAAAATCGACTGCTCACAAGTTGTCGTCAAGCGGGACAACTTGTGGATCGAGTGGTTTTTTAGTATTTTTCTATTAAAATTTATCAATGAAAATGCAAAATTATAAAAATTATATTTCTTAGTACTAATGCTTCGTATATACCTTTGTGAATATATCGTTATTACTATACTTTACAAATGCTTTGTCTTGCAATAGTTATATGTTACAAATGTACTCGTAATATTGTATACTGGCCGGCAGACAACAAAAGAGTATTTTAATAATAATAATATTTATTTATTTGCAAGAATATGGATAACAGTATGTATAACATAATAATAACCGACATATTCTGCTGATAATATAGCGCGCAAATGTTAAATTAGACAGTACATTCAGTTGAAGACTGTCTCTCTCGAGTAGTACATAAAGCACTGTCGAATGATAATAGTATTAATAATTCATAGCAATTAATTATATGACATTATTATTAGATTGAAATTAAACAAAATAAGTATAATAAAAAGATAGCTATTGATCTAAACAATAAGTTAAACAAAAAAGAAAAACAGCACCATGCAAGTCAATAAGATAAAAACAAATGTCACAGTGTGGTTAACATAGTATTGGATTAATTCAAAAATTATTATAAATAACAGTTTACAATTTATCATTCATAATTAAGGAATCTGTTCATTTTAAAGCATAATTTATTGTTGATAGACAAATCGGGCTGTCCACATGTACCAAAACCAAACTGCTCATCTTACGGTTAGTAAATCCTTATTCTCTTTATCATATTTTATAATATTATAATAAGAGGCAAAGTTACTATTGTTCACGCATCATTCTTGCTAACAGATAGATGGCGCTGTCCAGACGTACCGAAACCGATATGCATATTAGTGGGTTAGTACATTCTTTTTTAGAGCTTTACAGTTAATCAGTTTACGGTAAAGAACCCTTAACCGACAAGCTTCTATGAAAGATCAGAGCGTAAACGAGCTTCTAAGAAAGATCAGAGGCCCTAGTGTAAGTTTACGCTTCGATAGTTGATATCGTCTGCGTAAAATATTACTATGGATTTTGTATAAGCGCCCCTAGCGGTAACCATCCGAAATTACGAATCTATAAACTAAGATCACAGTGGTTTGTGTGTTTGTCTGTCGGCTCTTTTTCCCGCTCTTTTGCCATTGTATCAATAACGTTATCATAGCAACTAGTTAACCGCAAGTAGTTCGTCTACCGAACGGTAGATGGAGCTAACGGAAAAATATTTAATAATAGATAAAAATTAAGAATTATGTCCACTCGTGCGAAGCCGGGACAGGCCGCTAGTCTTCATAAAATCTGTAACGCGCTCGATAACGAGTGTCGAATGCGTAAACTTACACTAGGGCCTTTGATGAAAGTTGAAGTAGTGAGTGATTTATGTCAAGATCGTTTAAAGTGGTGATCTCTGCCTATCTCTGCGGGAAAAAAGGCGTGATTTTATATATGTTTGTATTACAGTAAATTCAAAACTAAGAGAAAACTCTTATGAAAAAAATGTTCATGCAGTCGAGTGTTATACATCGTACGTACAATATGTACAGATGCTTACATCGGACTCCCCTGGTTCATACTATCGACGAAAATTATTTTTATTTAGTCCCCAAAGACTAGATTTGATTAGACTGGACTAGACTGAATAAAATGGGGTTGAATATACCGTTTACAACTCGTTAAAAGTCAACACATGCCTTCGTAAGCCCTACATAGAGAATAACCCGTAAAATCGGTAACATGATGTATCACAATATTAATAACTCCATATTGTATGCTATTCATATGCAATATATGCAATTATTTTATTTTATTATAATAAAAAGAAACCCATTAAAAATATCGACCATCTTTAGCTGTGCTGTATGTGTATCCCAGCAATGACATACTAAAAAGTAATGGATGCTATTTAAATTTTACAGATAAATCATGCCCAGAAATGACGAAACTGAGTTGCGAATCGTTAAGTTAGTATTTTCCTTTTTTTATGATATCTTACGAGCTAGATAACTGTGATTTTGAATCAATCACAAAAGTAAAATATTATATTGAATGAGGTTTAATTGCACTTATTTAAATTTTTGAGGAAACGTATCATACGTTTCCTCTAGAATTAGCGTGAGTCAATGTTCTATTCTATGTTTCAAACCATTTTCATAGCATCATCTAAATCAGTTTAGCTGTTTTGCCTTGATAAGGCGTAACAGACAGAGCCTATGCGATTTAATAATAGTAGTTTGAATTATAATTCATATCAGACAGACGCTGCAGCAGGTTATATTAAAGAGCATAATATGCCACTTGGTTTGACGTTCGTGGCTAATGAGAAAGTTTTTGATACGACCGAGACTTCGGCGGTGATGCAGTCTTTCCAAAGGTGCCAAGTAGACTACATGAATATCGAGGTGTTGAGGTACCTATACGAAAATGGCGCTATGTCGGGGCAACTACAGAATTTAGCTTAAATACCATCCAACTGCAGCGAGATGTGATACAAGATGTTGTATCTCCAAAACTGTTCATTGCTGTCTTGGAGTAAATTTTTAAGTTTTTGAATGGAAATACGGCATCAATATTTAGGCGAGTAACTTACAAATACTCGGTTTGGCCATGACGGCTGAGACTTTGGATAACCCGAACACAATGCTAGACAATTTTAATAGTGTTTCCAAAAGAGCGGGTCTTAACATTAACATGGACAAGAAAAAGTCATGTCAAATGCCCATGTTATACCCGCTCTAGTCAATATTGGGAACATTACTCTTGAAGTTGTTGAATATTACGTCTACCTACGACAAACGGTCCAATTGCCTAATTGGATTTCGACAAAGAGATCACTTGACAAATACAGCACGGATGGGCAGAATTCGGGGAGCTAGATGAAAACCTTTACGTCCAAATTACTTCAGTACGTCAAAACGAAAGTTTTTGACCAGTGTCTGTTGTCAGTGATGACATACGGAAGCAAGACATAGCCGCTAACTTGGGTCTCATAAAAAAGCTTCAGGTCACACAGCGGGCAATGAAGAGACCAATGCTTGCCCCTGCATGATAGAATCTTAATATTTGAAGGATTGCTCTACTGAAATGGTAGTCGGTGTGACACATCACGAGAAAAACCATTCACCGTGGAAATATTACCGAATAGCTATATCGAACTGGACGACTTTCCGTTGGGAGGCCTACCACGAGGTGGACCGACGACCTGGTTAAGATCACGGGAAACCGAAGGATGCGAGCGCAGGGCCAATGGTTAATTAGATTCTTGGGGGAAGCCTATGCCCCTCAGTAGCGATCATGAGGCTGCTATGATGATGATATGATTATTGACAGACAAATAGAGCTGCTTCGCTAGATATTATTATGAGTAACAGTCAGGCAGTTCTAACAACTGCAAAGGTCGGTATGACATTGCATTTTTGAACACATCTCAGCTATTTTTAAACTTTTTAAATACAATATATGTTTAATATATATAAATATTGAAAAAGATCCTTAACGAAGCCAACCAAGCTAATAACGATCATACTATAAACGATACTAAATTAAGATTTTGTGTATTTGAAATCTCGACACGGTAAATAGGGGCATTATTTAAACGGTGGTATTAATATTTTGTTATTACAAACTAAATATTTTTTATAAGTAACGTAAGTTATCGTATGTTCACAGATGAACGTGACAGATGTCCAGAAACGATCCAACTGAGGAAAAAGATAAAATGTTTGTATGAAGTTCCAGTTGACAGTATAAATTATTATGGTGACTAGAAATTTGGCGTAAAATTCTTTTCAGGGCGTTGTTTTCATAAAGTCGAAAGTAATTTCTACCTCATTATCATTGCTATTACGCCTTGAACTTTATAATAAGATGATAAAATAATATTACCCATTTAGGGAACATTGTCAATGTATCTACGAAATACTTGTCTTATTATTTAGGCATTTCCTGCTAGATTTTTATATCTAACATATATTTCTTTTTGCTTTAAAATGTTTATAACAATTTTACTTTTTTTACAGGTAAAGGAATAATGAAGAAACATTATAGTATACAAGACAGGAAGATCAAATCAGGTATTTATTTTTTTTATCTAATATAGTTTTTTGAATCTTGAACGGTAAACAATTGTTTTATCTACTCTGATACTATAATACAAAGATTCTAAAACTGAAAACAAAATGCTTATGACAAACATTACGTACAGGCCAAAAATAATAAAAAAAAAGTTTAATTACGATACAGGTCTTGTATGGACACCTGTAACATAATATAACTTTTTAATCATAACGATACACCTATACAACCTCCAGCTGGACCAAGGAGGTTGAACCTCTACTTTAAAAAGGTTTCAATGAACGAGTCCGCGACGACGCAACACGCATGCGCAATCGATGTTTGCACCGTGGCGCCAACATTTGACATTTAAATAAATTTGTTGTTATATTCAGCGTTTTATTTGCAATATTGTTTTACGTATTATAGTATGACAGTAGATAAAGTAGTGTATGACACTGTACATAACTTGGTCTTATAATTATAACACTCGTGTGATACTATAAAAAAACTCGCCTACGGCTCGTTTTTTTAAAACACACTCATGTTATAAGAACCCTTATTATGCAACAGTAGCATAAACTTCTATTATATAGTTTAATCAGATTGTATTTTGGTAGTAATAACAAGGTCTTTTTATTAATTTTCCAATTAATATTTTGGAGCAATTTTTTATACTGTAATAAGTCGTTGTCTTGGTAGTGATTATTTTAAAATGACAGAACTTTTATAAGTATTCTTTTCAAAATAATAAACCTTTGCTTTTTATTTTTACTATTAAAATTTAATGTATTGTTTCATAAGGATCTGAATAAGAGTTCTCAGTATAGATCCACATGTAGCTACTTTTTACGTTTAAACTTATAAGACAAGATACCAGTGTTGCCAGAATGTAACTTTTGTAACGTTTTTACGTAACTTTTGACTTTCTCATGTTATCTCCTTGTTATACGCGTCTAAATGTTAATTTAACATTACTAGTAAGAGTTATTAAAAAATGAAAAAAATAACTACACGAACTTCGATTCGATGACAAAAAATAATTTGATCTGTGATATAACTTTGTGAAGTTTTTTTATACGTATTTTAAATATTTGCTAGCAATAATTAGTACCGTAGTTAACATTTTAAGTAAGAATTGAGCGAATAGAAAAATTCAATAAGAAATTGCAAACTATGTACCAGCTAGCACAGCACAGTAGGATTTGGTTTTGTTTTAGGTTCTCTTTGCTAGAAGTCAAATTTAACGAGTTTTCCAGTATTAGACTTTTTCTATATAAACTATAGTTATTAAGTTTTTCAAGGTTACTTTTTGAGCACACCTATGTTATTTTTACCTATCGGATACTGGCAATACTGCAAAACACCCAAAATTGTACGCTCTCGAGAAGATTTTACTGAAGATATATTTTTATTAGATTAAATACGCCTTAAAAAATACAACCACATCCTCTAACCCATTAGGTGGTTGTTTTATAGGTGAAATAATTTAGAGAAATATGGAATTGTGTATGCTAAAAAATAAATGACGACAAATTTTTATTACTTCTCAAAATATAAAACACTAGCGGCCCGTCCCGGCTTCGCACGGGTGGACAAAATTTTTTATAAATTTTAGCATTAAATAAAGCCTATGATACTCAGAATGAATGTAGCTTTCCAATGGTGAAAGAATTTTTGAATTTTTTTTAAAGTTTTTGAGTTTTTTTATTGCGAACATACAAAAATACAAATCTTTCCTCTTTATAATATTAGTGTAGATTTAAATGAGACACTATTTTAATCAATAAATAGATTAAGACTTTCTGATATAGCCAATTTGTTTACTATAAATAATTAGTTTATCAAAATCACAAAGCAATGCAATATTATATTATGTAATACTTGCAAATAAAATTATTTGATTTGATATTTCAACGAAATTAAACAGTTAATCTAGTCTGCGAGGGTTATTTGAAATACAAAATAAAATCGTTATATTTAATCATAAGCACTTTCTCTGTTTTTCAGATATGTGCAATAGAAAAGTAGAAAAATGTAAGTTATATTTTTTATAATTTATTTAAACTTTATAATTGATATATTCTATTCAGTGAGCTGCGTTTTTAAGTTCCCCCCTTCGATCATGTTCCCCCGCTTATTTGAATAAATCACCGCACATTTGAATGGTGGCGCTTTTATAAATAAGCCCCAAATGGCCATCAATATACCTGTGTACCAATTCAATGACTTTATAAGTGCAGTAAAGAGTATACAGGATGGGTCAGGATGGTGATATCCAAAAATAACGATAATTGGATGCCTTATACCAAGGTATAAGGCCGCGCCATCTATTGTAGTCTTGGAAAAATATCCCGCACAATTTATGTTATCCACTTTTTTTATCCTTGTCTCTGGTTCTGATTTGCGTTGTAACAAAAATGTGCTCTCAATTAATAAAACTAAAAGTTTAACAAAAAGCTATTTATTATTTTATTCAATCTTTTCAACAATCCTAATCCATGTTTACCAATTTTAAGTAGTTTTAGAGGTACATTTATTTGCTTTTTTCGAAATTATCTTATCACTCAACATTTTTTATTATTTTTCCTCTCCTATCAGATAATTGTCATCAATATCTAGTTGATTATTAATTATAACTAGCCCCACGCGCGCCCCGAGCTCCGTAATGCGATATGGAGCATCAACCGATGCTAATTTGCCACTGACATCAGGAGTGTATCCATTGCGGATATTGTTTTGTTTTCGTAGAAATGCGAGAGCGTGGAAAAACTATTTTTAAATTTATTCTTATTGCTGACAATATGGTAACAAACACACACAAAGTATTGTCATAATATAATTAGGATTGCAATATACGCAGAAGACAAAATTTCGCTCTAGCGCGGTTTAATCCAGACTGAGACAGTTGACAATGTCCACAATGATATTATGTACCGACATTGCATTAATAACGCCAAAAAAAGATTACAAGCGCTTTATGGAAAATTACTAAAATTAAGTCCAAATTAATTGAAATAAAACTACTTTCACCGCATAAAAAACGCGTTTATTCTTGCTTTCTCATATTTAATCCTAACGTTTCTACTCCTTCGCAGGAACCATGATCACAGTATGACGAAAAAAAAGTTTTATTCAAATGTGCAGAAGTTAAAAAAACCAAATATCTAAATTAATTGGTCAATGCTATAGTAATATACTAGTAGTATAAATAAGTATCAATAACTATTATTTTCACCTCCCTGAGGGCCTACCATGATTTCTTGGCGCAATGCAAGTTCGACTGTCAAAGTGAGACACCGCTATACGAGGTCTATAGTAGCGTATCTCTTCAACAGCTAAACTTGAATCGCGGTAAGAGTTGATGGTTGGGCCTCTGCCCACCATATATGTACTAATTTATAAATAAATATTATTTTTACTCTTTTAAGGCTACTGTGACGCATCTTGTGACACATCACAATTGAATTGCGCGACACAGATAGGTGAGTGTTTTATAATAATACTAGCTGACCCGGCCACGCGTTGCTATATTTTAAATTAAAGTGAAACCAAGATAGGTTCCAACTTAGGATATGTCCTAAGTTGGAACAAAACCAGCAAAAAGAAAAAGAAATCATTAAAATTGGTTTAGTAGTTTCGGAGTTCATTGCGGTCAAAAACTGTAATAGGTAATTTTTATATATAAAGATAAATATTGTTGCAGGCAACATTATAAGTTTAATTTTTTATTATTAAGTGTAGCAACATTTTGTTCACTCGTTCATTTCCTTCCTTGCAATTTCGTTGTACATGGTGTCGGTGAGTAAATAATATATTAATTTTACAAAATCAAGCCTTTTTCATTGCTTGCAAACCTTGAAAATCCAGCCCTACAAAAAGCTCACCGACAACCAGAAACTCTGCTGCACACTGCTGCTCTTCAGATATACATAATATAAGAAAATAAATACATTAATAACTTTTGGTGTTGTTAGAAATAACGAATTTCAATTAAACGGAATTTTGAAGTTAATTAACGTTTAGTGCAACGGTAGCGCTCCTGCATTTCGCAACGACGACGGTACTGGGTTCGAGTCCCGGAAGGAACAAATGTTCGTGTGATGAATAAGAGCATTTATCCCTGAATCAAGGGTATTTACATATATAAAAGTATATGATATCTTTGTATGTCTAATCGTCTCTCTAATATCCCTAACACAATCCTTACAGTGCTTCCTTTAGACTAACTAATTGGTGTGAATATTATTGTTATATTTCTATTTCTGTGGTGGAAAAGCCTTGAGTATGAAAAACATTTATACTTTTACCATAAACTGGATCTTTTAAAATTTTCAGATTTTTGTGACGCGTGTTGCGACACGACAAAAATTAATAAATGTGAAACAGGAAACTGTACAACAGGTAAAAAGTAATTTATGTAGTAGCATTAATTAAAGAAATATTCGATACTAGAGACCCGCCCCAGCTTTGTCTCATCATCATATAGCCTATATCGATCGGGAATAAATGACTTTCAAAAAGATGGAAGTATTATCTTAATATGTTCAGTGTTTCGTGAGTTAACCGACCACGTATGAACAAACTAACGAGACCTACTCTTTCTGTTTATAATTGTTAGTACAGATTTTTGAAGAAATTGATAAGTATAAAATTATTCTCCTTTTAAATGTAAAAAACAGGTTAACTATCTGTTTTTAGTATATCGCCTCTACTCTCTTTTGACATTCCTTAAAGTCTTTGCACACCACGTTTTTAAAATCGCGCCATCGAACCGCGCCTGTATTGATACAAACGAGATACTCACGCGAGTTAAACGCAGCTTTACTATGAATCTATGTACGAGGAGGTGTTCAAAGCTCTAGCCTTGTTGCTTGAATCGGTACAGACTTGACGATAACGCGCTGTTATACGACGTGTCGAGATTAGGTTTAAAAAAAACTTTCAACTAATTTCACCTTTTTAAAATTTATTATTTAGAATTGTAGGGCAAGTGATACAGAGGACGGCTCAAGCCAGACTGACTTAATGTATTGTGTGTGGAACCATTGTCACATAGTATAAATAAATAAAATAAAAAAAATACCCAAATGCATGATCACCAGAAAGGTCTGCAATTCCCGATACAGGGTTCATATATAACAGCGCGTTTGTATCGATAAAATCGCATAAGACATGCCAAAATTTGCTATAAGCAATTTAAAAAAAAACCCGCAGCGTACATAAGCTTTTCCTTTCCGAACTTTGCGAACACATATTGATTGATTTTCTTTTGTTATTTATTAATTTGTTAGGCGCACATTTGACATTTATTTCCTTCCGTTACATACCCCCTACAGTTGTGTCTAAGTGCGAGGCCACACGATGCGTTAAAGGTGCGGTGCGGTGCCTGAACGATGCTGCTTCGTCATCCTACATATAAATCACTATAACATGTCAGACGACGCGTTAGGTCGCCGTGCGGCGCCGCACCGCAAGCGCGCCGGACATGGGACCTGAGAGACGTAGCGGGGAGGGGTAATGCGCCGTTCACCGGCACCCTGTACCTCGAATTCATTACGATAGGGTGCCGCACCGCACCGCACCGCATCGTGTGACCTCGCTCTAAGTCAGAAAAGGATCTTAGGCTCAACAGACTTAAAAGTTTACTTTAGAGTGGCTCAGTCACAGCAACCCCTACGAGGCTTGTCTTCTATCAGACAAGAAAGTTTGACAGCTACGGTGGCTTCGGACTTTGGAACCATGCATTCTTAATGTGGGCTTGTGGGATGTTACTAAACTTATGGTGAAATATAGATCTGGTCCGTTCTGACTTCTGCCCACTATATTTATATCGACCACAGTTTATTTTGTAAAACAAATGCCTTCTCCTTAACTTTTATTTTTTTATAGATTTATGTGACGCTTGGTGTGATACGATAGTTTGTGATGCTGTTTACAAAAACACAGGTGATAAAATTTATTATTCTTTAACTAAGGTATTTATTCCTTCTACTGGAGTACATAATCTATTTAAGCTTGCTTTGGCTGTATGAAAATAGCTAATAATCAATAGATAAAGCCTTAAAAAAAATATTATCAAGCTTTAATGTTCTCACAGATGGGGCGCAGGCTGGGACAGCAACCATACCTAAGAAAAAGATATAAAGTTCTTGAAGACTTTATTATTTATCCCTATTTTACAAAATCATTTTAAAACTTTTTACTTCTGATATTTCGAATTGATTAAAAACATATGGGTAGTCTATGGTATCCACGATATTTATTGCATTACATATTGTTTATAATATCCAACTGACTTTTTAATAAATAATATAAAAGAAATTCTCATAAATTATATTTGCTAACCTTAACAAGAAAGTACTAAGTACTTTCTTCTTCAATTATAACAACCTTTAAAAGTCTTTTATAACTGGTATATATAAGAAAGATTGTGATACCGATTCCCGCTGTGGGGCAGTTAATTTTTCCAAAATGTCATTTATTTATATTTTAAGTTTATAACAGGATAAAATATTAAGATTTATAATAGTGTAAAAAAATAGCTTTTCCTTTTGCAGATAACTGTGACGCTTGGTGCGATACCGAAGTTTGTGACGCTTTATATAAAGTAGGTAAGTATCTAGTAAATAGAAATTGTATCTAAGTTAAAGGAACCACAGATTAAATTATAAAAACCAATTAAAAATCCGAAGCTTTGCGCGGATATTTAATCTGTTTCAATCTGCTGTCTGTTATACTTTGTCCAATGTACGATGATACTTTTGACAGGTGTCACTTCCTTATTGCTACGTACTAAGGTTGCGTTTGTTTCCTTATGTTTGGCTTGACATTGCAATAGCAACTTTATACCCTCTATATAGGTGTCAACTGTCAAAAGTATCATCCTACATTGGACAAAGTATAAATACTTGATTTTAGTAGTGTGTATTGTCACACTCAAAAAATAATATGTCTTGCATGCTATTTGTAATGTGCAATATTTTTTTTCTGATGAAAATATACTATACTTAAGACTAAGTAATCAAGTTCAATGTCACAGTAAAGAACAGTAAAATATCTTCATACAAACGTGCCGCTCTCGGTTTGAATGTGTGCGTGCGCGCCGCGCGCCGTGTCGGCACGCGATTTCACGCACACGCTAGCGTAATATATGGGGGAATAAGGTGGCGGCAGTACGGGCTAGCAATGCGCAGAATGTGTCACTGAATTGAAAAGATATGAACATATCTTTTGACCGTAGTGAAGTATATCACTCTTTTAGTTCAGTAGTTCATTTAGTCCAATCGTTCAGTTTATATTTCATCATTGGTTTTAGTTCGTTAGTGCATCGAACAGTACAGTGTTTTCGATTGCTGCGAACTGTGAACGAAATTTTGTCTTGGCTGCAAAATATCTTTGTATACCCTGTCTCAAACCAATTTAATAAAAATGTAAACAAAGACGCCATTTTTGCGACCATAGACTATTGAGTGATGTGGTAAAAGTAAAACCATTTATGATTCGATTAATTAATTGATTGCTTCGATTAGATTAATTGAACACTATTATGTTGGAGCTTCGCGTTAGCGTAGTTTGTTTTTATTCCGAGTGTCGGATAATGGGCATTTGTTCTCAAGCCTCGAAAGATGGTGCTGTTCTTCGTGATTATAGAAAAATGAAATGCTTAGATAGAACCGAGTAAAAATGACTTATATTTTTTAAATTTCACATTCTAAATCAATCTTTGAAGAAAAACAGTATCTAGCTAGATTTTTAAATAAATAAATATAAGGTGGAATCAAATTAACTGCCAGGACTTCGTGGAGTGGTTGGGTCAAGTGTAAAGAATATGCTTAATTAGGATTTTATATTGTAAAAAAATAAAAGCTTCTTTTCGTTTTTTTTCATACCATGACTTCATTTTATCACTTTCACTGTCATTTCCTATACCTAATCGTTTTTTCAGTTCACCTATTAACTATAAAATTAATTAAACTATCTTCAATTAAAAGTAGGCATGATCGCGCACAGCTGATCCGCGCGGTACAATGACCCGCAGCGCGGCCATCGCAGCGCGCGCTCCTTTTATTACAACACTTAAATAAACGTTAAATTCTGAATTGCTGCTTCCTTGAATAATTATTTTTACTCTGATAGTTATAACGGATTACCTAGGTACCTTATAGTTCGATTGTAGGCAAGTTCAATGATTCTTGGATAATATCTTCGTAACTCTTACATAAGCAAAGAAACAAACCATCAAAACTCTAAGTACTACATTCAATGACACTGGCGTGGAAATTAAAGAAGTAGTTGAAAATATCTAATTTATTATACTGTATAGTAAACACTTACGAGTTCCAAGTAGGTTTTGGTAGCTGATAGTAATATTAGTAATCTATCATATTTTTTTCCAATGCGGCAGGACCGCGAGGTCTACCAGCGTCGGTCGCCAGTGAGTGGGTCGAAGCGGCCATGTTTTCGGAATCGATACAAAACGTTGTGTCTACCTCTTATTTTCGCAAACCTTTCTTCATGCCGTCTTACGGCAGTACTGAACACCTCATTACATTCACGTTAGCAAAACACCATTTCCATGTACTCCTGGTTAGTATGACGAAGCATGATTATCATCGGTTCACTTACGATACCACACAACAAAAGACGTGGACGCTGACTAGAAAGCGACTGCGATTCGCAAAATTATTGCTTGAAGCACAGGTGTATACCTACTTGTAAAGCATGGCTGAGTGATTGTTTAGGGCGTCGGTACACCTTAATAATATGTTATTTAAACATGTGTCTATAAGACCTTTTAGGCTTCGATTTTCAATTAGTTTTGATTTAAAAAGATAAATACAGATTTTTCTTTACTACAAAAACAAGTAAAATTGAGTTCGGAAACAAAAATCATATTCGTGTTTATTATTTTAGATCAACTGCGAAATATTGTTTCACTAATTTTAGTTTTACCTTAAACAAGGTAAAACTATTTTAATTTTTTAAAAGTATTCTTTCGTAATTGTAATTTCGCACTAAGCAAAAAAAAAGAATGCAAATTGGTTGAGAATTCGTTTTTAGAACTATCCAATATTTATAGAAAATTATCGTGAAAACATTACCACCTCAGTTGCCTACACTCTACTAGTTATGTACAACTGCTAGTTATGTACAAAGCACCTATCAACTTACTATACAAAAAGTGAATATGTAAGTTTGATTGAATGACAGCACCTAATTTGACTAAATAATTTGCTCTTTTTTAATTTATTTATTGAGTTCGACTCATAGAATGCGTGTTAAATTTACATTCATATTTAAAGATTACGTTTCTATGAAGTGAAAAAGCAACATCCAAAAATCGACAGTGTTTATAAAGTGTAGTCAGCCTTATGTATGTGTTTCCGAGAACCCCGTGTGTATTTCCAAGAATCTAATGTTGCGGCATCTTTGATCTAGCGCTCTCTCTGTCCCGCACCCAGCATGTACACCCACTGTGTGTGTGTGCATACGCCAGTATTGCCAGAATGTAATTTTTGTAACAGTTTTAGTTATTTTTGACCGTTACATGTTACTTCTATGTTTCACGATTCTAAATGGTACTTTTACTAACAAGAAAGAATTAACTACTAAAATTGAAAAAAAAACAAGCTACACAATTTAAATAAAAACACTTTTACCAGATTAATTGCGTACTTAAATTTCTTTTTTTTTCAATCTATACTAATATTATAAAGAAGTAAAGTTTGTGTGTTTGTATATTTGTTAAATTGTAAGGGGTAATCTCGGGATCTACTGAACCGATTTTAAAAATTCTTTCACCAATAGAAAGGCACATTATTGCTGAGTGTCATAGGCTATATTGAATGCTAGAAAAAAATTAAAGAATTTTGTCCACCCGTGCGAAGCCGGGACGGGCCGCTAGTATTTAATATTCATGTTTCGACTCCTTTATAAGAGCCGTGATCACAGGATGACTAAGGTAATGGTCGTCCTGCATGTGCTTCCTAACTGATCAATTCATACAAAAAAATATTATTGCATTTTATTTTTTATTTTTCTTATTATATCGATTACTCTAAAACTAATGAGTTAACCACCAATTCCGCAATCGGGAGGCCCTTCTCAGAATAACTGGCGAAAGAAACTTGCATATGAGGGACCGAACTCCATCTTACTTATATTATTTACAAAAAGAGCTAACTATATCACTAGGTCTCGCAGTGTATGTCTTTGCAGATATTAATTTATAAATTGGCTCATAATAAAATGCACTTGTAATTTCGACGTGTCTACCAGCGTCACGGTAGCTCAGCGGTCGCCTGGATAGCGAGAGGTCGTGAGTTCGAAATCCACTCGAGGACACTGCGATGTTGTTTTTTATAGTCGTATTTTATTTCATAGAACTATGGAATTGTGAATGCTAATAAATAAATACAAGAAAGTCCAAGTTATGTACCATTCAGCACAGTGGTAGAATTTGGTTTTGTTTTGCATTCTCTTTGCTACTATACAAATTTAGCGAGTTTTAAGTATTACAGTTTTTTTTTCTAAATAAGATGTTACTTTTTTAAACGTCTTATGTTAGTTTTGACTATCGGCTACTGGCAACACTAGCGCACGCAGTTTGTAAATATGTCATAATAGTCATAATCTTAAAAGATTTAAAACTTAAGACTTAAAAATAGTAGTTTGATATTATAGCACTTTGTAATTGTGTCAAATGAAAAAGGAATACCATCTCGATTTCTGCGTGTAGTGTATTTTGTGTACGGTATTAACAACATAGATAAAAAATGCTAATTTTGTGATGTTTTGTGATAACTTGTTAAGACATACTTCCAACTTTAAGTATTTAAAATACTTACGGTATCCAATAACATTTGAAAAAAGCAATGAACTTTTAAACGCCTAAAACTATAAACTAGGTTCTTTGTGCTGTGATGTGATGTGAGTGTATCGACCTTACACCAAATTCACCGAACTTGTAAGTGTTTCCCATACAGTATACTAAATTAGATATTTATTTAATTTCCACGCCAGTGTCACTGAATGTAGTATTTAGACTTGTGATGGTTTGTTTCTTTGCTTATGTAAGAGTTACGAAGATATTATCGAAGAATTATTGAACTTGCCTACAATCGAACTATTAGGTACAGGTTTTACTACAGTACAGTTTTACCTAATAGTGCGATCAGAGTATAGATACCTAGTTATTAAACGAAGCAGCAATTCGGAAATTTTTAAGTTTAACGTTTTTTTTCAGTGTTGTAATAAAAGGAGCGTGCGCTGCGATGGCCGCGCTGCGGTTCATTGTACCGCGCGGATCAGCTGTGCGCAATTATGCCTACTTTTAATTGAAGATAGTTTGATTAATGTTATAGTTAATAGGTGAACTGAAAAAACGATTAGGTATAGGAAATGACAGTGAAAGTGATAAAATGAAGTCATGGTATGAAAAAAAACGAAAAGAAGCTTTTATGTTTTTATTTTTTTTTTTTTTTGCATTCACAATGCAATATTTCTATAAGATATAAAATACGTGTGTAAAAAACAACCACGCCTCCGAGCCCTCAGATGGGATTCGAACCCACGACCTTTCGCAATCCGGGCGACTGCTCTGACCGCTGAGCTACCGAGACGCTGGCAAACGTGTCGAATTTTACAAACGTATTCCAACTTCTACTATGAGCTAGTATCGTTCCACCAATGTTGAACGCTAACTACCTTCAACATTGAAAGTAATATTTTTACAAATCTTAAACAATCAATTAAGATGGAACCAGCTATAATTATGTTTTTATTTATTTTTTTTGCATTCACAATGCAATATTTCTATAAGATATAAAATACGTGTGTAAAAAACAACCACGCCTCCGAGCCCTCAGATGGGATTCGAACCCACGACCTTTCGCAATCCGGGCGACTGCTCTGACCGCTGAGCTACCGAGACGCTGGCAAACGTGTCGAATTTTACAAACGTATTCCAACTTCTACTATGAGCTAGTATCGTTCCACCAATGTTGAACGCTAACTACCTTCAACATTGAAAGTAATATTTTTACAAATATTAAACAATCAATTAAGATGGAACCAGCTATAATTATGTTTTTATTTATTTTTTTTTGCATTCACAATGCAATATTTCTATAAGATATAAAATACGTGTGTAAAAAACAACCACGCCTCCGAGCCCTCAGATGGGATTCGAACCCACGACCTTTCGCAATCCGGGCGACTGCTCTGACCGCTGAGCTACCTAGACGCTGGCAAACGTGTCGAATTTTACAAACGTATTCCAACTTCTACTATGAGCTAGTATCGTTCCACCAATGTTGAACGCTAACTACCTTCAACATTGAAAGTAATATTTTTACAAATATTAAACAATCAATTAAGATGGAACCAGCTATAATTATGTTTTTATTTATTTTTTTTGCATTCACAATGCAATATTTCTATAAGATATAAAATACGTGTGTAAAAAACAACCACGCCTCCGAGCCCTCAGATGGGATTCGAACCCACGACCTTTCGCAATCCGGGCGACTGCTCTGACCGCTGAGCTACCGAGACGCTGGCAAACGTGTCGAATTTTACAAACGTATTCCAACTTCTACTATGAGCTAGTATCGTTCCACCAATGTTGAACGCTAACTACCTTCAACATTGAAAGTAATATTTTTACAAATATTAAACAATCAATTAAGATGGAACCAGCTATAATTATGTTTTTATTTATTTTTTTTGCATTCACAATGCAATATTTCTATAAGATATAAAATACGTGTGTAAAAAACAACCACGCCTCCGAGCCCTCAGATGGGATTCGAACCCACGACCTTTCGCAATCCGGGCGACTGCTCTGACCGCTGAGCTACCGAGACGCTGGCAAACGTGTCGAATTTTACAAACGTATTCCAACTTCTACTATGAGCTAGTATCGTTCCACCAATGTCCACCAAAAAAATAAATAAAAACATAATTATAGCTGGTTCCATCTTAATTGATTGTTTAATATTTGTAAAAATATTACTTTCAATGTTGAAGGTAGTTAGCGTTCAACATTGGTGGAACGATACTAGCTCATAGTAGAAGTTGGAATACGTTTGTAAAATTCGACACGTTTGCCAGCGTCTCGGTAGCTCAGCGGTCAGAGCAGTCGCCCGGATTGCGAAAGGTCGTGGGTTCGAATCCCATCTGAGGGCTCGGAGGCGTGGTTGTTTTTTACACACGTATTTTATATCTTATAGAAATATTGCATTGTGAATGCAAAAAAATAAATAAATAAAAACATAATTATAGCTGGTTCCATCTTAATTGATTGTTTAATATTTGTAAAAATATTACTTTCAATGTTGAAGGTAGTTAGCGTTCAACATTGGTGGAACGATACTAGCTCATAGTAGAAGTTGGAATACGTTTGTAAAATTCGACACGTTTGCCAGCGTCTCGGTAGCTCAGCGGTCAGAGCAGTCGCCCGGATTGCGAAAGGTCGTGGGTTCGAATCCCATCTGAGGGCTCGGAGGCGTGGTTGTTTTTTACACACGTATTTTATATCTTATAGAAATATTGCATTGTGAATGCAAAAAAATAAATAAAAACATAATTATAGCTGGTTCCATCTTAATTGATTGTTTAATATTTGTAAAAATATTACTTTCAATGTTGAAGGTAGTTAGCGTTCAACATTGGTGGAACGATACTAGCTCATAGTAGAAGTTGGAATACGTTTGTAAAATTCGACACGTTTGCCAGCGTCTCGGTAGCTCAGCGGTCAGAGCAGTCGCCCGGATTGCGAAAGGTCGTGGGTTCGAATCCCATCTGAGGGCTCGGAGGCGTGGTTGTTTTTTACACACGTATTTTATATCTTATAGAAATATTGCATTGTGAATGCAAAAAAAATAAATAAAAACATAATTATAGCTGGTTCCATCTTAATTGATTGTTTAATATTTGTAAAAATATTACTTTCAATGTTGAAGGTAGTTAGCGTTCAACATTGGTGGAACGATACTAGCTCATAGTAGAAGTTGGAATACGTTTGTAAAATTCGACACGTTTGCCAGCGTCTCGGTAGCTCAGCGGTCAGAGCAGTCGCCCGGATTGCGAAAGGTCGTGGGTTCGAATCCCATCTGAGGGCTCGGAGGCGTGGTTGTTTTTTACACACGTATTTTATATCTTATAGAAATATTGCATTGTGAATGCAAAAAAAATAAATAAAAACATAATTATAGCTGGTTCCATCTTAATTGATTGTTTAATATTTGTAAAAATATTACTTTCAATGTTGAAGGTAGTTAGCGTTCAACATTGGTGGAACGATACTAGCTCATAGTAGAAGTTGGAATACGTTTGTAAAATTCGACACGTTTGCCAGCGTCTCGGTAGCTCAGCGGTCAGAGCAGTCGCCCGGATTGCGAAAGGTCGTGGGTTCGAATCCCATCTGAGGGCTCGGAGGCGTGGTTGTTTTTTACACACGTATTTTATATCTTATAGAAGCTTTTATTTTTTTACAATATAAAATCCTAATTAAGCATATTCTTTACAATTGACCCAACCACTCCACGAAGTCCTGGCAGTTAATTTGATTCCATCTTATATATTTAGTATTAAAGTAAGACAAATTTAAAATTGACTTCTTAGGTTTTGACGCGTATAACTCATTGAAATCAAACACTTATGGATAAATAAACGCGTTAGTTATTTTCACACAAAGAAACAATTAGTCACCCCGCAACCACGGCACCTGCAAAGGTGTTGAAACTTCGGGAAACTAAATAAACCACCTAAAATTAAATCACGGACTCTGAACTCGACTTTGTTGTGTAAATAAATAACTCGTTTATTATCTGTAAGTGTTTCATTTCAATAGACAAATTTAACTGATTTACATTGTGACTTGGATCGTGTTTTTTTCTGGAAAACGACATTTTGCTACGATAACTGGACTTTGATATCAACTCCGATTTATATTTGTTGTACAAGGTATGTACTGTAATATTATCTTTTATGTACGTAAACTTCATCTCATTTGAAAGTAATTCGACGGCCGCCACTTAAGGGTTCATCGGAGGTATCTTTTCCCTTACAAAATGTAGAATATGTGTAAAAGAAAGAAAATTAAAGCAAAACTAAAAAGCCAATTCCGCATATTCAAAAACATATTCAAATGAGGACAGATGTTTAAATGATTTATCTTTATTTTAAGCATTGAACACGGATAACCCTGGTCCGTCAAGAAGAGGTTCTTCGTTTTTGTCTTCGCCTATGAAAAAACGACCGAGACCTAGTCGCTTGACAGCAAATGAAAAGACCATAACACTGAATATTTACAAGTTTGTAGAAAAATCGATGACAACTTATCCATATAAGTCTGATATAATAATAAAAACTGCGGAGATAATGGGAACTTCTCAAAGCACCATATCTAAAATATACATTATAACAATAAGTATTTAATTACGATAAACATTTAACTACAATAGGTACAAACAGCAACACTCTTAACTGCCCGTTCAAGACCCAACAGACAGAAAGGTAGAAAGAGATGAAATTATTTTTCTCATGACAACTTCATAACAAAAACTTTTTATGACATAATATCTTTGTGTGTGTGGTGTGTGTCTCTTGGCGCCTGAGAACTGTCACTGCTTGACGCAGAGTCTTGACATGCCTGATGACGTGCTTTCAGTTGTTGCCGCTCTTCCAAAACAAAGAGCAACGGCAACGTCGCATGCTTTTGGATGAAATAATGATAAAATTAAATTTTACTTATCTTGCATCTATAGACTTAGAAAGGTATAGATGCAGCAAGCAAATAATAATAAAGATTTCTTACACTTACATTATAAAAATTTATTATTAACATTATATTACTCAAATTAAACATATACTAACTTAACAAATAAACAAATCGAAATAGCGCATAATTATTGTGATTTTTTATTAATCAAACATTTGTCCTTACCGGGACTCTAACTCAAAATCTTTTCTGATTATAATTTTCCCAAACTCGACCTCATGTAGTTTGTCCTTAGCTCTTATTCCACCACGCATATGGTTTCCCCCGTTCCCAAAACTTTATCATTTCTGTTATTTAAAATATGAAGTAATATTTTTCAGACATGCGGTAATTTATTCAATTTTACTCGAATTTTAAATCTGTGACAGCGTGTCTTTTTCTGTTCAAAAACCTCGGTGTTCGAAATGCAAAGATAAGAATGGTTTTAAGGTTCAAATGTGTCTTGCTTTTAATTTCAGGTTAACAGAAGTGAAGAAAGTAAAAATTGCAATTTTTGTAGTGCAATATGAAATTATATTTTATGAAATATACCTATTCTTTTGCTATAATGTTAGAGCGCAAAGCGCGTAAATAATTTGTTCGCCAGTCTGACTAAAAGTAAAATAAAAAACCAACACTTTTTTTGTAGCAATATATAATTATAAAATTTAAAAACCTTACTTACACAAAAGCACAAAGAAGATAGAATCGCCTTTTGTCTTCAATATTATAATTTTGATTGGACGGATAATATCGTAGTCCTGGTAATTTTAAAAACCAATACGCTTTTCAGTAAAAAATATATTATTACCACTTCATAACAATGTTCAAACATAACAGATAACTAGCACCAATAGTAATAAAAAACTGATGTTGTGTAAGTGACAATTTTCGGGCTGGTACGAGGGCGGCACTGAAAATTTTGGGAATCAAAGAAGTGACACAACTTTACTATTTAAAAATGTATTTATTGCTTTTCGAAGTATTCTCCGCAAAATTTGACACATTTTTCCATACGATGGAACCAATCATTGAAGCAACCATTCCATTCAGAAGTTGGAGTCTGGAGTTATGTAGGCGTCCACAGCTTCTTCAGGTGATGAAAATCTCAGACCACGCAATTTATTCTTTATTTTAGGGTAAGTATAGTAATCATTAGGGCTTAGGTCGGGGCTGTTCGGCAGATGGTCTAATAATTCTATGTTTTCTTGCTCCAAAAACTCTTTTGTTCTGTGCGCGGTGTGAGAACTCGCATTGTCGTGATGGAGGATGATGCGGCGGTTGCAGTTCTCTTTACGGAGTTCAGAAAAGACCTATGGTAAACAAATGCTAGCATACCATTCTGCATTAACCGTTCTTTGTCCCTCAAGAGGAATAGTCACAACATGGCCGGTTTTGGAGACAAACGTGATCACCATTTTTTTGGAACACTCCGTGAACGAACAATTTCTGTTGGCTTTAACTCATTTTCGAACACCTAAACTCGTGACTGGTTTTTTGTTTCGGGTTCGTACGCATATATCCAGGATTCGTCACCTGATACGATGTTGTATACAGCATTTGAGGATCCTTCGTGGAATCTTTCGAGTGTACTGACGCACCAAGTAACGCGAGCCGCTTTTTGCTCTTCACAGAGCGAATGCGTTATCCATCGGGAAAACAACTTTTTTACACCTAAATGTACATGCAAGATTATTTGTATTTGACTCATGCCAATGTCTAAAGTTGCCTGAATTTCGCGGTATGTCACATGTCGATCTTCCTCAATCAGCTTACGCACAGCATCAAGGTTTTCTTGGGTGACTGCAGTTATTAGACGACCTTGACGGGGAACATCACTGAGCTTGACACGTCCACGTCAAAATTCAGCAAACCAGCGATAAATTGTGGTTTTGGATGGGGCTTCATCACCAAATGCAGAAAGCATCCGATCAACACACTGTTTTTGTGTTAAACCACGTCGAAAGTCATAATAAATCATCCCTCTTGATTTTTCTCAAGTCAATTCCATTTTCTCAACGACTAAGTTTGACAAGACCTTGTGACAAGACCGAGAATCTTTTTTTAAATAAATAAATGGTATTTGATTTTTGAAACCAAGGAGTTTTCAATTAAAAAGATTTTAATATGACAGGAACAGTGGAAATATTCCATTACCGATACTTTTAGTGCAGCCCTCGTAGGTATGTGATGTTGTGAGCCACCTTCATTTAGCCTACGCCGCACTATCTGCATTGATATCTAGCGACCGGAAAAATTTGACAATGATTGTTCTGACATTACTCTTATTATTGAATTGAAACAATCCCACCTTTTTGATGCGAAACTCATTAGGCTCTTAGAAAAAAGTATGAGTTTCAGTTATTATGTAACTTTGTAACGTTACACGCACATCTACAATAAAAATGACATTTATGAAGACGTCATACATCTATTCTCACTTTCTTTCAAAAAGTTGGTAGTCACGTGACAGGGGCAGTTAAGATTGTTGCTGTTTGTACATAAAAACAGTTAAACACATAAAACATACTATTTATTTGCATGCATTGATATCGAATGGCAGCTTGTCGATATCGATATTGATAACTAATTTTAAGAATAATCTGTTCTGATTGTTTGTAATTTTATGGAGTTAAATTTATCAAATTAGTTTCAAACGAAGGTCAGGTTAAGTTTACAGTGGTTTGATTCGATGGGCTATTGTTTCAGTTTAACATATAATTATTGTAATTGTGAGGAAGGATTGCATTACTGACAATAATTTGTCACAGTCACACTAAAATATATATTTTCAAAGGTATACTAGGTGCATTCCAATGTTTTATGAAAGTGATTCTTTAGTTTAGACTTCAATGATGTCAAAGAAATCCGCAGGTAGTTGATTAATCATCCGTACCGAATATACTAAAAACGGTCTCACTACTTATGTTTATGACAAACGTTATTATTATTTTAAATGAAATACCGGTAATTATCAATTTAAAAAAACCGGTAGATTTTTAGGCCTACCTAGGATTTATAAAAATTGTGAAACTATATAACTATTGCTTTAACTCTCACTAGAATAATTTTACTTAAGGTAACATAGTTAGCCAGCCCTAACTTACCGAGACTAAATTTTTTGAAATATTAGAGATTTTTGTGATATTTTTAGCAGTAAAGCCGACATATTATATTTTTTTATTATTTAGAATTACGTCCCGACAGCTGTTTGCCAACACTGACGAATTCGTTGTTCGGATCGCCTTATTATCAGTTATCATCACTCACAGGTATAATTATCACGTATTTATCTTTACCATACATCCATGACTAATTACCCATTCATTACATTACCTATGCGTCTTCGATTCATAATCGATTCAATTGAAGTAATCAATGAATTGAGAGATACTCTTTTATGGTCAAACACTATGCGAACACAGATTAGACAATTTTTTTCATTGGATTAATAATGTCACTTTTCGTCTTAAGTTTTTCAAATAAATTTTAAATATGTTAAACAAACTATGATCTTTGAAAGAAACTAGTGAGATACATGTTGAAACCTTCTTATTACTTATGAATGTGTTTTCATATCCATTTAGTGGCCGAAAGTGTGAGTATTTTCAATAAAACTGTTTGTTTACATTTTTATTACATATTGTTATTATTACTAGCTTTTGTTTAGTTTCACCTGTCCGATGTTTGTCATCAAATGTTGCAAATTAAATTTGTTCCACTTCCCGATTGAGCTGAAATTTTGCATACATTTGTAAATCGCGTGACAATTCAATATTATGAGGACATGGTGTGTCCTCATAATATTGCATTGGGTTGGTACAACACCAATGTTTATGAACACTATTTATATACAAAATTACTGTTTATATATATTTACATCAGTAATTATCTCAATAAACTATTCTTAAAACAAAACAAAATCAAAACGCACAGCAAACAAATAATAGGGGTTAAAGTATGAAATTGCCGTTTTATTGCAATAGGTTCTTTGAATTGACATAGAATCTTCATGGTTTGAGGTTTTCGAATGAAACTTTTTTTAAATGGTTTCTATGATGTTCTTTTTTTAAAAAATGTAAAACATTTGAATATCGACTTTCAATTGTTTTTGTTATTCAATTTAGACAAGAAAGATGGATACTGCGAAAATTCGAGTTATTTTTGAATACGAGTTCCGACGCGGAACTAACGCGGCAGAAACAGCCCGCAATATCAATGCTGCGTTTGGAGAGGGGTCTACTAATGAACGCACCGTGCGATTTTGGTTTAAACGCTTTCGTGATGGAAATTTCGACTTAAAGAACGAGCCACGAGGAAGACCGCCCACACAGGTAAATAACGATGAATTAAGAGAGATAGTGGAAGCCGATCCTAGTCAAAGTACCCAGGAATTAGCGGCATGGTTTAACGTTACCTTACCCACAATATTGACTCACTTGCGTCAAATCAATAAAATAAAAAAATACGAAAAATGGGTGCCTCATGATTTGACTGATCTGCAGAAAGAAACGCGTGTTGAAACTTGTGTTGCCTTGTTGAACCGGTACAGAAATGAAGGAATATTGGATCGAATTGTAACATGTGATGAAAAGTGGATTCTTTATGATAACCGGAAAAGAAAAATGCAATGGCTGACCCCAGGTCAAATGCCACAACAGTGTCCTAAAGCAAAACTTACCAATAAAAAGGTAATGGTAACTGTTTGGTGGTCTCAGCATGGTGTTATTCACTATAGTTTTCTCCGATCTGGTCAAGCAATAACGGCAGATGTCTATTGTGCCGAACTCCGAACCATGTTGACAAAACTAGCAGTAAAACAGCCCCGACTCATGAATCGATCTTCACCATTATTGCTCCACGACAACGCGAGACCTCACACAGCACGAGAAACCATTTTGACCCTTCAGGAACTGCAGTTAGAAACCATTCGTCATCCTCCGTATTCACCAGACCTTGCTCCAACGGACTACCATTTTTTTCGTGATTTGGACAATTATCTACGTGACAAGAAGTTTTCTTCCCAGGAGGCAGTACAAAATGCTTTCACACAGTTTGTGCAGTCTAGATCGTCGGAATTCTATCGCAAAGGCATTAATGACCTTCCCATTAGATGGCAGCAATGTATAGATAATAATGGCAACTATTTTGATTAAATAAATTTGTTAAAAATTTAAAAAATAAACAATATAGATTTTCAGTACAAATCGGCAATTTCATACTTTAACCCCTAATATTACAATTTTGTCGCGAACCGTTTGTTTACATTATTCATTTAGTAGGTACTTTTGCCAATGAAAGAAAGCAGTGTCAAAATGGCGTTAACAAATATACCAAAATGTCTATTAATGCCTTGTCTTAAAGCTCAATTCCTTAATGCTTTCAATCTAAGTACGAGAAAGTCCGAGTAAAATAGATATCTTTCTCTGTTGCTCACTCGCTTCGGCGGTGGCGTTACGTACTTACGTCGTTGTCGCCCGCCTCACACCGTTCGGCAACGTTCGGTTCGACTCAGTTCGTTGTGTTTGCGGTGGACTAGATGAACTACAGATATGTTTGTATTGGGACTGGACTAGTGAAGCAAGAACTAAACGAAACTGAAGTACTTCAATTGAAGCATTCATTCGCGAACGACACACGACTAGTACGGGCTGTGCCGCGCGACTGTGAGCATGCGCGTACGTCACATGACCGCTCGCGATCGTCAATGAGAATTTACTTTACATTAAGAAATAATAATAAAGCGTTCCGGACGTGCAGAAACCGGAGAAAAATTTTCTCGGTATCAAATTTGTAACTTAATATAATAAATGTTATGTGAATTAAGGCTTTTTATTTTTACTTAATTTATAAACTGGTAAAATACTCAATCATAATATGCTTTTTATTACATAAATTTAGATCAAGTGCTGCTTGTTCGAAAAAATTAACTAAAAGTAAAAGTGACAACCCTGGGGATCAACGCAAGAGTAGGCTAATAACTCGGCGGGCGGCCTTAGATAACCTACTGTTCTGTATTTACTGTGTCAATGTCCCCTAAGAAATACCATTTGGTATGTAATAAATAGTAATAATAGTTATAGTAAATAAAAAAATATTTTTTTTTTAATTTTTAGAAAACTGCGACGCGTGCTGTAATACCGATGTCTGTGAAGCAGAAAGTAAAAAAGCAGGTAATTAATAAAAACTAAAATATTGGTAAGAAATTACAAAATATTATAAGCATCTAAAATATCAGTGAACGTTTATAAAGCCATTTATATACAGGTGTTTCAAATCATTAGCACCCTTTGTTCGTTGTCTGCCCGGCTTTTTGGTTGAAAGACTAAATGTCATTTGTCATTAAGGCCGCTTTGTTTGACCGAAGCTGTTTACTAAAAACGCTAATTAATCACTAATTTCTCGTATCTGTACAGATCAAATAGTAATAAGTATATGGATTATGCTTAGTTGGACAGTTGTGTGAAAGTGGCGTAATCTAAAAGTGGCTCCCTCCAAATAAAAAAATATGGGTGCGTGTACTTAAGTACGCGCGTGAGATGTCATACTTCATTGGCATCATCAAATTAAATAATTTATAATATAAACCGTTAACCGACAGTTAATCTCAAATCAATAAACGCACTTAAAAAAGTTTATTATATGTATAAAAACCACTTTTAAATAAAATTGTTATAATATAATTATTTAATATAAAATTGTTATTATACTATTCACATTAATATAAATAATAATATAATATTCACATAAATCACACCCACACCCACACATTTCATAAATATTTACCTTTAGCCAATTAGCGGCCAACTTCATCCTGCTGGTTTATTCCATGTCGCTTTTGCGGGCAACTTCAACCTGTAACTTTTGTGTTACAGTGATACATTTTTTCTCATTATTTTTTCATAACTCACCAAAAGAAGCATAACTTCAAAAATATTATGAAACCGTTATTTCACTCTTGATTCGGCTCTTTTCTACCATGAAATAATTATACTAGATTTAAAAAATCTAAAAATCCCACGTTTTTCAATGTCCTAAAAAGAATAAAATAACCCTGCGGGGCAAAGCGAGGGGCCACTCAAAACGTGGGGGCGCATATTACTAAGAGGAGATTTTAAAGAGATGAATGACATGCATTGATGCCGATTATTGTAAAGATGCGCCCCCACGTTTTGAGTGGCCCCTCGCTTTGCCCCGCAGGGTTATTTTATTCTTTTTAGGACATTGAAAAACGTGGGATTTTTAGATTTTTTAAATCTAGTATAATTATTTTATTCTTTTTCGCTTTCTCGTATGTTTTTTTGTTGTTTGCTGAATTAAATCATAATCACACACTGCATTAATTAATCATGAACGCAGCAAACATATCGAGAGAAAGAAGTGACATAAAGTCTCATATAAAAGCGAAAGTGGCCGAAAGTTGTCGAAATTTGACCTGAAAGTGCATCTGGAAAGTTGAAAGTTGCTTTAGAGTGCATTGTCATCGGGTTCTGAACTATCCTGAAAGTTTCAGCTTTCTAGCTTATCGGAAAGTGCCTCAAATTTAAGTTGCAAGATTTTGCCCGGACAGACAAACAAATAAGAAAAGTGAGATAAGAAAAACGTGGTAAAATAGTCTAATCCTCCGCGATGGTCATTTGTCCCGCGTTTTGGTCCCCCCCCCCCCCCCCTTAAAATATCCAAAAAAAACAAAATTTTACAAAATACAAAAAAAAAATTAACTAAAATGGCATTCACTTTTGCACTTAAAGCCGTTAATGGTTGAAGATAAAAAGGACATTACTTGATACCACCACTAAGCCGAGCATTATTTTATGTCGCTAGTCTTTTGGATAAATATTTAAATAGTACTTAATGTATAATTTTTTCTAGATTTCTACGATTCTTACTGCTGTCCATATGAAGACGAATGCAAAATAACGTGTGGCGAACGTGAGTATACTAAAAAATATAAAGGACCCCTCCTTTAGCTCAGAAGAAAGATGACCAGACAAATCTGGATGCTCAATAAGAACATAGAATTGTATGGGATCTAAATATTTCTTCGCTGCTGAATAACGTGAATTACTTTGTAGAACGTGAAAGTACTTTTGAGACTTTTATTTTTATTTAGGATGGGTAAGCTCTTGATCCCAATCAAGACCCCTGGGTCAAGATAGAATCCGCGATGGAACGAGCTAACCCAGAAGGTGCCTATTCACCCTGGCTTTGAAAATGGACGCGTTATAATTTCTCGGAAATAAAGACGTAGACGTGCGCATTATGAAGGATGTTGAAAAGCGCTTATTGCGTCAGGTAGGAATAGCAACCAAGAAAGGGTGGTAGCCTGCAGTGCGTCTGGATGTCCAATGGAAAAAAGGAGATGGCGGTATGAGCAAATGCAGCTCTTGAGCACACTCTCCAAAGTACAGTCTGTAGAAGACCGACAGATAGGTTTGCGGCGATGAGCTAAGGTGTAAAGCATGCTCTTCACCAATTTGCTATCACCGGAGAGCCTCTCAGCTCTGCGCTGGATCGTGTCCAGTGCAGCCTGTCCTTTTTTCATTAGAATTTACTTCAGTAATATATTGTTCACATCAGAGCCAACTGTGCATTACTATTAGAACAACCCTCGTAAATCAAAATAGCAATTAAAGTTACAAGTAATAAAAATACAAAAAGTTCTACCAAACTTGGATTGATTGATACCAAATTGATGTATATAGAAGCCTAGGCACTAAAAACAATCTTTTTCTTCCAGCTACAACACGCGCTGTTACTACACAACCAGGTAAATTGCATTTATTTAAAAACGCATTATATCTCTCCCATAGTGCGGTGGATACAGGCCAGATTTAACAGAAAATTGGCAATGACAGTATACAGGATAGACTGTCCATAGGATAGACTGTCCATACAGGGTCACTATGGGACTCTTCGCCAAGATTTTTCACGTCATCAATTGTATAGTTGTACAAATCGATTTTATCCCTATGACAAATATGTCATCAGGCACATAAAGTTTTTGCAACATTGATATAGCTTGCTGACTGGTAAAGAATAAAAATATATGTAACCTAACCTTACCTGCAATGTATATGATATTATGCCAGGTGATTAATCTGCCAAATAAAATTAAGACCAATTATTTTAGTAGAATCGAAGAGCACTCACAATCAAATTATAAAACATTATTTTTTCGTATTTTTGTTTATAAATTGAAATTATAGTCACTTTGCTAGCGCACACCGCCCACCGAGAGACCACTTCTTTGTCATCTCGCATTCGCTATAGTCCCTTGCACCAATTAAAAGACGCCGTCGTCGTACGCGCAGTAGCGGTTGTGAGTACGCGCCTAGAAATTGTGAATTAAAGAGGTGGCCACAATACGTGACTTTGAAAACAGAAAATAATTTTTCCACTATTTTTTTTTGGACCTCTCGAAGCTGCTTTTGGTGATTTGTCCAAAGGTGACCCTGTATATCCCTACTTATATTATAAATATGAATGTAAGTTTGTTTGTTATGCTTTCACGCAAAAACTACTTAACCGATTATCATGAAACTTCGTACATGTTTTTGGGAGGTATTAGAAGTAACATAGGATACTTTTTATTGAAAAAAAAAATTGCGGGCGAAGCCGCGGGTAAAAGCTACTATACTATATTATAAGAGTTTCACAGTGAGCTATAGTAACCATTAAATGTCGTTTTTTATTGTTATCAATTTTAATGGTTCTGTATGTATGTCTGTAGTAATGTTATTAATTTTTTAAAGATTGCTTTGATGCCTGTTGCGAGACACAAATTACATCATGTCAACTAAAGCAAGGTTAGTATATAGCAGTATTTTTTTACGTATTTTTTATTTTTTAAACGTATTTTTTATAATTGACAACTTTTTTTTTATTACACGCCCAGAATAAATATATAAATATTAGTCAACATACATGTTATTCCGAATCAAAGTAGCTAAAGCTATGTGTTACGGTATTCAGAAACTATAAATCGTATCACAACATTCAGATCGAACCAATATAGAAAAGTTTGTGGTCTACTTTGACCGGACCTGAGATCGAACTCGTGACCTCGGAGTGGTGTAACCATGGAAACCGGTAAATGAAAGTCACTCGACCACGACGGTCGTCAAAATATTAATACGATTACTGGAATCGCGATTGTAGGTCCGACAATTACAGGTCAGTTAACTAAAGCTGGCACGTTCACAGTACTCACACTTATGCAATTTCACTATACAGTATGTTTAAAAATAAATGATTTTGATTCATAAATGTAGGTAAATTAGAGTTCGTTTTTTAGTAAAATGGGTGGGTTGTAAATAAATTAATACAAATATTCGTGTTACTTGTTTATATTATGATTATTACATTATTGCTTTTAATCAGAATCGTAAATTAAATCTTCTACCCCACTCAAACTGTCATCGCTCGAAGAACTTGATGTTTCGCCGTCGGAATTTCCTACTGTTATTATAAATGAGTCAGTGAAATTATCCACTTTTGGTTCCAGTTCAATATATCGTTCCTCATGTACTCGCGTCTTTCTCCAAATGTCACTAAACATATCCATAGTAATAGAATCGGCTTCTTTTCTAAACAATTCCTCCACAGTTGTCAAGTTAAACTGAACATTTTGTGATGCAACTTTCCCTTTAATAATACCCCACAGTAACTCTATGGGATTCAGTTCTGGGTGGTAGGGTGGTAGGCGTAATACACTGTGTCCGTGATCTTCGAGTATTTTATCAAGTACAAATTGTACATGGCTTGGCTTATTTCTTTTAATAATATCATATATTATAGGTTTTGTGTTTATTTCTGGGTATGATATGTTATATTTATCCAACCAAGCTAACATGTCACTTTTTTTTGAATTCGAGGTGGGCACTCGATCCGATACGACGTTGTGATACGATGCATTATCGACTACTAAAACTGACTGAGGCGGTAAATTTGGAAGAAGTTTTTCTGTAATCCATTTCTGATAGTTACCAGCATTCATATTACTGTGATAATCTCCCGTTTGCTTTTTTGCTGGATAGATAAGCAAAGCTCTTGGAACGAATCCATGTTCCGAGCAGGCATGAACTATCACTAGCATATCGCCTTTGGAAATAGGTACTTTACAACCTTTGCTCGTTTCGTCGGCCCATGCTCGTGGCAATGTATACGAGCTGTGTATATAAGTTTCATCCGTATATATTACAGGTCGGCCTTGTGATCTATATTCTTGCAGTTTCGAAAGATATAATGTTAGTAGTAGGGATTTGTGGGTTCTGGCGCTTCAGGATACTAGCGCATAAAACAAGCTCCGGGTGAGCTTGTTTTATGCGCTCCACTAACCTAACCCAACCAGTTTCTTGAATGATTGTCATAGGCAACCTAACCTCGCATGCTTTTCATAGGAAACCTAATCTAACCTATCCTAACCTCTACCTTGAATTATGCTTTTCATAACAAGCTAACCTAACCTAACCCGTACCCTGTATGCTTGTTACAGAAAGCCTAACCTAACCTAACCCGTACCTTGTATGCTTGTTTGTTGAATAAAACCATTTTCTACCAGCCTTTAAAACTTCATAAATTAAACAACCAAGTCATGTTGCTAAACACATTTATTCAAAAATCATATTAAACATCTTACTTATAATTAAATCATTACTTATTCTATTGACAGTAGAGAATTCATTTACAAAATCGTTCATCAATACACCATACATTTTTGCATAAAGAAATACTAGACAATATTTTCCACATACTGACGTAAAGTAACTTTGCAGTTGCTTATGATTGTATACCCACTTCTTTGTATTTTTTTCCAAGAACAATTTATGAAACCCCACCGGTTTTCGTCCGAAAGTATCAAAGTACTCGCCAACTCCATTACTATCAATGTGAATACCCACCCAGTGAGAACCAGGCTTGGAATCCGGATCCAAATTGGCTACAATGAAAGCAGGTAATTGAACAATCATAGGCAATCTGTTCGCTGCAAATACATTAGATGTTAATCTGTTATCAATTTTACTCATAAAGTATTTTATTTCTTGACTATCCATCATAGCTCATGTTAGCGGTACGATAGAATTCGTATTTCCAATTGAATGGAATTGTATGCTCCACCCGTATTTAACTATTGTAATCGACACTCACATCGCGGTTTTTGTTAATTTCCACAACATTATCGAACTCTGCATAAATAATACAATTAAGTGTTGTTGTCAAAGCTGTATCAAAGCGAACCTCTAGTCTTACACTTCCATGTCTAACTAAGTTCCAATGTGAGCTCGAACTGGCCGAAAGATCTGGAGTTAAGTCAAAAGCTAATAAACAGTATCCTCCTCCATAGTCTTCTCTTGCTATTGAATTGCCTTCGTTCAAAAAGTGAATGCCGGTGCCAGAAAACAATGTTTGATAGGTCGATGTAATCAATCCATCTTTGAAGGATGGTTGTAATGTTTTTGAATGGACCTGTTGGCCATCCACATATAAACTAAATAAATTTATACCATGGTTATCAAAATTAAATGGATTCTGTGTTATACAGCCATTAAATGCTGAATTTTTAATAAAGCCTATAATACATCTTTTAGGTACTTGTCCGAGGAATATGTTATCCAAAGTTTTGCCTTGAACTCCCGATGGAATAGTTAGAACTTTAACTTCAGCTCGAGTAATCGGATATTTAGCTGTTGTCGTTGCTAAGACTTTTTGATGTGCTATTAGGACAGATGGATTTATTCGAGCCTTACGAACAATGAGACTGGCGTCAGTGATTTTAACCTTAATTTTGGCATCAGATGTATTACAAATTAAATTAAATGTTTCTTTGCTACGAACTAATTTGACACGCATCTCTACACCATTTAGTAAGAATTTTTCTTGGTTAAAAATATCTCCATGTAAATGACCGATCATATCAATATCTTCGTTTAATTTTACTAACTCCTGTCTCTTGGTAAATCCTTTATTTGTGTCATCTGTAGCGTCCATTTTGTAAGGAGTGTCACCATACCACAAACCACAGGTCAGATGAGAGTTTTTTGCTGCAGGGCCGTAGTTAAGTAAAGTTTCCAAATATGCACGATATGCATATGTATTATTTGGGGGAGACACAAGTTTTTGATTTAAGTACACATCTAATTGACTGAATAGAGAATGTAACCAATTATTAACTGGCGCAATTCGAGTAGTTCCTTGGACATCATTTGAAGCAGAATATTCAATCTTTGCTTTTATATGAAGCATGGTATGTGACAAGTCTATATAATCATCACCAGTACCAGGCACTTGAAATTCTAATGGACCATCATCACTTAATGATGAAATTGGTTTATAATGGATCCATTGTCCACTTTCAATACTTGTTTGAGTTGATGGTAAAGCGAATAAATCCAACTCTGACTTGGCACATTCACATGAATGATTATGTAAAAAAGACATAGTTATTCACTATTTTAGTTTGAAAAAATATCTTCAAATTTTGTTTTCTTGGATGATTTAGACCGACTTCCTCGCAGTGTTTTACGTGAAATGAGTGACAAGCTCGACTTTCTGCTTCTTTTATACCCAGACCCGCGCATAAGTGAGTCTATTTTATCATCGGCCTTTCTTTTCAAGTTGGTTGTAGCATTTTTGAAACGCGACTTTATTGACTCTTCAACGGGATGTGAGTTCACCATATCTGATAATAATCCAACCCCAGCACTAAGAGCTTCTTTTCCTACAGTTCGAAGTCCATTGGATAACAAAGGAAGAACGGTCCTAAACAAACCTCCTAAGAAACTTCCAATACCGTGTCCACGTTGATGAGCAGCGCCCTTATATATAATCCCAACTCCAGATCCTGCCTGATGAGAATAATAATTCTGATACGGACAAGGGCTATTAACTATTGCTCTATTCATCTTATGCGCCGAAAATGTAGTTTAACACACGATGTACCGAACTGAAATGGAACTCTACCACCCACGCTTGTTCTTATATCTATTTCTATTGTATCAAATTCTCTGCGCATAACTGGTAAATAGTGTGCGGGTGAAAATGTGTGCACTTTGTATGCTCCGTAGATGTACTTTGTTGGATCCAAAGGTATGATTCGTACCAACGATGCCATCACATCACCTATTATTTGCGGTTGAATAATATCCGAATAAATGAAGAGTTGGGATGGTAACCCTAAATATAAATTAATCGGATATTTTCCATTCGGTTTTGCTACTAAGTCGACATGAGGTGCAAAACCTAGTTGAAGACTCAATTGAGGTGATAACATTACAGATATCAAGTCTGTGCTATGACGAGTTGCTGTAACCAGCTTCGATATTTCATCATACCTTAGTCTAAAATGATTTTTCAACAATGAGTGTTCATTAAAGGCACTTAAAAAATTATTAATACTGTCATACGTCGTTGCTGGAATATGAGACTTGAATTCTGCAATTATATTTAGCTCCTTTTTTGAATCCTGGGCATCTTGTACGAGTGTTCTTTTCTTTATGTATATAATGTTTTCATGTTCTTGTACATTAAACATTGTACATGGATAATGAAACTCCACCAAACCAACGTCCCATTCACCTTCTAACTTTATAGTTTTTGGTAGTTTTGTTAAGAAATTGGCGGTTGTATTTTCTGGATAGTATGAAGTTGAACTATTGCTCAAAAGAGTTAAATAAAAACTGTCCTCGCTCATGTCTCTTCTAAATCTGATACCGGGATCCAACTATTAAACTTGTTAGGATAACCTTTCCATTTGACTAACACTTCTCTTCTACCTTGAATGCGTCGTGATCGTATAATTTTATCTATTTTATATTTAGTGGAGGGATCATAGACAACTTTTTGTAGCTCTTTTGTGTAAAACGTTCCTGTGATTGGTTCACCTTCCAAGTCTTTTAATGTGTATACAACCCAAGGAGCCCGTTCAATAATGGAATTGATCACAAATATTTCATCACTCCAATTGGTTTCATACCCTTTTTGAAATATATGTTTATATTTAGTTATTCTAACATGATCACCTATTCGAAGTGATGGATATTCATTTATCTGTATTTTCTTTTTCTTAGCTCCGTATAAATTTTCCCAAACGGTCATAATATTGTCATTGTTCACTTCGCATGGACACATCTTTATGCTGGAGTGAAAGCTATGGTTGTATGAATTTATTAAATCTTGTAAGATGTCGATGTATTTGTACGTATTTTTATAAGTAAAGTAACGCCACATCTTAGTTTTGAGAGTTCGTTGAAACCTTTCAATAACACTAGCTTTTATGTCAGGATTGTTTGTTGTGTAGTAATTAATATTTTTACTTTTGAAATAGTCCCTAACAACTTTTGATACAAACTCTGTACCTTTGTCAGATTGAATGTGACGAGGAGTGGCATTAACTTCGGCAAATATACTCTCAAAACAGCTTTTGACAACTTCAGAGGTCTTACTTCTCATTGCTCGTGCAAAGGCATATTTACTAAATACATCAATAACACACAAAATATATTTATAACCATCATTATATTTACTATATGTACGCATGTCGCTCAAATCAGCTTGCCATAGTTCATTATAATTAGATAAAATATACTTATTTCTTGGGAATCGTTTTTGAATAGGTTTATGGAGTGTGTAAGTTTCTTGCGACTGTAACCAAGTTTTTACGTCATCGCGGTTCAATTTGCCTTTCATTGCTTTGGCTAAATTATTTATGCTACTAAATCCAGCGGGATGTGAAACATCATAGTAAATGTTTGCTAAATCTAGTAGGGGCTCCATTTTTCCCAAGCAATCGTTCTTTTTGACCTTTTATTAGTAGTAGTTGTCACAGGAGTTGAGTATTGAGTGTCCGAATCAGTGTCCTTATCACTTTGTATCAGCTCTTTCGTCTGCAACTGTGTCATATATTCTAGAGATGTAGGATTACCAATGCAGGAAAAAGGTACTCGTATGTCCACTAACGCCGATGCAAATTTTTCCCAGCCCACCGGTTTTGGGCGTTTAAGTGGTCTCACAAAATCACTTACTAAATCGAATATATTGCTTCCAGGTACAACTGTATTATTTAAAACTACTTCTCCATTCTCTTTCCACCAGATTTTCGGATGACTTTGTAAGATATAATGCAACAATACTCCACCTCTTTTTTTGTAAGTTTTAGGGATCAATTCAAGTATTTTCGACGGACTGTTTTGATATTTAATAGCGATCGTTCCTTTATTTTGACGGGTCACATCTTCATTGATCGGAGTAGGTTTTACAACTGGAATGGTACCCTCTTGTTTTTCTTCTTTAATTGTATCTTTAGTATCATCAGACCTCACTGTTTCATCATCGGTATCGGTCAATAATGAAATTTTAAGTGGTTTTCTACCTTCTTCAACAACGTGTAAATATCGTTGCAAAACTTGAGAATACAAAGCCCATTTTTCGTGATCATTAAGTGAACTCTTTAAGATTTTTTGCATTTCATCATCGAGTCGTGATAATGAATTGTCAGGTTCGTGAATATTATGAGCCTTTAGTTTGTTCATAAGTTCCGGCTCTACAAGTAACATTTTTTTCGCGTGCTGCATGTTTAATTTATTATCGAAGACAGTAAACCGTTTATCACAGCACCTAGTATTATGGGTAGAAAGGCTCCCCCTTTCTGCACGATGATGTTTTTTCTTGCTATATTTTTACCTTTGGATATAATTTTCCGTAAAATGTGTTTATATTTCTTTAAATGTTTCTTTTCCTTTTCTTTAAGTGGAATTTTACCTTTTAAAATGTTGTAGATGCACTCGCAGATAACGTTTACTTCTTCTTCATCACATGCTTTCAATATCAGTTTTTGATATTTTGGTTTCAGAGTATGTAATGCTTTCAATAGATGTTGGTGCGTTTTTACTCTCCTATGCATGGTTTCACAATGATTAGCATTGTATGTGATGCGACTATTTATAGCTTTTCTTGGGAATATAGACTGTGCAATATTTTGTTGAAGAAAGTACATTCGTTTTGATTCGATAGCTGTCATCAGTATTTTGCTTCAGATCAATCATTAAGTATCCATGAGCAACTTTGGTGGCATCTTTATAAGCTTCTTCAATAAATTTTGTATTTTCTGGACATACTTGACGAGCTAAATATCTGACTTGCGTCTTGTCTCTTGGGTTTTTAAAGTAAATTATATAATTAGCATTTAATGATATGTCACGTTGACCTCTCCCTTGATGAAATAAATTCTGGGTTATGTAAAATACACTAAGATTTCTGTGATGACTGCCTTTTGTAAAAATATCGACTATCCTGCCGTCAGATTCTCTCATTAGGTCATCTATGATAAGCAGTTGAGGTAGTTTACCATCAAACATGCTTAAATCGGGTATTCCTTGGACATATTCCACATTACTTAAATTGTACAGTGGCTGCATTTCATCATAACACCATAATGTTTTATGAAATGTTTGATCACAAACATCATTCACACAATTTAAGAAAGTAGTAACAAAATTAGATTTACCACATCCACTTGGACCAGCCACAATAGCTGTGAATGGATGAATAAAATGTTTCATGTTGAACAAAATCTATGTCTTGCTTGTTTAAAATCTATGTTAGGAATGAATGGATAAGGAAATGTGGATTGATTTAAAAATACTCAAATTTTTCAGATAGTAAATTATTTATTATACTAAATATCTTAAATCTAAATCACAAAATATTAAGAAGTGTGTCTAAGTACAAAGTGTTATATTTCTGAAGTCTACAAAATAGCGGTAAGTTTTAAAATGATTATTGAACAAAAAATCTTAATTATATAATACATTACCATAAAAATGAAGAAAGTCACAGAAAACAACTTACAAAATATTTCTTAATTTATAATGCCCCCATGCTAGTGTGTCTGTGGAGTTGGGTAAAATACATCTTTTTGTGTCGTTATACGATAGACTAGTTTTGTTAATTTTTTGAGTAAATATTACATGTTTTATTGTCCGGAATCTATACATTTTTGAAAATTTGATTTGTTTATCGAAGAGACATTGCTTGTAGTTATTCATATTCATTTTCTTTGTTACACATTTATTCACTCCTTTCGCTCGTGCAATGAATTTATCTTCTACTGTTATTGCATACAATTTAGACCTCAACCCCACAAACTCTTTTAATATTTTTCCATTGTTTTCATCTTTAAAGAAACCTAACCTTTTTTTATTCAACCTAGGGAAACCAAAGATATTATCTTCTGTATAATCAGAAGTGTCAAAAAATTCATTTAGGTCAGGTTTTATATCAAAATATAAATTTTCTGTAAAATATTGATAAATAAGACTATCTGTATCAGTATATAATAACTTAACATTTTCTTTAAATTTTTTCTTCATGTAATTATAATGAAAGTCGTACATAAGGGTTTTAGATATATCTAAAATACAAAACCCTAAATAAATTGGCTTGTTGTAGTACAACTTTGTTTTGCGCAATTGAACTGCAATCAAGTTCTCTGAAAATATACTTAAACTATGAAACTCTGGTTTGGATATTAATGATTGGGCACCTTGCACTTTACCTCTGCTATCCCAGTGAGTAATTAATTTCACATTTACCCGTTTCTCTATATTTTCCATGGTCTTGCCAAAAACAGCGTTATTCATTAATTTATAAAAATCTTTTTCAAAATCTGTTTTTGCTTGTGTTCTTAACTGCGTGTTTAAATCAATATATTTTCTTAGCCATGGACTCTGTTTAAACTTCAACACCCTATGCACTTTAGTTAACTTTAACCCTAAATTAACACATTGTTTGAGGTTTCTGTAATGAATTACATATTTAGTTTTATTGTTTAAATTCGGGACTAACTTTTGTGTTTTACATTCGCCGATAACTATGTTTTCCGCACAAAGTGGTAAATCAGAGTGTAAATCATGCAGATCGTTGGGATATTCAAGATCTACTTCCAGAATATAACCATAATCACATGTGTCGGATATGTTAAAATCAACTTTAGTATTTTCCCATTCAAAATTTCCGGTAGGTAAATATTGAGACATAGCCCACCCATATAAATTATTAGCATCAAAATAAGCTATGAAAGATGTAGGTTCATTTGGATTGTAATCTTCCAAATACATGTTGTTAGCCTTTCCATATCGATTACTACATTGCGATATTCCTCCTCTGATGCCAGCTTTGATGAAAGCTATTTTATCAAAGTCAGTTAATAACTCTAACTTAGCATCAGTGTATTTAAGCATCGCATCCCAGCTCAACCCAGGTGCAGTGTAATAATGTGATGGATCCAAATCATATGTTGCTAAACAAATATTACGGAAATTTTCAAATATGTCTGTTAGTAGCATTACATCTGTCTTTAAATATAAATTTGAATAGTCAAGCATTGTTTCACATCTAAAATGATTCCAAACATCTTGAGCATGAGCATAGTCTTCATCAGAAACATTACTATCGCTTAAGGAATTGTAAAAATCTTCTTTGGTGGGAAGTGTTGAACTCTCTAAAGAATCAAATGACTTCACGAATTCGTATGGAAATATCCCCTTTCTGATTAAACGTTTAAAGTCCTCATAAAGGGGAAATTGCTTTTTTAGTTCTGTGAATTCATCCAATTTTAGATTTTTGGCCAGACTATCTAAGCTGGAAGACATGAATTTAAAGGAATCTAAAAAACGTATACTTATTTGTTGTCCGTCCACAAAAATTTGTTTAGAAAATGAGATGTATTTCTCTTTATTTTGAGGAATTACATCTACCACACCTTGTTGAAAGTCTAAGGCATGGACAATAAAATGCGCATCGTAATTACTCAAGTTATGTAAAAATACAGGTATGTAACGTGGATATTTAAATTTAGTTTTGCATAGGGAGTGCACCATTCCTTGAAATTTACCAGTAGACCATTCAAAATATTCTACAGAGTCAGAACCTAAATCATTACTGCATATGAAACAAGTTTTGGAATGATCTGTTTTATCGTGTTCAGTTTGAAACGATGCGGAAGAAGGTTTATGAAAAAATATTCTTCTTTGAATATTCGAAATATTACTACTTATGCTTTCCATGAAATGTCTAGCACAGTCGGGGCCGGTATATGAATGATATTTCGACAGTTTATCATCATAGGAACATTTCAAGTAATAACCATAACTATAAACATTATGTTTATGAACATTATTTGTATACGCATTTGTAGGATCTTGATCACAAGTGTGAATCGGATTAAGGAACGATTCAAAATCTGCATAAATAACAAAAGGTAATTTAAGTTTTCGCTCAAACTGATTAAATAAAATTTTGTTAGATGGCTGGTTCTCATTGAACCAATTTTTAAAAGTTTTTTGAGAGCTTGGAACTTCTGTAACAATATGAGCACAGTCATGTTTCTGATGATCATTTAATTTTTTTAGTGTTGCAAAATGTAGAAGGCATCCATCACAAATATGGATTGCTTCATTTCGACCAGTTACTTGTTTGCTAACAAGTCGTGACAGGTTTTTAATGAAGCAGTAATGACCATTGGAACCGTTAGTTAAGTACAACAAATTTACGTGCTGCTCCTTCCTCGTTTTTGTGAAGTGTAGAGGACCAATTACGGTATTTGATTTAGTGTTAGAATTGTACTCTAATCCAAAAACATTTATACTTATATTATTCAAAAGCTCAACCTTTTTAATGTCTTGTAATTTTACTGGAAATCTTATATTACAAAAATTTAATTTGCTCTTATGAGGTAAATACGAAGATATTCTGTTAGCATCTTTTGACACCGGGTACAAAGCAGATAGTAGAGCCCACCTAAGACATTCGTAATCTTTTTTTTTGACATTTATGACCGCCTTTTTATTTTGTATATCTTTCGGTACTTCTATATACGATGATCCTTTTAAAGGACTAAATTTATTTATGTTCATATCTAAATATTGTATTTTATTCAAAGTCCATCCACTATCTTTTTTTTCGAAGTCACTCATTTTGACAGAAAAGTATTCGCAGATTTTATGCATAAGAGCTTCAAATTCGTCTCCTAGGGCAAATGTGTAATTCATACTTTGAAAATCAAAAGTGTTTTTTAAATCTTTGGTTTCCTGGGTGAAATCAGCATGAATGATAAAATTCACTTTAATTAAAGTCAATTCATCTAAGCATGATTTGAGCAAGAAGATAATTTTGTCTTTATTATTATTCAAAAACTTTTCGGGGGTTTCTAATGTCTCTTGGCTACCTAAATATATTCTATATGTTCTAACACGAGATCCAAAAGCAGAGTCAATCAAACTTACATTATTCAATTCCTGACATGTTGAAATGACTTTGTTTTTATGAGCTTTACTCTTTAAATGGTTAGCAAAGTATTTTTTTCTCACCCAAACATTACACGCTTCACATAAAGTTCGCTCACTATGACTTTCGTCCGGCAAAGCAGATGAATTGGATGGTCCAGCTTCTAAATGATCTTCTGCTTTTCTTTTGATTCCCCTCCCAGATTGGAGACTATTACTGAAATGAAAAACATGTAACATAAAATAAATGTCAAAATATTATGAGAAAGTCGACGATTAGAAGTTACGAGAGAAAAATCAATAAAATACTAAACGTCTATTCTTAAAAAAAGTATTGTTTGGTAGTGAAAATAAGAAATAATATAGGTAAAGCTCACCTAGGTGTATTGTTCTCGTTTCCTTCAAAACAGCACAGCTCCCAAAATCTTTGCGTTGTTTCATGTACGTATTGAATATCTTCAATTTCTTGACATAATTTGAACATTTCTTGTTCAAAGCTGTCCTCGCTTTCTATAGTGTCCATGTTGAACGACATCTCGATTGAAATTAGTGATTCTTATAGAAGGCAAAGTGGTATTTATATGCATAAAAATTCAATACTTATAATGATAAAAGGTATCCTAAATTAGTTGAATAATCATTAGTAAATGAGCTTATTGTGCTCATGAGTTGAAATGGTATTTTTTGCAGCCCGCTTTCTCTGCAATTCCTTTAGTTATGTTGTAAACCACTTCCTTGGTTTTACTAAAGTTGATATTATTTTCATTCGTATAATATTTTACACGAACTTCTGCGTGCTTCCAATGTTCTTGTAAAGGTATTTTAGAAAGTTTTTTCAAATCAAATAATTCGATTTTTATCAAATGTGTCGAAGTTTTTAAATCGTCTTCATTTGATGATATGCATGAAACTCCGCCCCCCTGACAACTACGTCCCACGGTCGAAGAAACTTTCTTCTTCTTAGCCTTCTGGTCAAAGAAGGCATCAAGGTCGGGAGTATTTGCTTTTCTTTTTACCGGCATGGGAGAAAATTCTTGACTATCAGATATTGGGTAATAAAAGTGTTTTAATGTATTGCATTCTTGATCATCGATTATGTCATTTGGAGAGTACTGCAACAATACAAATAACTCAACTTAATACACACAATCTTGCTCATACATTAAAATCAAAGCATTGTAAGAACAAGTAAATAAAAAAGAAAAAAATAAAGGTCACTTACCGACATTTTGTAGACTTCAGAAGCACAACACTTTGCACTACACACAAATATTAAAGTACTGATGTAGCTCTAGTTTGTTCTAAGCGTTTTATAGTGCTTCCGTATCGTTGGAATGCAGTAATATCAGTAGCCCATAGTAGCAAAAACGAAAGTTTAGGTGATTAGTTGGTAATTAGATAAGTAATGAGGTAGCTCACCATTATGATTGCAACAATAACAGGGACAGTCATCAGTAATGGAATATTTTTGCGATTACAAATGAGGTAGTCATAGTTCTTACTAAATGGTGTAGAGTCGATCTATCAAACATTGTTTTCTAGCAATGGAATGAAGTCACTGACGCCAGTCTCATTGTTCGTAAGGCTCGAATAAATCCATCTGTCCTAATAGCACATCAAAAAGTCTTAGCAACGACAACAGCTAAATATCCGATTACTCGAGCTGAAGTTAAAGTTCTAACTATTCCATCGGGAGTTCAAGGCAAAACTTTGGATAACATATTCCTCGGACAAGTACCTAAAAGATGTATTATAGGCTTTATTAAAAATTCAGCATTTAATGGCTGTATAACACAGAATCCATTTAATTTTGATAACCATGGTATAAATTTATTTAGTTTATATGTGGATGGCCAACAGGTCCATTCAAAAACATTACAACCATCCTTCAAAGATGGATTGATTACATCGACCTATCAAACATTGTTTTCTGGCACCGGCATTCACTTTTTGAACGAAGGCAATTCAATAGCAAGAGAAGACTATGGAGGAGGATACTGTTTATTAGCTTTTGACTTAACTCCAGATCTTTCGGCCAGTTCGAGCTCACATTGGAACTTAGTTAGACATGGAAGTGTAAGACTAGAGGTTCGCTTTGATACAGCTTTGACAACAACACTTAATTGTATTATTTATGCAGAGTTCGATAATGTTGTGGAAATTAACAAAAACCGCGATGTGAGTGTCGATTACAATAGTTAAATACGGGTGGAGCATACAATTCCATTCAATTGGAAATACGAATTCTATCGTACCGCTAACATGAGCTATGATGGATAGTCAAGAAATAAAATACTTTATGAGTAAAATTGATAACAGATTAACATCTAATGTATTTGCAGCGAACAGATTGCCTATGATTGTTCAATTACCTGCTTTCATTGTAGCCAATTTGGATCCGGATTCCAAGCCTGGTTCTCACTGGGTGGGTATTCACATTGATAGTAATGGAGTTGGCGAGTACTTTGATACTTTCGGACGAAAACCGGTGGGGTTTCATAAATTGTTCTTGGAAAAAAATACAAAGAAGTGGGTATACAATCATAAGCAACTGCAAAGTTACTTTACGTCAGTATGTGGAAAATATTGTCTAGTATTTCTTTATGCAAAAATGTATGGTGTATTGATGAACGATTTTGTAAATGAATTCTCTACTGTCAATAGAATAAGTAATGATTTAATTATAAGTAAGATGTTTAATATGATTTTTGAATAAATGTGTTTAGCAACATGACTTGGTTGTTTAATTTATGAAGTTTTAAAGGCTGGTAGAAAATGGTTTTATTCAACAAACAAGCATACAAGGTACGGGTTAGGTTAGGTTAGGCTTTCTGTAACAAGCATACAGGGTACGGGTTAGGTTAGGTTAGCTTGTTATGAAAAGCATAATTCAAGGTAGAGGTTAGGATAGGTTAGATTAGGTTTCCTATGAAAAGCATGCGAGGTTAGGTTGCCTATGACAATCATTCAAGAAACTGGTTGGGTTAGGTTAGTGGAGCGCATAAAACAAGCTCACCCGGAGCTTGTTTTATGCGCTAGTATCCTGAAGCGCCAGAACCCACAAATCCCTACTACTAATGTTCTTTTGAGTCTGATGTGACTTTTTTCAATGAGTATTTTTTTATTATTTTGTGTCTTTCTCCATCTGAAACCTAGCCTCCGAACGATCTTCCTTAGTGAAGAAACACCACCCTCAAAGTTGATACTTTCTTTCAACACTTCTAATAATTTTTTCAATGTGGGAAATGTATGCTGAACCAGATGGAAGTTATAGATAGTTCGCCTTATGACTTCTTGATCAAAACTATCTACTGTAGATTTTTTTGCTAACCTTGGTCGCTTTTTACCCGGTGTTCTGAAAGTAACTTGATGCGCCAATCTTTTCGGTGCTTGCGGTTCTCCTTCTTTTGAGGTAGATGGTTGAGATGTTGCATCAGCTTTCACAGCCGCTGTTACTTGATTGCGTACTTCACAAACAATTCGTTGAACACTTCTCTGAGAAACACCAGTCGCCTCCGACGTCAAATCGTACAAAGTTTTCATTGGAAGATATCCACCATCACTGTTTTTATTGTGATGCATGAAATAGTTAAAAACATTGTACACGATTTCACGAGATTGTCCCTTCAGAGTTTTTCCGGAACCAATTCTTTCCGAAGACATTTTATTCTAACGTCTAAATAGGTAAATAAACACACGCGCCGCGCACCGATCACACGTGACTAACGCGCTAACATCACGCTGTATTTATAAACAGTAGAAAACCAAAAACAATAACTGTCCCCTTCACGCTCATAAGATAGACCGCGCGCGAAAGAGACGGGCATACTTTTCATGATGCCTATGCAGTACGACGTCACGCCGCACGCTTATTCACAGACGCTACACAAGCGCAATGTGTAAATGTGTTGATCGTGCCAGCTTTAATTAACTGACCTATAGATGCTTACTACCCGGTTACAATATCTGTGGACCTGATGACGTCACGTCAGCGCTTAGGTACGGTGCACAAAACAAGCATCATGGGGATAGTATTGTAAACAATAATAATTATGAATTATAAATAAAATATATTATCCTCGTAAGTCCAGTGTTTTTTTAACATTAGTAGTCATATCTGCCGGCTGTACTATACCAAGTACGAATCAAAACTTCAGACGACGACAAAGAGATGTCGGTTGTTGGCAATTTTAGAAGTGAATTACTGTTGTCTGTATTTTTTACGGTATGTTTGTGATGTATAGCACCTCCTTAAGAAGGAAAACATTGAAAATATGTTGTACTTGGGTAAAAAAAAAATTAAGTAATAAATTCAAATTATTTTCTTATTAGAATAGTTTTGTGTTAGATATGTGGGTATACAGCAAAAGCGGGCTGCGTTCCCGTTGGCAAGCATTTACGTTTGTTGAATAGACAGTGTGCAACTAACTACCTTGTTTGATTGACGCGACCCATTTTCTCTGTTATAATTCTAACATTGGCGACGAGGAAAACAACCAAAAATGTCTACAGTTTCATCATTTGGTGTACTTAACACTTTCGATCACCTCACACAGGAATGGAATAGCTATAAATCACGATTGAATCAGTGGTTTATTGCAAACGATTTAAACGCGGTTGAAGACAAAGCGGCCATTAAAAGGAGGGCGATTTTGTTAACGTCATTAAGTGAGTCAACGTTTAAGCTAGCCAGTGATTTGGCGTTACCAAAAAATATTGAAGAATTAGAATATGCAGTTATTGTGAAACTACTCGACGAGCATTTTACACCTAAAAGGTTTGGGTTTGCGGAGAAGTCAACATTTTACTCTGCGTCGCAACGGCCAGAGGAAAGTCACACTCAATGGGCGGCTAGGTTAAGGGGATTAGCAGCCCACTGTGCATTTAAAAATTTAGAAGAAGCTTTGCTGGACAAATTTATCATGGGCATGGCGGCAGGACACGAGCGGGACAAACTCTTCGTACAGGATCAACGTGAGCTGACCCTAGCGAAGGCCATCGACTTGGCAGAAAGCGTGCGTTGCGCGCGCCAGGCCTCGTCATTGGCGGCGCCGGCCGCGTGCGGCCATGGCGCAGCGGGCCCGGACGGCGTGTTCAATATTCATTCTAAAAAGGACAAGTGCAATGTATGTGGGTTTACGAACCATAAAGCTAATCAGTGCCGTTTCAAAAATTACAAGTGTAAGAAGTGTAATTGCAAGGGGCATTTGCGTAAAATGTGTCCTAACGAAGGCAAAGTGAAGTTTGTTAGCGGTGATACTGGGGAGGACGGTGACGGTGATGACGGTGAGTTTTTTTTTAACATACGGTGTGAAAAAGGAAGGCCGATGACAGAACATGTGATTATAAGTGGGTTATCTTTAGAGTTTGAGATTGATAGTGGTTCGGCTGTTAGCGTCATTTCAAAAAAAACATACGATTTACATTTTAGGCGATTGCCGTTATCAGTCACCAACAAAAAGTTATTTAGTTATACCGGCGAAAATATCGTTACTATCGGTATCGTCATACTGCCGATAACTTATAGAGGACAGACACACTCTTTAAAGGTATTTGTAGTTCATGCAGACGGTCCACCACTGTTAGGTCGAGACTTCATTCATCATTTTAATTTAGAGATGGTCCCCGCCCCCGCGACCGCGTCCGTGCATGCGATACAAGAACAAACGCCGTACCAACAAAGTGTTAAAGAACAATTGGTTCGTATGTTTCCTAAAATATTTTCCGGAAATCTAGGATTGTTCAATAAGTATACAATAAGCTTACGCTTGAAACCGGATGCCAAACCAGTTTTCTTTAAAGCGAGGTCGGTGCCGTTTGCATTAAAAGAAAAAATAGATAATGAGCTCGATCGATTATTGTCATTAGGAATTTTGAAACCTGTCGATCATTCGGAATATGCGTCGCCTATTGTGCCCGTTTTAAAAAAGGACGGTAGCGTTCGTATTTGTGCGGATTTTTCAGTTACTATAAATAAGCAGTTAATAGTCGACCAATATCCCTTACCCACGGTTAGTGATTTATTAAGTAGATTACATGGCGGTCAGCAATTTAGTAAAATTGATTTGTCTATGGCTTATAACCAATTAGTTTTGGAGGATGAACAAAATATAACATGCATTAATACGCACCGCGGTTTATTTAAATTCACACGCTTAGTCTTTGGCTTAGCGAGCGCGCCAGCGATATTTCAGCGCGCAATGGAATGCTTGCTCTCTGGTATTGATGGTATAATTTTTCTATTGGACGATATACTTATAACGGGGTCTCATAAAGAGCTACATAGACAACGCCTGATTGCAGTATTAAAGCGCTTAGACGATGCGGGGCTAACTGTACAAACAAACAAATGCGATTTTTTTAGAGACGAGATTTCGTATCTTGGTCACGTTATAGATAAAAATGGGGTAAGGAAGTCACCTGACAAAGTTAAAGCGATCATTAACGCTCCGAAACCAACAAACGTATCTCAGTTACAGTCGTTCCTAGGCCTGACTAATTATTATAGGAATTTCGTGCCAAATGCATCATCCGTATTAAGTCCGTTATATGACTTATTAAACAAAAATACAAAATGGTTCTGGTCTAATGTACATGATAACGCATTTAACAAGATTAAAAACATTTTGGCTTCGGATAAGACACTAGCGCATTTCGACCCAAAAGCAAAATTAATCTTAACAGTAGATGCGTCGCCGACCGGGTTGGGTGCAGTTCTTTCTCAAATCGGCAATGACGGGTTAGAGAGACCGTTATCTTATGCTTCGCGGACGCTAACATCGGCAGAAAAGAACTACGCCCAAATTCAAAAAGAAGCAACAGCTATTATTTATGGTGTAAGGCGTTTTCACCAATACCTTTACGGGCGATCAAAGCCGTTTGTGCTCCGAACGGATCACAAACCGTTATTAACTATTTTCGGTCCTCATAAGGGTATCCCCGAGGTATCTGCAAATCGCTTGCAGCGTTACGCCATATTTCTCGCGGCATATAATTACTCAATAGAGTACATAAGCAGTAAGCAAAACAGCGCTGATTATTTGTCTCGCGCGTCGTGCGAAGTTAAAGCGTCGACGACCGCTGTACTCACGGACTGCGAGGATCGCGCAGCTTATGTGAATTTTGTGGTAGATGGCGCTCTGCCGCTGACATTGGACGACTTGAGTCGCGAGACGGCTCGCGACAACGTTTTAGCTATAGTTAAAGGTTACGTGTTAAAAGGCTGGCCTAGGAGAATAAAAGATACAGACGTGAAACCATATTTTAATTGTCGATCAGAATTATCATTCGAAAATGGTATATTACTGCGTGGCCATAAGGTCGTAATTCCCAAAACACTACAGTTAATAGTTTGTAGGGAATTACATAGTTCTCATTTCGGTGTAGTAAAAATGAAATCGGAAGCTCGCAAGCGCCTGTGGTTCCCGGGCGTAGATGCGGCGCTGGAGCGGTTGGCGGCCGCGTGCAGCACGTGCTGCGCGCTGCGGCCCGCGCCGCCGCACGCGCCGCTCGCAGCATGGCCGCCTCCCCCGCACCAGTTTCACCGCATACATATCGATTTTTTAGGCCCGATTAACAATTTTATGTTTTTAATTATCGTGGATGCATATAGCAAATGGGTTGAGTGTTATGATGTGTCTTCCTCTTATAGTTCAAAGGTGGTTATTGCAAAATTATGCGATTTTATTTCACGGTTTGGAATTCCGCATGTTTTGGTGAGTGATAACGGTACATCGTTCACCTCAGAAGAATTTCTCAATTTTTGCCGCCTTAATGGTATTAAACACATTTTATCGCCCGCGTATCACCCGTCTAGCAATGGGCAAGCCGAAAGTTACGTAAAAATTATAAAAAAGGGGCTAAGAGGTATGATTTTAGAGGGGTGCAATAAAAAAAACATACATAGTAATATTTCTAAATTTTTATATGACTATAGAAACTCTAAAAATAGCACCACTGGTAAGTCACCCGCCGAAATCGTGTTCGGCCGCTCCTTAAGGTCTAGGCTAGATTTGTTAGACCCTGCTGCATCGTCACCGTCGTCCACAGACCACACTCAAACCATCGAGCGGAATCAGTCCTTACAGGCTAAATACTACAAAGGGGTACAACGGGCTTTTGAAGAAAATGACGAAGTGTGGGTTACAAAGAATATCAACAACAATAAATTCAATTGGATTCAAGGGATAGTTCGGAAGAAAATTGGAAAGGTTATGTATGTTGTTTACATACCAGAATCACATTGCGATGTGAAACGACATATTGACCAGATTAGACCGCGACGATACTCGGTGGACGCGAATAACCGGGACTGGGACCCCGACGTCGTGCTTGATGTGTTATCACAGCCTGCGGTCTCGCGGCCAGGAGAAGGAGGGGGAGCGGCGAGCGAGCCGGACCAGCCGCCGGCGCCATCGACACCGCCTCCGCCAGCGACACGTGCCGCCGGAAGGCGACAGGCCATAAGCCCGATATTCTCAACCCCGTCACCGGATCACAGTAACGATCACACAATAACTCAGGCCCTCATTTAAGTACCCATCTAAAGTTAAGTTTCCTTTGTTATTGTTATAAGTTATATGTTATAAGTTGGTACCTATTCCTCGTCTTAAGGGGGAGGAATGTTAGATATGTGGGTATACAGCAAAAGCGGGCTGCGTTCCCGTTGGCAAGCATTTACGTTTGTTGAATAGACAGTGTGCAACTAACTACCTTGTTTGATTGACGCGACCCATTTTCTCTGTTATAATTCTAACATTTTGATTATCTTGATTACATGATCGATTGTCGCGAATAAATTTTGTGTTTAATTGATTATTATATATGCACGTATAGCAAGATAGATCTTGCTTAAAACGTGAGACTTTATGATAAGTAACGGTATAAAAAGAAACTGAGTAGGTTTTTAAAAAGTGTCAAGACATTAATTATACCAAACCTAAAAATATTCATATGAAAAGCATATTAATAGCATAATTAACAACTAGATTTTGTTTGTAGAAATACCTTAGAAATGGTCTGTATGCCACATGAATTGCACTAACCGAAGTTTTCAAACTGTCTTATATGAGTTATATGCATAATAGTATATAATAAAAATGGGCATTTTGACAGGCAAGGAAGAACTTAATATTATTGAAAAATCCCATTATGACTTAATTATGTTCCTATAGCAATAGGATAGGTATAACTGACGAAGAATCCATGCCATATCAGCTGTTGTTAAAACGCTGCTTTCGTAACTTGAATAGATATCTTTTTTCAATACGATTCTGTATTTTTTTGTACTCTTTTCCAGCTGTTAGTACGCAACACTCTGAGCAGATTCATTGGTTAGTTTGTTCTTTTGATTCTTAAATTAAAATTTTGTAGTTTTGAAGTTATACTTCTTTAGGCGCGTTATAAAAAAAATGATGACAGTGAAATTTTTATATATAACACAAAATTATCATGTTGAAGTTGGCCGCAAAAGCGACATGGAAAAACCAGCAGGATGAAATTGGCCGCTAATTTAATGTAAATTGTAATTTATCGTATCTGGGTGTTAAGAGTATCGTGTCTGGGTGGTAAGGGTACCACTTTAAGACCACTTTAAGGTACCATTTTTAAGACAAAAATATGGTAGTAATTCGGTTTTAATCAATACTTATGTAAATGAAAATTAAAAATTAAAAACTGGCTTTATGTGAGTGTGTAATATAATATTATATTACTGAATAGCTAACATATAAACTGTATTCCAGTGCCTATTACAATTATATGGAAAAACTCAAGAAAGTATGCAACCGTTGCTATGAACGTAGTGAGTATAATTATACAGATATATATAGATAGATAAATCCAATCCAACATATATTAAGTACTTATCTATGAAACTACAGATTTAAATGTATTTTTTTTTATGTTTTGTTTGATTCTTATTACGGAAGGGTGTGGAAATAACACAAGTAACGTAGTTCTAAAAACATTATAGAACGCTAGAATAATCCTTTCATTGATGAAGCCACGTTGGACTACAGCGTAAAAACGTAAAAAATACTGGAAAATTTCGAAGAGTTCTCGCGAAGCTTGGTGGATAGTGAGAGATCAATTCGTAGAGCAGTGGACCGAACACACAAAGGTTGAGGGTTCGAATCCCGCTTAAGAATAACTTGTAATCCGAGTCTATTTTTTTATCAATTAATATTTTTATCAAAAATATTATATTTTCATTTTATATTACAGGAGATGATGGCAACTGCATAGTGTGCACTTGTACCAAGCAATATCACCAATCAATTAGTAAGTTTATCTAACGATATTATGATGTATGATTAACGTAATAGTACGTTCGCCCTATGACTACGTAGTATCAACAACTTTAGCAAAAACTAGCCCTGCTATGGATTGCCAAAAATTTAATACACCGATTTACTTCACGTTTTAGAAATTGCATTGATTCGTCGGTCGCACCTGCAGCAGCTATAATACTGGTTTTCATTATTATAAATTAATATGCATATTATATAATAATACTAGCTGATCCGGTCCCGCGTTGCTGTGTTATAAATTAAAATAAAACCTATCCTATCTTTTAAGTTATATCAAATAACAGATAATTACGAAGTTTGATCAAAATCGGTTAAGTAGTTTAGTAGTCCATCGCGGACAAACAACGTGACTCGTAATTTATATATATTAAGATAAACTTTCTGCATTGCAAAAACTTTAAGTATCAAACTTTACACGCTTCCAATCCCGTGATTTTATTTAAATGGTGTACAAAATTTTTACCTCTGGTGTAGAAAATTGGTAATGAACCTATTTATCTTCAAAGTTTATTTATTTACTGACTGATATTTTATAAACTAATAAACATTAGTAAACACTGGGTAATGAGAAATTGAAAATTATTATTAGATATCTATCTAATCGAGAAATCAGCTTTGCAGAAAAAATTGTTCAATTTATATTCACAGAAAAAGATATTGTAAACTACGTGTCCAGTGGTATTAGCAGCGAGACTACAACGAGTTCGTTAAATAGCGAAGCAACCAAAAATATTCAGGCCATATGTAACTTAACCTCTTTTGAAGTAAATTCAAACCAAAGACAATACAGACGCAGACAACCAGATTCTAAGGGTGTTCAAACGCACCAGACGATAATGTCCCCAAAATTATGCAACGTGAGCACTAATACAAAAGACTGGTGGAGCCCTATCGTAGAAAGAAGAGAAGAATACAAAACTTCTTACCAACAAAGTGGAAGAAGAATGGTAGTTGAGAAAAAAGAGAAAGGAAGAGTCGATAAAATAAGACAGAGGACAGATAAAGCTAATGCAACTGAAAAAATTGTTACGTTCGAAAGTAGAGCTGAAGTCATTCCAAGTTAGTATCATTTTTCATCGAATTGCTATTAGGTTAATCTGTGGCCTTACCATAATCCCCTAGCACGATGCTAAGCACAGAAAATAAAGGGAACTAATTTTTTGAGCTGTTGTTTAAATATTCGAGTTGTTATTATGATCAGTTGGAAAACATATTGAGCAGTTATTTAATTTAATGGCGGTTGATTAATTATTGCGACAGTTAAACATGGACAGTAATAAAACATCAATTAGTCGGTTTTTTTATCATACAATGTCAATTCTAAAAAGAATTGAGCAGTCCAATAATTGAATGAGCGGTAAAAATGATGGAATGAGCGGTTCGATAAATAGTTCGGCAGATCATAGCGAGCGGTGACACACGAACTCAAATTCATTGAGAAGAGAATGTAGTAACCAATCACAGGGTTGTTTAGGTTAGGTTAGGTTATAGAATTGCTTAGAATGAGTTTTCTTACCTACAATTTCCGATTTATTACTGCCCACACGTAACCGCTCGTTCAATAATTTTTACCGCCCATTTTATTATTTTCCTGCTCAATTATATATTCACTGATCCATTTCATTATTTTTTATTTCTCATTTTTGTTTACTTTACTGCTTAGTTTTAACTGCTGAACTAGTTATTAAACGTGCCATTTATAATTTTTAACTTACCAAAACTGCTATTTACAACTCTCTCCTTAAATCAGTGCCGAAAATAAATAGGAAAAGCAGTAAGATTACTACGTACAATCTATCGATACGAACGCACCCACGTAGAGGTGCGCTTCAACAAGACCCCTAAGAGAACGTCGCAGTGCTTTCAGTCGTGAATGCCGCATTGAAACTTGAACGTTTGTTCATCTTTGTTGCTCACTAGAATTACCCTACAATAAACCATTTCAAACGTGTCGGAGCAGACGAAATTATTTTTCAACGATCAATTTGAAATAACGAAGAATAACAATAGCTTAATGATATTCCTAGATGAGAATTAGGTCATTATATAGTCATTCATATGTTTAATTATATTTTTTATTATTGCAGGTGTCGACCTTTTGTCTCCATATCGATATTTACTAGAGGTAAGATTTTTATTTTCTAATAAATAACTCAGCTTTTGCTGCTGCAATCATTGGTTCTATATATTTTTACCACGTTTTTATTTACTTGCTTTCGTTCGTGTCCGTCCGCAAAATTTTCTAATCTTATAACTCAAAATTAGACCACTTCTGATGCTCCTAAAGAGCTCAAAACTTAACAACACGTAGATTATAGATGACAGTTCATTATTCAGTCATCACCAACATAAAATTAATAGTAAGATAAGCCACAATAAATTAATTGAAGCACCTATATAATCCTTGAAAAATGAAATTTTATCAATTTGCTCTTATCATTTTACACTGACTAAAAAGAATAAAATAAATATAAGCAAAAAAGGTTTTTCAAAACCACGTTTTTATTAGCAATTTTATTTTTGACGACCGTTTGGTGCAGCGGTAGCGATCCTGCCTTTCGCACCGACGGTCCTGGGTTCGAATCCCGGAAGGGGCAGATGTTTGTATGATAAATATGAGCATTTGTACCTGAGTCATGGATGTTTATATATATATTTCTATGAATATTACATATGTATGTCTATCCGTTACCCTAGTATCCATAACACAAGCCTTACAGTGCTTACTTTGGGCTAGGCTAATTGGTGTGAATGTAAGAAATATTTATTATTATTATTATTATTAGCGGACTTAAAAGAAGAATTTTTTTTTCCAAAATTGTGGTGGAAAATTCTTTTCCCGATATGATAAAAATTTCAAAGATATATGTTCAAGTACTATGATGTAATATGATTAAAACGTGGGGCGGGCGGTTTTCTGCTTAACTTATTTAATTCAGTCATTTTTTCACTCGTTATTTGTAAATACTACATCATAGTACTTAAACATACATCTTTGTTTTATCATTCCGGGAAAAGAGTTTTCCAGCACAGTTCTGGGAAACAATTTATTTTCTTCTTTTTAGTTGGTTTATTAAAACGTGGATTTTAAAAATCTTTTTTTATTATATTAACATTTTGTTTCAGTCACAAAAATATTACAACGAATTGTTTACTTCGAAAAATCATCCTCCACGAACAAGCCCATTCCAGGTATGATATAATTAATTTTAAGTTATTTTTTTTATTATTATTCGATTTATAAAGAGATCTCTCTTATACATTTTGTCAAAACCTGTACAAACAGGGTACCTTGCAGATATTTTTTCCCACGTTTTTTTTCTTTTATTACTTTTAAAAGGTTATTAATTATTATATTAAAGAAATATACATGAAAATTTCACAATAAAACATACCTATTTCATTGTTTATATATAAATGTGCTGTTTTTGAACTCATAAATCAAAGAATGCAAAGAATCTGATTTATTAAAAATCAATTCCTATTTATGTTCTAAATTATTTCATTATTATTGAAACCTATTTCCTTTACATCATTAATACTTTCAAAAAGAATTTATATGTCTCTATAATATTATATCCATTTTGTAATTTTTTTTTTTTTCATGTTTAGCAAAGATATATAATTGGACATAACCAAAAGAGTCGGCAATCTGTAGTTAATCATCAACATAATCGAAAAAGTAAGTTTATTGTTTTTGTATGCGTAAACTTAAAATCACAAAAAATACTGCCCACTGCACTATTTTATTGACAAAGATAATTATTTATTTGAGTTTATAATTTTAAACGGCCATATTGATTTGACTTAGATGTGAAAAGTATATGTAATGATCTACGATGTTGCCACATTTCACATGTTTAATGCTAAAAATAAAATCACAAATAATTATTTTACAGATTACAAAACCAAACGGCTTGAGCAGTGTTATTCGCCCAAAAAGGAAGTATGTTGTTTTGATTTTCTCATCGAAAATTTAATGTAACTTAAAACTGTTCTAAAATTCTAATTTAGTTATAATTTAGAAATTTTATTTTTTTTAATTGGTACTGGAATTGGTGTATATACATTTATAGTTGGAGGTTAATCTTTTGATTCTATTTATGATACATTACTCTCTTTTTTTTCTTTATTTATGGCTTGCACGATTTGTGCATTTAGCCAGTGTCAAGTAAGTATAATTGTCAGTTATACATTTATATATTTTTTGCTAGGTTTCAGTAAATGTGTGGGGTTTTTCTGAAACCTCCTCGTGGACTTTTTGAGAGAGCAGGAAAAGACAATTTCCGCTGCTTTGTTACACTCGCCAACACGCTTGTGCGTTCACAAACACTTAGTGGTAAATAATCCACCATTATTACGCACTAATATCCACAACAACACAAATTTCAACACGAGAAACAAAACTACCAACGTGGCGCTTCCCGCTCCCGCCAAAAAGTCCTACATTACTCTCTAGTCTCAATATATTAAATAGGCAAAGACGAAATCAATCAACCTCTTTTGTCGTCTGTTTTTAACAGATTTTCTTTTTTTTTTTTGTTAAGCAGCTTTAACGGTCCTTAACTATACCAATAAAAACAATTTGTAAATTTGTTTTTTTTCCTTATATTAGAATCACATTAATTTTGATCGAATATCGACTTTTGCTGATATAACAAGTATAAGAATAAAATTAACCATACATCTTTTACGGTTAACAAAATTTACTTCTGCCATTAAGTAAATAATATTCCAAGACTATATGTATATGTTATTTTTCTTTTGATATTTGTAGTATAATAGAAGTCGTAACAAATTATTTACTATTCGGTCAGTTAAGAATTATATCTTACTTCGGTTTCGCTTTCATTGAGGTAACTTTTCTCAGAAATAAATAAGGCGGACCCACAGCTTCTAGTTACCTCTTAGTTGTATCCGTTAATTGTAATTACCCAGAAAATGAAGAGATGGCGCTGGTATTCAACTTAAGAAACATTTGCAACGGGACTGTCAAGGTCTCGGTAGTTTATTTTCTGTATTAAAATTTACACCAGATATATAAACTTCGCTTTTAAATGCTAATTAACAAAAAATATAACAATTAAAATAATGTCTTTGATTGGAGTAGCTCACATGGATCAGCTTCAATGACGCCATGTCTGTTACGCCATAAGATTCCGAGTTTTTAACCGTTTTTTATAATTTTTGTGTGGAATCGAATCAACACATTTAGAGCCAGATTGTGACGGAGCCCGAATTTTGAAATTTACAAAAATATAAAAGTTATGAATAAAAATCATTGGCTCTATGGGTTTTCCCATTGAAAAAAGTGCGCCTATTTGAAAGTTTTCTTTCTTATGGAATTTTAAAATTTACTTAACATTATTGATATTTTTTTATTGTTATTTTAATGTTACGCTCCGCTCCAATATATGGTGCTAGCGAAGCTTTATGCTTAGCGACTGCTTTAGAATCAGAGAATTGTTTGATATCTAGGTATTATTGATTAAAAAGAAATTAAATTATAGGGTCATCTACGAAATCTACCGGTATACGAATGGGTCCACGGAAATGAGGAATGGATGAGTGCCCGGAAAAAGTTTAACAGGTAAAATTTTATCAGCCGATGAAAACTTACCATCATTATCAGTCTCAAGTGTCCCCACTGCTGAGGTACAAACTTTGATGAAATCACCATAGGGAAAATGGACCTTGACACAATCTGTATGAAGCATAATATTGATACTGACTTTTGCAAATACAGCAGGACTATTTATTTATGTATTTATTAAAAGGGTCACCAGCATAAGTTACAGTTTTACTATGCATGAAAAAAAAACAATAAATGACTTAGGGCTAACTGCACTTACAATTATAGGTTGCCACTGCATGCATTATAATAATTAAAAATGAAGTACATCAAAATGAACATATGTAACTAAACTTATTAAAATAGTAAAGGAACAATATTGAGGAAAATAAATAAAAAAGTCATCATTAAAATTTAAAAAAAAATACAATTTACAAATCTAAAGTACTATTATTATATTCTTTATTGCACATAAGAAATAAATAATATACAAAAGTAGATAATATTTTTTTCAAGGGTGGAGTTATCTTTATAAGAGATCTCTTCCAGTCAACCCAGAATAATTGTGGTTGGTCGTATAAGTGGGTGTCACTAAGTGCAGACAAGCAGTCCTGTGAAATAAATGTTTAAATAATAAATGATATACAGAAATAAACATATAAATATATACAAATAATATATAAATACATATATGTACATACATATATCTGCAAATAATATATACATATAGCTACTTATATAACAATAAGAGACAACATGTCAATACTATGTCAATTTTATAGTTTAATAAACGTGGAAATCATCAATCATACAAAATAAAATGAAGAATAACATACAAACATGCACAAACCCATATACACATATACGGCTAACACGGCTTCACGTGTTTTCCGAAACATGGTTAGTTTCGATGTAATAAATTATTGATTACTAGCTTTTACCCGCGACTAAGCTCGCGTTAATTTGGACTACTGATTAAAAGTTATATTTTGATTCCTCTGGAACAATAAGTACTTCTTTTCTGGATGAAAAGTGCCCCATGTCCTTTTCTACACTCCTGATAAAGTGTCTGCAAAATTCCATGATGATCGGTTCAGTAGTTAAGGCGTGAAAGAATAACAAAAAGACAAATTCCCTTTCTTATTTATAACTAGCTGACCCAGCCACGCGGTTCTGTGGCTCAGGTATAACGTGTTAAATGATATATAATAGCCTATAGCCTTCCCCGATAAATGGGCTATTTAACACAGAAAAAAATTTTCAAATCGGACCAGTAGTTCCTGAGATTAGCGCGTTCAAGCAAACAAACTCTTTAGCTTTATAATATTAGTATGTATAGATATTAGTTAGAATAGTCATTAGAATACTAGGTAGTCGGGTGGCGTGATTATTAAAATGATTGAACTTAATTTTTTTGAAATCTGTGAATATTCATTTTTGTGCATTCACAATGCAATATTTCTATAAGATATTAAATACGCGTGTAAAAAACAACTACGCCTCCGAGTCCACGGGTGGGAGGAACCTAAAATCTCACCTGAAGGCTCAGAGATGGCGCTGATGCTTAGTTTAAGAAACACTTGAACAATCCAACGGATCCGTTGAGGTTTGAGTATTTCTATTGGAAGAGCAGTCGCCCGGTTATAAAGCGGGAGGTTTTAGTGTCCAAGTTTTAATACCGTCTAACGCCTTAAACAAGCTCAATTTAATTAAGTTAATATTGTTTTGTTTATAAAATCTAATTATGTAATCCTTCAGTAAGAAAAAAATGTTAATATTTGTTAATTAATTTTGTAAATATGTTAAATTCCTTTCTTGTTATTTAAGCATTAAGTGCATCTCTTTACGTATGTTTAATATAAAATCAAAATCGAATTTCAGATCGAGCTTACAATGTAACAGTTTGAAACCAATTAAACGCAATCGACGGAAAATTATGGATGCGTGTTATTTGAAGAAAGTAAGTATATATCTAAAATAGAACTAAATACTTCATTTTCTTGCAAATATATGTTAGAAAAACGAATGGACATGTGGGTCTAAGTTTATGCAAAATATTTTCGATATCAAAATATTTCTCGCAGTCAATGCAAGTAAAAGGAATGATGCGATAGATTACAAAAGTGAGAATAGTTTGAAATGCATTAAATGTGCAAACGTTACTACCGCGTTTGAGTTAAAATTTAAAATAAAGACCTTATTTTTATAGTAGACTGGCTGACCCAGCCCCGCGTTGTTGTGTTATAAATTAAAATAAAACCTATCCTATTTCCTAAGTCGGATCCATAAAATAAAAAAAACATCATAATCTGTGACAAGCAGTTTATATATACTCGTATATACTAGCTGACTGCAGCGCCATCTGCCAGGCTGATTTATGAACCATCCAGGGCGTCACCGAAACGCATACAAAAAATTCATTGAAATCGGTCCAGCCGTTTAGAAGGAGTTCAGTGACGTGCACACATACAGTAGAATTGTATATATAAAGATAGATATTAAGGTCTTAATTCAAACGTTATAATAACTTTACATATTTGAAAATTTTAATTCGGCTAACCGATTACTGTAAAGCTAAACTGTAAATAAGTACAGGCGTAATGGGGTTGGAAGTGAGATGTAATTGTAAGAAAATACAACAGATTCACGTCATTTCTCTTCTCTATTTTCTGACTTATTAATCAGTATAGATAAAAATAAATAAATAAATACTTTTTACATTCACACCAATTAGCCTAGCCCAAAGTAAGCACTGTAAGGCTTGTGTTATGGATGCTAGGGTAACGGATAAACATACATATATAATACATAGATATGTAATATTCATATAAATATATATAAATATCCATGACTCAGGTACAAATTCTCATATTCATCATACAAACATCTGCCCCTACCGGGATTCGAAATCGGACCGTCGCGTCGGTGCGAAAGGCGGGATCGCTACCGTTGCACCAAACGGTCGTCAATAACAATTGTAGATAACAAGAGATATAACAATTGTGCAATTATACAATTCAAATGGAATAGATGGGAGACGCCATTAAAATGTGATGAAATAGATGGAACTTGAGGACGCGTTAAAGAAAAGCAGTAATACTTGGTAACATGTTGAATTGTCAGATGTCACAACACAAGAGATATTGTTTTCTATTTTCTTTTACTTAACTAATGGTAGGTCATCAGCGACATATGTCATGTTACGGTGCAAGTGTGACTATAATACAAACGTTTTTGCTCATTTTTTACAAAATAATTTTTTTAAACTAAACTGCATCTAAGAAGTCGTTATCGCTGGTCGACATGGATGAAACGTATTCGCTGTATGGTCGCTTTCTCTGCCATATGCCATAAATTTATCCGGGAATTTGCCACATGCTTGTCTTTAATTTCACTTAGTTTTCCTACCAGCGGGGCATCTCCGCTTGTTTTATATCGGCTTATCGACTAATCGAAGTACGTCTCAGTCTTATTCCTTGTTCGCGTAGACGTAGGTGGTCACGTAATCTATACTTATATTATAAAGAGGAAAGATTTGTATTTTTGTCTGTTTGCAATGAATAAACTCAAAAACTACTAAGCCGATTTTAAAAATTCTTTTACCATTAGAAAGCTACATTCACGCTGATTATATCACAGGCTACTATATTTAATGCTACAAAAATGTTAAGAATTTTGTCCACCCGTGCGAAGACTGGTCGCTAGTATCAAATATAAAGCATAGTATCAAAGAATTCCCATAAAAACGCATCCGATATAAGTAGCAGGTAAGCTTGCCATTAAGACGCGCAGCAATGTCTAACGTATGAATTATTAATCTATCATATTTACAAGTGATGTTTTTCTGAAGCAACAACGGCTGACAGATTTACTCAGAAATAAAAGAACGTTCATAGTCAAATTTTATATACAAAAAGACAATTCCAACCTCAAGCTGATACGCTTCTATGCGCTAGCTCGTTATTCGAGTACATTAAAAAGTCATATTATCACATTAAATCCAATAAATACGAATTCGCCAGGATCATTGCGTCCGTACCCCGATGTATTGTGTAAAAGCTCTAAAGATATACTAGCTAAAATGCAAATTTACGGTAAATGTTAAGAAATTCAAGGCCTGCCTGTTAAAAGCTTTACATTCCTAATTTTAGTAAGTACTACTTGTAAGGGAAATAATTATGTTTCATGTTTGCAGGTAATCGAACGAAATGTTATTACATCTTCGAAAGACAGTGAGTATTATTTCTAATGTATAAATAAATTAGTTGCATAACCCGTTCGCGCTAAGTTTGCCAGTCTGTGGCTTGCACGTTCCCTCTTCCAACCGCCTACCAGTAATGTTAACATCATAGTAAGCGTGTGTGATTATTAACAGAATATTACGCAACGCTCAATTTCAATTATAATAAAATAACTAAGCATATTAATCAAAAGAAATAAAGTGATATCCATTGCAGATTAGGTTATACGAGGGGTGATCCAAAAGTAATGATAATGAATATTAAACAACATGATTATAGTTATTTTTTTATTTTATTTTTCTACATAGTCTCCTAACAAGTTAATACATTTAGTCCATTTTTTTTTTAAACCTTAAATTCCCTTTGAAAAAAAAGTGACTTTCTTGACTCTCCAAAAAAGCCTCTACACCAGCCATCACTTCGCTAGTCTTCAAATTTCTTGCCTCGGAGGTGTTCCCTGAGCCGAGGAAAGAGATAGAAGTCGCTGGGAGCTAGATCTGGCGAATAGGGAGGGTGTTCGACCAATTCCCAGTTCGACAAATCCCATTTCTTGAATGGCAGCTCTGGCGGCTCTAATTTCTTTTTTCTCCATTTTGATGTTCTCTCTCCGAAAGCTCGTATTCATATGAATGTAGCTCGCGTGTAATTTATTCTGGATTCTGGACTGAACTTAATGTAGCTCCCGGAAATCATGGGCTATTTATATGATTTTTCTGGCCTGAACTGACGGTATAGCAATATATACCAATATATATATTGGATTTTTATGTGCACTGGAAATAACCGATTATTATTACTTTTGGATCACCAGTTATATCAAGTTATCTTTTAATATAATTCTTTTTAACATTGACATAAAAAAACTTATGCGTTTACGCGATATTCGTTAGTTTATTTTCCCTGTGTTAGTTATTAACTTGAGTCATGTCACATTTTCAGCGGCAACCTAAACGTGGACAGGTTTTAACTTGTTTTAACTTATTAACTACGAACTAACAGAGTAACATCAACCCCGCTACAAAATGTCAAATATCTAAAGATAATATTAAATGTCTGCCTACGTACAAAAATGGCAATTTGTATGAATGTTTTTATTATTCTTACTATCATTAAAAAAAAATCTTAATATCTATATGATTGTTCTTTGTGAAATTTTATGTTTTAGTAGTAACATTACCCTATTTTTTGGTAGTCGGTATATAAAAATACAGTTTCTATTTCTAATGTATATTTGCCGTGCAGGATCAATGCGTGTAGGACCGGCAATTTCATAGGTTACGACCTATTATTATGTGGTACTTAAAGTACGATGTGAAATGAAATATAATAGGTTCAAAATAAAAAAAAGACCTTTTATTAGGTGCGCTGTAATAAAAACTCGATCTATAATTGTTATATTTATTATCTTAGTAGATTTACTATAGAAATAACAATTTGATATATTTCTATGAAAGAATTGTTAAATATTATTATTTAATGCGTTTTTTGTGTTTTTTTTTCTATGCTTTAACTATCGTTGTTGACGCTTGATTGACGCCAAATTATACATTGCTAGTGTTTGTTAGTTGTCATTGTTTAATACATATATATCTGTGGAAACTTAATTTTTATGTGTGTATTCAATATGCGTTGTGGCCCCTATCATGTACATCGGTAGACTCCATAATTTTAATTAATCAATCTTAAGGTGGACATGCGTGGGTAATCGGGCGAGGAAATAAAAAGATGTCTGCTTTAAATTATCTATCACATATTAGTCTCTTTAATTTTAATTACGAAAATAAGAATAGTCGCAGACTGCGCACATTTAAGTTCACGAGAAATCAGTGACACTCCGCCGAACACTTAATATGCGCGCGCGATGCAAACGGATTACTAATGGCCTCCGCCTGTTTTTTTTTTTGGCGCCCCGGGCAACTTGGGCACCCTCCGTAACCGGGGGAGGCAGGTGGTGAATCCATCATGGATACATCGGGCGGCCGAGAGGTTATGTCAGACTCGTACTGACTAATCACCACCCAGTAAGTGCCATAGCCTAGGCAGGCTGTATAGGCTTCATCGAAGCGTGCCTCCGCCCGCCCTTCGTTTGGTTTTTATGCCCGCTGCACACTAGCGCTCGGGGTTGCGTCAGAGTGGTTGTGACGTCAGATCCGCTTGTCACGACCGCTCTATAATCGATGCGCCGTCAAGTCAAAAATTATGTATGTTTCCCTCGAAAATAAAAAAATTTATACATTACTAATTGTTTGTATTTTTTTTTCGTTTACAGATGTAAGTTTAACCGCGGTATGCAATTCAACAAGCAGTTTTATTTAATACGTTCACATTAATTCAACTGTAAGATTTTTGTTTGTTTTATCTTATTTTGTTTGTAATGTTCTCTTTGATTGTTTGTTTTAAACAGCTGCGTTTTATTTGGCGAAAAAATATGTTTTTAATATTTAAAACGTTTTTATAATTTGTTTTCATTATCACTCCCTCCTTTCTCCCTTCCAATTCGTGACTCCTAACTTGACCGTGGCAAATCATAGTGAGATCTGAGAATTACAGTTACAATCAAATGTCACGTAAATTATAATAATATATTTTATGAATACATATATATATATAATACATAAATAAGTTATATTCATGGAAAATACAAAATATATAAATACCCAGGACTCAGGAACAAATTTTCGTATTCATCACACAACTGCTCCTTCTATGACCCGAACCCAGGACCGTCAATGCGAAAAGCGAGATTGCTACCGTAGCACTAAAAAGTCATTAACGAAATATGTGCGGAAAGTGAACCGGACGAAAGAGAGGATTTGGTTTTATTTCTTAAAAAAATGATTTCTTTTTTGTTAAATACCGTCAACAGCATATCAACCTTTTTTATATTTAACGTGGGAAAAAGCGTTACGGTATGTGGAACTCTCCCCTGCTCTCCTACCCGACGATTAAAGCTCGTCGAGTTGGTCTGCAGGAGCCTACCCGCTAAAACCTCCACGATGTCCCTCCGGTCGACGAAGTGCGCAGTGGAACCAGGTGGGGTCATGGGGATCCCCGCAGACTACTGCCGCGGCCCCACATCTTCAAGGGGGACGGAGCACTGCGTCCTGGAAAATTCTGGACGCTCCGTGTTGACGAAGGCCTGTGCAATGCAGGATTCGGGCCTCCCAACCCTCCGCGGGTGGAGATGGGGGAATAACAGCAGCAAAATATCAACCTATCAGTGTCAAATTTCAATCGATTCTCACATTTAATTCCTACCAATAAAGTCCAATATCAATTGAAAATGTGCATAGTTGAAATACTGTTATCCGTGCGTCTAAAATATACATATAGTCACGTTAAGAGATAGATGATATTAAAAAACAAGATATTGAGTAGTACATTCGTTGGCAAAAAGGTTTATTTCAATAGAAAAGAATAAATATTATTACTTGTTTGATAAAGTGACCATACCCACTTATTTTTTATTTAAGTTCAAGACTTTTTAGAATACTTGCAACATTAAATATGTTTTAAACGAGGCATCACAACATTCTTGGAACATGTGTGTTAGTCATGTAATTGGGCACTTTTTTTTTTAATAATAAAATAAAAAAAAAATCAAATAAGCTTAGCTTAAATAAATAAATAAATAGTTCTCGTCAATAATGGAGACATTTAAATCTTCCACTAATGCTGCCTAAGTTTCGTGCACAGTTACGAAAACAATTTATTGTATATGATTTAGTTGTATTATTATTATCTTTGAAATTAATAAATACTGTCCTTTCGTATTACTTATAAAATCGAGACAATTTGTTTTTGTTTATTATTAGCGTTTGTTTTGTTTTATAACTTTTATTAATATATAAGCTTTTAAAAGCTTGCAATTATTAAAGTACAAAGTGACAACATATTGGAAAGAGTACAAAAGGGAGGTACAAAGGGACAACATATTGGAAAGAGTAATTTTTAATTTTTATATACGTACGTTTTCTTTCTTCAAAGGTGTATTTGCTTTTTCTTGCGACTGTACGCAGCAATTGAATAGTCTGTTATGATATGGATATCAGATAAAAAATCAATAAGTCGTGTGTAAGATCTTGGAGAAGAGTCATTCTGTTTTTTTTTTCATCGATAAAGAATAAAAAAAATATTGAATAGCTATTTTTTATGTTACTATTTACTTTAATTAAATATGTTGATTTTATTCTAAATATTTTATACTTTAGAATAAAATGTTTAGGCTTTTTTCTCAAACCAAGCTTCGTTTCGTTAGTAGGTAATATTTATGAAGTAATTGACAATAAATAGTTGTAAATGTTTTTATTCAATAAAAAGCATTTTATCTTTATATTAAAGCGATAATGCTTATATAGTGATAATTATAAAAAGATGTTTTTTATTTAAGTTTTTGCATTAACAATACAATATTTCTGTAAGGTATAAAATACGTGTGTAAAAAACAACTACGCCTCCGAGCTCTCAGGTGAGATTCGAACCCACGACCTTTCGCTATCCGTGCGAGTGTTCTGACCGGTGAGCTACCGAGACGCTGGTAAGTAATTTTACCGAGACGCTGGTAGGTAAAAGTAATTTTTTTACAAATATTAAGCAATCGATTTAGATGGAACCAGCTATAATTGTGTTTTTAATTATTTATTATATATTTCTATAAGATATAAAATACGTGTATAAAGGCGGAGGCGTAGTTGTTTTTTACACACGTATTTTATATCTTATAATTATAAAAAGATACTTAAACGATTATTCACTACCTATTTATTCCTACGGTTTTGTTTACTGAAAACCAACGTAAGTAAGATTGTACCCAGTATTTTTTTAGTAATTTATTATGTAGAAAACAGACGTTGATACGTACTTACATTTAGGTATATATTAGATAATTATATAGAAGCGAGATGTTACAATAAATATTCGATAAGATTATAGAGACAAGATGTTTTATTAATGTGGTACAGTTCTTTTACTGAAAGTGAATTACATTTTTAGGTACAGCAACTATGTTATTTAAATATCAAGAATTGCCTCCTCTCTTTTATTATTTAATGAAATTTTAGTTATATTAAAAGGGTTTATATTAAAACTTTGAATTACCAGTATAATTTGCGTAATAAGATAGGGCATAAAAATGTTTCGTATGACGTGTTCGACAACGAGGAACCCTATAATATAAAACTGAAATTATTTTTTGTGTGGAATTGAATCATCAGGTTTAGGACCAGATTGTGACAGAGAGACCCGAATTTTGAAATTCACAAAAGTTCCCATCGAAACAAAAAAAGTTTTTTTCTTTTTTTAGATATTACGCTCCTCTCCAGTATATGGTGCTAACGTAGCTTTATGCTTAGCGACTGCATCGCTTAGTATTTACGATAATTTAAATCACGAATAAGGATCTTTCCGAAAAGGGACCCAAGACAGCTGCTGTACTCAGAATACTGCATTCATAAGTGCAATAGACAGCTAAAACCGTGTTAATTATCTGAATTTAACCAATTTATCTCACACTTAAAACTCTTATAAGTTTTATTACAAGATAACAATATAAAAAAAACACATGGCCCTTACTGAGTCATAGATAATGTGGTTTAATATAATAAATAACTAAGCGATGCAGTCGCTAAGCATAAAGCTACGCTAGCACCATATATTAGAGCGGAGCGTAATACCTAAAAAAAATCTTTTTTCAAAATTCAGGCTCCGTCACAATCTGGTCCTAAACATGTTGATTCGATTCCACACAAAAAATATTAAAATCGGTTAAGAACTCTGGAAGTTAGGGAGTAACAGACATTGTGCCATTGAAGTTAATTCACCGGATTATTGGCGCGTTTAATTTAGTTTAGTTTTTTTTTATTTAAATTTGTGATGGGTGCGGATGTGTAAGAATTAAATATGATACTTTAGGTAAGTTAATGTCAGTGTTCATTTCGACATTGACTGCATTTTTATTGCAATATTTCTTAAAAAAAAATCTGGTTATATAAGAATAACCCTGCTTTAACCGTATGTTGAAGGATACAATAGTGTTTTATCATCTGTGACTGAAGCCCATGATGTCACGCCGCCTTCTCATTTTCAGGTAGTTGAGTATTCATTTTATTTGCGATTTGTAGCAAAAAAGACTGTCAGTGGGATTTTATTAAAAAATCTTAAAACTAAATTTTTCTAAGTTGTGTTAGTATTAAGTTTTAACTTTAGACAGTTACCAAAGTGGACTTTTAATTAGTTTTTTCTATACAATTTGTTGCCGTTATTTCGTGATGAAGATTTACTATTGCTACTTTCGTGTGTTTAGGTAAATTATTACCTACTTATACTTTTTTATCAGAAGTTGGAAAAATATTCGATTAAATTAGGTGGTCATCTAATGTCAAGGAATCTCATATCAAGTATGTGTAGTGTGTTTTCCAACAAAAACAAAAGAATATTTTATTTCCTATTATATAGTGACTAATTCTTTAATTCTGGCTTTATAATTCGGGTGCTTTATTTTTATTTTTGGTGCGTACTTAAAAAAAGATTTCGTTGTGGTTACATCATGAATCTTGATGATTTCATAGAAAAAGATACCGAAGTAAAATATTATTGGAGATTACGGTTAAATAATGTCAAACAAAATGAGTGGAATAAAATATACTTAAGTATTTTTTGCGAGTAAGCTCTGTAATTAAATCTTAAATTGATCAATAACGGTTTTTTCTAATAATATTAATATAATTTTATTACGTTGAACGTCCATAGTACTGTAGCCCTTGCGCTATTAGAATCGTATTGAATATGACCTTATGTCTTTAGAATCTTATTCCAAGCAGTAGTGTATTGGGAGGGGAACGCGGTGGAACGACGTTCTCTTAACTTTTTTCAGAACCGGAACGCGTTCCAGTACTTTTTTAGTAGATTTTTTTTTAATTACATATGAAAATTATATTTTAAAAAACATTTCAAAAAATATGTTAACTAACAGAGTATTTATCTTTGTATAGTAAGAATAAGAAAAAATAAAAACTTACATGGAAAAAAATGGCTCCCACTACGCGTTCCCTTACTTCTTATTTTACCAATACATCACTGATTCCAAGTACTTAAAAGAAAAAGTGTTTTGTTTTTTTTTCAATTGGATTGTGAATTTTTGGTCACGTCGGGCTTGTAGTGTGCGAACGGTGCAAATGTGTTCAATATGGTGACTATTCCAATAAAGGAAGTTTTCAGGAATAAAAGTTATTATTTGTGATTGCTATTACAAATACCTTAGCTGCAAGCAGCCTAACAGCTCTAAACCTCGGTTGGAAGTCGTATGGTAGATGCACGTCGTATGCTGGAAGCATGCTACGCCGCAGTACTAGTTAGTTAGTTTGACGGATTTATGTCCGTATTGTTTAAATGTATTAGATTTATTGGGATTTCCTTTCGCTCCAGCCAACCCAGTTAATCCCAGAATGCTAACAGCCTTTTCAGCCTACTGCAGGCTTCCTGGAGAGATGCTGGAGACTGGCGAAGATGTGCCCGTTGATCTAACGTAGTGTAGGTTATTAATGTAAAATCAGGAGGCGTTTGATTTACTTAGCTCTGTAAGTTAATTTAAGAGTAAATAATAATTATTCCTCAAAGTATTAAATAATCTTTGTATGTGTTATGTTTCTAAGCCGCAATATTTATGTTATATGTAACAATTATATTCAAATAAGCTATGTTGGTCGCAGCCACCTTACTATTCCTTATATTAAGTGTGTATTACAGTCAGACGAATATGAAGGTAAAAGTCGTGTAATGGCCGACACAGTAGAATAGCTCCAACTTTTGAAACTTAAGGGTGACGTAAAAGCAACTAATTATATAGGAGGTTTTCACCGTACACCTACCGTAGACAGCAAAACTGGCAGCAACGTTTTCCAACACGTCTGCCAAGAGAAGAGATTATGGCAAAATCCATCTATATTTTGGTGGAGGCTAAAATCCAGGACCTGAGATGATATAATATAAATTAAAGTTATCATTTATTCAGTATTTCCATTATACATTGGCAACGATACAAATTAATTCTTATGACTAAATACAGAAGCAACCGAAAGGGTCGACCAGCTCGATAGTGGGGTGGCCGCCAGCGGGCCGTGTATCCGTTGGTGGCATTGCACTCACTCCACTAGTCTGTGGTGATGCTTGATTGTCCTCAGTCAGCACCGCTCCGAAGCGGACCAATCACCGGCCCTAAAAAAGGTCACTCAAGGCCAACCAGTGCAGTGAAGTACAGCGGGTGGTTTTAGTGGGTATGCCCGTCAGTCTTCTACTGACTGGTGAGTCCCATATAACCCCACCGTCCACGCTAGGGTCGGGTATGCATCAAGCAATTTCACTCATCAAAAAAGAGTCGACCAGCTCAGCTTGTGTTGTAGCCTCTGAGTCACAACGCTGATTTTCAGCTAGATCTATCAGAAAAAAATGCTTGCAACTGTTGCATTTGTGACAAATAAAACACTTAGACACTACACTTTAACAAAAATAAATCAATTGCAATACATTTTTAAGTTTATTGGAACGAAGCGAATGATGCTCCCATGGATGAGCTTCTATGGCGAAATGTCTGTTACGCCATAACTTCCCGAGTTCTTAACCGATTTTAATATTTTTTGTGTGGAATCGAATCAACTGGTTTAGGACCAGATTATGACGGAGCCCGAATTTTGAAATTCGCAAATATTACCATCGAAAAATTTTTTTTTTCTTTTTTAGGTATTACGCTTCGCTCCAATATATGGTGCTAGCGTAGCTATATGCTTAGCGACTGCATCACCTAGTACATATTTACATACAAAAGATATTAAACACAATAACTTCCCACTTCTTCAGTTTTAGCCTATTAGTGTTTCACAACGGAGTTTGGTGTAAAAGAACACAGCAAGTTCGAGATTTCCCGGATGGTTTTCAATTTGGTGCGTCCACTGCCGCTTATCAGGTTGAAGGAGGATGGTACGAAGATGGTGAGGATATATAACTTTACCTATAGATATATTTTTTATATTCTTGTTTTTAAACGCTCAACAACCATATTAGTTCCAAACAAAGCAGCTAAATAATAACAACCACGATTCGGGAACCAACGCTCATACCCATCACATAAACAGATGCTCCTACAAGAATTCAAACCCAGGACCATTGCGCAGAAGGTGGATCGTTACCGTTCAACCAACTGGTCGTTTTAGGTACAGATTTTCTAATAGAACGAAATTCGTCGTTCAGAAGTGCTCGTAGATAATCAATCTGATCTCATTAGACGTGACTAATTTACACTTTAGCGTCGTATTCTTCAACTGTGTTATTTACATGGTAAATGACCAAGAATATTGAAGCATATGCACTGCGTAAGCACTCCACTGAATCCGAGACGCGTTAACCGATTTATTGCTGATGAACTTTTTTGCGTGTGGCGTTAGCCACTGAAACCGTGTCATTTTTAAATCGATGATAACTCCTTCAAATCAAGTTTTAGGGAAATCAACCCAGAATAAAACTATCTTCATTTTTCACGTAAATCAAGCTCGTAGCCTTCGTTTCTGTAATTGTATGTAGCAACGAATCGGTTAAGGGTTGAAGAAAATAGTCACTTTATTTTTGTGAAATGATCGTTTTATTTAATAAAGTCCTATTCTGAATTATAATGATATAATAACTTGAAATAAAACGAGGCTCCGAATAAATTCAACATGAGTAAATTGACTTGTTAAAAGTGTATTAATAATGAGAAGTAGCCAAAATTAAGCTTTCATTTCACCCTTTCATTCCACTAGGAAAAGGCCTATCGATATGGGACATCGCCACTCACACGGTTCCATCTCCAATAAAAGATGGTAGTACCGGCGACGTAGCTGCAGACTCCTACCACCTCTATAAAAGAGACGTGGAACTCATGAAGGAATTAGGGCTCGACTTCTACCGGTTCTCCATATCTTGGTCCAGAATTCTGCCGGATGGTTTCACTGATAAGATTAACCAGCTAGGTATTGATTACTACAATAACTTAATAAATGAAATGATCCAAAATAACATAACGCCATTTGCCACAATGTATCACTGGGATCTTCCTTACAATCTGCAGAAGTTAGGAGGATGGTCAAATCCTCTTATAATTGATTGGTTTGTGGACTACGCGAAAGTCTTATTCGACAAATTCGGCGATAGAGTCAAATACTGGATGACAATTAACGAACCCAAACAGATTTGCTACGAAGGTTACGGTAGCGACTTGAAAGCGCCGTTTGTTAATGCAACTGGAATTGCTGAGTACTTATGCGCCAAGAACGTGTTATTGGCACATGCTAAAGCGTACCATTTATATGATCGGGAATATAGGAAACTACAGAATGGCACGATAGGAATATCTATAAGCTGCACGTGGTATGAACCTGCTTCTGAGAGCGACGATGATCGCCAAGCGGCAGTGGATGCAAGACAGTTTGATGTAAGTATCTTTTTCTCCTTGTGGTGCCTCGCCACTACTGGCGGTTCGCCGCCAGCTCCGCATATCTCTTCTTGTCCCTCGCCAGATAAAACAATTCTTCTACGTTGGTGATTCCGGTCCATTGCCCAACGTTTCGGAGCCAAGACATTTTCCTTCATCCGACGCGTCTTTTCCCCCCAATCTTTCCCATGGTAATGTTAATGTCTTAATACATGCCCCAGATAGGCTACTTTTCTTCTCTTGATAGTTTTCATGAGTTCTCGGGATTTCTTGACACGCCTATGTTAGTATATGAAACATCATTTCTTCCGAGAGTAAAGTAACTCAATGTCACCCTAAGTCATCTCTTCCTAGCTAACCACAACTATTTCGTAGCTTACCCTAATCATCAATTTTACATGTTCTATAAATAGGTTCGGTAAATGTCAGCGCCTTCTAAAAAAGAAATCAAATTACTACTAAAATTGCTCTTTTTAACATCTTCCAATACTACACAGGCGAAATACTAGTATGAGGCTGTTTTTATACCAAAACCCAAGGGAACAGAAGAGAAATGTTTTTCTAACAACACTCATGACTATAATGTGGTTTACTTTATTTCAGTGGGGACAATACGCCTATCCCATATTCAGCCATCAAGGCGATTTTCCACCAGAAATGAAGCTCAACATAGCCTTCAAAAGTGCAGAACAAGGCTACCCCAGGTCTCGTCTACCAGAATTATCTGCAGCAGAAGTAGCTTTCATCAGGGGGTCTTCAGATTTCTTCGGCATCAACTCTTACACGACTAAATTGACGTACAGAGATGCTTCTTTGGAAGGAATGTACCCTGTGCCCTCGTACATGGATGACATGGGAGTCGTAATGATTAAAGATCCTTCTTGGACACAAGCCCAGTCGAGTTGGCTACAGGTAACTTTGAGTGGTGCAACTTGTCATATTTTAGGGACATTTATGTATTTGGTGGCTTTGAAAATACCTAGCGAATGATTCCTCAATGCCGCCAAATCGACTTTAGGCTGCGTAAATCATTAGTAGCTACTCTGTCATAAAATGTCTGGGGATTTTATGACAGATATCGTAGAAGATGAGGGTAAACGGCATCATCACAATTACCTTATCAACAAAATCGTCCTACAGGTAGGTTTTTAAACCAGGATATTTTTCTTTCATAATTTCTACATTTCGTGTGCACAGTCTTCAGCAAAGTAGCACCAGTACCGCTTAGTTCTCATCGGTCTTACAGTCAGTTCTAATAGTTGTTAGGCCTCGTGCCCATGGTTATGGGGTAATGTTTCAACGAAATAATCGGATTTGTATCAAAGTGCCGATAACTCAGTGGTTTAACCTGTATTCAGATAATTCAGACAAATTAACGTAAGAAATTGATTGATTTTGAGCAATCTATGTCTGATTAGCGCCAGTCCCAAAATTTTATCACTTCTACGCGCTTGGTTTAGTGTATTAAACCCATATTTTCTTGTTTTTTCGTTGAATTTCACTAATAATAGTTTTTTTTTATCAGTCTGGTCTCTGAACTCGAAAACTCTTTTCCTTTTAAAAGATTAAGGCCCTATTTTTTAATCCTAAAATATTTTTTTTATTACATAGTTATAGTATTATCCCCGGCAAATAAGTTGAACATGATTTTGAAATCACGTGACATGCGCAGTAGTGAATAATGTACCTAAACTTGCTACTGCGCATGTCACGTGATTTCAAAATCATGTTTAACTCATTTGCCGGAGACTATATAATACTCGTACTTTAAACATATAGTCAGTTGCTGTTCTTATGTTACGAGGTTCCTTTCATACAATACTTAGGATGGGTAATAATTTATCTGACTGACAAGCTATATCCGAGTATTGAACAATTTATCCCAAGTAAAATCGTCGTCAGTAAATAGATTTAGTTAATACTTGTGATAGTAATATTGAAGATACTTTTACTTATATTTGCTCTGTAGAAGAATAAATAAATATAAGCTACCAATTTGTTATTCGACAAAAAATTAAAAAACTTTTTAGAAATTTTAATTTTCTTAACATAATACTAGCGGCCCGTCCCGGCTTCGTACGGGTGGACAAAATTCTTTAATTTTTTTCTATTAGTAAATATTTTTCCGTTAGCGCTATCTAGCGTCCGGTAGACGAACTACTTGCGGTTAATGCGTTGCTACGGTAACGTTATTGATACAATAGAAAAAGAGCGGACAGACAAACACACAAATTATATTAAAAATTAATCAAAACTGTGTCTTAGCAAAAACAACAAAAAAACTAGGTACAATCTGCATCTGCGGTCTGAATAACCTTCCCCTATTATGCCATTTGATTCACTATTTGAATTCAAGAGGGTTTCCTCTTTAACTTTACTGTCAATTACTTCATTGTCATTAAATCAGTAGGCTACATTCAGTAACTTTCCTCTAACTTACATAATTAATCTCAAACTTTTTACTTTTAGGAAATTCCATGGGTTTTTTTCTTCTTATTTTTTCAATTAGCCACCGCAGCTTTTCTACCCCGGGTAGACGTGTTTCTGATTCAATTTTGGTACTGGACTTAATATGTCCTCAAGATATATGACCTAGATTGCTAAATACGTTCAATTCTGGAAGAAAGTTTGCCACTATGTTGATATCTGGTTAATGAAGCCCATTTTCGATATTCTTTAACGAAATAAACTTCGTATTTTACAATTTGCACATAACGAGCAAATAATCGACAAATAAACATAAATATTAAACACACATTCTATAATTCAAATATAGAGTTACAGTATTTAGCACTAATTTTCAATATTGAACAACATATTTTTACATACTTTACAAATATTTTTATCTGTGGCAAGATCACCTTCACCTCATCCCTCACGGGGCTTTAACGAGTACCTAAATGTGATAATCGTTTATACCATGATAAAATTTTTGTTTTTAGAAAATGTTACTAGCCCATATTAAAACACTAGCCTAGATTAAGTTACTATCCTCTAACTTAGATAAATAATCTTTAACTTTTGACGGTAGGAAGTTCCATGGGGTTTCTACAAGCTGTTGATCGAAGTAAGGAACTTATATGGCAATCCGACGGTGTATATAACCGAAAACGGTTGGTCTTCTGCGGGAGGTCTATTAGACGAAGATCGTATAGCCTATTATAGAAACTACTTGACTTCTCTCCTGGATGCTGTGTATGAAGGATGTGACATCAGAGCATATACTGCGTGGTCGCTCATTGATAACTTCGAGTGGAAGAACGGATACACGTAAGCATGAAAATTGAGATCTATCAGATAAAGATCTTAACCAAGTACTAAAACATATTTATTGACCCTTCTTATCTGAAGCATAGCGACCCATAACAATCCATCAATGAAGTCGAGATCGTTGCGTTAAATCTTCTTAACATCTAACTGATTTTTGTTTATAAGAGTCCCGAAAATTATTAAGAGAATTGGGAACACTAGTCATGACGTAGAACATTGGACTTAGTGCCTGTATCTCGATCTATGATTAAGTACTAACTCCTGGTTTAATTTAAAAATGGGAAGGAATTTCAAGGAAATTATTCGTCATGAATATATTTTGAACATGACCGGATTCTGTGAAACAAGCCCTACGACTTTCATATTAATAACAGCACATTACAAACTATACAAAACAATGATAATTTTTGGATATTATTCAATATCAATTAAGAAATATTTACAGCTTGTTGATGTCACCGTAAAATTGTAATTAATGTTAGATTATAATCTATCTCGCGAGATTGTAAACTGTCGAAAGATCGTGAACCGTAACATAGTTGTTACAATTTAACGCATCATTATCAGATAGATTATAATCTATCGAAGTGAAACAGCCACTAACTAACCTAACCTAACCTTACTCAATGGAAACAGAAAAATAATGCGTTAAATTGTAAGCACGATCTTTCGACAGTTTACAATACCACGAGATAGATTATAATCTAACGATATTTACAATTTCACGGTGATATTGACATGCTATTATCCATAGGTACTTGTTCTTCACGTACTCTGTGACCGTATACTTATCACTCGTAGGCAAATAATAGGTTTTACACAGAAAACCATTTTTTTTCGACGGTCTCGGTGGTCGAAAAATCGCTAGTATACCGGTTTTCATGGTAACCCCACACCGAGATCCAGGATTCGATCCCCAAGCGGGGATTTTCTTTCTATATCAGTTTTGGTGTAGGTTAGGTTAGGTTTGGTGTATATTAGTTTTGGTGTAGGTGTTCTGGTACCGTAGTTGTTTCTGAATTCCATAGCACAAGTGCTTTAGTTGGTTTGCAGAACAATGTATGTGTGTTGTCTAATATTTATTTATTTATTTTATTTAAGAAAGAATGCAATATGCATAAACGTACGCCATATATTTTATTTTACACGAACGTGTTATTTATTTCTTGCTTCAGTGAAAAGTTCGGGCTTTACGAAGTGGATTTCACCAGCCCAGAACGCACTAGGACTCCAAGAAAGTCTGCCTATATCTACAAGGAGATCATCAGATCTAGACAACTAAATTTCTTGTATGAACCTGAGGATTTCGTCAACGAAGGCGATAATCAAGAGAAGACCGTTTAAGATTTTAAGGAAATACAATTATTAAATAATCCATCTCGTTACTTTATTTATTATTCAAGTCTTTCTTATTAGGTCTTAAAACAGCATTGTCGATTTCAACAAAAATATTCAAAAGATAATCGATTTCGATAATCCTGTACTAAACACTATCTATGAAATGAGTCTTTGAAAACATTAATACTAGTTATTTTTTTTTTTTTTTAATAATGCGGGCTACTACCCTTTCTCGATTTTTCTACCTGTCGCATCAAGCGCTTTTCCATATCTTTTATAATGTGGACAGCAAAGGAGTGGAACTCTCTCCTTGCGTCTGTATAACCAGTCCATTTTTAAAGCCAGGGTGAATAGGCACCTTTTGGGTTAGCTCGTTCCATTATGGAGTATTATATATACTTACGGTGGAGAGACAAAATGATTACTTACGTTTTCAAACATATTTGATTGTTATATAATAATAATTCTCTCATTTAACCCTATTAGCCTAAATCGGTACGCACATCGCAACAAAGACGTAGAATTGCTTAAACCAATCTTTTGGTCCCTAAATATGATGTTCTGTCTTTTTACCCAAATGTCAGACTAAACTGGCTGGTCTATTCGGTTTTTCGATTTTAAGACCTGGCAATCTTATATGCGTGTGTTATACATATTAAAATATGGTCAAAGGGTGTGTTTAGCAGTAAAAGCGCTAGGCAGCGCTTGTAAGCAAAATGGCGATCGCTAAGCAATAATAAGCAAAATGGCGGATTGTGTCAGCTCTACTGTAGTTAGCAAACGTGTCTTGGCCGAAAACTGTATAGTTTGTTTTTCAGCGTTGGTAAGCGCTCTCAAACGCTTTTATCTGCCAAACACACGGATTGTTTAAAATTGTAGCCCTGCGCGTTAGAACGTAATACGTGTCAGTGTGGGAAAATGCTGCAGATAGCTGTGCTGTTTTTTTATAAAACACATTATTCGGAAGTTCAAAACATTTTTATTGTGACTTACTAACTATAAAATCTATATAATATCTAACTTTTGCAAAGTTATTTTAATCTATGAAGACAAATTACAATTTCTTGAATTGATTATCAGGGAAGTAAAAAAATAACACATTGAATTACTTCAAGACTAAAATGCACAAAGTTAATTACGTAATGCCGAACAACAAGATTTCTAATTAGTATTTTATCCAGTCTCCCAATGTAGAGCAGATCGACAGTGCTGCTGAAAAGACTATTCAATTAAAAGTAAACCTTATATGCCACGGTATACGATTCAAATTCAAATTTATGCTTTATGACTGCGCTCGGCAATGCTTTTTTATCATAACAGTTAAAGCGAGCTAACTTTCAATTGATAATTCAATTGATTTCTTTTCGCCGCTCTGCAGTAACTGACCTATTATTTATATTTTATCCGTGATTGTTGTTAGTGTACCCATTAGCGGTTCCATAGATAATTCCATTTTCATCCCACCACCTCGGAAAGTGTAATTTTGCGCTTCGAAATCTGGCTGGAAAATTCTATTTTATTCGCTTGAGCGGCAAAGTAGATTTGAATTTAGAACATCACATATAATGAGTACTCAATATAATTGTAAATTCAAAACGTCATTAAACCTATTTAATGTAACCTCTATGGTGCCAAATTTATGATAAGAACTTTTTAAATTGTGAAAAAATTTAAATTTGGAACCTTCTTGGTTTCTTTGTTTTATTTGCGTGCTTCGCGCCATTCTAGTTTTTCACGTTTTATTGCTTAATATAATTAACATAACCTAAAAACTGTACAAAAAAATCAACTAAAATGAGTGATATTAGCGACGATGAAGTTTATAGCCAACTGAGTTAACTGAAACAGTTAATAATGCGCAAATGAGCCTTCTCCCTCAGCAATCACGAGAGAAGTATTTGAAACAGTACGATATATTTAACATGTGGCGACTAGCTAAAGGAGCAAAAACTTTCTCCGAAAACGTTTTGCTGGCATATTTTATAGAATTATCTGAGACCAAGAAAGCAAGCACGCTATGGAGTACGTATTCAATGCTAAAATTAACAATTAAGATGAAGAAAGACGTTCATATCGACACCTATCATAAATTAGTGGCATTTTTAAAAAGAGCCTCATCTGGTTATAAGCCAAAAAAATCGAAGGTTTTCACAGCATCTGAAATTGCAAAGTTTATTAATAAAGCACCTGATTCCGTATATTTAGCGGCAAAAGTAAGTCAATACGTGTAATTTTTTTCTTTGTTGATAAAATTGTACATAGTACTTACAATATTTTTAATTTGATTAATTTATTTACGATTATAAATACTTCTTTTGTTACAGGTTGTTCTTATTATTGGTATAACCGGAGCATGTCGAACAAATGAACTTACACTACTTAATGTCAATAACGTATCAAAATATTCTCATAATTCTGATGAATTGCTATTAATTAATGTACTAAATACCAAGACAAAAAAAGACCGCAACTTCGTTATTCGCAAGGAATATGTAAACATTGTTCAGAAATATCAAGCTTTACGTCCTTCTAACACCCCAATTGAACGATTTTTTCTACAATATCGCAACGGAAAGTGTATCCGACAACCTATGGGTCAGGATAAAATTGGCAGTATTCCACGAGAAATAGCAACTTTTCTCGGACTTTTAGAACCCCCGTTATACACCGGTCACTGTTTTAGAAGAACCTCAGCCACACTTTTGGCCGAATCAGGGGCTGATCTTCTATCGCTTAAGCGCCATGGAGGCTGGAAGTCTAATTCGGTTGTAGAGGGATACATAGAGGATTCAATCCAAAGTAAATCAAAAATTTGTAATAGTATCGTGGAGGCCATAACGCTGAAAGAACCTCTGTCAGATTCTTGGTCTCGCCCTTCTACATCTAAAATGAGCCCCCATAAGATTGGAAACAATAGCCCTCTCTCGCCAACATTTACGCCAATAGAATCCAATGAATCGGCACAACTATTTAAAATTACTGATAGTTTACCACAAAACAGCGCACAATTCACAAACACCAACATAACATTACCTAACAAAAATATTAAACTTAACATAAGTAACTGTAGCAACGTTACATTTAATATTTCCTAATTATTTTCTACTTCTTATTATTTTCTTCAATTTATAGATTATCTTAATGTGTTTTAATTGAAATAAAAATATTTTGTCATTATAAATTGTTTTCTTTTTCATTTTGTCATTTCCTCGCTGAGGTGGGATGAAAAGTTACGTATTGCACTCGAGTGGAAAGATTTTTCACCTTGTGCTCGTTTGTTTCCCTCGCTGACGCTCAGGATTCTAATTTAGAATCACTCGCTGCGCTCGTGATTCAACTTTAGAATCCTTCGCTTGCTCGGTCATCCAAATCGAGCACGCGGTTAAAAAGGAACTTTCCACTCTTGTATAATAAATAACTATTACCCGTGGTACAATTAAATTAATATTTCGACTACTAGTTATATCGAAATAAAATTAATTAATAACCAACGTATGTACTTAACAATAGCACATTAATTACGACAAATGAATTTATATATAACAAAGACAAGAAACTTTTCCTTTAATTAGGTATGTTGACATTATTTGTAGACACAGATAAAGGTGTTATAAAATGCTTTGTTTTACTAAATTCCATTTCAATTAAAATAATCAAAAGGAAACCAATATTGATATTTCTTTTTAATGAAAAATTATCAAAAGCACTGGATATGAAATCAAATACATAGTTCTGTACATAAAGCCAATTTGGAAATATTAATTAATCTGAGAATAATATTTTAGTAGAATTAATAAAAACTTTGAAGCGTAAAAAGACAAAATTGTTTACCATTTGAATATTTTTGATTGAAACGAACTATACATCTGTTATTACACAACTGGTTGGAATAAGACTTTATAGTAAAATCAATAAATTAAACAAGAGTAAATTGTCAATATTTGTTCGTATATTGTTTTTAATAAGAATCCATACTGGTAGAAATTGAAAAAAAATCCAACTATGCCTACAAGTAGAGGACATATCAATAGGGAAATATATATGAAGATCGACAAAAAACAGAAATTTTTACCTAATCAAAGATAAATAGCATATTTGAGTTTGTAGATATTACGATTTTCTATTCATGGGAAGAGGATCGATATTTTTTGTGAAATAAATTACAAACATAGTTTACCAATCTTACTTATGATAGAAAAAAAATACATTTTCATGTTATTATAAGTAAAAAAGGTATTGGCGAAAGATGGAAAACAATTTGGAATTAAGCTATACGTTAAGCTAGATTATTCTAATTTTAAAAAAGCATTCAAATATTGCATTGTCAGACGTAATGGAGAATGTCATAGAACATTGACAATTAATTAAAATTCCATCTTTGAGGAACTTTCGAAGCCTCTGGCGCCTTATCAGTCCTAAGTCGAAAGTCGCTAGCACACTGCACGATGCCTATCGCTTCAGGCCACGCCCCGCTCCATTCATTCAGTAATGGCGCGCGTGCGCAAACAAGCAAGTGCGAGCAGATTGACAGTTGACAGTACTGACATCAAGGGCAATTTTAAAACTAGTTGTTTACGATTGGCCGTAGTATAAATCGTAGTAAATCACGAAGCCAATAAGGGGTCGTGTGGGCGTGTCCGATACGATCAGTTCAAACGAATATTTCTACAAAGTGGTAAGGCACGAGAGACCTCGATAGTAAAGTCGAAAGTATATATACATATCCAAAGTGACAGACATGTACCCATTTGGCAAAAGATAACCTTAAATCAATGTAATTACGTTTACTTTTGTTCGTTAATTAAAAATAATAGATAGTGCATTTTAAATTAAATTATATATGTTGACTTTTCGCAAATGGATCTCAGTTATGTCTCGTTACGTGGGGATTATTCCAAACTTATACTATACGTATTATAAGATTACGTGACAATAATTCTCTTGAGAATCTAGGACGGACATACATCAACAGAAAGCCCACCACCATTCAGTTTACTTGTCTTCAGAAAATCGTCGGAATCTTCATAATACGTTATTCATAAACCTTTGATTGGTTTGTAAGCGTTTACAATTTCATATAGGTATCTACTACATATATAGTTTATTTTATTTTCCTTTAAGAATTTTCTAAGTATATATGTGATAGTGAACTGATAAGTTTTTAACAAAATTATTATTTTAAATTTTTGCATTGAAAATGCCATATTTTAATAAGATATTGTTTTAAAAGGCGTACTTATTTATATCTTATAATTATTGTTACAATTAACAGGACGCCACGCATTTTTATGTAATCTAAATATATAGAGGGCTCTGACGAGTGTCGAACATTCACTTGAGTACAATTTTGGGTGCCTATACACCCCCACTATAAGGATAAAAGTGCGCTCGACGCTTGACGGGTTAAAAATTAAAAGCAAAAATTAAGTATCTCTTATTTTTTATTACACTTTTAATTAAATCATTAAAAACAAATGGTTACAAAAATTAAATAATTGCCAACCACATGAAAACGTATGATTGCATACATTTTTCCAACTTTTCATGTCTACAAGCCCTAATAATGTTAAGCAAAATAATCACGTTCAACTTTGATCCTTATCTAACTTATAGTTAAAGTAGATATTCGACTTTCCACCTCAGATGTCACGTAAAGCCTTTACAAGTCTTGTTAAATTACCAGTCTTTCAAGCTAAGGCATAACTCAGACCTACACATTACTAGAGATCGGCGTAACTCGAATCGTATGTAAAGATTTAAACGAGCATTGAATATTAAATCGAGTACTAAGCAAAGTATATTGGATTGTATTAAATGCTAGTTTTTCTATGCAAAGCTTTTTTTGCTAACCATAGACAAACCTTCTCTCTTTTTAACCTTACAAGAACATAGCAGCTTCCTTAAAATCCATAGATTAAAAATTCAAGTTTTTATCTCAATCTAGGGTTTGGTGGTCCATGCAGTTTTATAAAAAAAATGTTTATTTCAGGCAAGTGATATTTTTCAGTTTTTCTAATAATTTCCCGAGGTTGTATGCCATAGTACTGTGTACCATATTCTATATTATGCACGTATTACTGAACAACCTGTATATAGTTTAGTATAGGCAAGTATAGGTAAGTTGCTCTGACCCGATTAGCGCATGCCATCTCTTTCTCGCGATGCAGCGAATAAAATTTAGAATGCGAGCCGAGTTCGAGCATTTCAAAAATAGAACCTCAGATCTATCTATAAACTAACAGACGTTTTTAATAACCTTATTAAGTATTTACTAAGAGCTATGACTTCACTCAACTCTCGTTATAGAAAACTCGCTGCATGACTTTATAAGATGTCAGAAGCGGGGGTAGTCTGCTGATTTTGTATTGTTTCAGAGCATTCTACCATCAATTCATAAAAAAAAGTGACGACATATATAATTTTGATAGAATCAGGCGTCATATGGCGGAAGTCAATCTATAATCTAAGATCACAAATTTGTTGTTTGTCTGTCCGCTCTTTTTCCTTTGTATATGCGTTACCATAGCAACGCGTTAACCGCAAGTAGTTCGTCTACCGGACGCTAGATGGCGCTAACGGAAAAATATTTAATAATAGAAAGAATTTTATCGACCCGTGCGAAGCCGGGACGGTTGCTAGTATCTATTAATAAAACAAAAATATGTAGCTTACTTCTGCAAAAATCAAGTGAAATGCATGCAATTAAATGCAGTTTTCGCAGATATCAACACAGCGACACATTTTGTCCCTACACCAACTACACTTGTTTCGCCCTCATACGGAGCATCATCAGGAGCTGTTAGACGGTGCAGTGCCAAGCGTTAAGTGCTCAATATTGCTGTTATTATCTTTTATTAACAACATGTATAGTTTCAATCATAAAAACGTCTTATTTTCGTTGTTTCAAACAATTTAGGAGAAAAATCTTTTTACTGCGATAAAAATATTAATTATACTAGCGGACCCGGTAACGCGTTGCTATGGTAACGCATATACAATGGAAAAAGAGCGGACAGACAAACACACAAACAACAAATTTGTGTTCTTAGATTATAGATTTCCGTTAGCCTCTCGTGGTAAGCTAAACTACTGTGCAAAAAAATGTTTTATTTTGTCCATATCATTGCAGACCGTAGAAATGGGAACTCCAGTTTCACTCACATTGTCTATGAACTGAATAGTCAATAGTTTTCAATAACAAGAATAGTTTTTATAAACTCATACTAGATCCACTGTTAAATGATGCGAAATAAAAATGGTTGGACTATCCATAACAGAGCATAGCTTATCGGGGATGACCGTACTTGATTGCTTTCACGATTGCTATTTGATTACGTCATAACGGCATTTCGGACCAAATATCAAAACTAATGATGTCTAATCTGCGGAACAATTAGCTAATCTTTGACCGAATGATTAGATATATGCGTTTGACACTTGATAGGTTAAAAATATTAAATTGCAGGGCAGAATGTCTTCTGTCCCAGTTTTGTTTATAACATTTTTTAAGTAAAAAATCAGCTTGCTCAAATTCTGATATTCAAATTATTTATAATCTCATACAAATAGTAACGAAATATAATTTTCAATGAATTCTACACAGACTTTGTCTTATAAACATGATTGGTTCTAACATTATTACAACGCCATCTGTTGAGCAATAATAGCTTATGCCAATATCTTTTCGGAAGCCTTAAGAATCTTCAGGTAATTTAAGATGCAAACCAATCCATACATATTTAGTTACGCCTATATATAATTTAGCGTCATTGCTTTGGTGTAGAAGGTGAGCTATCATCAGCTTTCCTTTTGCTCCCCGCTTGCTGCGTTCTGTTTTTATCTGGTTTATATTTCTCCCATCTATTATGATTTAACGTATCGAAATCTTCGCAATGCTGTGCTATATCTTTTAAGTAAGTTGAGAGGTGCAACAGTTCTCTGTCCTTATCTCTATTTAGATGTGCTTGCCGAAATGGTCGGATTTTCAATCCACTTTTTGGATTCATTATGAAGTTTCTTCGGATGTCATCGAACATTATGGTATTTTTCGAACTGTATTGAGGGTATTTGCCCCATATTACACCTAACGGTTTCACCTGAAACATTACAAAAAAAATATTTGTAAATCTATAATCTAAGATCTAAGAAGAAAAAGAGCGGACAGACAAACCACTGTGGTTTGTCTGTCTGCTCTTTTTCCATTGTATCAATAACGTTACCATATCAACGCGTTAACCGCAAGTAGTTCGTCTACCGGACGCTAGATGGCGCTAATGGAAAAATATTTAATAATAGATAAAAATTTAAAGAATTTTGTCCACCCGTGCGAAGCCGGGACGAGCCGCTAGTAATGACTAATTTCAGATCTGTATTGGCTTTTAAACTAGATAACTAACGCTTTCATTGCAAAAAATCAGAAATTCTAATTAATCTTACAGTTTCTGCCATGCAACTGAGTACAAAGGAAAGTTCGTGTGATCATGACTCCTGTAAAGGAGTTGAAACATCAGGATTAAATATAGAAAACGAATTTAAATGCGCAACTAAACCGGTAAAAGCGGCTTTATTTAAATTAAGATAGAAGTTTTACTCTACAATACACACAATAAACATTTTTTCTCAGATTACCCATTATCTCACCTATTTTCACACCAACTTTTATGGTAACTAACAGGGCCGGATTTGGAGGTATAGGTTATAGATCCCCAGGGGCAACATAGGCGCCTAATTATTTTCGAATAAATATTCAAAATCAAAATCATTTATAGCGAATATGGGTTATAATAACGTTAAAACCTATTCTATATACACCATATTCTATATGCTCAACCTAAAAATTATAAAAATAATATGTTTGGAAAAAAGCGTGATAGTTGCTGAACCGTTCAAATTTGTATTTTTTATGTCTATTGTGGAGGCCGCTTTTGTTGTATCCCCAGGGCAGTAGCCCCGCCTGCCCTACCCCAATTCCTGCCCTGATGATGAGGATGATAGCAAGAAAGTATCGGTATAGACGAGTTTTATGTTAGCATTGTATAGTAAGCAAAAAAGCGTGACAATTAAATAGGCTGTGTCTTCATTAAGCGAATAGCTGACGGACTTCGAGCGATGAATTGGTGGTAAATTTTACGTCCAGTGAAAAGAAAACAATAACAAATATGCTTTGAAGCCATGGCACACTATTGGCGAAGAAATCAAATTCAATTTCTGTAAGTGGACAGAGAGTAGTGGTCGCTTTCGTCTCTATGTTTATTTTATATATTAGATGATGATAAATATATGTGGGATCGTTAACGTTGCAACGCAGTTGCATCTGCGGCTGCGCAGATGTAATAGTAATTTAAAAAACATAAACAATAAAAAGTAATAATCCCGTTTTAATGAATACTACTAACATATATTCTTTATTTTTCTTTCAGCACTTCTCGCCATTCACATCATAACCAGACTCATGTTACAATTAAAATAAACATAATTAAAATAAGCCTTCTCCCATGTTATGCACGCTTAATTCGAGTCGACAAGCGAATAAACACTTCATTACATCATTGACGGCCGTTTGGTACAACCCTAGCGATCCCGCCTTACGCAACAACGGTCCTGGATTCGAATCTCGGAAGGAGCAGATCTTTGTGTATTGGATACAAGCATTTGTAACTGAGTATTTATATATATTTCAATAAATATTTATGTATGATATATGTATGTCTATCAGTTACCCTAGTATCCATAACACAATCCTTACGATGCTTACTTAGGGCTAGAGTTATTAGTGAGAATGTAAGAAACATTATTATTATTAGGAATATACGGGGAGGGGACGGGGACGCGAAATGGAGGCAAACAGTGAACCGCTCACTGTTCGCATGATGAAGACAAAGCCTACCAAGTTATATTGTTATCTTCACAAGCACTTACGTCTATAGTTCCATATTTCGGAGTATGCACTGTGATCATAGCTAAGTAATCCAAATAAAACATAATCTTATAATCTGTGCTCGTCGAAACCCCAAGCAGTCGCATCTTCTCTTCAATCCACTTCATACCGGTGGCTGACCAGATTACTATATCGTAGTCTTCATACGCTGACGTAAGAAACTCATGTAGGTATGGACGCATGAGCTCATAGCCTGAAATGAAATTATTTACACATGTGTCTTATAATCTGCTTCCAAAATCCGGTTATATATGACATTTTCTTAAATTTGTTTTGAGTATGAGAAATTTTTATTTATTCACAATTATTTATTCCTGAAATGTAGGTTACAATGAGTGAAATTTAGAAATTTTATAATGGTCAATGTGTGTACTGTTATTTTAGTGCTATGTGCAATTAAGAAAACCTACTCATTTACATGCGAGATAACATGTTAAATGTTATCTCGCATGGTGCAGCTAGGAAACTAAATTGAATGTTTTGGTTTTTTTAATAACATCAATATTGTGTCATCCTCAAAAAATTAACCCCCGAGGTAAGCTAAATGCTCAAGGATCAAATTTGATATCTCAGCCAGTTACACAAACATAAAGCCGCCTAAACACATCATGACACAAGTCTTAAATATTTCTGAGAGGAAAAGCAATTGAAGTGTTATCTCCATTGAGGATAACGGGCTATTGACATGAGAAAAATAAGAAATTTGCTGCATCACAATTGCGTGACATAATCGACATGATCATGCTAACATAGATAATTAAAGCAGTTTTACTGTTAGGACCGATTCAGATTTCTAAATTCATATGTGCTATGAAAAAAAATCCATTTTTTTTAATCATTCTCAGTCTCAGTTCATTTTCAAAGGAAAGTCCTCAAATAAAATTTTTACTTAAGATTAATTACTCACCAGTTTCTGCAACTGATCTGTGATCAAATAATGTATAGTCTATATCTAAGACCAGTAATTTTTTTCCAGGTCGAGCTTCGTTTAATATATTAATTTTATAATCCTTTATACGTTTATGTATTTTTGCTAGATATATCTGAAAAGAAGGCATTTTCATTTAAATATAAGTAGAACAAAAAAAACAAAAACAATATTTTACTATCAGTTAAAAAAAGTTCAGGTATTCAAGCCTGTGCAGCTCTTTTTTATTATTTAATACTAGCTGTGCAAGTAATACCCTACTTAGCTGTGTTCCTTAATGTGTAAGAGTTATAAAACTACATACTTCTTGATTTTCAACATCAACCTCTTCTTCTTCAATATCCAGATCATTGACTACTTCATCACCAACATCCGGTTTTGTAATAGCACCTTCAATGGCTTCTTCTAACGAACCCATCATCATAATTTTCAGGTTGGGCTTTAGATTCAGCTCCGATAATGTGAAGTTATCAGTGGCTACTTTTCCTAATATGAAACAACTTGTATTATTTTTTTATTGAATTAGACAAATAGACAATACTTTTCAGAGGTATTTTAATTAATACACAAATTCTGTGAGGTGTTGGATATTCGGCACACATCTTTACATAAAAATGTAATAATACAAACTTTATGAAAGTTCTGAATATAGCAGAAGTTATAAAATATGATATACAAAATTAAGTATCACTGAACAAAAGGGTGAGAGGGAGGAAAAAGTGCAGTCGCACACTATTTATGTTTTCTATATAGAAAAATTACAAAAAGACTTCATTACAATATCTTAACAACAGTGTGACAAAAAACTAGTATAGGTTTGTCCGCACACTGGGACCCATCTCTCAATAGAGACATAGTACGACCATAGTACATTTTGCATCATACAGTTAATGTCTCAGAATTCTCATGATATTATCCCTGCAGTAATAACTTTCACAGACAACATTTACACAAAAGTCCTATTGACTAAGCTAAGGTCTGCTTTACTCCATGGTTTACTAAAACAGCCATAGCCGGCATTAGCAATGAATGGTTGATATACAGAATAAGTTCTTGTTCCTGGTAATTAAAACTTTTTGAAAATATGAATAAGCATAGTTTTTAAGTTCAATGCAAATTATTACAAAACAAAGTAATAAAAAATATTACACCTTTGGTTAATTGGTTTATTTATCCATTTATTTAACATGGTTACAAGATACAAACTAAGTAGAAATAAAAAGCAAAGTCAAAACAAAAATACAATTAAGTGTGTATCTCTGTTAAACAGATATTGAATGGGCAATTAATATTTAGAAATACATAATTAATGGCCATGTAAAAATAAAGGTGGCAGAAGTTATATAAATTTTAATGTCTGTTATGTGTGCCCTATACCCTACCAACAAAACACAGGCAGTTCATCACCATAGAGTTGAAGCGTCGAGGTATACACTTCATTATGCATACACACAACAGGATTTACCGTTACTAAAGCTAAATTAAATCAATTTAACTATATTAGAAATATAGCCATATATATATAACTTCATTTCCTTTCAAGATAACCACAACAAAGAACTTCCAATATTTGTAAAAAATAAAATGTTAGTTATAATTTCATCCCAAAAATAAGTTAGTAAGCTCATATAAGCTATGAAAGATTGAAGTATTAATAAAAAAATATAAATACCTTGAAATTTCACATTCAATAATTTTTGCCTCTCGGGTCGCACTCCGGTGGCGTTTTCAATGGCAATTTTAAGCATCGCTACTGAATCAGATGGTGAAAACTCCGGTATAACAAACTCTTTGCCGTTCCATTTGACTGTGAGCTTCAGCGGATTTTCATTGATATCACACATTTTTCATGAATATTGCAGAAAAATATCGACCATCAGACACATAAACAAAACAATCTGACGCGTGGTGTGACGAATGGCAGGATAAATTGCATGAAGTGACGTTTCGTTTGGTTATGTGATGTTTATTGTTGTTATTAGATTCGCCAAAAGGCAGGCAAAGATACTAAACCATACAGCCTTGGTGATGTTTATTGACTTTGACATTTGCAACAAGACTTTTTTACAAGATATTATGGCCTGGAAGCCTTTACTTTAAGCCATGTTCTACATATTCAGTAATATATTTTCTTAATTAAATGATGATGAAACCCGATTTAGGAAGGATTGATCTGATCATCGTTATTAGTTTTGTATTATTCATCATTCATATTAATGAATGACAACACAAGCTGAGGTGGGGACCTGATTGACCTGTTGTGCTTTCACACCGTAACTTTTATTTGTAAAATCTATTTCTATTTTGTGTTGGTCAATAAATGTTTCTCTCTCTCTCAAACAATTAAATACTCCATTCCCTAGGCACTCCTCCCATACTCCAGTAAAAGTGTAGGGTTTTATGAAACCTCCCCATGAACTTCTTGAGACAGGTGGAAAATACAACTCCCACTACATTGTTTCACTTGCCAACACTCGCGTATGTTCATGAATACTTAGTAGTTAATAATCCATTATTATAACACACTTATGTGCACCACGTGACGTTCTCCGCCAAAAAGTTCTCACCAAGAAATAATCAGAGTGCCACAAAGTAATTCGTATAGATGGATTTATGAGTTTAAACAAAATATTAAGCACGCGTTTCGTAAAGAATCAAATAAGGAACTAATTAAATAAATTATCTCATTGTTTATTGCTTTTGTACTTTTTATGTTACTACAAAAAGAAACCTTTTATTAGTTTCTTAATTCCTGGTGGCTTCGATATATATATGGTTTTCCAGGAAAATTAGGTTGTGACTATATAATTGCTGTCCGTTGTTCGGTATTTATAGTTGTATTGTTTCTAAATAGACAAAATGGATTCTGTGCAAAACCAAATATCCGTTTCGGCGCTCTAACCTCTCGTTCGCGACGTCTATCAGTTCGCTTCTGGGAGCAATCAATCCAGTCTGTATCTTTATAAGTCTTTTATAGTTTAGTTTGCCATTTCTTTCATATAAGTTTAATACTATTTTCCAAAGTCTGTTTGTTAAATCATAAAGTCTGCAAGTGTAATTGTTCTTAACGAATAAAGTCAGTAAAGAGAACTATGTTTTGACGTGACAACGTCTTATAAATTGGTTTGCCGGGTGACACTTCAAGAAACTGCGTTACGCTCCGCTCACGTTATGCGCTTACAATGAGAGCGAGTGAGAGGCACGCGTCCCTTCCACTCGGGCATGGTTAGCCCGCCTAAGAGCGAGAGAGACAGACATAAAAAGTGGAAGGGACGCGTGCCTATAAATTAATGTTTTAAATATAATTTTTTGTATAAATAAATGTTTTAAATTGTTACTATTATTTCATCCTTCTTCCTACTATACGAATGAATATTCACATTAAAATTATTTTACCACTCAAAGTCGTTGTCACGTAAAACTTTCGCCCGTATACCGACTTTACAGGCAACCAACCAGTTTTTTATTTATTTCTTCAGACCTTTGCTAAAATATGATTTTACAGGTGTATTTTATATCTTATAGAAATGTGGGATTGTGAATAAAAATAAAATTAGAAACATATCATATTAAAAAGATATTTACAATGTATAATCCCATCGCTAGCCATAAAATAGTAATTTTTATAATAATGTCTACGTTCTACAATTTATATGCAAAGGACTTTTTGGTGGAAAACGGAAAGGTCACTTAAGTAGTTTTGGTTTTCTTGTTCAAATTGGTACAACACCAATTTGAACCAATTTGAAAAGAGGTTATTTCATCATTCATTAATCATCCAATACATAAATCAGTTCTCATACTCATTAATTATGATATAGATAATAAAAGAAATTACTAAAGACGACGCTGTATGACTTTTATACCTTTTGCCTTGCGTTGTGGAAATCCGAACAAAAAACCTGGGGACTTTTTGGCGGGAGCGAGAATCGTCTCTTTGATGGTTTTGTTATCCTTGTCAAAAATTGTGTTGTGGTACATATTAGTGCGTAATTATAGTGGATTATTAACTACTAAGGGTTTGTGATTATGGCAGAGTGTTGGCAAGTGAAATACGGCAGCGGAAGTTGTCTTTTCCTGCTCTCTCAAGAAATCCATAGGGAGGTTTCAGTAAAACCCCACACTTTTACTGAAACCAAAGGAAAAGGAAATGTCACTGTTCTTTTATCATTTATTGATCATCTAACATACAAAGATTGGCTCTCATCATTATTCATGATCATCTTAGGAAGAAAAATTGCTAATGACTAGGCTGTATGGACTTTACACCCTTTGCCTGCTCTTATGGTAAAACTTAACAAAAAAACCTGGACTTTGGCGGGAGCAGGAAGTGCCTCTTTGGTGGTTCTATTTTTCTTGTTGAGCGAAGCTCTCTTTTAGGCAACTCACGAATTTTGCTTGTCTTCCTCCTGCTACTTAACGGTTCAACCGATTCGAACGAATTTTGGCATAAACATACATGATTATAACCTGACGGACATAGGCTATGTAAAAAAAATAGAGACTGTACCATGGAGGAATAATCACCGAAAGAAAAACTCAAAAGCAGATCACAGCCAAACCATTGAGACTACATTGATGAAATTTGGCGCCAAAACTCACATCGTGGTCGTGACTAATGTGCAAAAATAGTTTTGAAATCGGACATACCATTGAGGAATAATCACCCTTCAAAGATCTAATTGCATGAATTGCAGACCTAGTTATTTGTGTTGTGGTATATATTAGTGCGTAATAATAATGGATTATTAAACACTCAGTGTTTGTGAACATTCAATTGTGTTGCCAAGTGAAACATACAGCGGAAGTTGTCTTTTCTTGCTCTTTAAACAAGTCCACGGGGCGGTTTCAATAAAACCCCACCTTTACTGAAACCAAGGGAAAGGGAATTTTCACTGTTCATTCGTCATTAATTGATCATCTATCATACATAGATCGGCTTTCATCATCAATCATTCTTCATCATCTTATGAAGAAAAAAATAACTAAAGACTAGGGTTTATGGGCTTTGTACCCTTTGCTTGCCTTTATGGAAAACATAACAACAAAAAACAAACAGAAAACTGAAAACTTGTGTGTGAAACTGCAAAACCAAACAAAACTTAATTTTTTTTTCCTGTTGTTTTTGGTGTTTTAAATAAGCAAACCAGACAAAAGGATGCTGTATATTTTGTGTAAGGATGTTCCATAACTTAAATTGGTTGGCAAATGAGAACTACTAATAATATTACTGACGTAAATAAACTGATTCACGCCGCAGTACAATATACATTTTTTATAAATATTACTCATCAGTTATTTATGCAATGTCTCAAAAGCCTGCCCTAACAAGTGGGTTGTGGATGTCTGTCCTGCTGTAAAAAATATTGCTCGTTTATAAATTTAAAAGTGCAAAAAAGCTGCCTGAAAAGTCCCCATGTGTTGACTTTGACATTGTCTTTGTTAAATTATTACTTGGGACTTGGAATCTGAAGGTTAATTACAAAATACATTTAAGATGTCGGATGTGATAACAGCTCAACCAACTTCCAAAACGAACTATGCTCCAATTGAAAATGCTGGTCTTGATACAAGTGCTGATGTAGAAGAAGAGAAAAAGAAAGAAGAAGAGGAAAAGAAACAAAAAAGATCATCCTATGTTAATCCAGATTGTTGTTGCTTCATAGGGGAAAATGATTTTCTTTTTCATTTCTTGTGCTGTAGAATGATTTCAAATTTTTTCATCGGATGTGGTCATTGCACTGAGAGATGCTGTGAAGGATGTTGCAGTTGTGTTTGTGACTGCAGTGAGGATACTGACAATGTTGTCAGTCCAGACACTAGTGGTGACTGCTGTGGAAGTGACTGTTGCGATTGTGATTGTGGAGGTTGTGATTGTGACTGTGGAGGTTGTGATTGCGATTGTTTTGGTTGAGAAATGATGTTCTTCCATTATGTTAAATAAATGGCTTTGTTACTTTAAGTTTCATTAAAATATAAGTATAGTACAATGTTACTGTGGAATTTAACTTCCATAAAACGTTTCATTTATGAATGTAAAGTTTTTATAGAATTTATCATATAATACTCAATTCAAGATAATCCTAATTTAATTTAAAACATAATTTTTGATATTGTTATACTGTAGCAAGTACAAAAATATTATAACTTTCTATTCTCAAATATATATTTTTAATGTTATATTTTTAAAATGACTATAGCAATAACTGTAAGTGCCAAAATTTTTTATATTTGTTTAATATTTTATAAATAATAATTGCTGAAACATTGTATTAAGAATTAACATTGTATTAATAAATGTCTATTAAAGGAATATATAGCAACTAATTATAAAATGATTAATCATGTATTTATAATTCTAATGCATGTAGAAAATAACAGGAAATGTTTACTCTGCTTAATTCAAATGAATCAACGTCTTGTTATTAGAATTTATTCATATTTTTCCCTAAATTATTTGTTAATGACTGATGCTTTAAAAGAATGATGCTTACTGTATCCATAATGCCTGTGTCAAGTTAAATTTATCTAGGAATTACAAATGCACTAAAAAGGGTAAAATAAGTTTTTTTTCTCAAGGCTATGTGGATCCGTAAACCATATCACCATATATAACCATATAACCATATCACGCCCCACGTTTTTAATTGTATAATTTAACAGTTAGTTTAAACTAAACATATTTATGGATCCACATAGCCTAGAGAAAAAAAACTTATTTTACCCTTTTTAGTGCATTTGTAACAAGAGAAAAACGTGGTTCTTAAAAATATTTTTTATGATAATTTATTTAACACTTTTTAGTCTTAAACCTTAAAAATATTGTATTGTCATCGTAAGCAAGGCTTTATAAAAAATGTCAGCTCAATTGAATGTCTGAAAGTGGTCAAAAAATCGATCGCAGGATTTGACCCAAACAAACAAACATACAAGAAAGCAAGTTAAGAAAAACTTGGTAAAAATACTTTAGATAGAAAAAAGATTTCAATTTACTTTTATTCGTTTTAAAATAATGATTGATTACAGTGCTGAATTTACACATTTGCCGCCCCAAAGCTATAAAATTTTTGCCGCCCCAAAGCTATAAAATTTTTGCCGCCCCTACTGACCTCTAAAATTAGATGCACTGTTCACAATAACGTTAATTCCTTTTTTATATTTCTATTTGAATAAAATATCTTTTCAAAAACGTTACTTTATTTTTTGTTGCAAAATTTGGAATCTGCAAAATCATCGACATTATCGTTAGTAAGAAATCCTATTCATTAATTCCGATAAAGGGCTAAAGAATTGCTGTCCCGCCATGCCATTACTTTTTTTATGTTCCAATTTTTTTTGGGCCAATTTGCCGCCCTACACTTCAGCTTTTTCAGCTTCTATGGTAAATCCGGCACTGTTTGATTATATATAGAGATGGCCACTTCTGTGAGTTAAATAAGTTGTTTGAATTGGAATAGATTGTAACCCCTTGAAATAATACAAATTTTGTATTGCATGGTACTGAATCATTGTTATTTGTGTTTGGAAGATAGTGTTTTATAAAAAATAAAAATATTCAATACTTTATTGCAAAACCATAATGTACATAAATAGATGTTACAAATAACGTGAGACCAGTTTTATGGACCCTATCTGCCACGCAACTTGGGGGCTAGGAGAGGAAACATATTCAACATTATGAATTCTAAAGTATTATTACAAAAAAAAATATTAGTATTATAATAGCATTACTAGTTAGTAGTTGTTTTAACTTCATATAAGTATGATATCATTGTTTTCTGTTTTTACAGAAGAACTTAAAGTATTTAAAGATTTTAGTTTTTATCAAGAACTTGGCAATACAAAATTATGTCACAGCATGTACTTGCATGGAAAATCTCCAATTTTGGTATAAAACTTATCCAGGTGTGCGCATAGGCATAATAAGTTGTTATTGCAGTTTCTGTGTTTGTGGTCTTTTTAATTTCACACAAAGCATATGAAAATCTAAATAATTTAGACCTTATACTATGGCATGTGCTTTCCAATTTAAGTGAGTGTCTATACCTATGCTGAGCAATCTCAATTCTTTCACAGATACTATGACTGTGCCATTGTAATTAAAATTTTAATTTAATGCAGTTTTTTTGATAAGGATTAAGAGACATTATTTTGGTTTTAGAAAAAAAAAATATGATTGTCAACCAGTCTGTAGTTTTGGTAAGTAGTAAATGGAAGTTTTCCTAGATATCTCTCTATCATTTTGACATGAAGTTAATAAGGATATATCGTCGACAAATAAAACACATGTTTCGTCCTTAGCTTTAGGAAGGTCATTGATGTAAATCAAAAACAAAAGACATCTAACCACACTTGCTAGTGGTATAGATCGAAAATTTTCGTCGCCGTCGACAAAGGGCAATCGGACGATAGTTGATTAAATCGTTTTTTTTAACTTTTTTAAAAATAGGTTTTATGATTGTCTTTTTAAGTTTAAATAGAAAAGAGCCTTCTTTAAAGGGTTGGCTTATTAATTTTGCGTCTGCGCATTCTTTTATTAAATTTGGTGGAATTTCATCTGTCTTTTTATAATTTTATGCACCATGAACAATTACCTGGGCTCAAATGCATAGTGTTTTGTTTCAGAATGAAGCTCACAATCGACGCAAAAAAGTTGTTGAATGAGTGTGCCATCTGTTTTAGTATGTAAATGTAGAATTATTTATTTTAATATAAGTATAAAGTTTACAAATTGTGACAAATCCGCCAATAGTAATGCATCCAAATCCTATTGGCAGACTGGTTCGGACAAAATGTCCGTCATCTTGGAGGTCCTTATTATAGATTTCAGTAGAAATATGTTATTGGTTGTTATCAATTGTTATATTTACAGAAAATATTACAAGAAAAAATTCTGTCTATTTCCTAGTATTTAAATTATAAAGGAAATCGGTTTTATATGGGAGCTATGTCTCCAGAACCTGATAAAAGCTAATTGAAGCTCAAACGATAACTTTGGTCATCACTATTTATAATAACACAGTTGTTTAAGCTCAATAAAATATTTTCTATACAATATTTTTGATGTGAGTTAAATGTTAAGATGCTATTAACTAAGCCTGAATTTATAATGAAATGTAATATTACAGAGGAAGGAAGCAGGAAGGAGGAAAAGTCCGTATTGTAAAATCTGAAATGGTTCTTCCATCCATTATACAGTAAAAGCTCTTTATTCGCGGGATATACGTTCCATAAATATGCCGCGAATAGAGAAACCGTGAATACGGAACGGTAATTTATATGGGATTATAGGGGATACGTTCCTAGGTGACAAAGAAAAAAAACAAATATATAAAAAAACGATTTTAATTGAAGTTTTTGACTATATTGATCTAGTCCTATTCCATTCGCAATTTCGGCTATGTTTGCAGTCAAAGTTTGTATTTGCACAGATTCTTCCTCATTTTCCGCAGTCAGAGCAGGCCACAGTTTTTTCCAGCATGACTTCAATGTGTGTTCTTCCAATGATTCTTTTATGTTTACAATGCATTTTGCTATGTCAAATTTCTTCCAGCATTCGTGTAGAGTTCGTAGAGACGTGTTACTCGATCACATTTTTTGTAACAAATGGAAAGACGAAACAATAAAACACAAAGCGGCTCTTATCAAAGGTCGGAACGTTTAATATGCGACAGCATTTAAAAATATACTTTATTCATTGAGTAATAAGGTTGCTTTCATTTAGTTTGTTTACATTCTCAAAAACACCGGTCGCCGCGAAGGCTTATGTCAAAGTCCGAACCAATACAGGGACTATCATTTAATAAAAAACAAATTTTAGGTTGTAATAAGGGCTATTTTACTTTTTTATTAGTCCATTTGACGGCGTTTACAAAGGATATTGGGTTGAATACCTATTGGAATCCTTTTTATTATCATGTATGTACTGATCAGATCCGCGAATAAAGAAATCTTTCGCCGCGAATATAGGAATTGGGTCGCATTTTTTTAATCCGCGAATAGTGAAAACGCGAATGAAGGAAGCGCGAATAAGGAGCGTCTACTGTAATAAACTTGAACACTATTTTAATATTACATGGAAAATGATTTAATAAACCTATTTGAATTGAAAGCATTTTATTTAAAAAATAATATTCCTATAATTGTAGAAACCAATAAATAGTGAATAAGATGCGCGCGCACACTATTTGAGACGGTATTCTGTAAACAACATGATGTTTATACTCTGAATATTTAAATACCTATCAAGAATTATTCTTGGAACTTAAATATTTCGTCTGTTGTTCTCTATACAGATTATCTCTTATAGCATAAACAAGGAGAAAATAATGACACTGGGGTTTCTACTCATATTCCAGGAAACGAAACGCCCGTTTTCCCCAATTTGAAATGTATCACATTAAAATGTTTGTGCTACATATGTACTATTTGTACCCCGAACCAGACATTTGTACCTCTAAAGGTAAATGAAGTATGTAAAGATCTCCCTGATTATCTCGCCAATTTGACGTCAAAGTGGCGGGACCTTCTGAAAGCTCTACTCAGAGGCAGGCAATTCACACCCGAAAACTTAGTACTACATATGTACATGTACTTGAAACTTAGTACGGCCTAAGTACATGAAAATAACACAAGTTCATGTACTTAGGCCGTACTAAGTTTCCACATTTGATTTTGCGCGAGTTGTAACAATGTTCATATAAATTCAGCGATAACATGAATCATCAAATTGGCGGGACCAATGTTTTAATCACATTACTTTAATTTGGCACTTACAACTGTGTTGAATACTGAGTATATAGGTACATGTAGGGTCAAGGCGGCAACAGTGGGTCACTTTTTTTTTCCAGTGATGTAACTTGATGTGGGTGAGTGTTGGAAAGATGTAAAAGGATTAGTGTTATAGTGTAACTAATGTATATTGATTATTCCAATCGATTTAGTTAAACAAGGTAATATTTTGGAAAATAAATAGTATTTAAAAAAAAATCTCATTTGAGCCACTGTGTACTGGGGGTGGTATACAGTCAATCGGCCCTCAGTCTACAGTGAATCAGGCAAGTTCACAGTGGATCATCTTTAATATAACTCAAAGAAAAACGTTTTTTTTTTGCTTTTTATCAATCTTTATTTTTTGTTTAAATCAAACAATAAGTTTTACATCGAAAAAGAGTTTTTTTACTACTTCACTTAAAAGTGACTGTTCAGTCATACACATTTAAAATTTACTAAATTATCTTCATGTTTTTTGACTTACTTACTTAATCATCAACAGAAAACTTTTTCTGTATCTTGCATAAACTATCAAACAAAATGACTTTTTATCCTTTAAATGAATAATCAGGTAACTTTTTGACTATTTCAGTCTCAAAGTGACTTTTCAGTCACACAAAAGAAATATAATTTTGCTTTTTTTCATGTCAGCTATATGTTTCCCTATTTTACGGGGCCTTGATGGTCATGTCATCCTAAACGGGAAAATTAACAAAAAGTACTAAGTTTTCGGGTGTGAATTGCCTGCCTCTGAGTAGAGCTTTCAGAAGGTCCCGCCACTTTGACGTCAAATTGGCGGGATCAGTGAGATCTTTACATACTTCATTTACCTTTAGAGGTACAAATGTCTGGTTCGGGGTACAAATAGAACATTTATAGCACAAACATTTTAATGTGATACATTTCAAATTGGGGAGTTGATCCCGCCATCTTGACGCTCACCGTTGTCGCTGCGTTGTTTTACATATTTAATAATCATAGTGTCCACACGGTGCGCTGCCACAGTAAAGAACAGTAAAATATCTTCATACAAACGTGCCGCTCTCGGTTTGAATGTGTGCGTGCGCGCCGCGCGCCGTGTCGGCACGCGATTTCACGCACACGCTAGCATAATATATGGGGGAATAAGGTGGCGGCGCGGCAGTACGGGCTGTGCCGCGAGACTGTGAGCATGCGCGTACGTCACATGACCGCTCGCGATCGTCAACTCTCGCCGGCCACTTACCATAATATTAATTATTACGAGTATCATGACTTCAAAAAGGGGAAAAAAATATTGTAGTGTTTTCGGGTGCCTCATTAACGATTTCGCAAACAAATATTCAATCATAATATACTTTTTATTACATAAATTTAGATCAAGTGCTGCTTGTTCGAAAATATTAACTAAAAGTAAAAGTGACAACCCTGGGGATCAACGCAAGAGTAGGCTAATAACTCGGCGGGCGGCCTTAGATAACCTACTGTTCTGTATTTACTGTAACGCAACGCACACACGAGATCTGCAGCCCGCGAGACGAAGCGGGCGGGGGTGTGCTCATTGCGTTGCGACGCCGGAACGGCAGCGCTCCGTTGTTTGTGCGATGGTAGGGAGGACACACGCAAGCTCATCTCGTTTTTAACGTATTTTTGTATTTAGTTTTATTTGCAGGGCAGTGAGTACCTACTATTGAAGAAACTGACATGGATTACTTCATAACATTATTGCTCGCCGCAACTGTGCGTTGCCGCTGCGACGACGGTACGTTGCGACTGCGTCGTGGTAACGCTGCGATAGCGCAGCGCCTGTGTGGCCGGCTATGCGTCAAAATATTTGCGTTTATACGACGATGCAACGCAACGCGCCGTGTAGACTGGCTCTTAATCAGTCATTATATACCCATTATATCACACTTACCTGTGAATATTAATTGAGATAAATGTTATCTATCATATTAATTGGTCTCTTGAACTCGTTAAAACCTAATGTATCTTTTAATGATATGATAAGTTAGTGATTAGGAAATTGTGCATTGAGAAACTTACTTGATAGGTATATAAGCAGATAACTTTATCAAAATATTAGGTGATTAAAATTAACTAGGTAAGGGAGCGTTCAAGTATTACGTAACGCAATTTTTGAAGATTTTTGACCCTCCCTCCCCCCCTTGTAACGCGCCGTAACGTTTCACTGTACCCCCCCCCCCCCCTCGTTAAATGTTACGTAACACTCAAGTGACCATTTTTACCCAAAAGTACAAGAAAGTCGCTAAAATATCCTTGTTATAGTTTTAATCGACTTTGCGGTAGTAATACTAAATAAAACAAAAAAATTTAACCCGCAATACATGCGTAGGTATTTTGTTTATTTTTTTTAGAAATTTTTGACTTTATACACAATTGTTTTTCTCCTTCGTTCTCCTATTTTAACTTTTTACTAATAAACTCTTTAAAAAAAAAAACATTTATTCTAGCCTTTCGCAATGCAATTATAAACAGAAACCTGACTGAAATTAAACATTTTAGTCAAAATAAAATCGTATTCTTAACAAAATTAAAAAAAATCGTTTTATTAACAAGATTAAAATCGTTTTCTTAACAAAACCATAAAAAGCAACTATTAACCAAGTAAGTAGGTCTATAGAAAAAAAATAGGTTTCTTGAATGTCTTTTTAAAAAATCTGATATTTATTTAAATATTTTTCAAATATGTAATAAACTAACGGCATTCGTTAAAATCGATAATTTCTATTATTTTTTTCGAAATAATTTTTTTTCGGTAAAAAATTATGCATAAACGTAAGTAAATTTCAAAACAAACTGAGCGCCTTCCCATTTGTTGTGACGTCCGATGACATGAAGCCATGCGTTTGCTGGCAACATATATCATTACAATGTATGGCGTGTCATGTCATGTGACGTCATTCAAAGAGCGTGAAAATGGCGGCTGTTTAAATTACGATTAATGCACTGACTCAAGAAAATATTTTTTTTAACAAAAAACAATTCTACAACAAATTGTTTTAAAGTATTTTTCTATTAAAAATGACTTGATTTTACGATTTATACAGTAAAAAAATCATGCAAGAAACCTATTCGATTGAAATTACTGCTGCTCTATCCACGGGTTTGCTAGTCACTCAGATTCTTTCATCACTGGCTTCAGTAAGAACATTTCGCTTGCCCGGAAGAATACAGTATTAAGTCAAAATTTGGCACTAACTGACTTAATGATACAGTTCGAATAAAACGAGTACGTTCTACCTTTTGAATAAGGTAACTTTCATAATTGGCTTATTCAGGGGGCAAAAGACCAACGGGGCATAATCGACCTTATTTAAAAGGTAGAACGTACTTTTTTTTATTCGTCAATTCGTCGTATTATGTCAGTTAGTGCCAAATTTTGACTTAATACTGTATTCTTCCGGGCAAGCGATTTATTCTCTGTTGCAGTAGGCCAAATTTCTTCATAAGATTTTCTTGAGTCGGTTTACTTGGAACATTTTTAGTGATGTCCGAAACAATCAAAGTCCTGTTTAGTTCCGTAGACGGGGTCTCCGCAGTTTCCTCATCAGTATTCTCACTTCGTTCATCGTGGGTATCGCTCATCTTTCATTTGACGGCAGTGCTTTCTCGTCCAGCGAATCCGACAATCGATTCCATAAGAGATGAATAATTGGATGAAGCTACAACATCCGAATCCTATAAACCAAGTGAAAATAAATTAAGAATATGTATTATTGAGACATGCGATGAAAAAGTACATAATAAACACATATACAAGCAGATGCACCTGGTTTTGTTGAAGAGCACGTGAAGTCGAGGGGGCATTGGGCCTTAGTATTGCTGGCGTACTTGATGTTTTCATTGGTAGCTATACTTATGACCAGTTCTGTTATGAAAAATCTAGGTTTTATAATTACATATTACTAGGCGATGCAGTCGCTAAGCATAAAGCTACGCTGGCACCATATATTGGAGCGGAGCGTAATACCCAAAAAAATAAAATGTTTCGATGAGAATTTTCGTGAATTTAAAATTTCGGGCACCGTCACAATCTTGTCCTAAACCCCTTGCTTCAATTTCACACAAAAAATATTAAAATCGGTTAAGAACTCTGGACGTTATGGCATAACAGACATTGCGCCATTGAAGCTATGTCATTATTACATTTTAGCAGTAAACTTACCTGTGTAAAATATCTAAGCATTGTTGCTTTCTTCTTCGTGGCCTTCACCTTCAACTCTCGAATATCATCATTTAAATGTTCTTTTAACTTTTCTTAAGGCGTTTTCCAAATTTCGGCGACATTTTTTGACACAGTTGCGCTGGTAAGTCGACATGAGAGCCTTTATAGGCCAAGAACAGCTGATGATACAAATCTCCTTCTTTTGAGGACATTACAGTATAATAATAAATAAATAAATAAATATTTCTTACATTCACACCAATTAGCCTAGCCCAAAGTAAGCACTGTAAGGCTTGTGTTATGGATACTAGGGTAACGGATAGACATACATATATGATACATAAATATGTAATATTCATAGAAATATATAAAAACACCCATGACTCAGGTACAAATGCTCGTATTCATCATACAAACATCTGCCCCTTCCGGGATTTGAACCCAGGACCGTCGGTGCGAAAGGCAGGATCGCTACCGTTGCACCAAACGGTCGTCGAATGAACACTATGAACTCACTTTAATAACACCGACTACAGCAATGTGCTTCTGGATAAACACTAACGAATACTGACAACGAAAACAACATTAAATGACGTACAATACAATCGAGGGATTCCCCGTAAAACATAAACGAAAAGGGTTGCCAACTTGCGAGAACAAAATAAAAATGACGACAAAACGAATTCAATCAAGAGATTCCCCGTAAAATGTGAAAGAAAAGGGTTGTCCAATTGGGAGTTTTAATTCCCTAATTTTTAAATGTTACGTAACGTTTTGTAAGAAAGACCCCCTCCCGCCCCTGTAACGCATCGTAACGTTTTATGAGACCCCCCCCCCCTCCCCCCAAATTGCGTTACGTAATACTTGAACGCCCCCTAAGTATTATAATTCTCTAGAAATATGCACGTTGTTTTAGTAGGTTTAAACAAAATACTGATTCAGGTATCCAATGGTTCTAGTGACTTACTAATTGTCATTAAAATTCACATGCTACTTAAAATATATCTCAAGACGTAAGTGTTAGCGGTGTAATGATTTTCGAAGAAACTACTCTGCTCACTTTGATAGAGTTATCGGGGTTCCTATATAGCTGGTTACGTAATTAGCTTGTTTTTTATTAATGTAGGTAGGTACAAATTAGCTAATTACTTGTATGTAGAAATAATAACTTGATTACGCATATCTAGTATAAATCGATTTAATACCAAAAAATATATAACGAGTTCAGTGAACTTATAAAATGCTTTACACATTTTGAAGGTAAAAAAACCAAAATCCATCACGTACAGTCAGAAAACTATCAACCTTTACAAAACTGTTTTATTTCTCAATTCGATTTAATATTTAAATTCAAATATATAGAGTTCAGTGTCAATTGTGAAAACTGGACAGTTTGTGGGAGGTTGACGTGCTGTCTTCCGTATATGGGTCGTTCTTCTTTTTTACCGACAGTGAAACGACGTTTTTCTGTTTTTTTTTTTTGTTTTTGAACTATCCATAATTGTGGTTTCTGTGTGGAATTTAAAAGAAATACTATCAGTGTTGTCATTAGGACTAATTCAACTTTCCGTTGCGGCAAATATTAATTCTTTTTTAATGGTGGTTTTTAAAAAAAATATGTGACAGAGTTGCCTTTTTCTGTGGAGACCACATTTCGGTTTACCACTCTGTCACGGCATTCTACGGAAAACAAACGAGAAAATATGTTGGTTAGAGAAAAGAAAAAATTACATTATATTAATAGATAAGAAAAATATGGACGTTTATTCGAACCGAATTAAAAAACCGTAAATATCAATACCCCAAACGAGATGCCATAATAAGACGAAGGACAGACCATTGTCGGTAAAAAAGTAGAACGTAATTGTAGCCACATTGTTTGTAGATTGTAGAGAGGAAAACACTGACGCTCTTCATTTGACTGAGACTTCATGGATTCCAACATTTGTCTTACAACCAACAGAGAAAGAAATATAAATGTGTTAAAAACTTTGCACTGAACGGAATTAAGCGTTCACCTAAGCTCAATGTTTGGTCATAATTTTCAACCAAAATTGATATCTAATTTTAATTAACTGTATTTGTAACTAGCTGGTTTATGTGCAATAAAGAGTTCTTTTCAGCACTACCAACTAATTTGGACTATTTAATAGTTTACTTTACTATCCATCCAAATGTTGCCTGGAAGATATTGATTTTAAGCAACAAAACCTAACTTAAGAATTAACTAAGACTGCTGGTTGTTAGGATCGCAGAACGGACAAGTAGTTGTACGGATGGGACTAACATACGAAATCTTGTTGAAAACGGCTCCTGAAAAGGAGAGAAGATCGTCAAATTACTAATTCAAAAGGAGACTTCCTGGAAAGTGCGGGACAAAAAGTGATTTGTACGTTACAGACAGACAAACAAACACCAAGAGAAGTAGACAAAAACGAGGGAACGACGGAAGAAAAAAAACCACAAGTTTAACCCTGTGCTGTCAGAAGTCTACTGCTTTAAAACATTTTCAATGATTACAATACTGTTGTTTAACTGTTGTATAATTACATTATCTTTTCAACTTATAAGAAATAAATAAATAAGTCAATTTAACTCAAACATAATGATGTTCGAGTTAATTTGACTTTTCAATATTTATTATATAGTCACCGGAAATATTTAGCTCTATAATAGAATCCTCATTGAATTTCTTTTGAATTCCTTGAAAAAGAGCCACTAAAAGTATCTCGCATCAATCCAAACATTTTTACATTTATTTTTGTCATACTGTGCGATAATAATTGGTCAGAATCACACATCCAAATTTTAATTGATTGTTAAAATACGTAATGAATCATAAAAGTTATTAAATAGGTATTTTTAGTTACTAAATAATGAAACACGATATAAGTATTGATTAAGATTCCCACAATGTCGTATAATGAGATCGGATTAGTGCTTTTGGATATTACAATGAGTCGGTAGTGTGTAATCAATCGGAATTCAGTCCATTCTGTGGTGGCAAAAATAAGTTTTACACATAGACATTTAGATTTTATATAACTAATATTGCTATAAAAACTTTAGTATACACCATGACAGATCCAAATACACTAATCGCAGAAAAAACAGAGCAAAATGTGGTAACTTCCCAGCCGAAACTATCGTATGATAAACCTTATAATAAAGAACATGGAAATGCTTCTAAAGAAGGTAAAGCAGATACTGATGAAACCAAAACAGCAGCAACAGAAAAAGGATGCCTCGATGTTATGAAAGCTGCTATATACATGACCAGTTTATGCAAAGATATAAAAAAGGATTCAGGAGACGACGGTGGTTTGGAAAAGATGTGTTACGGAGACGAAAATGGCTGGCACATGTGTGGAGAAACCAGTTGCTGGTATACAGGATCTTGCGAAGACGGATGCTGTGAAGATGGATGCTATGAAGACGGATGCTGTGAAGATGGCTGCTGCGACGGCTGTGAAGATTGCTGTGATTGCGATGACTACTAGTGCGATGTCTGTGATTGTTTTAATGATTGAACTGTACCATAATAAAGCTAATTAATTCATTCGTAACGATTAGATTACGAATAGATCTTAAGTTATTTTATTGCATAAATGACTTGTTTTAAATATAAAATTATAATTATAATGATTACATCCGCAGTACAACTAAAGGCAAATCGCCAAGGCACGATGGGCTCAGTATTGAGCATCTTCAGACAGCTGGCGGTCATTTATCCAGAGTACTTTCAATGCTATATATATACCATATGTTAATACACACTATATTTACCTTGCGACATGATGAAAACAATTGTTGTGCCACAGAACAGAACGGGTGATATCTCAGATATCGAGAATAAAAAGCCCAAATAAACCAAATTATCCTTATTACATTCTTTTATTTCAAGATATTTGATAGATATTATTTAAAGTTATGAAAAACAATAAGAGTAGTCCATGAAATCAATGAAAATAATATACGATAAAATATACGATTTTACCGCTATCGATTATTTGTTAGAGAAGAAATTCGTTTATAAACGCGATATAATAACGCGTAGTTTGTAAAGTTTTGAATTGTTTTCATTATTTTTTCTGTACTACTCTACTAATAATATTTTAATTCAGTAGGTACCAGCGTTGCCAGATTTTTTTTTTGGCAGGTTGGGATTTTGAAACTTTTGAGTGGAAAAAGCGGGATTCTTTCATCGAAAGAGGGACATAGTAAAAAAGACGTATAAAATCAGAGATTTTTAATATTTGAGTTTTTATTATGTTTACATATTGATAGATAGCAAAAATAAACATCGTCGTCTTCTGAATAAAAAAATAATAAGAAACAAAAAATCAAAGTCAAAAAATGTTGTGTCCCAAACAATAGTCTGAGAGTTATCCTCCGGCCGAGTTATTCCCGAAAAGCGGGACTGAGTTTGTCCCGCGCGGGACATTTAATTTTCATTTAAAAATCGGGACGTCCCGCCAAAATCGGGACGTCTGGCAACACTGGTAGGTACACACTTTATTGTTATTTTATTATAATTGTCTCAAAAAGATCACAAAATAATAGGACATATGAAACTGTTTAATTGTAATAAAATAACGAAATAGTTTCAACGGTAAAAATATTTTATACCGTTTTTCAGTTATTTCACTAGTTACCAAATCGTTAATGCGTTTTTACTTATTATGTTGACGGTACCGGCTCTATGAGCCGCCATTTTTAATCCCATTCTTTATCCGCACGGGTAATATATATATATATATATATATTGTCCTCCTTTCGGCCATTGTTGATCAGGCTGAAATTCGTTATAATTGTTGATCCACCTTTGACCGCTCATTACTTCGGGAATATTGAGTATATCGTGTTAATTTTACTTTACATTGATACTCCTCCTTGCGACGCTGTGCCTAGAGATGCCACGAAGTCTCTAGCTCGTCACCGATTGGCACGGCCGAAATTGATCCTGTAACCGCCGTTTCTTTTACGTTCAATAATACTTTGTTGATCAATATATACATTGCTCTATCAAAATTTGCCGCGAAAATTTGAATTTCGAAACCACGTCGCGGCGAAACGGCAATAACGCAACAATGAAACGGGAGCAGTGTTAAAGTGAGAAAGAAAATGTGCCCGCACCACGCAGGATGATAAACTTCTTACTTTTAAAATGGATGACATACAGGTGTGTACTTTCTCATTTAATTTATTTATTACCAATAAGTAAAATATGATAAATATGTTTAATGCGTCGTAGACTTTACGTTCAAAATGTCGTCGTGCAAAAAATCGGACACGTGGAAAACGACCGTTTCCATGACAACGGACCCTCGCCACCGCACTGCCCCTACCGGGAACGTTGAAGTAGTCGTCACTTGTTTGCATTAAAACAAACCTAACGTTTAGGTATTCATTTTCTCCTTTAGATTCGTACGTAATAAATTTTAAACAGGGGGAGTTGGGGGGAGGAGTTCGGCCTATTCTTACAAAGCGGAACAGAGTGTCAAAAACTAGCAAAAATAGTTTTACGTCATAAATGAAGTTCTTCGAGCACATATTATGTATTTCAAAATGACAGGGAAGCCGTGTTGTGTTGTCCCCGGCAAATAAGTTGAACATGATTTTGAAATCACGTGACATGTGCAGTAGTGAATAATGTACCTAAACTTGCTACTGCGCATGTCACGTGATTTCAAAATCATATTCAACTTATTTGCCGGAGTCGGGCGAATTAGGTACCTACTAGTATAACAGAATATAAACTGTAGTTGTTTTTGTTACCTATATTTACCTACGTTGACGATGCATGGAATGGTAATAGTATTGGAAGTATTATGTATCGGTTTAACATTACAGTATGTATTAATTATAGGTCGTGTCATACGGCTATTAGCATTTGTTAATTTTAACACTTATTTATTACTGGTAGTTGGAGTATGACATGCTGTCGTCAAACATCTCTTGGGTGGTGGCGTGTGGTGCGGTTCGTTACTTTCCCTAAGATATGGTTAAGCGAAGCGATGGTTGTATTATGCGTTATCTTTACTGAAAATATTACAACTATATGTTGCTTTGTTTTTAAATTTGTTTTTCACCGTATGTCATATCAATGTTTTAAGTAAGTATAAATACTTATTCATAACAGACTTTTGAACAGATTTTTGACTTTGCTGTAATCATCGAGGCACTGTAACCTGCTGCTATTATTGTGATAATAGAACAATATTTTTTTTGACGATGTTGTATGGTGACGACGTACAATATGTAAATGTCGTTACTGTTGTTAAAGCTGACAAGTTTCTGCGCCCGTTTTTCTTGTCAGTTAAAAGATGTCCGCAATGGGTGGTAGGAAAAAATATTGAACGATAAAAAACCAGTTTTTTAAAGTGCACTTTTTTTAATGTTTAATACCTACTTTTAAAAAAAATCGTAATATGATGAATGTCTGTTTCCCAACGTTGCAATGCAATGTTTTCATTATTTAATAAACAGCGTTTTATAGACATAACATTCAGATTTAGCAGAAGCATAATAAAATGAATAAAACATATTTAAATAAATAAATGAAATCCCTGCACAAACACAAACCTTCAAAATTTCCTTCGATAGCTAATAGGTACCATGTATTTATTAAATTGATATAAGCACATAGATACAAAATAGATAGATAATAATTTAATCGAAACATCCGGCGTTGGGGAAGGTCTTATGAAGTTCACATTTATTCTTTCGATAGCATACTTTCATCAGCCAGCAAATAGGTACCTACTCCTCTTGAGCGTCACGCATCTGTTGCAATTACGCCTTAGCCGTCCCCCGACGCGACAAAATAAATACCTAAATCAAAACATTATCTTAAACTAATATTAAACTTAGTATATACTAATCATAAGAAGTTTTTGTTAGTGTCGTAGGTTATTAAACTTTATATAGGTAGGTACTTCTAGTAGACACGCTACATCTATTATTCATTACTTTCATAGTTGTTTCTAATAAGTAATTTTCTCAATAAAATACACTTAATAACCGAGACAAAAAATAAACTAAGTAGGTAGTTTAAGTATTATTTTAAAAGGGCGCCACGCGCACAGTTGATTAACAAAGTTAAAACAATGAGGCGCGTTGTTTCGTGCGCTTTTCTATTTTCACAATTTAAAATAAGTACCTATGTACGTTAAATTAAAAGCTTGTAAGATTTACAGCCAGCTACTATTTACTACCCAACAGCTCCCTAAATGACAGACGTTATTGAAACAGATACGGAGGTACCTATAATTTTGATTGCATAGTTCAATGACCTTTTAACATAGTAACAGAAATAAACAAAGAAAATAAGTCATAAAATACGCATGTAAAAATCGACCACGCCTCCGAGCTCTTAGGTAGGATTCGAACCCACGACCTTTGGCGAACTTGTAACGCTTTTGTGGATGGATATGCATTTGAAATTAATCCGTTCAGTAAGAAGGTCCCTAGGTAAATCTAGACTACTATATAAATCTGTTGGTTCTGTCTGTAAATTAATTTTTTGGACAAATTTTATGATAATATTGATATAAGCTAATAAATAACATGTGATTGCTTAAAGGATATATCATAAGGATTAAAAACCTTTTACTCTTAACTAATGTTATAAATACGAAAGTGGGTTTGTTTGTTACACTTTCACGCCTTAACTACTCAAACAATCATCATGATGCATACAGTTTGCCGGGGGTATAATAAATTACATAGGATACCTTTTATCCAGAAAAAAGTTCTGTTCCCGAGGGATATAAATATAGAACTTTTAATGGGTAGTCTACATTAACGCGAGCGAAGCCACGGGTAAAAGCTAGTAGTCAAAACGGCTATACAATTTTTAAATTAGAAACTAAGATCCTTACATTTAATTATTTACCTACATAGGTATGTTACGTTATGGGTTTCTGTGTGTCAAAATATATGACAGACCAAAGGCGTCTTGTGTGATAAGATAAAAGTTTCCTTATTTTGTCGACCTGATGTAAGTGGATCTACTACGGAGATCCTTCACCAGAACTGGAGTCTCTGGACTCGTAGGTATCTTCTGGGTTTATGTAATAAATGTTAATTATTTGATTTAGCCGAGGGTGCAGTAGTACCTAAGCATTTTCATATTTATTTATTTTATTGTGCATGAGTTATTAAGATATTGTACAAAGATCATTAAACTCGTCGATTCTATTGAATTACTATGAGTTAAACTGGGTAATTTGCTCTATCATCGTCTTGTAGGTAGGTAGGTAGTGTGGTGGGGCTTTCGGGGCAACTGCCTCGGGCTTACGTGGCGAAAGCCCAAAACGGCCCCACGGGCCCAATGACAGGTTGAGGGCACTAGATTGGATGGGGGAATGGAGGAGAGCCCCACATAACATACCAGGCAGGTTCGCTACCGTTGCACCAAACGGTCTTCGATGTATACATCAACAACATATCTATTGTTTCAACTCTATTATTGTAATTATATGATAAGCCTAAGGACAGTGGGTTGCTGTGCCCATGTAATGACAATTACATATTTGGTTTTGCGGCTTTTAGGTTGGGCATGGCTCCAGGATTCCACCTGCCCAATTTTGAGATAACATATTGTTAACTTACGACTCGGATCAATCAAGAAATGTTAAAATTTAGTTGTTTTTTAGTTTGAAATATCCCAATCCTAAACTTATCGAAAAACAATTTTGAGGAAAATTGACACAAAACAAATACGATTAGTAGTTTCTTGGTAATGTATACTTCCAAACTAGTATACTTTTACTGCTTTAAATAGATGTCCATATTAAGCCATACCGCCTATACAAAGTGGACAATGTCCTTTTGGTCAACAGCTTTTTTAATGCAAACATTAATTTGCGGGCTCTCGCTGATGCTGCAGTTATGTATTATTTACTCCACTGCAACCTCTCATTGACAACAACACCCAGATATCTGATGCAGGAAACTCTAGAATTATGTTTAAAATTAAGTTTACGCACCTTTTCTGTCCAGTAGATAAAGTAAAAAAAAACAAATCCGTATTTTACGAGCTGATAATGAGGTTTTATGGTAAAAAGTTACTACGAGGTTCCGGGTTCGATCCCCGGCTGGCTCAATGTATCAAACGAACTTTTCTACATTGGCCCGGTTCTACTACCATTATTTTTAATAAGAACATTTGATTTTTTATGTCTATTTTACGATCTTTGCTAACTAACTAACTTTCCATACCTATAACCTGAATTAAAGTATTGAGGAACTAGACACTAAACACGAAACATTTGCTTAATGTTGATGACAAGTTGCATACACTACCGATGCCAGATATTTAGCAACATCATCGAATGACAAGATAAAAGTTAAACAGCCTAAACTTGAGCCACCTTCCAACTCCAGCATCAGACCCTTTGCCATATAGGATCAAAGTACTCATCAATACGAATCAAACAAGCCCAAACTCGATTGGGTGGTGTCGTTTGATTGCGGAGTTCCTATGGCAACCTTTCAGCTCCATCTGATCAGCTCCATGTCATCGTAATATAGCATTGTCACGCGATATACATGTGCATTCAAAATTTCAACTCAATCGGAAAACGGGAAATGGGTCAAATTTAACTTATAAAAGCTTGTAAAAAGAATAAGAAATTAATAAACGGACAGACCTCGGAAGTTTCTCTTATTCTCAAATCAAGCGGAATATTTTGACCTTATACAAATCAAAGGAAGGAAGGTTACGTTGTTTCGTTACAGAGCTCCGTTAACACCTTCCGGGTACCTACGTATGTAAATCTAAGTTTTAAATTCATATACCTACTTGTGAGCTAAGGCGGTTAACACACTGCACCGCGCCCCGTCGCGTAGCGCGTGGCCGCAGATTTTATTATTGTATGCAAGAATCTCAATTAATATAGAAAACACGCCTATGACAACACACTGCCGACGCGAGAACGCGCGGGAACGCGCCCCGCGCGCAGATTCTGCGCGGGAGCGCGGGGCGTGAAAAAGTAGGATCAACTTGTATTGAAAATCTGCGCGGAGAAGCAGATTACACCGCTAAGATAGGCAGATCTGCGCCTCCGCGCAGGGGCGCGTTTTCTGTCGCTACGCGCACCGCGGCGGGACGCATCTCTAGTGTGTGAACCGCCTAAGGCGGTTAACACACTGCACCGCGCCCCGTCGCGTAGCGCGTGGCCGCAGATTTTATTATTGTATGCAAGAATCTCAATTAATATAGAAAACACGCCTATGACAACACACTGCCGACGCGAGAACGCGCGGGAAGGCGCCCCGCGCGCAGATTCTGCGCGGGAGCGCGGGGCGTGAAGAAGTAGGGTCAACTTGTATTGAAAATCTGCGCGGAGAAGCAGATTACACCGCTAAGATAGGCAGATCTGCGCCTCCGCGCGGGGGCGCGTTTTCTGTCGCTACGCGCACCGCGGCGGGACGCAGCTCTAGTGTGTGAACCGCCTAAACTATCACGTCGTTATAGGTTCGTTCTCAATTATAGGTAAAGTAAAAAACAACGTTTAGGTACCCAGAGCCGGTTGGGTAGGCGGGAGCCGGTCGTTCATTATATACCTACTATCTTGTACCTATTTAATACAACAAGACTTAATAAAATCAACACACCCGTAGGAAGTAGCTATTTTCTCAATCAGGTACCTACTCCTATTTATCGATTAGATATCAGTAATTTTCGTCATCAGATTTCAAAATTTACCGTTAAAATTTTCATTTCCAAACCACGTCGCGGTGAAGCGGCAACAACGTAACGAAACGAAAGAATGAAACGGGAGTATGTGTTAAAGTAAGAAAGATAATGTTGCCGCCCGCGCCCGCCCGAGGATGATGCAATGCAACGTAAACTCGCTGGCTCGCTCAGTCGGATGGTGGTTTCTTTTCCGTGAAAACGTTAAAATGGACGACATGCAGGTAGGTGATTTCTTTGTCAATTTATTTATAGCCATTAAATAAAATAAGAATGACTTGTTTAGTGCGTAACTTAACGTTCAAATGTATCTCACTTTCAATTTTTAAACAACTTTTATTAACTTTGTGTTAATAGTGTAAAGTGAAAATTTTTCAGTTTAAATAGTGAAATTTAGATTCTTTATATTTGATAGTTAAGAAAACCTTATGTTGCCTTATAATAAGAAGATCTGGGGCACAATTCTACTTTGAAAAAGCGCTGGGAACCGCGCGAGAGCCTATTCGCGTATAGGTAAACATTTTATAAAGATAATTTTATTTTTTATTTTTTGTTTGATCTACTATGGAAACATGAATTTTTCATAATTCATGTCATTTATTTTAACATTTTATTCTTCGTATTACTTCTAAATCTCTGCGATATATATTTTTTATTTTTATTGTTGTACCTGTTGTCACCGGCCTTTAATAAGAGTGCAAAATTTCAAGATTATCTGACGTTTTAAAGTCGATAAAAACCGCGTTAGAAGATTCCGTTACAAACAAATATACAAACTTACAAACATACAGGTGAAGTTAATAAAACCGTGTTAAAAATCGCTAAATGACGACCAACTGTAAAAGCTAAGAAAATAAACCTTATTCAATTGACAAAAGTTTAAATTCTCTTTACGTCTATAGATGATTGCAATCGACGAATTACTAAATAAAATTATAAATATTTCTTACCTTCACACCAATTAGCCTAGCCCAAAGTAAGCACTGTAGGACTTGTGTTATGGATAGACCCTATATATTATACATAGATATGTAAAATTCATAGAAATATATATAAACACCCATGACTTAGGTACATATGCTCGTATTCATCTTACAAACATCTGCCCCTTCCGGTATTCGAACCCAGGACCGTCGGTGCGAAAGGCAGGATCGCTATCGTTGCACCAAACGGTTGTTTTGAAATAAAATTACATGATGATAAAAATTACTGATATCTAATCGATAAGTAAGAGTAGGTACCTGATTGAGAAAATACCTACTTCCTACGGGTGTGTTAATTTTAATAAGTCTTGTTGTATTGAATAGGTACAAGATAGTAGGTATATAATGAACGACCGGCTCCCGACGACCTTACCGGCTCTGGGTACCTAAACGTTGCTTTTTACTTTACCTATAATTGAGAACGAACCTATAACGACGTTATAGTTTAGCTCACAAGTAGGTATATGAATTTAAAACTTAGATTTACGTACTTAGATGCCTATATATCTACATAGAAATATCAAAGAAGTAGGTAGGTAAGTACCTAGTAAACAGGCGGCGCAGGCGGCTTTTTAAAAACAATTATCAATTGCTTTCATGGTTGTTTCTTATAAACAATTATGTCACCAAAAAAACACTTCAATGAACTAAGAATTTTCGTGTCATAATGTAACTGAGTAGGTATTTAAGTTTCGTGCGCTTTTTATTTCCACTCTTTGAAATAAGTACCTACATTAAATTAAAAGCCTATAAGATTAATTTACCTCAACGACTCCCTAAACGATATTGGAACAGATGCGTATCATCTATCTATCACTTTAATGTCATAGTTCAATGACATTTTAAAATAGTGATGTAAATAAACAAAGCAAAGTAAAGCGATGAAGGGGTAGCATCGCTTCACATTTCTTTGTTTATTTATGCTGCTGCTAGTGCTGCATTTTCAAGACTAGCGCCGCCGGCTGCTCTGTGACTAATTTGATTTTGTCTAATGCAATTAATTGCGTTCTTGAAAATGTGGTACACCGTTTTTGCGATCGCCAGAGTATGTCTAGAAATAATAGGTACATTTTATAAGATCCCGTATAATTTATGTCTTGACGTAGGGGCAATCTCGTCTCGATTTCTCTGTATTGGAACTTGTGTTTAACTCTAGCTTTAACTTAGCGAACAAAAGCGTTCTTTGTGGATGGGTAGGTATTTTAACTAATCGGTTAAGTAAGTAGGTACCTAGATTAATAGTTAATAAGATAGGCTAAACGGCAAAAAAAATGCAATTTAGAGGATAAGTAACATTTATTTCTTTACTTACCTAACGTAGGTATGTCACGTTACGGGTTTCTGTGCAACACAATATCTGACAGAAAGGCGTCTTGTGTGGTAAATAAATGTTTCCTTACTTTGTTGACGTTATGTGTGGGTCTTCAACGGAGATACTAATAATAATATTTCTTACATTCACACCAATTAGCCTAGCCTAAAGTAAGCACTATAAGACTTCCACTTCCGGGACTCGAACCCAGAACCGTCGGTGCGAAAGGCAGGATCGCTACCCTTGCACCAAAAAGTGAGATCCTTCGCCGGAACCGGGGTTAATTTCATCGAGTACCTAAACATTTTCATGTTTATTTCCTTTCCAATGTATAAGTATTAGTCACGAAGATATTGTACTAGGGTCATTTAACTAAACTTTACTATTGAATTAATAGGTGCGTAATTAGCTATATCGTCGTCTTGGTAGTTAGGTACTTTAGGAAATCAAAACGATGAACCTTAAAGGCTTTTGATTTAAATTTCTAGTATTTTAAAGTGTAGAAGGTGCGAAAGAGCAAGCTGCGATTGGCGCGTTGTGGTTCTCTATCCCACGATCAGCTGTGCGCGTAGTAGGCACTTAAAATACCCAGTTTGTCCTTTTTTTATTTAATAAGTGCGGTCATTTTTAAGGAAAAATTGCTTATAAGAACGTACAACATGAAGTTTTTATTATAATTTAAAATATCTTTTGTGAGAATTGTGTTTAGAAATACGTTTATGCACCTTATTGTTCAATAGGTAAAGTGAAAAAAGACAACTTCGGATATAACGAGCTGCTAATCAGGCATTACAATATTTTCTATTTATAAATGTAGTTAGTATCTATGAGTCTTAATAAATAAAAATATTTTTCACTGCGAGCGTGCAAAACGTAAGTAACGATATCTCAGGAAGCCGTGTGCGAATCGTAAACTCGTTTAAAGGACGTTTAAATAACGCGTTACAATATGCTTAACGACCTCCGTGGTCGAGTAGTTCGCATACCGGTTTTTATTGTAAAGCCACTTCGAGGTCCGGGTTCGATCCCCGGTTGGGAGCATCTAATAAAGGACTTCTATATTGGTTCGGGTCTGGGTGTTGTAATACCGTAGTTGTTTCTAAGTGCTTTAATAAGCTATTAATTTTTTTACTTCAGAACATGTAAATATGTGTGATTTTGTATAACATTTGTTTATTTATTATTATATCCTACTATCTTGTAACGCTTTACAAGTACGCGCCTTTTGTTTTGCGTCCCGTCTGTGAGTGAACTGGCTCAAGACATTTTTAATGCAGTTTTTTATTTAGACAAATTCAGGAAATGAGAGCGTAAAGGTAATCTCTAGTATAGGGATTTCGGGAATATCATCATTACTTAATTAAGGCGAAATTTTTAACGAGAAAGGAGGAGTCTCCATATCAGATTTAAAGCTCGACCCTATGCGTCTTGAACAGATAAAACATAATCAAGAAATTGTTGTATTATCCTAAGCATAAAATCGTATAAGTACATAGAGAAATAAATATAGTGGATCTTAGACGTTCATGTCCCTGGTTGAGTTTAAGAACAATATTTTTAATGCTTAGTTGGTAATGTTTCTGTTTTTATTTTTATATAGTCGGTGTATTTAGGTATTGTAATGTAAAGTTTTATATAAAGATTTTTTTTATTGTATAGCACCTTAACATGGGTGTGGACAAATCTATTTGCCCTTAGGATGTATTAAGCATGCTGTGTACGCGCGTGAATGTGCAATTAGTCTAAGTACCTTTAGTTTTAAAATATTGTTGTTTAATTGTTACAGTCGTTGGTGTCCCTAATTAAATAAATAAAAAAAAAACTAAACTGAAAAAGTGCGTTAACATAATCTTAATTGGGATTGTCTAAAAGTAAGTAGGCACTTATTGTAAATGGTTTTTTTGCAGGTGGAAAACGATAATCCGAAATTCCTAAATAATGAAATGAAATCTCGAAAAAGGCGAATAGGAGTATGCCGCACGTTAATTTCGAATCAAACACTCGATTCGGAAACTGAAAACCAAGATTTTTCCCCCAGTGAAAGCTCGGATTTTGACCCGGATGCAGCTGATCGATTTAGTGATGACTCTATGAACCTTGTTTTTCTATCAGATGTAATATTCTCATTTTAATACTAACAACCATTTAAATGTCCTGCAAAATCTATTAAATATAATGTTTTTTTGTAGGTAAAAAATCATCCAGATAACAAAAGCTTTTGGAAAGAATCTCTTTCGGAAAAACAGAGTTCTTCACATAACACTTTTCCTTTGGCAACATCATTGCCCAAGACAAAGGAAAATAATGATCGGATTCTTTGTGAAGATGATACATTACCAATGACAATCATCAAAGACATGTATGAGGTAAAAAACTAATTATTTCCTAATATGACTTATAAAAAATGAAACATGATTCTTTTTGAATGAGTATATGCATCCAGCTATTGGCTGTACTTACCCATTTACCGTGTGCATGTGGACGATCGTAATGTTTGCCATAATTACATAAAGCTCATATTGTGGAGTTTCAGTTGATAATCGATCACTAATTTTAACCACTTGTCAGTCCACTACCGCGCGCCCCATCCCTCTCAATAGTCCCAATGCTGCGCGAATTGTGAAAAAAAAAATGTCGTACTCTTAGATAATAATCAAGCTAGGACTAAACAAAAAATACTACCGTAAATAAAGCTGATTAAATAAAGAATCCATCACAGAATATTTGGATCTCTGTAACTCAAAAATTAACCGTAATTAAAAAAAAACACAAGGGCCACGCAGTAATTTAAATATGGTATCAATTGCTACCGTGGACTGACAAGTGGTTATGCACCATCGTGTGCATTGGGTGCTTGGATAGGTGGCAGGATAGTGGCGTAACACAGTTATTTGCAATAGATCCTTCTGATGGCTGCACTTAGCTGTTTACCGCATGCATATGGACTGACGTAGCACTTGCTATACTTATTTAATGAGCCCTTAATTGCAGATCGTCTATAATTAAAAAAAAATACCTTGTGCCTTTTGCTTGAGGTTCAAATTCTCAGTTTAAAAGGTGACGTTACGTTTTTGCTAACTGTACACTTACCTACTTTACTTATTTTTTCTTAAGTATGTTTCTATATTTTACGTTAAAAATTTATTAAGATGCAACCGGTAACAGTCAGTTGAACCAAGTTATTTCAGTACTTAGATTTTTCGGCTAGTACATATTATTATATTTTTCACCATTATGCCCAGTAGTTACCCTTTAATGACTAGAATGGGTCGAAATGATATAGCTCTATCTAAATATATCAGTCTTAATCAGATTGATGCTTTAAAAAATAAGACATAAAAGTAGGTCTGGGTGCAAATGGAAGTTGCCGTAGTGCCACGACGTTTTGTAGCATATGAATGTACAGTATTTTTTTTTTAATAGGCCCAGGACGATTCGGGAGAGCCAGACTCAGATTCAGAAAATAACCTGCTCGACCAACCACAGGCAAACAACCAAAAGAAGAAACGAATGTGGGTTCGGAAGAATGCTTGTATTTTTTGCGAACAGCTTGTCACTAATTTTACGCGTCATTTGTTAAGACATCACAAAAATGAGTCGAAAGTATTACAGTATCTATCAATCAACGACCCAGATCCAAAAATACGCAAACAGAGAAGACGAAAAATAACTGATGACCTTCGAAATAGAGGAAATTTTATACACAATTCTAAAGTTATTTTTGAAAAAGAAGGTGACCTTATTCCGAAAAAGGGAACGTGCCGATTATCTAGCCCCTCTACGTTTACCACGTGTAAAAATTGTCTAGCAACGTTCAAACGTAAATATTTTTATAAACATTTTAAAACTTGCAGCGCAGGACTCCTAAACATGGACAAATTTCCAGATTCCTACAAAAAACGAGTATTAGCAAACCATAGCATCAATATAATTCCCCATTTATCAGCGGCATCTCAGGAGGTCAGGGACCATATTTTGTCACGATTGCGAAATGATGAGATTTCCGAGTTAGTTAAAACGGATCCACTAATTTTGGCATATGGTTCACGATTGATGAAAAAAAAGAAAGAAGCTCGCAGTAGAAAAGCTATTTGTTCTAAGCTGCGTGACTTAGGAAATTTATTATTACAATTAAAATCAGCAGATCCTTCTATACAGAAACTTAGTGATCTGTTCAAACCACAACATTATACGACATTAATTGAATGTGTTAAAAAGATGTGTGGTTTCAACGAGAAGACTGGCTTTGTTGAAACCATTAGCATACCATCAAGACTGAGACCCAGTGTAATAGGCTGCATTGAAGTTTTATACACTGAAATGATAATGGGACATGAAAGTCAAGCTTATAAAGAAACTTTAAAAAAACAATTGGACGACTTTAAATTATTAATAGAAATAAATTGGGAGTGGGAGATTTCTTCAAACGCTGAGAAAACCCGTAAACGCAACTCGATGACTAAAGAAATGGTTATGCCCAATGACGAAGATATAAGGACCGTAACAGAAAAAATCCACGAACTTGAAAAAAGCTATTCGAAACAGTTAAAAAAAGATGTCAACGTTTTAAATTATGAAAATTTATGTGAAGTAACAATTGCACACATAATAATAATGGATAAGAAAAGAGCTGGAGATATAGCTGAAGCTGAACTTTGTTTTTATTTAAACAGGAAAGAAGAAGAAACACCTGCCAAAGTTTTTCAGCTATTAACTTTAGAAGAAAAAGAAGCAAATGATGAGTTAGACATCTTTATGATCCCTGGAAAAAGGACTCGTTCAGTTCCCGTACTGCTGACAAAACAAATGAGAAGAAATATAGATCTCATTGTTGCCAGTCGGATATCAGTTGGAGTTGCCGATAATAATCCATTACTTTTTGCTAGACCCCTTACCTCTCGCCCTTTCGATGGTGGGAAATGTCTCAATAAAATAAAAAGTATGTGCAAATTGACCAATCCCAAAATGCTTACATCTACAGGTGTAAGGCACCACGTAGCAACGATGTCTCAATTGCATGCGAAGAAAAATGATAAATACACTGAACATTTAGCGGGTTTTTTGGGTCATGATCTAGCAGTTCACTCAAGTAACTACAGATTACCCCTACAAGTGATTCAAAAGGCAATCATCGGCTCATCTCTAATGGAATTTGAAAAAAGCGAAAATATGGATTTGGATTTTGAAAAGGATGAACCTAATAATAAGCCGAAAACTACAAATTCAATATCAATGGAACTAGTCAAAGCAAAATGTCAAGACGAAAGCAATTATAGTATTTCACACATTGATGGACAGTCAAAAGAAATCGGTAAAGAAATCCAAGACAATGATTTGGTAAAACAAACAAAATCACGTGAAGCAATCGACGTTATAGATATAATTTTTCAAGAAAGACGACAAAGTAATGATAGACAATTCTTAACAGAAAACAATGAAACAATGTCAGAAAACGACCAAGCTGGAAAAAAGATTCAAGAAAATATTTTTTCGAAAGCAGTTGAAAGAATAGAAAATGTGAAAATTATTATTGAAGAAGAACATCCTTGCGAAGACAAATCGTGTGAAAGAAGACAGGAAAAAAACACGAAGGCAGCGCAAGATATTTCTCAATTCCATGAACTACAAAAAAAAATTAAAGCTAATAGGATAGAGAGAAATGTTAAGGGACAGTTTCAAGTTGAGCCGCACGAAAGCAAGATAAATAAAAACGAACGGAAAATGCGTTCTACAGTGCAAAACGCTGAAAATAAATATGTCGAAGAGAAACAAATGATAATAATAAAAGATCGAGAAGTAATTTCAAAACCGTGCAAATCATCAAGTAATGAAGAAATCGATCGAAGTATTGTACAACCAGAGAAATATAAACCAATAAAAAAACGCAAAGCACAAAAAGAAGAAAAATCGGCTTCAAGTTCTGATGATTCACAATCTGTCGTACAAACGCGTAGGCGAAAGAAAAGTCACACTCTATGGTCAAAACAAGAGTTAACAGCAGTAAGGACTTATTTTAAGGACAATATTAAAAATAAAACTAACCCTGGAAAAGCAAAATGTCTTGAGGTATTGAAAAAAGCTCCTGTGCTATCTAGAAGGACCTGGATGCAGTTAAATACCCAAGTCAACAATATTTATAAAAACAAAATAAACTGTTAAAAGGTACACGCTATACGCAAGGTAACTTCGCTAAAGACTTAAACATGTAAAAAAATCATTACTAAACAGATTTAAAAAAATCTTAATAAAGTAAACTTACAAGTAACTCACTTCTAGTAAACCTACGCTAAATCTCCTAATTGTTATTTAAATCCACAAATCAGCTTTAAACCACGTCGACATGTAAATGTAATACTACCTAGTACCTACCTACCTAGATCAACTGCTAACCTAGCATGTGCACTACGATAAAAAAAAAATTGATTCGCGTCGCGACGCGCATCATGCTATCGCGCTCACATAATATTTAATTTATAGTTTTTTAATGAACGCCTTACGTTTTTCAGTTGTATTTGTTTCTAGTTTCTTGCTTGTAAATGAATAATTATATGGCCAATATAGAACTAAATAAATTTATTTTATTTAACTACTTGTTTCATTCTATTCTCCAATTTTTTTTTGCTTGTTTCAATTCTAGGCAAATATTTAAAAATAATTAAATTTTTGGTCTCATCTGTAATATTATCTCTTATATGCATTGTCACCGTTTTGATCACATGTATTGATGACTATACTTTAATCTTACCACAAAGATCTTTTTAAGAAGTTTTCCTTAGGTAAAGCAAAGTAGCAACAGCGCACAGTAGAAAATTACCAATCATGGAGCAGGTGGTCTCTCATTGGTCCGTTTAAATCAGATCAACAATTGATGGTGTGGAATTGTATAAAAATGCTTCGAATAGTTCATAATTTTGCCACCAGAGGGATGGCAATTGTTGATCCATATTGGAGTTATATTTGTATGTAAAGTTATGCATTAGATCAACTAAAGCTGTCCGGATCTACAATTGCTAACGGATCAACAATTAACTGATGCTACAACCCGTTTGATCAACATTTGCCGAGAAGAGATATCTATATATATATATATATATATATATATATATATATATATATATATATATATATATATATATATATATATACAAGGTTATTTTATAAACACCATCCAAATTTTTTCTAGGCATTAGATATCATTCAAACACTTCATTTATGAAAAAAAATTGGTAGGTAAAATTTCCGCAAAAATATTATTTTGTCCGAGCGAATTATTACAACAGCTGGTTACTGGTCAAAAGAAAGGTCGCCCGAAAGGTCAAACACGGCCGAAATGTTTTGAATGAAACAGCGGGGTGGGGTCGCGGGGTGTTGATGCCGAGGTACAGTAAGAAAGAACGACGTAACTTTCTTTTTCCAAAATTGAGTTGTTAGAAAGTCAATCTGTCGAAGAAAAAATCGTTTGAGTGAGAAAATTGCCGAATGGGTGAAAGTTGTTTTATTTGCTGTAAAATGGTGTTAGTTATCTACCTTGAAGGTGGCCACGCGCCATCTTGGTGCGTCTTTTTGCAAACTCCAAAAACGAGCCAAAAAAATTTGAAATGCATTTTTCTCGGAATGTATGCATTTCACAGAAAAATCGATTGATTATAAAAAGTAGAGGACGTCAAAATCTACAAAAAATGTCATTGCTGCAATCCCGTACACCAACAAATGCACACAGTAGGTGGCGCCAAAGTCTTCAAACGGTGTTTTTTTATTTTTCACCTTGAAAATACATTTTTATTGCAAAAATGTAAATGTAAAAGTTGTTCCTTAGGATTTTGTCAACGACTTTTGTTTGAACAATTTTTTTATACAACTTACCGTTTTGAAGCTGGACCTCGAAAAAGAATGAAAAGTCCAATAATACGGTTGCCTGCAGTATAAGTCCACATGTGTAGTGCACTTTTTGACCACGATTCATTTATTTGTATTAATTAATGTCATTCTAACAATTTAAATTTGTTAATTATTTGAATTTGTTTCGCATTAAACCATTTCTTGCTAAATAATTAAAAAAATACTGTTGCCTGTTTGTTTAAAAGAGGAAAAATAATCAATATTTTTTTTCCATTTATTGCAAAACGGACAGTTGTATAAAATTAAAATAATAATGTTTACCGTAAATTTGTTATGTTACGTTGAAATAGTAAATTTTGATTATTTCATAAAAGAAAAAAATAAAAATCAATAATTCAATAGCCTTATAAATACTACTATTTCTATTAGAACAATGAAGGGAAATAAAATATTGTTTGTTTTTGCCGAAAACCGTAATAACTTTGAAGTCGATGTTTTTATAACTTGCAAAAAGTTAGAACAATGACTTACTCAATTTAAATACTCGAAGCGCATGCGGCGAGCCGCGATCGTGGCTGCGCGCGCAGGTTGTGGCTAGGGTTGCCACCTTTTATTTTTGTAGTTAAAGTACACTGGTTATTATAGGTAAGAAAAAAAAGTACATAGTATGAAAATAAAGTACAATTTATTTTCCTTTATCATTATGTTTAAAAGCATATTTTTTATTGCTTTTTTGCAGTTTGTATCAAATTAGTATTTCTATTAAACAATTGCAAACACAGCATCTTTACAGTCTAGCATAGCATAGTTTAGTTTGGATATTTAATGCAACCATATCAATTCACACACACACACAGAAAAAGAAAATTTGTCTTCTTACTTGTCCTACTCCTATACTGAAGCAATTGTAAATGTAATTCCACACAATTTTCATTTTCCATTATATTCGTTCTGTGGATCATAAATTAACCAATCACCATGTCCGTTTTCCCACGTACTTTTATACTTTACTGCAATCGTTTATTTTTCTTTTTGACCTATCATTTCTTTTAAACATTTTTTCGGTGTAACATATTCACTATCTGTTCCGAGAGAGAGTTCTGTTCTGTGCGAGAACCGATACGGTAGGTTTTGTTCATGATGAAACCCAGGATAAAGAAATATCACGTAAAACACACTAGAATAACAATTGACTTCTTAACTAAGCAAAAAATTAGTCAACCTCTTGACAGTTTTGACAGATAAGGAAGTGTTGCCAACAAAAAGTGTACATTAGTTGCGGAATATTTTTTGTCAACTCTTTATTGTCGAGCTGTACTACTAAAATTTTCAAAATCCCAAAAAAATCAAATCATTCGAAATAAAGTATTTTCGTACGGGTGGCAACCCTAGTTGTGGCGACACCTGTGCAATGAAATCAGTCACGCGGGAACCTCCCGCGACGTACGTCTTGTGCTCCCGCGAGCTTACATCACATAAATACCTACCTAACAAAATGTATTCAAATCGCGAGTATTACGAGATGGTGCGGTGCTATATTTTAAGTGGAGAAAGCTTAAACGGTGCCTGTGCACTGTACGAAGCTGAAAGTCTTCCTCGTCTTCGAAATAGTGGTTTCGTAAATGCTACAACACCGAATCGTCAAACCATTTTAGCTGCGAATCAACGCTTACTTGACCACGGACAATTTACGACGCCATCACACGCTCGAGGAGGTGGTAGAAGGAGACTTGCAATTGAAATCGAAGACGAAATCTTTGATTTCTTTGATCGAAATCCCAGAGCAAGTACGAATGACGCAGCAAGACGGTTCGGCGTAAGTCAACCCGCGGTGTGGAAATTACTTAACGCCGCAACCATGCATCCTTATCACTATCAGAAAGTGCAGTCTTTAGGTGAAGCAGATGCCGTGCCTCGCCGTGCCTTTTGTGAGTGGCTGATTGAACATCCTGGTGCTGTTATTTTATGGACTGATGAATCTTTATTCACTCGCGTGGGACTGTATAACCAACACAACGAGCATTGGTGGTCGTTCCGGAACCCGCACGTGATAAGGGAGAACCATCATCAAGTGCGTTTTAGTGCAAATGTGTGGGCGGGTATTATCGGTAACCAAGTACTGGGGCCGTTCTTTATTGAAGGGCGGTTGACCGGAAGCACGTATCTTGATATGTTACGCACTGTAATATCCGACTTTATGGACGAAGTACCACTCGCGCTTATTCAAAATCGCGTGTTTTATTTCCAACAAGACGGAGCACCACCTCATTATGCGGCCGCAGTTCGCGATTATTTAAACACCGAACATGGTGATCGCTGGATCGGTCGTGGAGGCCCCGTCCCATGGCCGCCCCGATCACCAGACCTCACGCCTTGTGACTTTTTTTTGTGGGGCGAAATTAAACGGCGGGTTTATGTGGAGGAGGCCCAAAGCCTCGAGGACTTAAAAATAAAAATAATCCGTGCATTTGACGAAGTGAAAAATGACACTGTAGTGCTTAATAAAATTAAAGACAATGTTCGTAAACGTGCAAGACTCTGTTTGGAGAGAAATGGTCTACATTTTGAACAGTTAATGAAGTACTCTTAAAACGATTGTTTTCAAACTTTATGTAAGTGTATTATGATTGGTTCTTTTATTTATTATTGGGTTTGAGTATAGCAAAGGTGTGCAGGGCGTTTAGACTTCAAAAAATATGTTTTTAATTTAATTATTTTGCATTCGCAATGCAATATTTTCTATGAGATATAAAATACGTGTGTAAAAAACAACTACGCCTCCGAGCCCTCAGGTAGGATTCGAACCCACGACCTTTCGCAATCCGGGCAAGTGCTCTGACCACTGAGCTACCGAGACGCTGGCAAACGTGTCGAATTTTACAAACGTATTTCAACTTCTATTATGAGTTCAACATCGAAAGTAATATTTTTACAAATATTAAACAATCGATTAAGATGGCACCAGCTATAATTATGTGCTTTTTATTTAATTTTTTGCATTCATGATGCAATATTTCTATAAGATATAAAATACGTATGAAAAAACAACTACGTCTCCGAGCCCTAAGGTGGGATTCGAACCCACGACCTTTCGCAATCCGGGTGAGTCATAAAAATTATAAAATCTAATAATAATTTTACTCTTTCTATTTTTCATCCGGCTTCGGATTAGTATTAAATGAGCGATGTTAATGTTTAGGACTAGGAAAAGTATTGAAATGTGTTATCAGTGAATTTATTGCTTTTTAATACCGATTTTCGTATTGCGTATGCGATTCCTGTGTTTTTTTAGTTTCTGTTGTTAATAGTTCTCTTAGTTTTGTATGTTTCAGTGAGACAAAAAAAATCTTAAGTTCTAGACGCCTTGCACAGCCATTGCCAATTTTTGTACCTAAGTTGTTCCAGATTTTTTAAACACGCCTTATTGCAAAAAGTATGGTTTACTTTTACGTTCAAAGTTTTTATCTGTTATTAGAAAACAACTCATACCTTCTGCAATTTGACGGTCCTAAGCCCGATCAAGTATGAAGGAAAAATTTGGAACTTATGACAATTATTGTTATGTATTAATGAAATATGCGAGAGCGGGGAGCGGGAGCGGCGGCGGCGGCGGGGGGGGGGGGGAGGTCATGTAGTCATCTGCTACAACACCGTGCGCAGCGTAATGTATCAATGAAATACGGGGGGAGGGGCGGGGGTTGTGTAATCATCTGCTCCAACACCGTGCGTAGCGTGATTGTGACAGTAAATCGGTAGTTTTCCTCGGATAACTTTGTATAGCCTTAACTTAATATTTTAGTACTGAGTGATATTAAAAGAAAAAAATCTTGTTTCGTAACTCTCTTCAAAGAATATCATTTATAAATTTGGATGGTGTTTATATAATGACCTTGTATATATATATATACTTATATATATATACATATAAATGAGTCGCTGTAATAATTAAATGCTTTTCCCTATTCCGGTAAAATAACACGATAAGAACAATTTTGAGTCGTGTTTAGTCACCTAATATATATATATAAGTATATATATATATATATATACTTATATATATATACATATAAATGAGTCGCTGTAATAATTAAATGCTTTTCCCTATTCCGGTAAAATAACACGATAAGAACAATTTTGAGTCGTGTTTAGTCACCTAATTAGAAGAAATAAAAATTTCTTGCACTGTATAAAATTAAAATCCGTTAATTCTTTATTTTTAATAAAACAAATGCTTCTTCAGCTTTGGACCTACGGTAGGTAGGTACTCCTAAAATGCTCATGAAATTAAAGAAAATACCACAAATTACTGCATAAAACCTATCCTTTCGACTGCGCCATATAATATTATGTTGTTTATTCAATGAAACAAGTTATTTATTACACTGAACTGTATTAATAAATCAACTTGATATAAATGTTTAAACCAGCTTGGCGTTGTCGTCTTATATTAGTGATGTGTAACATCATTAGTGTTGTAGTTATAATATCTATTCTATTACAAAACCTACGCTATGGCACTGAGGCGACGCATATAAAGTTACGACACCTTAGATTTATGGATATATTTAGATAGTAAAAATGTATACTTAACTAGGTACTTAAAACGACGTATTTCGCTAGTTTTGTATTGTCTTAGACCGCTGTAGAATAACACTATCTTCTGGTAAAATGTGAATCATTGTCCTGGGCGTGGTTATAGAAAAAGTATTCTAAATACGATCTACCTGTATCATTTTAGGGTCTAATTACCAGATAAGTTATGTATAACTTGTCAACCTGTCAACACGGCTCCTAAAAGTCGAAATCTGGATTTGAATTACGATATCCCGAGTACAAGACTTCGCTTAGTTTGGAGCTAAATAATTCTAAATTGAAATCAAAGCTCCAGCTGGAACAAGATCTTGCTGGAGAAGGCACAGCTTTCTGCATTTATCCCATAATCCAACCACCTAACGCCTTTGGAATATAAAAAAAATAATGAAACAACATAAAAATATTAATTATATATTTATTATTTTTAACACACCGATCACTATACGCAGAAAATGACTAGATACAGATATAAGAACTTGATATTTCATATAGAAGAGTATTATATGAGTAGATTTACGTCTAAACTAATGAAAGCACATGTTTTTATTCAAACTATTGAAGTATTATGCTAATTTTATTCTGTTTGCAACTTATGCGAATAATCAGGGGCAAAGAGGAAATACAGTCAAACAGGAAAGTATATTATAACACTTCAAAACATTGTGGTACTTGTTGTGGTACCTATAACTAAAGTTCTTTCCTCAAAGTTAATTGTAATTTATTTAGTGATCAATAATCGCTGACAAAAAATATGACAAGTTATAATTCTAGCCTCCACTTGACAGAATTCTGTATGTCCTGTGAAAAGTGATACAAGTCGATTTATATCGAATTTGATATTATTCATGCACCTTCATCACAAAAATATTCTCTTTTTTTCTGTCTAATTAACATTTAGATACATCTCTTATTTGTCGAGATCGTATGATACATCTAAGGCAGATTAACCTGATTCGAAAAAAGTTTTGTGTAAATAAATACATGTTGACATGTACCGTCTACAATAATCAAGTCATAAATTAAAAATTGTGTGTAAAGATGTATCTCAAATAATTTCATTATGCACATATATTTATAACCTTCTAATAAAGTGTCATCTGATACATGTTTAGTTAAGTTACCTGACAACAAAACAATATCACCTTTCACTACTGCTTCACATAAAGTGTAATATGATACAACTAATTAAGAATCATTATACACGATAACTCATTTGGTGTGTTTTGATACAATAAATAGTTTTTTTAAATATCTTTTGTTCTATAGAACGATTTAAAGCAGGAACTTAATAGTTTATAAACAATACAAAAGTAATACAAACTGTATTACTATTTTTGTATAATGATTATGCTAACAAATTTTGATTTTTTAAACACAAACTACTCTACTGTAAAGTTAACAATTTTGAGATGTATCAGTTTTCACAGGACGTACAGAATTATGTCTGATTTTCACAGTAACTTATACATAACACACATCGAAAAGACACGCTAAGTATTCAGCCCCTCTCTTATACTTAAGTGTTAAAAAAACATCTGCCCCTGAAATGTTCAAATGCAGATCCTTGTTTTTTTGCCTTACTGAGTTACTTCGGTGAATTTTTATGGCACTTACAATTCTTTGATCGCCTAAAAAATCTACGAGATAAACACACCAATGCTAATCAAATTCATTTCTGTGCAATAAAGAGTAGCCGGCAAACATCATGAAATCAGGTGGGAATTGCGCAGCGTATTGTTGGGTATACGTAGCGGTGAGGTACGGGGGCGGCAGGAGAGGGACGCTCGCTATTGGTCAATTATTTGACTCGCGTCCCGCTTGCTCCCGGGTAGACATCCGTGCAAAAATAAATGTCTACCTTTTTGGAGCGGAGCGAATGAAACGAGCTAAGCTCTCATGGATCAGTTCTAATGACAAAATGTATGTGACGCCATAACTCTGTGAGTTCTTACCCGATTTTCGTATTTTTTGTAATTAATCGAACCAACAGGTTTAAGACCAGATCGTGACGGAATTTTGATTTGCAAAAATAAAAAAGTTATGACCAAAAAACGCGCACTTATTAAAAGTTTTCATTGTTATGGAATTTTAAAATTTACTAAACATTATAGATTTTTTTTAAAGCTTAGCGACTGCAACGACCAAGTTATCATTGTTATTTGTTGTTGTTGTTAAGTTGTCGTTTAATAAATTAAAGTTTGAATCTCCACGTGTCATGCGTGGGTTGGAGAATTGAATGGTCTACAAAACATTATTTGCCTTTTACGCGACCCTTAAGTGCATAGAGTGGGTGCAATTCTACTCTACCAAATACCACACAGCAAGGGTAGAAGCTGCTTAGTTTGGAAATAATGGAGTCATTGAGTTTTATTTAAAAGTGTCTTTAGGTATATAACCATAAGACATTAGTTTGTAAATTACATAAGATAATTATGACACTATATAAATAGATATTTTAAGATTTACATACTTTATAGTGACACAGTGAATTTCATAAGATTTCGAATTTTGGCATCAAGAGCGTTCATGCAGCATCATGTTTTATACAAACTTTTAAGTCCAAATACTTTAAATTAAAGAAATTGATTGTTATGACATTTTATACAATTAAAGAAGATACACAAGTCTACAACGTTCGTAGTAAATATTTTGGATAAGATTATCATATTTTAATATTTCTTTATTAACAGAAATTTTAATTTATTTATTGAGCGAAGCTCTCTTTTAGGCAACTCACAAATTTCGCTTGTTTCCCTCCTGCTACTTAACGGTTCAACCGATACGAACGAATTTTGGCATGAACATACATGATTATAACCTGACGGACATAGGCTATATAAAAAAAAATATAGACTTGACCATGGAGGGATAATCACCGAAAGAAAATTCAAAAGCTGATCACAGCCAAACCGCTGATACTACATTGATAAAATTTGGCGCCAAAACTCACATCGTGGTCGTTACTAATGTGCAAAAAAAAGTTTTGAAATCAGACATATAATGGAGGAATGATCACCGAAAGAAAAATTCAAAAGCTGATCACAGTCAAATCGCTGAGACTACATTGATGAAATTTGGCGCCAAAACTCACATCGTGGTCGTGACTAATGTGCAAAAAAAGTTTTGAAATCGAACATACCGTCGAGGAATAATCACCCTTCAAAAATCTAATTGCTTCGCTCAGTATTTGCAAACAGCAGCATGTATTGCAGACCTAGTATTTATATTAAACATTTCAAAAATCTTTTCTACCAACTTTTTACACTTATGCAAGATACATAACTGTGTATCATCATATCAGTCATAAGAATCAATTCCATTTATGTTAAGGTTTTATATACTTGAAAGCTTGTATGAATTGCCGTGCACATTAACGTTCTTAAGCATAATATAAGTAAATGTATGTAAAATCTATGTAAAATTTACCCAATTTAAATTTTAACAATATCAAAAGATTTATAAAAATTGACACACATGGTAATCAACATTACAAATAGTTTTTTTTTAATCTACGTAGGTAAGTACTGACAACAGCTCAACGACCTACGCCAAAATATTTTTTTTTCAATTAATACTGAACTCTGTATGTTGGCATTAAAGTTGAAAATACATTGTTAAAGTCGACAGTTATTTGTAAGTCGATGTGCAGTTGAATGTATTCAATTAGTTTACGCTTTTATACATTTCCAAAAAATCAACAAAAGTTTAATTCCCTTACGTATCTAGTTATTTAATTCTACAAATAAAATTAATCTTTGTATTATTATGGAATGTGTTGATCATGGAAACAGTTAAGCATAGTTATATAAAATTATAAAATACATTCAAATTAACTAATTGATGATACTTTTGACAGTTGACACCTATATAGAGGGTATAAAGTTGCTATTGCAATGTCAAGCCAAACATAAGGAAACAAACGCAACCTTAGTATAAGGAATAAGGAATAAGGAAGTGACACCTGTCAAAAGTATCATCCTACATTGGACAAAGTATAGTCGTTAACTAAATTTTAATATTATTAAGTACCACTATATTTCTTAACGTCAATCAATTTGTTGTTTTAATATAAATAATAAATTATTATCTAAAATATTGTAATTAGTTGGTGATACATTGTTTTTGAACTATTTATTTATTATAATAAATAAGTAACACATAGACAGGTACATTGATATACGACTATATCTAGATATTAATAGTTTATTAGTACTAAAACGAAGTTAAAGGTTAAAAATTATGCAGTAACCAACATATTATGACATAGTGAGTATTTATAGTATGAAATCGCTCGCAGTTCAAACGTGTCGTTTAATTTCAGAACTTTATTAAGGTGTTAAATTTAATGCGATAGCAATGGCACATTTAAATAAGTTTTAAGTCAGGCCTCTGATGTCACTTTCGTTTTTAGAAGTATTTTAATGAAATGACGATCACTAACTGTCATATGGGTAAGTTAGATCATCATTAAAGGTTAAATCTGAATAGATTTTTTAAATGGCCTGCAATTCTCTTGTTATTAATATGCGAACTGCCAACGACAAAATGGACACGCTCAAGATGTCCACATGAATTAGTACAGAACAGCACTTTGACCTACTATAAACTATTATTTTTTTTCAATTGATAATGAATTCTATATGCTGGAGCTTAAGAGGAAAATCCAATAGAGAAAAATGACAGATGACGTGTTGCAAACTGTACTATCGAGGTCTCTCGTGCCTTACCACTTTGTAGAAATATTCGTTTAAACTGATCGCATCGGACACGCCCACACAACCTATTCCTAGCCCTTATTGGCTTCGTTTATACTACGGCCAATCATAAACAACTAGTTTTAAAATCGGCCTTGATGTCAGTACTGTCAACTGTCAATCTGCTTTTTCTGCTTGTTTGAGCACGCGCGCCATTGTTGAATGAATGGAGCGGGGCGTGGCCTGAAGCGATAAACATCGTGCAGTGTGCAAGCGACTTTCGACTTAGGACTAATAAGGCGCCAGAGGCTTCGATAGTACATACGAAAAAACTAAAAGCTTATGCGAGCAGTGATTCCATAATCTTTAAATATACAATTTACTATACATGTATTATTCCGTTATTAATATTTTCCCATAAATATACATATAATACATCGCAATTATGTGATAATGATATAATTAAGTCACAGGAACTATTTTATATTGAATACATTGAGACAATCCGGTATCATTTTTTTATATCTATAAAACTGATTTTATCATCAGCATTTAATGAATAAACATAGCATCAAGATCCATTAATCTATATTACACTTCATGACACAATTCTAAATTAATGAAATTTTACGTTTCTTTATATATATTCATTTGTATTTAAATATATTATGCTTTTCATCATTATTTTTATAATAACATTTATAACGAATCGGCTAAAATGTAGACATCAAAAACTTCAACACTTTCCTGAACTGTGGGTTCTAATTAATTCGATTCGAATCGATATTTTTAACCTGTTAACCAACGAGTGGTAAGAAGACCAATTTGTAAGGGCGCAATATAGTAAAACTAAATAAGTAAAAATCAAAGGATAAAAATCTTTGTGAATAACATAATGACTAAAATTTTATTTATATACAAAATGGACCTTTTTATTTTAATAGTTTACACATTAGCGATTTTGAACACTTACAATAGTGATAACAATCATCTTAAACGCTTATGAGATATGAAATTATGCGTTTCTATATTGCACAATATTATGTTTAGCATGAATCATATATTACTATTCTATTAATATGGTTCTATAAAAACTTTTAATAAAAAAATGGCAATTTTATGATACCCTGTGTTATTATAAAAACAACTCCTGGCTACTAATCTAAAAGACGACCACAACGATATTAGGGACTTCCAGGGGGAAGTCCCTTATACCGTACATAGGGATGTAACATATAGAATATTCATTATTAAATATTCTCTATGAATAATGTGCTTAAGGGTTGACACATCTGCCAACAGATATCCTATTTTTCCAAGCTCATTATTTCCAACCTCAGAATATTTATAAATTAAATCTACCAGCTTTTAAATTGGATTTACAAGCTCACTTATAATGATACAATAAATTACCCAAAGTATTAAAAACATCAACGATAAAAAACTATTCATAAAAACAACTAATCATCAAAAATGTTATTAGATTATTCCTGTATATTACGAAGATAAAAAATGTAAATAAATCTATTAATATTAAAAGTGATTGACATGAACGGAAGCAGACTAACTTTGTTTAAAATACATATCCGGTGCATTACAATGCCATAGACTATATAATAGTTTACACTGAACCATCACAGAGGGCAGTATTTCGTGTATAAAATAACATCAATTGTTTATGCCCATCGGAGTTCATACCAAATGAATAAACCTAACTAACAAAAAACTAAATCTAGCAAACCAAGTAACACGTATTGCAACGCCATAAATTATTGAGTATTGAAAGTCAAAGCATCGACAATGCGTTCGTCAACACGCTGTCTGTCTCGCTCTAGCAAATATAAGTTCCTGGGCTTACAGTAAAGGATGCAACATGAAAGAACGCGATTCCTTGCCGACAGGTGGGGTTCAACCCTAATTCTGACATATCTTTCCGGAGGTGAAACGTCTCCTTTCTTCCTTTTAGAGTAAGCACGAAAATAGAAGAACTAAACAGAATGCAAGCATTAATCTTGCCACGAGAAGTTGACGGTAATATGTGTTTAGAGCATTAAAAGTTTTTTAATAGGTAAAATTTTGTTGATAATTTTTACAGGGGAATGGCAAATATTGACAAAGGTAAGAAGATACAGTATACTTTATAACTAATACCTATTGTGCTTAATGCAAGTAAGTAGCAATATTGTAGACTAGAATGATTATTATCGTAATAAAGAACTAACATCGCAACGACTAGCCTTTTCAAATGTAATTTAATTATTCATACATAAAATGGCATTTCAAATAGTGCGCCTTGATTTGAAATGTCGAAGTGGTACTATTTAATAGATATTAAGTCACTAATTAGAATATTTAAAACTAACAATAGCGGCACATGTATTTCATAAGTTATGGGAACTATATTTATCATAAATAGTATAATATTATGATTAAATTTTATTAAAATATATTTTATCGCTTATAATACTATACATAAATACAGATATTATGTGTTTATTATCTAATAATAATATTTTATTTTGATTATTTAGAAATATGTTAAAAGCAAAAAATGATCACGTTATTATATTTTATATTTTTACCTTCGCGTGAATTAAATATTTAAATAAAATCAATAATAGTCAATGTTAGTGAGACAGATTGTATAAATTAAAAATTTAATGGTCATTTATTCTATTAGCCATTTTAGGGAACCTACGAAATTAAATGTGTACTATATAAAATTAAGGCAGCATATTAATAAAGATATTTAGTCAAAACCATGAAGGTAAATTTAGCATACACGAGATATTATTTCGTTATATATCTACCCACTTGTCAGACCACGGTAGCTACGTAAGCAATTTGCTACCATATTAAAATCTCCACGTAGCCTGCTATTATTTTATTACGATTAATTTTTGAGTTGCAGAGATCCAAATATTCTGTGGTGGATTCTTTATTTAATCAGTTTTATGGTAGTATTTTTTGTTTGGTGACATTACTTGCTTAACTTATTTTGTTAAGCTTTATTATTTAGCGAGAAAATGGCATTTTTATCTAAGAGTCCGACATTTGTTTTCACAATCCGCGCAGCATTGGGACTATTGAGGGGTGAGTGCGGTAGCGGACTAACAAGTGGCTAAAGACACTGTACGTTTAAATATTGGAGAAATATATGAACACTAGTGGACTCGACAGACGTTGTCCTGCCTGTTATTTTTGCAGTATAGATAAATAACCTAGATACCGTCTGCAGCGCCATCTGCCGGGCTGATTTGTGAATCAAAACCATTCTCAGATCCCCTTGAACACACACAAAAAAATTCATTCAAATCGGTCCAGCCGTTTAGGAGGAGTTCAGTGACATACACACTCACAGAAGAATTATATATATAAAGATATATAAAATATCTTCTACTAAAAGGATAAATTATGTCATATTATTTATGTAATATTATTTATGTATATATTTCTATAACATGGCATTACATATTTAAAATAGGCCTATGAAAAACAACCACATCTCTGAGCCCTCTGGTAGGATCCGACCACATCTCCAAGGTAGGATACGACCACATCTCCAAGATAAAATCCTACTACATCTCCAAGATAGGATACGACCACATCTCCAAGATAAAATCCTACTACATCTCCGAGATAGAATTCTACCTGAGGGCTCGAAGATGTGGTTGTTTTTATAGACGTATTTAAATGTTAAAGGATAATTTATTCAAAATTAAAAGTCCCTCCAGCCCCATATGAAAAAAACAACAATGGTTTTTTGTACTGCTCAAACGCGTCACAATTACTTCATATGACACGATGGAGAAAAAAAGCCTCCATCGAAATTAGTTTCGAAACTACGGTTTAGTAGACAGTCGTAGGGCTTATACACACGCAACACAACGCCGTGTTGTTATTGTGTGTGTGTGTCGTCCGAATATATACGTACGGTACAATTATTATATTCAAATAAAAAAATATTTATAAAATAGGAAAAAAAAACAGTTCAGCACCTGTATCTTTTCAGTTATTCAAACGAACTTCTTTTGTTTTTTAGTGTCTATGTTAGCAGTAAATTGAAGCCACTTTTCTTTCTGCGTTTTTTATAAAAGTTAACTACGGACCTTTAGGCGAACACTAAGTTATTTTAGTTAGTTATTTTAATCATACATATATACTTTAATTTGATCTGTCCATAATTATCGTATGTACTATCGAGTTCTCTCGCGCCTTACCGCTTTGTAGAAATATTCGTTTAAACTGATCGCATCGGACACACTCACACGACCTATTCCTATTCCTAATTGGCTTCGTATTTTACTACGATTTATACTACGGCCAATCATTAACAACTAGTTTTAAAATCGCCCTTGATGTCAGTACTGTCAACTGTCAATCTGCTCTCACTTGCTTGTTTGCGCACGCGCGCCATTGTTGAATGAATGAAAGAGGCGTGGCCTGAAGCGATAGGCATCGCGCAGTGTGCAAGTGACTTTCGACTTAGGACTGATAAGGCGCCAGAGGCCTCGATAGAACATCGATCTCGATTTTGTTTGATATTAAAAGATTTTAATATATAAAATAACTTCTATACTTCGTATTCACAACTACATTATTAAAAAGTAGTAACACCGAATTTTTGACTAGCAAGTGCACATACATTTTTGGAATGTACAGTACCTTTTTTTTATTAAATTTCATAAGAACATGTCCTTATTTCAAATACGCTTACTTTGCTTAAGACCTTATTTTTTGTTGATTTGGAATTAGTTTATTGTGATCTTGCCCATTTGTTCGTACCTTTTCAGGGAGTAGGAGGAGCAAACCATAATTTGACTCTTTCAACACAAACATCAAATACATGGGCAAACAAAATCCAGTAGGCAGCTGCTCTCCCAGGATCAAATCACTTATTTCAGAAAATCAACCATATGGCCATACTATTAAAAACTGCTTTCATTTGTTAAAGCGTTCAGTGAAGCTACAAATAACAAACTACTATATCACTATGGTAATAGAACTTGATTTTCTAGTAGTCAATGGGTACACGTACACGGTACACACATTATTGAGATACTTTGACGTTTGGACGTGTCTTATTTGTTTGTAATAAGGAACATTTTCTTTGTTCATTAAAGATGAGGGACAAGGTTACTACTAGGTTAAAATCAAGAGAACACATTTGAATTTCGACCTTACTAAATGTACTATAATGCGTCTTTAGGCAAACAACTGCATTCACGTTTTCTAAAATGTCTATTGTTGTTTGTTCATTTGTCCTAAACAAAGTTATATCGGTTTGCTATCCTGTTTCTATTTCTATATCTGATAAAATACTCAAATATACTGTTAAAAAATATTGTTAAAATGGAGACTGATTGAGTAAAACTTCAACTAAGTTTACATCATCCAATAACAAAACTAGAATCGAACTTAATAAATACATAATAGAATATGACACAGACTAAACAGGGGACACAGATTAAATATCAGTTTCTTTAAATATATTGCAAGGACTGTCCAAATTGAAGTGGATGTACCGCGAATTGGGTGATTCAGCTACGTTGTCTGCTTGGCCGCTTTCCAGCTCTTCAGTCTTCGTGTGTTTCGGAGACGTTTCAGAATGGAACTCTTGACGGAAGTTGCCTGTGAGATAAAAAAATTATATATGTATTACATATTCAGCAATGGAAGCCGATGAGAATTTATTGATTATTTATTTATAATTAATACGAGTTCTTTAATCGGATTATTATCTTTTTATTTATTATTTAATTAAGAAACAAAACGTTACTTTTTATATTAAATAACTGCCTCACAATAATCGTAGGAATATTGATTAATTATGAGTTGAGATACGATAAAAATTATCATGAAGACTTATCATATCTCAATTTTTTGCATTTTAAAACTAGACATTTTAAACTGATAAAAAAAACTTTAATTAGCAACTAAATAGGTGACTAGGTACTGTACAAGCATTGCTAATTAAAAAAGTGCAAGAACATCAAAAAACAAAATATAGTGCACAAGAAAGCTAACAAAAAAATAAAAAGTGCAAAAACGTGTACTTACAAGCAGTCACAACAAAATCCAGATTCATTTTGCTTCATTCATTCTAGGAACTTATAAAAACAAAAAATAGAAAGGGCAGTTGTCAGTAAAGAGTATTGTTTTCCTAAAATTTATCATAACTATGATTGGATAATAAATAATTGGATAATTAAATAAATAAATTTCGAATGCAATAATTATTTAGCCCCAAACTAAGAATTTGAACTATGATTAATAAATAAGATATAAAATACATAACTAAGTAGATAAAACAATCCTTGTGTTTGGCGCTTGCGAGCGCTTACAAGCGCTGAAAAACAAACTATACAGTTTTCGACCAAGACACGTTTGCTAACTTCAGTTGCGCTGACACAATCCGCCATTTTTCTCACAATCGCTCGCAAGCGCTTTTTCCTACCAGACACAAGGAATGACTCGGGATCAAATCCTTATGCTCATCACATTAACATATTCTAAGATTCGAAATAGTTGGTCCAGTATGCAGGACCGCTGCAGTTGCACCGAAAGGTCAATTCATGTTAGGACTATGTCAAAAATTGCTGCGAATTTGATTACATTCCTTTCAATTTGTTAGTAGTAATTATGTAATACTTAGGTTACATTTAAATAATTTTTAAGCCACAGATATTTTTTCCAAGTACACGATGGATTGAAGTAATGTTATTTTTTATTTTGAGACATGAAACAGTTTTTTAACACATACATTTTTAGTTCATGCAAACTTTTCTCGATGCTGAAGCCTTGCTAAAACTTTCGGAAGTTTTCGATAATGAAAAACGCCAATATGTAATGGTGCTGTACACATTTGCAAAATTCTACTGTTATTTGCATAAAATAATAAAAATATTTTAATGTAAACATAATATGTATTATAGATAATAATAAGATACATATTCTAAAAAGCGGGTACTACTAAAAAACTATTCAGTTTTGTTTTAAATCAATCAACACATACTCATAGACAATAAACATACAATAGATATTAAACATCATAAGGGAAGTGTTGCCAGACTAAACACCTAAAGGGTGAAATAAAAAAAAAACAAAGTTACACTCAGTGCGGAATGTTTATCGATAACAAGCACCATATTACAATAACATTGTGGCTTATAAATAGTTATTATTAAGTGCATTAACGTGATTTTGCTGTTAGACTTTTTAAACAGAACTCCTATGTAATTATATAAATACTGAAAAGCGCTGCGATATCATTTTCAGACATTATTATTAACAAATATCCTAAAACGGTTTCAAAATTTAAATATCAACTTATAAAAATCATTTACTTTGAAGATATCAAAGACGTTTACAAGTGGCAAGTACGTATGTGAAAATTTACAGCTTGGCAACATTGGTAAATATTTAATTAGTTACAGAAGATTAAATAATTCAATTACTCAATATAATTATAATGTTATTTTAACATATAAGTAACGAACAATTAAGATCGACAATTAATTCAAAAGTATATATTAATTTATGAATATAATTAGTTTATAATCAGTAACAAACAACCATACGTATTAAGAAAAAGAGAGAGTTGTATTTTGTCGTATTGTATCTCATGAGACTTTATTTAATTTAATCACTATTTTTTGTAATATATCGGTAAGAAACTTAATTTTTTTAGATATGCTGACCCTCTCGGACTTGGAAATTAGTGCAAAAGGGACAGACATATTGTTGGCCTTAGAATTAGCAATAATTCTGATTGTTCCTTAAGTATATCAGAAGTCCATGTATTTTCAGGACCACATAAAAGCTTAGCGTTTCATTTAGCTTAAATTAAATAATAATGAATTTAATGTTACTGCTTTAAAAAAAGTTTCATAAAAATGTGATAATAAGATTTACTTATAGTTGAGGATAAAACTAACCTCAAAAACGATCAATGTAAATACGATAGTTAGGCACTTTAGGTACTGGAGTCATAATTATTAAGGTTGATTCGTTTGCTTGATTGCTTTGCCCTTTGGTTGTTAGTGATTACGTCACTGTAATAATCAAAATTGGCATAAAACGTTTATTTTATGGCAACACACATCGCCATTGTCAATAATATAAAATACAAAATGAACTGTCAAAGTCAAAAGCGTTTTGATACGTAAAGTTTTCTGGCAGATTTGCGTTTTGTTTTCAAACAAGGAAACTATACTTTGTCCAATGTAGGATGATACTTTTGACAGTTGACAACCTATATAGAGGGTATAAAGTGGCTATTGCAATGTCAAGCCAAACATAAGGAATCAAACGCAACCTTAGTACGTAGCAATAAGGAAGTGACACCTGTCAAAAGTATCATCCTACATTGGACAAAGTATAACTACCTAATTTTAAATTTTACAAAGCTAGATTTTGAAAAGGTGAGATATTTTTTAAAATGGCTCTTAATTCGACATTCTCCTTAACTTTTTATTAATTACATTATTCATAACGCCATTAAGTTTAATAAAAAAGAAGTACCTTACGTTTATGTCTAAAAAGTCTATCAGTAAATTAACAATAATTTCTAAAAGTTCCAGTCTTAAATTAAATAGTGACTTGAAGAATATTTTAATAGTAATAATTTCACACTTTGGAATAATTTATTGCTTTAGCCATATAAAAGTACTGTATAATATTGTACTCTATACAAAGTTATATACGTTGACATTTTTATAAATTTACTCAATTCTAAAGTAAGACTGCGTTGAAACCATATTCAAGGCATATATTCAGTCGCCCAATTTTTATATCTTAAACATGTGAAAAATCTTTATTTAGAAAACGCTATTTATTATATATTTTTTAACAAACCTGGCAAAACGTAATAGTTTCCAGTCTACCGAGAGTCTTCCCCATCGGTGATTTGTTTTTATCAACACTATTTGTTTTGTCAAATGCAAACCGAAATATCAAATTTTCTTATATATTTATTTCGGTTTTAAGTACTTAAATTTATTTTCATTTTGGATGCATTGTCAGTTAATTAACTACTGCAACATTGAGTGTTGATGGAATTCACTATGATGGGTAAGGCCTCAATATTATGCTAGCAGTTAACCAGAAAAAAGTGGGTTCAAATTAGAAAAAAAATTCTTCACATTACAGTAAGAGGTAGCGAATTCTTTGCTTTAGTTGCTAACCAACCCGTCATTCTACAAGAATATATCAACAACAAAACTATAAATCTCTCCACTACTAGAGATAACGTATTGCAACTACCGCACGAGGTATTGCCTGTTCCCTTACATCTGTAAAGAAAGTGAAGCTAAGGGCCTTTTCACACTGCGGTTTGTAAACGCGCATCAGACGCGCGTTGGCGCGTTTTTTTTATTCCTCAGAGCAATTTGTTGCATGTCTAATACGTTTGTATCAATATAAACGCGCGTTAACATCCATAGTCAAGCTGCGTTTGACTCGCGTGAGTATCGCGTTTGTTTTGATACAAGGGCGCGTTGACGGCGCGTTAAAAAATCTTGGTGAGCCATGTCTCTAAGTGGCGTATGAACTGAACAACCACAAGCTTCGAAAATTTCGCTTTCCTTCAGTAGAAACAGTATAACGTTTCAAGCATTCAGATTGGTAAATTCTTAAGCCGCTCAATTCCGCGTCAGTGGAAACGTAACCTTATTAACAAACAAAACGTTTACAATCTATGTAGTTACTAAGCGCAACTAGAGCAAAACGATCAAAGTAGATGTTCACACTAAAAATAAACGCGTGCTGAATGACATTAAGTATAAGTTTGAACGCAGCTTTAGAGTAACTTTATAAAAATATGGATTCTTAGAATCTCAATAATAAAAAAACAAAGCATGTTTAATTGAGTGATTTTTATGGCTTTAGCATATTTTCAACGTTAATTCAGCCTTAATCCTTCGACGCTTAAGCTTTTATATCGTAGTTGCTTTCGTTTGCATATTCTGTCTGAAGGTATTGTAGTAAACTTGAATAACTTTCGATATGCAATGATTGCATTGCAAAAGAATTGCATTGTTATATATTCATTTTGAAATTAAGGGAAAAATAAATAAATAATTGAAAAAAGCCACTTTTGTAACAAGGAAATACAGTTTAAAAAACTAAGCTCTAATTCACTACAAATAACGTTTAAAATGCAACAGGGTCCAGAAATACACAGCGCGATAGATGAAAGCTTAAGCGTTGGTGGATCTCAGCCTTTACCTAATATTATTTATTAAAATGAGATTATTAATATTTATTTAATTAATTATAAATGTAAGCATTAAATGTATTTTCCGCTTGAGCAGAGCTAGACTAGACAATTATTTTAAGCATTTGGTATAAACATTGTTCAGTACACGATATGCAAAAACGAGCACAGTCGAATTTAACTTTTTTTAATTATTTAAATTTAAAATAGACTTAATACAAGTTTATTATTATTGAATATTAGTTTAAATGTGTTGAAAATAATCAGAAAAAATGTAAGTTACCCAAGATTACAAATATAAATCAGGTTATTTTTATTTAGCTTCACAAAAGATTTTAATTAGATATGGAGTAAAAATAACGATGTGCTCTAATTTTGCGAACGTTTCGTTACATTTGATGTATACAGACTTTATTTAAAACTACCCTTAAATATGAAACACAAGACATGTATTATTATAACTGTATATACTATACAAAATTGCACAGAATTAACTAGATAACTAGCTTAAATAAAATTGGTAGATTTAAAAATCAATCTTATTTCATATAAGATAAAGTCCATTAAATAAGTTCACAAATAATTATTACTATTAGTAAATTAGTAGGTCGCTCTTGTTTTTATAACATCGTATCGCACCTATTTCTTCAAAAAAATGTTGTGTTCTAGTTAACTGTTTTAATAAGAACAAAAAAAAAACAATAATTCACAAAATATGCTGTAGTACATATAAACATTTGATGCTTACCTATCTAGCCGATTTGTTAAGACACTTGATAGAAAATATTATTTATATATTAAAAAACATGGAAAAAAAAAGAGTTTTTTGCAACTACATGATACTTCTTTGCAAAATTTTAGGATTAATAGTTTAGCAAAAATAAATAGAGATTGTATTTTAAAAGTTATAAAGTATAGTAGCATCAATTCCGCGAAACAAAAAAAGGAAGTTAATTTCTATAAAATACCTTACAGACCATATTTGGTCTAATATATTAAATGCACCAACCAAGGTTACTATTGCTTCATAATGAGCTCATGTGTATGTAAAAATCGACAATTTTATAAGTAAATTAAACCAAATCCTCATATAAAAAAATTGATGAAATTTTTCATATTAAAAAGATAAATAGTTTTACTATCATTGAATGAGAAGTTCGAGTTCCAAGAAAAAAAAACTTTTATCATAGCTTAACATTGAGGACAAAATTGTGTCAAACTAGGTATTGTACTCGATATAAAACACTTTCAACCTAAAAACAAAGTAGAATAGATTCAAACTTGTACTTCGTACTTAATCAAATTAATACGAAAATATAACACAAAATAGCTTTTAGCGATGTTGTTCGAGAAAAAGCTGTTAACAATTAAAAACGCCATGCATTCTATAATTACAACAACAATGCATGCTAAAGTCTTACTAATAATAATGTAACGTTTTTAAAACTCAAATATTTGATTACAATATAATACTTAAAACATTTTGTCAAAATAAAAAATAAATCATGTCATTAGTAAGACAACAACGTAAAAACGAATTCTATGGTAGATTTTACCATAAGTCACACAAAAGCAATGGCAAAACTACCGTTTCTTGTTCAAAAAAATCAAAGTGGGTCGCAGAACAAAAAATACTTCTAAAAGAGCATAATAGATTCTGTCTTTGAAATTTTAAAATCTTAAATATAAATACTTTTAAAACTCGCCACAATAAGTGAAATATTTTAATTGATATTAAACTTTATTAGATGGACTTTAAGTCGATTCTTTTAAAGAATCCTAGATATATCATTAACCGACAAAAAAGGTTGCCTATTAAAGAAATATACTCTGTTTATCGAAAAAGTTTTTAACACAATTCGTTTTTAAGAAAAAGATATTTCAAAAACAGAATCGGCCAGGAAGCTAAGAGGTGCAACAGTCACTCAAGCGTCTACACCCACAATTAACTCGTCGCGCTCTCCGTCTACAAAATCCATAGCATTTCAGGGCTAAACAACATAACCCGCCTTTTTTACTATTCCCCGACTTACACGACTCCCTACTGTCTAGCCGCTGAAGTTCCAGAACTTCAGAAAACTTATCGTCATTTAAAAGTTTGTCTAATCTATTCTTAAGTTGGGTGGGGGAAACGCTACGATCACGATGAAGTTTAATCGATTTCGGTTCAAATTTACTGGGGATTAAGTCTATAATTTCGGTAATTTCTTCGGTACTGGATGTCGCTACGTCAGGAGTATGAGAATCTACGCTTTCTGGAGTATAAGGGTCTACACATCGACGTACCGAAAGCAACGTGGTGTCTATATCGTTGACGAAAATACCGTCGAAACTTGAATAATCGGCAGTGGTGATTTCGACGTGAGGTATTCGGAACAGTTTTTCGTTTAGGGATCCGGTTCGCGTTCTTTTGAGTCTATGGTCGTCTGTTAAGCTATGGTGGCTTGAATATCTAGTAGCGTGTGTATGTTTTGTGTATAAGTCTGGGTCGGTGGGTAGACGAGTTAGGGGCGGTATAGGGGCGCAAACAGTGCAAGGGGGTTTATGTTCGCAACAATTAACGATACCTCTGTCGCTTTGCAGCATCACGCGGAGGTAGATAGGCTGAAAAGAAGGAAAGCTTCAATGACTATGTATATAGTTATGAATAGTTTAAAATAAATAATTTTGCTATTATGATGATGAATCTATTTCTGTTACTGACATCTTAGACGCTTATAAGATACATTTTAGAAAAGCAATCATGATTCGTTCCATTGATGGAACTTTCGATTTAATGCAAAAGTAAATAAATAAGAAATAAAAACATAATGTGAGAGAATGCGATCCCCTCGAATGTCTGAGGTTGTTTAAATCAATGTCACATCGTTGCTCTTGTTTCTTTAAATGCACCCAATAGCCTTTTATCTCTTTTTCTTTTTACTATTTCCCATATTAAAATTATTAAATATTTTGCTATGGTGTAAAATCGACACAAAGTTATTTAATAAAAGAGTTAGTTAATAAAATACCTTAGGTCTCATCTTTTAGATCCCCAATAGAAGCAGCTGTATTATTTGGTACTAAACGCTTTGAAACATCTTACTGTTATGTAATATTACTTAAACATGTTATTATAATTAATTATTTAGTATTAGTATGTGTTGCTATAATTTATTTATGTTTAATGTATTTAATTTTATTTTTTTAATTTACCCACCTGTGGGTTCGGAGGCGTGGTCGTTTTTTACAGGCTTATTTTATCTCTATATATGCTTATGTCTATATTATAATAAGCTTATCAAATTTATTATTTGTTGTCTATTTTGCCGCATTCATGAATTTCGTTTTTACTAAAGGTTGACTGATAGAGAATGTTTTTAATATCAATTTCTTCCATAGTGCCAATGTTATATTTCAGTCAATAAAATTTTATAAATAAACAAAAGCCCAAGGTGCTAAATGCTAAATCTCGTAAGGCACTTTAATCAAATACTTGAGATTCTTGTTCATACTTTATAGTTACTGTATCTTTTTAAAATAACTTATAAAAATGCAAAGTAAAAAAAAAATGTATAAATTTGACAGTTAGGAACGTGCCCCATTAACATTTGTATGACGATCATTACTTTAGTCATTCTGTGATCACTGCTTTTGTGAAGGAGTCGAAACGTCAGGATTAAATATAAGTAGGTATGCGCAAGAATTAAAAATATTTTATAAATAAAAAGTGTAAAAAATATGTTAAAAAAATAATTTTATTAAAATGAATTTAATACTTATTATACCAGATCCCTAGTATTATAGCTTAGCAGTCGCTAAGCATAAAGCTTCGCTAGCACCATACATTGGAGCGGAGCGTAATACTAAAAACAAATTAAAATATATTCAATGTTTTGTAAATTTTAAAATTATTTAATAATGGAAACTTTAAAAAAGCGCGCGGTTTTTTTCAATGGGAAATTCCATAGAGCCAATGTTTTTGTTCATAACTTTTTTATTTTTGTGAATTTCAAAATTCGAAATTCTCCGTCATAATCTGGTCCTAAATGTGTTGATTCGATTCCACATAAAAATTATTAAAATCGGTTAAGAACTCGGGAAGTTATGGCGTAACAGACATTGCGTCATAGAAGCTGATCCATGGGAGCTATGCTCGCTTCGCTCGCTCCGCTCCAAATATGTCATATCGAAACAAAATTGTCGTATATCTGAAGGATTTAAGTCCTCACCTTATGGTCCCCCATACATGCAGTATCCCCTATGACACCATATTCGTTTCGCTTGCGTGTGGGCGCTTCGACTAACCGACGCAATTCAGAGGATAGTGTATCACACGGCTTCGGAGATCCTTCAGATTGGTTGCGAACTAGCTTCCGACGAATTGGAGATCCATCTGAGTCGGTTACCCTGTAGATAAAGATATTAATACATAACTTTCGGACAGCTAAATTGGTTATTCGACAGTTTTTGGAAAAGATTATAATAATTGGGTATTTTTTATTTTACACAATAACGATTGTATTGGAAATTTATATTTATATATTTACTGTAAAATTAATTTTAAATTGATTACAGAAACTAAGTAATAGCAATACAAATATTCATAAATAAATGTCATATTATAGTAAAATTAACTCAATTAAACTTCATAAATATCGTTTACATAGTAACCAGCATTAATCAAATATATCCGCAGCATAAAAAAATCTACAAGAGTCAATTCAATTGCTTTCTAAAAAGATGCAGCATCCTGTAGCGATTTCGAATGGTTGGGAAAAAGACGTAGGTTTATTTTGTATCTATAACAGTTATTTCCTTCTTAAAAAAGCCCTTTTGATTAGAAAAAAGATGTTATTTATTAGCCAACAATTTAAAGTTCGCGCGAAAACGGTCACGTGACGTTTGCTGGATATGACGTCACATCACATAAAATGCAAAATGTTTTTGCAAAAAAATATGTACTGTTTAAATGTTTCCTACAGTTTGATCGTTGTAAAGAGATTTGAGATGGGCCATGTGTGATGTGTTGATGAAAATAATTCTCATGCGGGTTTTGAACGCGTTTCTTTAGCTAACAAGTTCAGAACCAAAGAGCCGCCTCCATAACTTACCTTCATAATTACGTTGGGTTGTGTTCGAAATCCACTATAGAAGATTTTTTGTACACAATGTATAAACTTATTAAGATTTTTCTCATTTTAATGCTAAAAGAAAATAATATTAAAATAATAGTTATTATGAATTCATTTTATTCATCCTTATTAATAAAAAAAAACACTAATAAAAGCATGCTTAACGATGTCAGTTGAATTTTTGCGGTTGGGATTGATCATATGAAGAAAAATAAGAAGCCCTTTCTGCTGGTGTACTATCGAGGTCTCTCGTGCCTTACCACTTTGTAGAAATATTCGTTTGAACTGATCGCATCGGACACGCCCAAACGACCCATACCTATCCCTAATTGGCTTCGTATTTTACTACGATTTATACTACGGCCAATCATAAACAACTAGTTAAACTTCTAAATGCTCTCACTTGCTTGTTTGCGCACTCACGCCATTGTTGAATGAATGGAGCGGGGCGTGGCCTGAAGCGATAGGCATCGTGCAGTGTGCAAGAGACTTTCGACTTAGGACTGATAAGGCGCCTGAGGCTTCGATAGTACATACTAGCTATTTTATACCCTTTACAATAATGAAAATTTAACTCTATTGTAAAGACACATGGTCTAGACTCCCTTACCTTGCGTTGATAGCTTGCTGTATGCTAGTGGGATCAGCGATACTCTTCCTACTGACGTTGATACCCGGTACTGATAAAGCATCTAAATCTGCCACACTGCTTTTCTTCTCTAACGTCTTTCCAGGACTAGACTGTAAGCAAATTCACATTAATTGCTATTTAATCCCTGACGCAAAATAGAAAAAAAAAGAAGTTTTAATGTGCGTCCACATATTACTAGGTGGAATCCTAAAAGCTGACGTGGTAAAGACAATAAATCTATAATATAAGATCACAGTCGTTTGTGTGTTTGTCTGTCCGCTTCTTTCCCGCTCTTTTCCCATTGTATCAATAACGCTATCATAGCAACGCGTTAACCGCAAGTAGTTCGTCTACCAGACGCTAGATGGCGCTAACGGAAAAAATATTTAATAATAGAAAAAAATTAAAGAATTTTGTCCACCCGTGCGAAGCCGGGACGGGCCGCTACTAAATATATAATGATAAATAAACACTAGACAACATTGGATACATTGTTATAAACTCAAATTAAGCAGCTAAGGCACTTCTGTTATGGAAAACAGAAGCAAAGGCGACACCATTCAGATCAGAGTAAAAATAGAAAGGTTTGTTTTTTCATTGACCCGGCCGAGGATGAAACAGGGGACCTCGAAGTGACCTCACATTTATTTGTAACTAAAAGTAAAAGTTTCGAAACGCTAAATATTAAAATTCTCTAAAATATTTTTGTTCAGATAACATATTGTTGACAAAAAATATTTCTGATGTTATAATCATACTAGCGGCCCGTCCCGGCTTCGCACGGGTGGACAAAATTCTTTAATTTTTTTCTATTATTAAATATTTTTCCGTTAGCGCCATCTAGCGTCCGGTAGACGAACTACTTGCGGTTAACGCGTTGCTATGGTAACATTATTGATACAATGAAAAAAGAGCGGGAAAAAGAGCACACAGACAAACACACAAACCACTGTGATCTTAGATTATAGATTGGTTTATATTCTATATATCGCTTGCCCGGAAGAATACAGTATTAGGTCAAAATTTGGCTGGCACTAACTGACTTAATGATACAGTTCGAATAAATAAAGTACGTTCTACCTTTTGAATAAGGTAACTTTCGTAATTGATTTATTCAGGGGGCAAGCGAACAAGAAGGCATAATCGACCTTATTTAAAAGGTAGAACGTACTTTTTTTTATTCGTCATGTCGTCGTATTAAGTCAGTTAGTGGCAAATTTTGACTTAATACTGTAATCTTTCGGGGCAAGCGATATATAATAGTTATATCCTATTGATGCTCATTGCTCGATTGCAATAAATGTCCGAGATGATAGGAGCGTGATGACCTGTGCTAACCGGTAATATTTACTTCTTTCGAGAATCATTCTCACGCAAACTTAGCTACGATTAGTACTTGTAAGGATTAAACTAAGAGTTTGTTATGAGAAAATATTTTCATTATTAATATAGAAATACACGACTGCACCGGATATATATTTTATGTTTTTTAGCATTAAATAATTCGAAAACACTATAAAAATCGACTTTAATACCTAACAAAACCTACAGACGTTTAAAAGGACTTACTTGATGGTTATGCCTAACCGGTGACCCAGACCTCGCTGGACTGCTGTCGGAAGACGAAACTCGTCCGCTGCTATCCGTCGAATCTGCTATTGACTTCCTAATAAAAAGTATTAAAAATCATTTTTACATATAAACGAGAGATAGTGAATAAAAAACTACAATATTAATCAGATTTAGGAAAAAAAATACCGGCTAAGTGCGAGTCGGACTCGCGCACCAAGGGTTCCGTAAAATATTTTTATTATATGATGTAACTAAAAATTTACGGTTTTCGCAATTTTTCGTTTATCTGTGCTATAAGACGTTGCTTTGTACCAAATTTCAGGATTCTGAGTTCATGGGAAGTACCCTGTAGGTTTTGATTCCCTTGCGAGTGTCGAAAATTTGCGGAATTTTGCGGCATAAACGGCTGTATCTTTTGATTGCGTTGGCTTAGAAGTTTGAGTTTTTCACAGCTCCAAGGGACAGTAGACCTGAGTATTTGATATAAATTTCAGCTTGATACGTCCACGTGTTCCTGAGAAAAAGGGTCTTGACAGACAGACAGACGGACGGACAACAAAGTGATCCTATAAGGGTTCCGTTTTTCCCTTTCGAGGAACGGAACCCTAAAAATAACAAAAATAAAACTATAAAAGGAGATAACCAGCCCCACCTTGAAAAAGGTGTGAAAAAGGCTGGCAGCGTTTCTTCGCCACGAGATGCTGTGTTATAAATGAAACATATCCTATGTCCTAAGTTGGGAATAAATCCAGCAAAATGAAAAAAAAAATCATCAAATGGTTGATTAGTTTCGAAATTCATCGCGGTCAAACACTGTGACAGGGATTTTATAGATATATAAATACTAATGACTCAGGTACAAATGCTCGTATTCACCACACAAACATCTGCCCCTACCGGGATTTGAACCCAGGAGTGTCGGTGCGAAAGGCAGGATCACTACCGGAATTGGCAAAATACCAAAAAATATAGTATTGAAACTCACCTAGACGCATGCAAATGTCTGTTGTCCCCGGGCCGGCCAGGCTCCTGATTCTGGACCAAAAGTCTCGCTGATTGTGACAGCAGAATCCTGTCGCACCACGCTGGACACCTGTCGATATCACGTTTAACAATAATATCCATTACTTGGTTTAGACCCGTAGTGACTATTATTGCCAGCATTAAAAGCTGAGTAAAAAAATCCATAATAATAAGAATAAAGCACAGCCTATCTGATAGATTTAATTAATGAAATATGTTTTACAAAAAAAATCGACTTTATATTCCTCTCAAACAAAACGCCAATTTCATATGTAAGGACCTAATACAAAGATCCATACGCCCACTAATGTCCCCATTGAATTCCTTGTGAAGACACCGTATCAGTGGGTATTTGGTTCAAGACCCGTTAGGAGCTAATCTATTGTCAATGAATGAAATATCTAGATGTATCGTATATTATGTATGGAGATTGGAGTAGATAACCGCGTCCTTGATGTGTGGAATGATATGTGTGTGCCATATGTGAAATGGTAGGCAGAGATCACAGATTTCTACTTTCCACATTCTTGACATACACCTCTAGCTTCTTCAACTCCCATCAGATCTTTCATGTATGAAAGCTCGTCGGTTAAGTGAATTTTTGACGTTGGCTTTTCTCCAGGACATTTTCTATTTGGGCCCATCCTCTGTCTCAGCATCCGTTTTTCTATATTCGCACTATATATTCTTCCACACCACACTAGTCTTATCACATCATTCCTTATTTTATCTTTCAAATTCACTCCAGTTATACTTTTTTAAGCTCTCATTTCCACTGCCTTGCCTTGATCATACATTCGTGCTTCTTCTGGCGAACCCAAAAGTCACTTTTATACATTAGACTCGGTACCAGTCATGCATAGCCAGTCGGGCCTTTTTTGACACCTTCTTGCTCCTCATAAAAGAGAGCAGAGCCCTATTCACTCGGTTTCCTGTATTCACTCTTCTTCCAATATCACTTTCATATTTTCCATATCTTGTAAACATTGACCCAAGGTACACAAACTTTTCCACTTTTTCTCTTCCTATCGTAATCGCACATTTAGTCAGAGTTTCCTGAATATAAATAATTTAATCCCATATCGAAATATCGAAACTTTACGTCAAAAAGGCATGACCATATTATGTATATCGTGATGGATGTAAGATAAATCATTCTACCTACTCTGACTTCTATTTTGAGTGAGAATGTAAGAATTATTATATACATTCCTCATGACAACAATAATGGGCATAAACGTCAAAAACTTCAATGAAATAAAAAAATATCTACAACTGAATGGTAAGGTTCTGACCAACGTACACTAAGATTATGAACACAATCCATAAAGCAATCTCGTCGCAAAACTACTCTAAATTATACAAGTTCAAAAATTACCTAGTCTTCATGTAATGTGTGGGTAGATGAACATCTTCCTCGAAAGGGTACGTCGGTGGGAATTTAACGGGAAATTCGTATAAATGCGGCCTCAATGCTTCCAATTCACGGTCAAAACGTTGCAGCTGGAAAGAGTCTATCAGTTAATAGAAAATACTAACAGTTAATTTTATTATATTTTTAAATAAAAAGTGTATACGACAAAAAAGGGGCAGAACAAGTACTACATTAACATAATAGGATAACAGAAGAAAAAGATGAGGGTAGAAGTGAAAAAGAAAAGCAATGGCAAGGAGAACTCTTCCTGCTAAACAAGATTATGTAGGTGACTTAATAGGTAAACGGGACAACTTAGAGTGCAGATCAAATAATATTCATAAACACTTAAATTTCTATAAATAATCTGCAAAAACTATTATACTATGACAAATATTACATAAATAGGAACTGATTATATATATACAATGTGTCCCGTCACCAGAGTCGGAATTAATGGTGTGAAATATGGCATTTTTTAGCGACAAATTGCCCCTCAAATTTGGTTTTTCTCAAAAAGCCAATACTTAAAAAATACACTAAAAATAATCTATTTGTTTTTCTTTAATTATTTTTTTCTATTTTTTATTCCATGACAATTGAAACATCATGGCTGTGTAACTGTTGTCTACATGTTTAGCTATCAGATGACACTTTTTAATGTTGATAGGACATTTACATGAGTTGTGGTGGTCGAATTAGTATGAGAGCCTAGGTCTTGGTTATCAAGAAAACAAAATGGCGGCCGTAAGAAAAAACAAAATTTGGGGGGCAATTTGTCGATAAGAAAATGCCATATTTCACACCATTAAAGGCTCCGACACTGGTGACGGGACACATTGTATACTACACAAATACAAAAATGAATAAAATTACATATTGAGTAAATAAATGAAATGTATAACTAAGGTAAAGGTTGTAAGTAAGTGGATTATGTTCTGAGTATTATAATTCTGCTATAAGGTGATATTTAAATTTGTTCTCACCCAAGGCTCACGGAATATCTTCTGATGGTCAGCATGAGCGAATTCCTTCTTGCCAATAGTCAGTACCAATCTATCGTCATTCTGCGACCGATATTGAAGTTTTGCAACGTCTACATTGGCATTGTTTTGAAGTCTACACGCCGTCAATTCTTCTGTCACTTTCTGCGTAAAATAACATTCGAATTTGGGATCGAATAAATAAACATAGAGATAAAAGATAAAAGGGCTAGTTGCATAAGGGAAGCGCTTTATAAACCCGATTACTCTAAGAATACTGGAGTCATTTTTTTTTGCTTTTTTTAATTGATGGCCTCTTTTTCTTGCACGCCACGCCTACTATTCACCGTGCGAATGATCACTTTTAAGATGTCGGATTTAATATAAAATAGTAAAAAAACATATTTATTTATTTTATACACAATTAATTGACATAAAAATTTAATTTACTTTTTTACACATTCGTCGTCTAATAATATGTACATTATCATCATTTATTTCGTAGATTCTAATGATATATTATTACTACTCACGCGATGCGCTAAGAGAGATAGTATGTCTACTGTGCAGAAAGAGATAGAGCGATCCATTTATTATAAAGCGTCACAATATTTCAAATTCAAGCTCTCTATCCTTTATCTCTATGATTCTTAATTAGGTAAAATTTAACTTTATTGCATTGTCTTTAGAGCGTGAACAGCAGACGTGAGGCAAAACGTCTAATGTAATAGCTCCCCATACAGGGCACAATGTGTGGATCAAAACGCGCAGGTCTTAACCGTTTCTACAGGCTGGTTCGTTTCCATAGAAAAATGATGTTAAGAAATACATAATAACCATAACCATTTTCATCGCTAATTCGTGAGGAGAGCATTTGACTCAAATATTGAACTATTCTCATCTTGCCACACCACTTCAAGTGACTTCTCTTCTCGTCACCTCACGTTTTGTCTCTTCTCACTACATTAGTAGAAATACGGCTTTATATTTAATTTACCTTAACTACACCCCCAGTGTCGGTTCTAAAGTTGAAGTCACCAAACATAAAATACGGCGCAGCATTTACGTCTGAGTGAAGATGGCGCAACGTATGCCGTAACGCCCGTCTTCTACTGCGACAATATACCTAAAAAATAATCAATGTCATAAATGGAGCTCAAAAGATGGTAAAGTAGATAGAACTTGGGTACTTGTTAAGTAAAACGAGTAGTTCGGGGTAAAATATTGTATTGTCAGATGTTACAACACAAGAGAGCAATTATTATCACTACATAGTATAAAACAAAGTCGCTTTCTCTGTCCCTATATCCCTATGTATGCTTAAATCTTTAAAACTACGCAACGGATTTTGATGCGGTTTTCTTTAATAGATAGGATCAAGAGGAAGGTTTATTATGTATAATACATGCATAATATAGTAGAGCATTGCATCCGTGCGAAGCCGGGGCGGGTCGCTAGTACATTACATTTCATTCAACTAAGTTGATAGTAGTTCATCAGCGATATTACGTCATGTAACGGTACAAGCGCAAAGTACGACTATACTACAGATCTTTCAAAGATAAACTCTATTCTGTTGTAATAAGGTACAATATTCTTTGTATTATAGTAGCTTAAAGTAGCTTATAAGCAATAATTATTTGCATCTCAATCAACAAAAATCCAATCGTCTGATTTAATTTTGGACATACTAGCGGTCGCCTTGACTATATCAGCATAAATGTAACGCAAGCAAATAATCGCACAGCCTGCCTTCCGAGGTGGCGATGGATAGGCAGACCACATTGCTCGGTTTTTTTCGACTTAGGGGAAGCTCAAATACACTGGGGTACTTATTTCCCATCTTGGACTGGCTTTAGGAGCAGCTGTCGGGGTTTTCGAGGCGAAAGCCAATAACGCGCCAACAAGAGTGTGATGATGCAAACAAAGGTTTTTAGTTTTAGGCCAGTTAGAGAATGGAGGAGAATCGCACATAACTGCACCGCTCGCCCGGTGGCATACTAATTTTATACTAAGCCCTTTTTTATACTAAGGAAAATACTTTACGTATAGTTACGTAAAGTATTTTCCTTAGTATATAAAAGGTTACGTTAGATATTTTGGATCCATTACCATGACACTCACATATCTGTTTATGCTTCTTATAACTTAAATTATTTTGCGAAACAATGACCTATGGCTGTATATTATGATAAGAAAAATAACTAATATAAAAGAATTTTTCGAACCGTATAGTTTAAGTAAAATTTGAGTAAAATAATTGGCATTTATTAAAATAAAATAATAATTAATGTAGTAATTGACAAAGGATTTAATTATATTTATTAAATGTATAAATTGTATCATTTAATATTATGAAAATATAAAAAGTTGGTTAAATAATTGACATTATATTTTTGAATTTGAACCAGGCCAAATATTTAAGGTAAATTAAACTTCATGACACGTGCAAATTATGTATTGCCATGTTTGACTAAATAATTGATAATTGATTAAGTCTAACCTAATTTAATCTAAAATTACTTACAGAAGGGAACGGCTCCAAAGCTAGCAGGTTGGAAGCGTCATGAAACAGATGAATGTTGACAAACTCCACAGCCGTGCCTCGAATCATCCACCGGGTACGTAAAAACCCCTTGCGAGACCATTTGCACTGGAAACAAATACAACACTAAATATGTTGATGAGAATCATATAAGATAAATTATTATGATAGAAAATACTTGGAAAAATCTAAAAAAAAATTAAATGGCTGTTTTAATCTTAATCGATTGCCCAAACATATTGTGAAAATGTTTCTTTCGAATACCTACAGCGTAAAATTAGAAAGGTACTAGAAAATTTCGACGAGTGTTCAGAAGGCTCGGTAGCTCAATTAGAGCGGGAGAGCACTGGATCGGACTTCCAAAGGTTGCAGGTTCGATTTCCGCCTGAGATCACTTGTGAGCCGAGTCAATCTTTTCTAGAAAAATTGGAAATAAACACTTATCTTATCTTAGTATTTTTCTATTATAATAATTTATCTTATAAGATAGCATTGAAAAAATGCATAAAATATATAATAATTATAAAGCAGAGTCACTTCACAGACCTGAGAAGTCGAATTTCATGATTCTATGTCAACAGAAAACAGCCTATACATTTTGATTCTCTTGAGAGTATCGAACTATACGTTTTTGGCGGCATAAACGGCCGTATTTTTTTTAACATTAACTTAGATTTTTTCTAAGTTAGAGGAGTCGGTGGTCTAGAATTTTCAAAAAATCGATTTTTTTTTTAATATTTCGAAAGTCCTTTAGGAACATACTGTAAAATTTTTGTAAGGATATTTACAGCATTTTCGATTCTAGAGCCTGTTTTCGCAGGTAGCGCGCGGTCACCCGGCCCCATGAATGAGCGCATTGTTCGTAGCGATGCAGTTGCTTGGGTTTCCAATGAATTTGAATGAGCCAGGATCATATTATATTGTATATTGCCTATGTTTTTAGTTGAAACCATTTAAATATTGTAGTAGGGATAAGATATCTATATGTATATCTATATATATCTAAGATATCTATATATATTCAACTTAAATTAGTCTAAGTCAGATTTTACTAATCACTCTTCTAGAGAACATCATTGATTTCCTTGAATAATTGTACAGAGTCACATTTTTAAGTTCAATAAATATTTTTATTTAAATATTAACGAAACGTTCGATTATTACTGGACACACAACACTACCTAAGTAAAATCAAGCAGTTTTTTTTTATTCAAAGTTATACTTTTTTGAAAATATATATTGTATATATATTTAAAAAATGGATAGAAAACAAAGTAAACCTAGTGCAAGAAGACCCAGTTTTAATGCTAAAAAAAGGAAATTCAGAGGGAATCAGTATTCCGCTGAAAGAAAAACTGAATACACGTGTACGTCTAGTGACTCCAAAGTGGCTAGGACAGCTCGAAGAAAAGCTAAATCAGAAGAAGCAGAGGAGCTTGAACAAACGGAAGGAATAATGTATGGTGCTGGCATCGCAGATTAACTGTAAGTACATATTTATTTAAAAAATTTCGAAAATTGACGTACCAAAAACTTTAATCTCGTTTTTCTTGAAATCACTTTTTTCTGCACGGCGCAGGTAAAAAAAAAAAAACTATTAATCCGATTGATCTCAAATTTTAACATGTGATTCAGTACACCACTGGCTGTAGCCCCTACCGAGAAACAATTTTAATTTTGATAACTTCTTATTTTTTATGTTAAAAAACAACCTAAAAATCGCCTGTTATTATTGCTTTAATTTTCAAAAATACGCCATTTCTTCAAAAAAAATTTTTTTTTTTGTTTTTGCTACCGACGGTAGCGACTGCCGTACAGATGAATAATTTGTTTGGTTCTTATTTTTCAGATGAGTAGACGATGTGAAATCACCTGCGCCACCAGGACCTACTTTTTTCAGCGAGCCATTGTCAGCGTCATTTTTAAAATAGTAAAATAATTTTTTTTATGATTAAAAAAATTAATTTGTATGTAAAATATGTAGTATAGTATATGTGCAAAGTTTTAATATTGTTGTTCTTTATTATCACCTTAAAAAAAATCCCGAAAACGCCCCAAATTTACTACTCCTAGACCACCGACCCCCCTTAATGTTAAAAAAGATATCTCTGAAAGATATATCTGACTGTAGACATGAGTATATGGTTTTCCATACCTTCACGCGTTCCCGAGATAAAGGGTCTTGACAGACAAAAAGATAGACAGACAGACAGACAGACGGCCGGACAACAAAGTGATTCTATAAGGACTATAAAGATAATAAACCAAAATAACAAATATGCAAGTACATCTAAATTAATAAATTTAAAATTCGCAACGCAAAAAAAGAAAAGCGAACAATTAAAAAGTACAAAATAGTCAATTTCTGTTGGAAGTCGTATATTTAATTGTTCGCCTATGATGGCGTCTTGTTACGTATACACAACACGTATAATTATAATGTTCTGCAGTTCTGAATAAGTAAGAAGATCCCTACAGATTTTAATAAAACAACAGTTCAGCCGTTTAAGAACTACGAGCCACAGATAGATACACAGACAGACACTCCCTCATAGCGCTCCAACCTATATAACACCCCTTTTTGTGTCGGCATCAAAGACTTTAGTCAAGAAAGCGTTGAGTATGTAGGTACACCGCACGGGCGGTGGAGATATTGCTATCGTGCCGTATTCCTAGGGTATTCGAGATGCGAACAGTAAGTGCCTGGTGACCTATTCCTCACATATATTTTTGCAGAACGTACAAGAACAGCTGCTCAACAGCCGCTGGATTGTCAACTTTATCACTCGCATAATTTCGTCATCGTCGTCAACATTGTAAAATCATGTTAAACGTTAAATTAAATTTGCATGCTATTTTTTATGCATTAAAATTGTTACTGATCTGTGTACCACCATTTTATACTACCCTATTTAACGCAAATAAAGATGTTCTTATTCTCATACGACGCGTGAAGATGCAGTGCCAGTTATTGATTGGCTAGTTAGTACGCTTACACTCTGTAACTATTATCAGCACAAACTTATTATTGTCGTTCTACTGGAATGCAGACCTTCGTTAAGAATGACAACACTGTAGGCTGGGCTGGGAAAAATACGTGTTATATAATTGTACCTTTGTTCACTTTTTTGAAATGGTAAATATATACATTTTACTTCTTTAATTTGAAACAGAAAACCTAGTCTGTTTTAATCAAATAAACTGCCCCGAGTAGTCCCCAGCTCAAAGGTGCCAGCGTGGCAACTGGTTGCGTTGTCACGCCAGATGGCAATGGACAGCCTTTGCACAAAAAACGACCTGGTACGGGGGTCACAGGTTTTTGAAGCCGACGCCCTAAATCTCTTGACAAATTACAAAGCATCCTCCCCGCAACAACCCACCGTTTCCACCGCTAAAGGAACAAAAATTTCGCTCTGCTCCAAAGTGCTTGTATTCAAAATACAAATATGTACTAGCGTTCAGTGCAACGTTACATTATTATTTTTTTTAACATCTTTGTACATTACAGTTTAAGTAATAAAATATTTAGTTTACCTCAGGAAAGAAATGTTGCGGGAATTTGGCCTTTTCTTTGGTGGTGACCTTCTCAATATTGCCGTTGTGTACCTCTTTGGCTTGTACATCCACATATGTCTTCAGCTCGAAGTCCCATATCTTCAAATCGGTCAACGACGTGTGGGCGAAATACATGTTCCCTAATGCCTGAAAAGCAGTCGAGTATATTAAATATAAGAATGATACAGGGTTGGGATAAAAAAAGAAAATATCTTTTATTTCCTCTGTAACAAGACCTATTTTTGCTTGTTTCAGACATTTTTATTTATCTAACTGACCTAACCGAGGTTGGAACAGCGACGAAAATTTGTGGAGGTCGCCTGAACGAGCTATACCAACTTTCTTCATCTGAGATTTGAGTGTAAGTTCTTAAATGTGCAAATGCTTACACGTTTGTTAACATTTCAATTATAGACCTTAATATAAGAGAGATAAGGTCTGAATTTAAAATCTTAACGCGATAGTAAGATTTGCTTATTTGAAATATTACACTCTATTCCCGTACTTTCAATAAATAAATATAATTATTTATTTATTATAAAGTACGGGAACAGAGACAACGATGGTACCACAACACCTAGGCTCGAGACAATATAGAAAAGTTCGTTTCCTACATTGATCCGACCGGGTATCGAACCCGGGACGTCGTAATGGCTTTACCATGAAAACAGGTATGCGAGCCACTCTACCACGTAGGTCATCAATTTCCTAATTCTACAAGTACTATTTCTAGAATTACCAATTTGAAAGAATAGCCGTGCGCTTATTTTATTATATTTATTTATTTGTTTTGTTTATTTATTTTATTAGGTCTGCCAACATTTTTACACTACAACTTATACATTAAAAAAAAAGTTCTAATAATTAAAAAAATAGTTAAAAATTCAATATACAAAGCACTCCTAAACAACAATACAAAAAAGGGAAACCTAATCTAATATATATATTTTTTTATAAGATGGTAATGAAAGTTTAAATTGATCGATAGAGCGAGAAAAGTTGTTGTGCTCATAACTCAGTCTATTAATAATACTTTGCCTGTCCCAATTTGGTTCTATTAAGCTTCAGAGAGAAAAGGTTGAAATTTGCTATTCTGGAACTAGATCTAGATATTTCAAACCATAGTTCACGAAACAACTAAGGACAGTCAATGTGACCTTTTAAAATCTTATACAACACGCTTCCCGCCATGTACATTTCTGAATTATGCTTATTTGTTGAGAAAATTTTTGACCTATTTACTAAGAAACATGAGGTGTCTGCTTTTGTAAAATATATCCAAATCGTCTGGTTGGTCTCTTACATAAAACTAAATATTTTTGCCAAAAATTGTTACAATATGGCCATAAAATTGTACAATGTGTTGCCCATGCAACACGTGAACATAATGCAATTTTATACATCTTTTGTACCGTATTTGCTTGCAAATAAATAAATAAAAACAAGACTCCAGGGTCTTAAATCCAAAAAGTCTAGTTTATCACTGTAAGAAACCAGTTCATATTTTTAACGCTGATGAATTCTGAAAAAATATAACAGCTCTTTTTGAATACTTTCCAGTCGAGCAATATTGGATTCGGAATATTTGAGCAGTATTCAAGTGAACTGCGCACTAATGCAAAATATGTGTATTTTAAAGCGTCTATATTATATTTATGCTAGAAAAGTCCATTTTTCAAAGTAATTCCATATTAAAATAAATAAAAAATCATGTAGAGAAGCACATTTTTCGATGAAAACTCATTCCAACTGAGTCCCTAGTGTAAGTTTACGCATTCGATACTCGTTATCGAGCGCGTTACAGATTTCTATGAAGATTCGTAATTTCGGATGGTTACCGCTAGGGGCGCTTATACAAAATCCATAGTAATATTTTACGCTGACGATATCGAGTATCGAAGCGTAAACTTACACTAGGGCCTCTGACGACCGCCACAGTAACGCCACTCCGGGTCGATGTAGAACACTAATCTTTATATAATAGCCGGATTTAGATTTTGTATAACCGTCGTTGTTTCTGAATTCCATAACTCTGCCACTACTGCTACTTAACTTGGCTTCAGAACAATGTATGTGATGTTGTCTAATTTCTTTTATTTATTTACATAAACAAATTCGACAAAAGCAATGAACCATATAACGTGTGGGGCAAGACAAACAATGAAGCCGAAAAGCATTATAAAGATTTTTTTTTATTTACCAAAAATTTGCTTAAAGCAAAATGGAATTAAGTGATGTTAAGCAATAAAAATATTCTTTATTAAATAAATGTAAAGAAGAAAAACGTGCATAGTTACATTTCCAAAGCTTCTTCTAAACAATGACACATTTTAGATGCATTTTTTCGCTCGGTGTTTGTTATAAACTCTAACGTCTATTAAGCTACTTACATAAACTTAGTACTTATAATGTCCGAAGTTGACCCTAATAGGTTAGTATTTGATAGAATCAGGCGTTACTTGGCGAAAGTCTATATCCATTAGTAAAATAAAAATATGTAGCTTACTTCCGCAAAACTCAAGCAATGTGCACCACCCGCCCTCACCTACCACTCAGTTGGTAGAGTAGTTGGTGAAGGTGCCGGTGTCTGCGGTTCCTGCATTTATTTGCGGGCGGGCGGGTGGTGCACACTGCTTGAGTTTTGCGGAAGTAAGCTACATATTTTTATTTTACTAACCTAATAGGTTATTCGTAATAACCTGTGTTTAGGGATTCAGCCCCTTATAGGTATTATTATAGTGCAGTGAATATCACATTATAGCGAGTAGTCTAAAAGTTGCTGTTTGATAATGTTGAAGTCACGATTCATTATTCAATACCTTATCAAGACAAGTCCATAAAATAAACTCACAGTAAATTTCTCCGGCGAACTGAAGTCTTCGTCCAAGAATATTCTGATTTTATCATACAGCCGCAGCTCTGGGCAGTCGCACAATCTCTGCACAAAGTCCTGGACATACTGCATAGACTTTTCGTACGCTTTCCCCCCTACTTCTTGGAGGTGGAGCGCGATGAACTTTGGGTCCATCCGTGCAACGGCTTGAAGAAACTCTGATGTCCATATCGGCAGCATTACTGATGGCTGAAAAGATAAGAGTTTGAAAACATCAAACTATTTCGTAGAGCTGTTTCTTTCACACATACAGTAGCTTAGCGGATATATCGCTATGAGATTTAAGGATCGGTTTGCGGGAGTGACTCAACCTTCAAATTCGAATGGTCCCGGGTTTGAGTCACATGTATCTACTACATACGTGCATTTGTACTTAAGTCTAGGTTTGTAAATCTATGATATTAATTATTTATGTATCTTACCCTAGTACTAGTCTCTGTTACCCTAGTATTCATAATACAAGCCTCACTGTGATTACTTTGGGCAACCAAACTAATTGATCTGAGAACGTAAGAAGTTATATTATCATTAGAAAACATTTTGAATGACGTTATTATAATTATAATTAAAGCAACATTAAGATTTCCACAATAACAGAAATTATTTTTTATATTAAACACTAGCGGCCCGTCCCGACTAAATTCTATTATTAAATATGTTTCCGTTAGCGCCATCTAGCGTCCGGTAGACGAACTACTTGCGGTTAACGCGTTGCTATGGTAACGTTATTGATACAATGGAAAAGAGCGGGGAAAAGAGCGGACAGACAAACACACAAACCACTGTGATCTTAGATTATAGATTTCGAAATGTTTTCTACTTACTTTATAGACTTATGTATTATCCTTAGGTATATAAATTTCATAAGAAATAGTTTCTTTATTTTGAAGTAATTGGACATGAAAGTTTTTCTAAAATTTTATAAAAGCTCTATATTTTAGATATATCCGAAATGGTTTCTTAATTATTCCGTTTTGTGGTTTTAATTTTGTGGCAATTAACTGAGCACAATAATCAAAAAACTAAAGTAACTTAGCAAATTACTGAATAGCGTAGGTGTTTCTCAGATGAAAATACCTAGTTCAACCGATTCGTTGCTGATGGCACGCCTGTTGTCCCATCACTTTTTTTGCGTGTGGCGTTAGCCACTGAAACCGTGTCATTTTTAAATCGATGATAACTCCTTCAAATCAAGTTTTAGGGAAATCAACCCAGAATAAAAGTATCTTCATTTTTCACGTAAATCAAGCTCGTAGCCTTCGTTTCTGTAATTGTATGTAGCAACGAATCGGTTAAGAGAAGCCTTACAGCCTCCAGCTAAAGTTTTTATCATCACAGTAATTTATTTAAACAAAGTATAAGCACAGTTAATTACACATTAATTTATCAAATTTCTCCATTACATTTTCAGCTGAAAGTCCAGCATATAGAGTTGAATATCAACTTTGACAGTTTATGGTAGGTTTGCGTGCTGTCGTCCGTACATTTGGACATAATTAGAATATTATCGGACAGGATACAATGTCGCATGATAAATGTCATAGTAACTACACAATGTACCCACGTCAACCGAGCATCAGTAAACCGCTAACATTGTAGGTCTCGTTACTACAAAGGAAAACATCCGGAATGCATTATTTATTAATAACGAAAGTTAGTGTTGCTGCCATATACGCATGCTATTAAGAATGATAACAATTACAAAAGCGACCATAAGAATTCGCTACATCTATTTATGTCGAACTGGATCGCGCTTTTAAGATATTTTAGTTATAAGTATGACAGACATGTATCAGACAACGTAATTTTGAAGGGAGGTTGTATTATATTTAAAGTACTTCTGTGTGACACGCAATCATTTGGTCTGATGGAGCAGTATTGTCACATTTAATAGCTTTACAGTAAATCTAGTATTGACCCAGAGTGTTAGTAGATCTACCTATTTTTCAATTCAAATTCTACTATTTTCTGCATGCCGTTCTACCATTTTGCTAAAATTGTATGTGACAACACCGTAATGGAGAGTAAGGTGTGGCCCAAGATATGAAAGGGGAATCCTTGCGTAAATAAAAGGTAAAGGTGGTTTGGACTTGTATAACATAATGTGTTAACTATACGAAGGCCGATTGCCGTATTGTTTCAATTATTCTGGCCCAGATAGAAAAATGAAATGACCGAATAAAGTATCTTAATATGCATAGAGTTTAGTTTTGTAACTAGACGATGCAGTCGCTAAGCATAAAGCTTCGCTAACACCATATATTGAAGCGGAGCGTAATACTAAAAACAAAAAATATATATAATGTTAAGTCAATTTTGAAATTCCATAAGAAATAAAACTTTCAAATAGGCGCGCTTTTTTCAATGGGAACTCCCATAGAGCCAATGTTTTTTGTTCACAACTTTTTTATTTTTGTGAATTTCATAATTCGGGCTCCGTCACAATCTGGTCTTAAATGTGTCGATTTGATTTCACACAAAAATTATTAAAAATCGGTTAAAAGCTCTGGAAGTTATGGCGTAACAGACATTGCGCCATTGAAGCTGATCCAATAATCTTATTTGATTAATATAATAATTATCGGCCTATTTATGTTCCCAAAGGGTCGTACGTTATCCAACTAATGGCTCAAAGAGTTTTCCAATCCACAATGCTTGATACAGTTTTATCTACGTCTACTGTCCCATCGAGGGCGTTTCCAGATTAGAAGAGAAATTGTAGACCTCATCCAAATAAAAACGTACTACCTATATTTCCACATTAACGTCTTTGATTACGACCAAGAAAGTATGTGCTTCAATGTTTCCCACATATTATGCGGCGTATCAATTCTTAATTTTGTCACGCAAAGAAAATGACGTTAACAAGACAATTATGCAATGAATGTAGAAATTTCCTGTAGTGACCATTACCAATGATTATTATTATAGGAAAATATATCAAACTAATCAGGAATAAAATAAATCTCTTAAGTTATTGTTTTAACTTCGACGTATTTTTTGTTGCTGGAGGAGTAAGATTTAAGGGATTTTAAGAATTTTTACCTATAATTACTTACTTTATTAGTCATTAAGATACACGGAAGGTTATTAGCTTTATTATAATCAACAAAAAATATTAAACCTTCTACATCTTTGTAAAACCGTACCGAATGGCGTCTCGTGGTATCGTAGGCCAAGAACAAAATATTAATATTAATATTTCAAATTTTAACCCCCTTGAAGCCCAGCTTTGTATTAAATGCGTTATTTCTCTCTCTATCGGGGAAAAAATATCATTTAATCAAAAATAACCATTACCAAAGCCGTAATAAGGATTAAATCAGACTGCGCGCTATAGAGCATTATATAATGATCGCGGATTTTAGGTATCGTTGTCGCGCGCATGATATATTGCTCTCGGGTTTTAAGGGGTTAATAAACAATAATGCATGCGACTAAATTTTAGGTATATAAGATAAGGCTTAAAATAGAACCACGGTTATAACAAATAAAAAATAATTGAAACAATAATATCTTAAACTATTTTCGCAACATTGGATACTATTTATTACCATCAAGTCTTTCATACTTTCCACATATTTACAGCTAATAGAAATTTTAAGACATCTTATTCAATAAAATCACATAATAAAATTGTTTCGCATTAATATTGCCTACTGTAAATTAAGAGTATCACCATCATTATTGATGGCAATCTGTCTAAATTTGGATTCTCATCGAATATTTCTGTAACTGACCTAAAATATACTAGTTCCAAATCGAAATCCCGATATGAATCACTCATTGAATCAACATCACTGTGTTTCTCTCTGGTACACTGGCGTCAGAGATCACTTTGTTGGACTCAGCTTGCTCAGTAAAACACTTGTAAAGTACTTGTTTGTAAGCTCCCAATTGTGAGCTATGTAGCAATTTTTTTTAGTGTGAATATGAGTATGTAGAAAATTATTTTTCTACTGATGCTAATGTAGAGGGCACTGTCAACATTTTTTTTGCAATATGAACCAAAAGTGATCGAGAAAAAGTTAGTCCACATATTTTTAGGTTCTGTTATTTTTTTTTTTCATACAACCATATCAGCATTTATAGTCAGAGTTTCTTTATTATATTAGCAGTATCACTACTGCTGGGTAGACTTATAATAGCATTAATAGAAATGATCTTCTGCACTTGGAGTAGAACCACGTTTCCTTGAATTTAATATAACTGCTGATATGACATGATTTAAAGTATTCTATTTTCTTTCAAGGAACTTGGTACGTAGTTTTGATAAATATTCTTCTAAAACATCATCTGAGTGATTGCTATTCAAAAATTCTTCAACTTCCGGTAAGCAATATACACTAGATGTATAGTAGAGTAATATTCCTCAAGATCTGAGATCCAGTATGGTCCCATGTGATTTTCAATTAAAACCCATTTTATAATAAGCGTTTTGAAATCTTTCGACGCAATGTGAGTAACATCCCCACTTAGTTTTACCTGTAATACAAGTACTACTCGTACTTTTATTTCATAATACTCAGAAAGTCTTTTATGTTAAGCGATTTTGTAATACTTTTCACGAGTTAAACGACATTATTAAATATATATGTTTATTTTAATCACACCTATCAAAAAAATCAATGTGTGTGTGTGTTTGTGGGTGCTAGAAATCAAATACAAGTAATATTTGCATACTTTGGTTTAAGTCTCACACATTTGACTAATTAGCAGCAGTTTCTAACAGATCAGATCAGAAATTATGACGAAAAATTTACATGATGCTATCTCCTCAAGTAAATCTGATACTATTGTAGGAGATTTTGAAATGTGGACTAAAAGTGAACTGGATTATACTAATCCTCATTCTTGGGCTTGCATAATAACATGAACATAATTATTTACCATCATTTTAACTAATAGTGTTCAGGGAATATTCCTAATATGCTTACAAAACACAAAATAAGCAGCTGATTTTTCAAATTGCCTGTATTTGCTGCGATCTCCAACCAGCCTGCCAAGTGTTGAGATAAGGACAAAAACTCCCCATTTTTGGGGGAGGCCACCATCCAAAAGTGGATGTCATTTGGCTGACATGATGATGATGAAGATTTAATTTTCCTGCCTTCGTTGCGTCAACAGCATAATAATAACTTGAACCCTGGAGCGATTGGTGGGGTTATTCATTTTCTATTCAATATATAGTCGCTCCATATGTATTTTCATTGAAAAACTTTATAGGCGCGTTAAATTTAAATAATATTAAAACATCCAAGATAGGTATAATGGCCATGAGTCTTCAGATCACTTGACCTTGTCTATTTTTCATTTCAAGCCAATTAGGACGATCTTTATGCGTTGTCGTTTATACACATAATGCCTTTAATCATAAAATAAAAAATACTACGCAAATTTTTAGTATTTATTTTTTTATAAGTAAAGAAAAATCCTGACATATTATATGGAACCTACGTGATATGCTATTTTTAGTAGATACTACGTCAGGTTTTTTCTTTACTTATAAAAAAAATAAATACTAAAAAATTACGTTACTAAAATTTTGTTGTATCTCTGTAAAATAGAACCAGAACCCCTTTTTTGAAACGTTCGTATCCTCTTTTTTATTTTTTGTATAGCGAGAAAGAGACGGCGTTCTCACATGAAAATCGGACTCGAGTGATTCAAAAATAGAGCCCCGGAAAAGAGCTGATAAAATCATACTACGCTAAAGTGCCAGTGAGTAGGCACATTATAGGGTATATACGCTAGCTCCCTTTACACAAAGGAAGACGAATTCCATTAAAATATCAAAGTGATTTTACTAAATTCTCGTGTTACGAACTAGCTGGAAATAGGCTGAAATTAATTATCTTATATATAATATACTTTCGTCAATAATTTTCTTATTATCTTTGCTGTGTTTACTTTGCTTTCTAAGTAAGTTTTCCCACTTTAATTTACGTTATTTTGAGCTTCATTATTTCATCTCGTTTTCACAGCCCTTTAGATTAGATTCCTACATGGTGCGAAAAGGGGCGTGAAAGCGGGATAATTGAACTCCAAGAACGTTATGCATCCTTGAAAAGCTCTTTGCCCACTAGTGGACTGTTACATGATAATGAAGTTTAATGATACAATTATGTTACTCACATGTATTTATTTTATATGTTTTCAACGGCAACCTATTAGTATGCGTAGACAGGCCCTAGTTTATGCGTTAAATTCATTGAGAATATAAAGTATTGACGTAAGCAATTTTTTTTTAACTTCACTCTTGGTATTAAATTACTTTGCTGTTAACCACTTATTGAATACCAGATAACTTAGCAATCATATAAAAAAAAACTAGTCAAACCACAGCTCATGTTTTAATCTAGCGGCGACCGGTTTTGTCGAGCAATTTAACCCCAACTGCAAAGACATGGGTACGGTCACAGTGTCGAATCCCGGTAAAGTGGCAAATGTTTGTATGATAAATACGAGTATTGTATACAAATTTTGTATACATATATTGTATACAAATATTATATACCAATGTTGTATACAAATATTGTATACAAATATTGTATACAAATATTGTATACCAATATTGTATACAAATATTGTATACCAATATTGTATACAAATGTTGTATATTCTATGAATATTTTTTTATTTATCGTATTAAATGTATGTCTATTATCCATAACGCCAGTCTCAAAGTAATGTGTCTTGGCATAAGTCGTAGTAATTAGCCTAGCCCAAAGTAAGTACTGTAAGGCTTCTGTTATGGATACTAGTATAAAGGATAGACACATGTATGATACATAGATTTATAGGGATATATATGTATATAAAAATCCATGACTCTGCCCTTTCCGGGACTCGCAACCAAGGATCGTCGGTACGAAAGATGCGAAGCACCAAACTGTCGCCCAAATAAGTAAACACCAGTGCATACATTGGGCAAAGCTAATTGATATGAATGACAGATTACTATGAACCTGGTGTTAGGGATAATAGAGTAACGGATAGACATACATTTAAATTAAGAATATTATTACTAATACCTATCATTCATCAACATCTTAAGGAGAATAGGGACCACAAGTTCAGTTACGGAATACTCTTCTAAGAGATTAGAACGAGGTAAACATTATCCTGTTTACCAGCGTAATATTTGAATTCCAGGATAAGTTATTAGTTATATAAACAATGACCAATAGGTAGAAATAGGTAGACGTATTCAACGAAAATGTGAGTTTTATTTTTTTAAGTTAAAGAAAACTTTAAAAAGACTATTATAGACATTTCGTGTATTTGAGATTATACCCGTGAATTCATATTTCTTGATTATTAGACCTTTATTAACAATAACAATTTATTTTCTCAAACTAAATAAAGAATACGTTACTAAAATACGCCAAATACAGACAAAGTGTCTTAAGGATCAAGGTATTTTTTTAAATATTTTATTGCCCTATTGTAATTAAATAAAAATGCCTACTTGATTATAAAATAAAATGTTTAATCAAAGTCTGTGCTTTGTTCTCTTGTTAAGTATTTATGGGAGTTACAAAAAATATAATTAAAATAGTAGATTTTAGTAACTGGCAAAAACATGCATGATATTTTGATGTGTGTTGTAACAAATGATTTATGATGTCACAGTTTTAAAAACACATACGTACCTTTTAATTCTAATACTAATAACAGTTATAAAGCAAAGTAATTTGTTTCCGTTTTGTTTTTACTTACAAAAGTTACATATATTTACAAATACTAAACTTAACAATCCTGGTGTCACAGCGAGGACGTATCATTAGAGTACTGACCATGTGTGACCACGACTGTGTTTAACTAACCAAATTAACTAGTAAACTGATCTAAATAAATTTACACACAATACCTAAAAGAATACCAAAGTCCATTATAATCCAATAAAAACTGTATAATCAGTAGTACTTTCTAAGGCCGAGCGGACGTCATTAGTAAATTTCAGTACCGCTGTACTTATGTCATGGCCATGGCTAATATAGAAAACTCAAAAAGGTCAGATGCCAAAATATACACAAAAAATATGATGAACAATGATGACAAGTTATGTTTATATGGGTCGTTCTTCTTTTTTACCGACAGTGAAACGACGTATTTCTGTTTTTTTGGTTTTTAAACTATCCATAATTGTGGTTTCTGTGTGGAATTTAAAAGAAATTGCATCTGTGTTGTCATTAGGACTAAATAAAGTTTCCTTTACGGCAAATATTAATTCTTTTTTAATGTTTGTTTTTAAAAAAATTATGAGACAGAGTGGCCTTTTTCTGTGCAGACCACATTTCGGTTTACCATATATTGGCTGGAGAAAATGACAAATTACATAATATTAATAGATAAGAAAAATATGGACGTTTATTCGAACCGAATTAAAAAACCGTAAATATCAATACTCCTACGAGATGCCATAATAAGACCAAGGACAGACCATTGTCGTTAAAAAAGTAGAACGACCCATATCTCCAGAAGACGTAGTTGGGTGTTTTGATTACATTTTGTGTAAAAATATTATTACAAAAAAAGTCTAATTGTCTCAGGTGTTAAGTCGGAATTCAAACCCGCTCCTTTCGCTATCCGTGCTCTTTAATTAAGCTACTGAGACCTTGACAGCGCCGTCTCTCCATATTCTATGATAACTTCCTACGACATCAAGAGTAATACGTTTTACAAGTATCCAAGCAATCGATAAAAAGAAAGTTATGTAATTATTGTCAAGGTTTCGGTGGCTTAATTCGATGAGCACTCGCCCGTATAGCGAGTTCGAGTCTCGCCACATACTTGAGACAAGTTGACGTTTTTAGTGTTCCGTACCCAATAAAAACTGGACCCTATTACTAAGACTTCGCTGTCTGTCCGTCCGTCTGTCTGTCACCAGGCTATATCTCAAGAGCGGCGATTGCTAGGCAGTTTAAATTTTCACAAATTATGGATTTCTGTTGCCGCTATAACAACAAATACTGAATACAAAATAAAATAAATATTTAAGGGGGGCTCCCATACAACAAACGCGATTTTTTTTGCCCTTTTTTGCTCGATGTCTATAATGGCAACAGCTAGGCACTTGAAATATTCACAAAATACTGAAGTTGTATTTTCACTTTAATAATAAAATTAAAAAAAATATTTAAAGGGAGCTCCCATACTACAAACGTGATTTTTTTACTAAACAAAAAAGTTTCTACCAAACCATTCGGTCGCGAGTCCGACTCGCACTTGGCCGGTTTTTCTGTAATAATTTGTTTAGATACTAGCATTGTTTAAATAAAAAATTATATTTTGTGCATTTTAAATTGAAAAACTTAAAGGCACTTTTCCATCAAAGATATTATCAAAATATTAAATTGCTTTTCTATCAAGTGTGTGACTCTAAGTTAAAGATAAGCTTTCGTCTACGTCAAACCATTTACCAACGCTGAATTGTCCTTGACCCAAATATGGCCCGGTAGCGAACCGAAATCCAATTAGATTCCGTTTGGCTACCCATCAGCGGATAAACCAATTGTCTGGACACAATATCATGTCAAATTTTTAATATCGTGCAACGGCTTATGGTAGTCGTTGAACACTTGATTATTGGACACTGGACATTACTTAACAAATAATAAAGCATATTTCATCTATGGAAATAATATTATCCTCGAAATTGTATAATTGCATTTATCAAATGACTAGATTTGCTCCCATTTTCAAGTATTTTCTTTCTCTACAAGTTACTTTGTATAAATAAATAACACATTCTGAATTATTTTTAATGGGCGATGCAAAAGTTTATTGTATATCGGCGAATTTATTTTTCTGTTGTTATTTTGGTTTATGTACCTACGGTATATATATTCATATGCATGTAGGAAAAACGGTTATTTCAAAATCACAAACAGACACTCCAAGTTTATTTATATGTATAGAAATTTAATTAAGTTATTCGCCTAAGCCTAATTCAACCTTTGAATCGTATTAGTGTTTGTTATAATTAGTAGAAGAAAATGTTTTTATTATGAAATAGGTTGAGTTTCGTGGACTTACTTATTCATTGAAATAAAGGACACTTAGCAAAAATGTGATGAATAAATTATCATCAGGTGGGATTTGAAAAAAATGCATTTTGATTGATAATGATAAGTATATTATAAAAGCCAGATAAACTCATGACTATTTTAGATTAAGTATTTATTTAAGCTTACCAAATCTATGCAATAAAATTTATGTAAGCAACACTAACTGCTAGATTTTTATATGTAAATCAATTTTATCAGATAAAAATTTCTTCAAATAACTCCTTTTGTAATGTTAAACGCATTTGTGATTTAACTGTTATATTTCATGATTTTCAGACACTCATTGTACCAGTCATGAAGCTGCCAAACCTTTACTTCGGATCTATATTTAATGTTATAAAACCCTAAGCTAATTGTTTTGTGTGAAAATTATACTAAAAATAAAAACATAACTTCTGGTAAAAAGTTATTTAGATTTTAAAACTTTAAACTGGAAAACAAATGTTTACTTCAGCTATTTCGATAACTGTAAGCATTTTCTCTTAAAGGTAGATAGATACAAATTATTATACATTTTATAAAAAGCTGTTGCAGAAAAACCTAATTATGTTATGAAACAAGCCTGGAGTGGCAATACCCATAATCTGTTGGGCTTTGAGAACGACAACGTTTAATAACGGCTTGAACATTGCGCTTATCGGATTAATTATATTTAATATCACGCGTTTTCACCACATGCAATAAATATAATTTTTCATTAGTATCGGAGCTTATTTTTTGAAATATTAGAGAGGTTATATCAGTAAAGATACTAATAGGTGTAGGTATTGCAGCGAACATAATGAGTTTTATTAATTATGTTTTTTGGGGAACTCCCAATTTATAATGGAACATAATATTTGTGCTCTACAAAGTACTGTGAGTGGAAAACCCTGGCCCATAAGAGACATGTGCTCTTAAGGGAAAACCGTCGTCGCATAATGACCGACCGCGGCGGCGTCAAAGACGACGTAATCACCACAATTGAATTAGCTGTGGCGATTTAAAATTGATTAAGCGATTCATAAACGCATTTTTTAATTTGTGGTTTCTTGGACTCCTTATTACTTAAATTGTGCACTTGGGCCACGCGCAGACCCCTCTTTCCCACTGGGCACTCTGAGCAAATGTCCAGAGCCCCGTGATTGCTAGGGGCCCCCTAGTTCCCGCCAAATCACTAAAGGAATACCGACATTTATTACTGAAAAACTTATTTAATTAGAGTAAATCGAACCTCAATTAGGGACTATATTATCGACTTGCTTATTAGCTTTTGCATGCGCGTAGCTACTCTACTCTCGTCCAAAAAAAGGTTATCCAAAACTTTAAATATGTGTGAAATGGGCCCATTTAAATTAAAGATTATCTATTCTACTATTGACTGTCAATAAAAAATCTGTAACCTTGTTTATCCTGGCCACGCGTAGTGTAAGGTTCCGTATTTGCCCATCATAATATGCGCACTTAGAACAGGGACTAAACATTATTTGAGTAAAAAACTGCCTTTTTAGCCATTGTAGTTTTCCTTTTAAATTCGGAACCAAAAACAAACGTTAGCATCTCATGGGACACTTAAATCTAAAAAATAAACTTCAAAGACATATTTTGCAGAGGGATTATGGATATTTTGAAATAACCTATTCATTGACACCCTATCTCATAATGAAAAACCCTACAATAAAACATCCTTTCATAGTTTTATTTCACCGCTTTGCGATGTGATTAATATGCCTAAGCTGAGGACGGATAGACGGACGAATATGGCGAAACAGAACTAAAAACGGAGTGCTCTAGTGCTAATACTTTTCTTTGCTCCTCTTACTTTAGGGCACATACCAGTTCCAGTAATAGCTTACTATTTTTGGAGAATGTGCAATATTTAGTAACACGATCTGGTGCATCTATAATATAGGCTATGATGAAAATACTCAATTAGCGCGCCCCAATTAAAGAACGTCCACAACCATACGGTTCACACCAGCATTTGATGGGGAGAATGAATACTTGGAATACATTCCGCCATTGCAAAGCAAACTAAACACAAGTACCTATGTCGTAAAAGCTTTTAAATGGAGAAAAAATCTTAATTCCATGTCTCTTGTCAAAATGTAGTATGTTAATATAAATGTAATATATATTTTACGTTTACATTAGTTTTCAATCAAGAATTTTAAAGTATATTTCCTTAAAAAGTAAAAATTGTTTACATATAAAAATTTGTCAGTACTAGGGTCACCGTGGGTATAATTGACCATGTATGGGTAATTGACCAATTTTGAATTTAAGCCCCAATATTAAGTTTTCTAGTTGACGGATCGCTGTCTATGGTCTTCTTAATTATGTGGGCACTATTGAGTGAATGACCAATCCTGTTAAAGACAGCTATAGTAACAGCGACTTTTAAATTCTGTGAGTTTTGTGAGTGACGCGCAAAAAGTCGCCATTTTTTCTAGCCTGCAGTAAGGAACTCTCGTCAGGTATGTTTTTTAAATTCTATTATATCTGTGTTCCATGTTTATGCAATAAGCAAAATTTGTGTTTAAACTGAAGAAAAATGTGTGTAGATCTGTTTGTGATTTTTTTTTTTTGTAATTTGATTACTATTTCGTGATATTTCGTGCTGGTCAACTATGGATACACGAAATGGTTGGATTCGTAGTTATTGACCAAAATGGTCAATTATTGATAATATACCATTTTTCAAAATTTTAACGCAAATGAGTTGTGTTTGATTAGCAGTTTGAATGTGTACATTTCTTTTTTCTTAACTGTTTTGTAACCAATAATTGACCACATGGTCAATTACTGGAGCACTTAATATTATTTCAGCAGTCTCTAGTGTTTGACCAAACTTAACTTTAGAATGAAGGGTTTAGTTTCACATAAATGTTCAATACCTTTAAAGCTTATCAGATGAAAATTTCTTTTTCAGATACTGGGTACCAATGTAAAATGCCACCAAAAAAATATTTTTCAAGTATAGCGTAAAAAGCTTGGCTCTCGCGATTCAAGAAATTGGAGATGGGTCAAAAATAAGAGAAACTGCACGAAAATATGGGATACCCCACAGCACTATTATAAACAAAATAAAGTCATGAACGCCGTAAATTCGAAAAATCTACTTGTGCGCTGGATTAAGGCTATGGCAAAGAAAGGCTTTCCTATGAACAGAAATAACTTAGCACAGACAGTTCATGATATTATAACGATGAAAGGCTAAGGCCTTTCAAAGACAGGTTGCGGAAGACAACACAGGAAGAGAGTGGATGGAAGGATTTCTTAAAAGACATAAAGATATAAGCCAAAGAAATTCAGAAAATATAGATATTGCACGATGCAGAGTTATGGAGAAGGACATCAGAAACTGGCATTCCGGATTGCATGATTACTTAGAAGCTGAAAATGCTTATATGATCCTGTATGCTTTAAGTTTAATTGAAATGAAGATTTTATGAGACTGTTGTGATCTTATTAATATACTATATATATAATAATATATATTTTATTAAGTATTGAATGTTAGTAAATATCCAAAGATTTAAAAGCTAAGTTCATACTTTAATAGAAAACCTCTAAGCTTGTACTTAAAATAAAAACTTTATGAGACTGTTTTAATGTTACAATTTACTTATAATTTATATAGGTACAAAAATTGCTGCAATAAGAATATAATTTTTAAATAATATGTAGTTTTATTTACATGGTCAACCACTAGAACATCGACCGGTCAAACATTGAAATGTTCTGGTCAAACTTAGAAACATAGGGATAAATTGACAAAAAAAAATTGTAACAAATTTTCTGTAAGAAAAAAATTAAAAGTTATTAGTTCACTGCATTAAACATCTAAATGGGATGATACATAAAAATACTAAGTTTGTATCTCATTTCATATTAGAGGAAAATAATAATTTATAATAAAATCCGCCTTAATTGGTCAATTATACCCACGGTGACCCTATATAGCAGTGTGTTGTTCATTGATTGTTAAATTAGACGTTGAAGGTAGTTGCCTAAAACATGAAGAGATGGCACTGACAATCAGCTTCAGAAACACTTGGAAAAACTGGAAGAACATTTATTATAAATATTTTTTAATAACCCTTTGTGTTGTGACATGTTGTATTGTGTTGTTTTTAGGACCCAGAAAGAGTTTACTCAAGAAAGAAAGTAGCTACCAAAAGTTAACCAATTCCTTGGATATTTTTAACGTAGTACTCCGTGTATCTCTCACTACAGGACATTGGCGAAAGTTATGTGAGAAACGGGAAAAGCCAGATAATAAAAAAAAAGAGCAGACGATTACTCTTCCAATATAATAGGATAGCTAAAAGATCTTTATTCAAGTCCGAGCTGACTCCTGAGACAAGATGAATTTTAAAATCAAAGCGGTTAAATGTTTAAAACCATAAAATATATAACATACAGAAGTTTCTTCTTTATTGATTGTCCACCTTGGTGGTAATAATTATATTTATAACATACTTAATTAGGCCAACCCAAAGTAAGGATTATAGATTACTGATTATTACTAGATAGACATTATACATAGATGTGTAATATTTATAAAAATATAAATAAATATCCATAGGTCATCACAAATGCCCATTCCGGGATTCAAACCCAAGACTGTTAAGACTGCAAAAGACAGATTTGTAATTGTAGCACCAAATGATCATCAAAACTACTTGTAAAGGTATTACATTTGTGGTTGTAGCTTGTTGGTAATCAGCTTAAGAAATACTTGAAAAAATTCAATGACTCTATTAAGGTCTAATTTGACTCCCTGCTAATTCCTGGAACAATTTAAATTTTGTTTCTTGTAAAAAATTCCTTAAATTTGCTGTACCGAAATGAATTGCGCTAACATTTCGGTCCTACGACTAAACATATAGCTAACCATTCTTAGTCTTCCTGAATGTTATTCTTAGGCTTTTACTGACAATATGGTAACAAAAACACACACAAAGTATTGTCATAATATAATTAGGATAACAATAAGCAAGGTGTGTTTCTCTAGGAATTAACAAATTTGTATAGTAACGGCCTTGTATCAACTCCAACCCAATAAATGTTGATCAAACTTTGAGCATTAATGCAATATAGTAAATTATAAATATGACAAAAATAAAGAGGTAACATTAAAATAGTAATAGGTAATAGATAAGTTACATTAAGATATTTATAATATTTTCTGTATATCAGTAATACCTTCAGATAGATTGTCATATTAACTAAAGAAAATTTTTTGAATACATAGATAGCACAAGATTATATTAAAATATTAGACTTCTTGAAACTGTGATGATAACTAATTTTTAATAATGTAATGTTTTTTAACTCTTTGCCCGAATCTATGTTTCCTGAAATATACAATTTAGGGGACTTCAAGTTAAAAGTGAATAGGTATCTTCTAGGCAAGCGCATCACATCCTAGATAGCATTATTGCTTACCATCAGCTGAGATAGCAGTAAAGCGCTTAGCTCTTTACAATAAAAAAAATGGGGAATATATTGGTTGTGATGTCATTTATGATTCTAAATATAAAAAATTATGGTATGAGACGAAGTTCTCGGCAATTTATAGATTCCCTGTGCTAGTGCTGGGTTCATTCTGTGGCAGATAGAAATTTCAAGCAGATCCCACAACTTGTGACAAGGCAGTGCCCGGCCAAATGTGGTATGAACCTGCCAATGCAGCTTTGGATATTCATTCTAATATAGAACTTACTGGGACTGGGCATACTTAAGTAACTATGTGAATATTTCTGAAGTTATTTAGTTGAACAATTTTATAATGACAAAATCATTTTACCAGTATAATTATTAATAGGAAAAAATTGTCTTCTATTAAGCATTGATTTTCAGGTTGAAAAACAACCATTTCCAAACTCGTAAAAAACTGACTAAATAGATTGCAATTTTTATTCTGTATGTTAATGTGAATTCAATTTTAGAATTTCCGTTATATCTAATAAAACAAATGAGGCATGTCTTATTATAATAGTCTTAATTAAAATATAAGGTAGGTGCTTTAAACATGTGCAATTTAAAAAAGCAGTTTTTATTCATGAATGTCTAACGAATTCTATAGTTAGGACACCTACGTACACATTCTGTGATGGCCTCACGACACTTTAATTAAATTAGGTAATTGTATGCAAAATATGAATGTGTGAATTAATTTTTTATATATGTAACTACTCACATCTTCGAATATAGATCCTACATTTGCGGTCACGAGCAGCAGCGGTACTTTATCGGATCCCATCTTTTTGAACTTCAACATGATATTACAAGCCGATTTTATACGAAAACAATTGCGCCAAAACCAACAAGGTTAAAATGTCTACACAAATATGGAATGCCGCTATTTCACGCTATTCGGCGAGTTTACGCCTTTTCTACAAATTACACAGATCACATTATTAGAGTCACGTTAGTTATTTTCACACTTTATACGGCGATTTTAAAAGATATCGCCAAATAGTCCAGCCCTTTTTGACATTTGTGCAAGTAAATGAAACGGAGAGAATGACATTTTTTACGCCCACACTCACAGTGTATAAACAGATTGTAACCCAGCTAAATTGAAAAGTACTCAGTCATATATTAGAACAACGGTCATTAATTCCGTATATTGTACCATGAATAAAGTTTATTGAACAGTAAACGTGTATTTAAATCGTTAACATAAATCGACAAATATGGCATTCATCGCATTGTAAAATCGGCTACTGAATGGAATATTTTTTATCGTTTTGCATGCGTGAAATGGAACGCATCTATCTCATAAATAGGTTACTATATTAGGTTGTATAATAACCAATGACGTACGTTCAGGATTTACGTCACGCCCAGTTTTCAGGGCCGTATTTGCTTATTTTTAACGAAGGTGACCACTACGTAAATATTATCAAGGAAGTGTTACCGCGAAAAAACTATATTTTTTTATGTGAATATTTATGTCTTGGCAACTGATGTGGTACAAAAATACATTATTTGTTTGTATCATTGAGGATCCATAACTGTTTTTATTACACAAAAGTATTTTATTTTATTAGACTAGACGAGTCACAACTCACAATCAACTTGGGCTGCAGTATCATTTAAAAGTTTGTTAAGAGGTCGTCTTATTTGAAAATAATATTTGTCAATTAATTTCGGGAAAGAGAAATGCGAACACCTTTAATTTCTCTAGTTAGAATGCCTCCCTGAGTACCCGTGGGGCGTTCCTTTTACTGCACATGTGCGATCCGTATTCAGTCCGTAACCTTTTGTATACTGTTAAAATAGAAATCGATTGCATTGTTTCTATTCCAGTGAAATAGGTCGGCCCTATACAAATATTATAGTCCTGAACAGTCCCTTGGAAGGAGATAACGATGATAGAAACATAGTAATTAATTTACAGAAAAAAGGTTAGTACCTATCTATGTATGTAAAACTTTTTTATTTTGATCGCTTAAAATTAAAAAGCAATCATAGTTTTTTTTTAATCAAATGAATGAATCAGAGAGTTTTGAACCTTCATAGTATTTTTTTATGTTTTTAGATGGCTGCTCAAGTTTTATTGTGGTCGTTTATATTAATATCAGTTGCGGCATCAACTCACGTACACAATGCGGTGGAAACAGAGATGTTTGCCATTCCAATCAGTCCTAATTTATTTAACTGGACTTATCAAGGTTTGTAATGTTTTTTTTTCCACTAAAACCTAAATTTACTTTTGAAATGCAACCTTATTCCTTAATAATAAAGCTTAAATCGTACTGTCAATGTAAAATGTTATCAATAACTTTTCAAAATTATTGTTATTTTTTTACTTAACAACTTCTAAAAGACAAAAGCTATTAGTTATTGACGTCAAAGCTTTACACTCATTAAATTCATACTACCTTTTAACTATTATTGATAAATAATGAAATAGGTACTTATTTACATACGATACTTGAGATACACGAAGTCCGTTTTGGTAAACAATCACCTTTTAATTTAGTGTTTATTTTTAACGAATCTTAGCGTTAATACACCTTATCGATGATGAAACCGATTTTTGCCGATTTTCATAAAAAAAATAAGCCCATAACTTTATGTCGTGCACTTTTGAAAGCTACCGACTAAGTGTCGGACGCGTGTGTTAAGTCGATCACAAAATCGGGAAAGATCCTGTTTTCTATAAGAATCTAACAAGAGTTAGTACCTATGGCTTAATTGATTAGAAGGGGAGACTTTCCTCACGCGAAACTTCCCAGCCAACAATCGTTTCATGCAAGAATTGGAAGTATGCTCACTAAAAACATGAGTATGCACTTACTAACTTTAAAAGGGATACTAGTAAATACATCGGAATCGGTAAAATCTAATCTACAGTTGCGCGACTAATCTTTTTTCAGAATTCGACCAACAATATCGTTTCCACGCGTCCTTACAAGGGAAGCCGGAGTTGCCATCATGGCTCCGTTACATCTACAGCGGGAGACATCATTCGGGTTTCATATTCGGTACTCCACCAAGAAACACCAAGTCACCTATAACGGTAAGCTCAACATAGACGCGTTCACTTAACAGATGTCAGTTTGTGAGGTCGAAAGATATCACATTCTTACATAGCTTCAATAGCCACACTATTGGTTGTTAACGAAAATCCCTCATGAACATCAATTCGAATTAGAGTTTCAATAGCACTATTACTGACAATCTGACATAGATAGACCTGATCAAGACGTTACAGAAGACATTGGAAGAAACTGTACCTAAATTTAATTGGCATATAAGTATTAAGTATAATACAATTTTAATCGCAAATAGGCTGCTTCCTGGTTTCTGAAGAGTCTTCCCTCACGGATTCGTATAACTTAATTTTTCCGGGAAAAATCCGGTAAAATTCGGGTAAAATATTTTTACCGGCTTTTTACCGAAAGAAACCGGTAAAATATTTTACATTTCATAACAAACAAATTTGCTGTGTGTTTTAACACTTTTTGACAGTCGTCGTTTGTTTCAGCTGGAAGTAGTGGGTCTTAACCGACAGGACTTCGAAACTCGCCGCGTTCTACTCACACTGGTTCTTAAGCCGAAGGAGAATTTGGCACGACATGAGGTCGAGCTTAAGATCGACAACTTGAATGTCGAGGATCTGCTCGATGAACACAGGTGAGAATTCGGAAAAAGTCTTATTCAGTCATATTTGTTTCTTGGAATAATGTTAATTCTTATTTTTCATTTTTGAATTGGCTGAAAATGTTAAAAAACGAGTTTGGAAATTTTGTCTGTTTGTCTTCGGCTTAGCTCAAAGAGTCTCAGTTTTATAATTAAGTAATTTGGCATAATTATTATATCTCGACAAAAAGTGGAATAAAATGTTAAAAAGTAATTTTGTTAGGGTACACTCCCGCATATAATGTAAGGGATAATTTTTTTCTCGTCCATCCATCTTTTGTGTGGAGTATCGTAGCATAGTTCGTAAAAATTATTGTGGGTGATTGAAAACTATTTTTGGATTCAGTGATCTATTGATTTAAAGTGTTCAGCTAAGAAAATGATGAAAAAATCGAGCTCCATGGTGCAGCAGTTAGCGTGTTTACCTTATGATTACGGACATTAAGTAACATTCAGTTAATCAGACGGGTGACCAAAAAAAATCTCGATTACTTCGTGCTTCAAAGCCATTACGTAAAAGATAAAGTACTTTTTATTCAAAATGAGCAGTTACATCGTAAGTTCTACGATGGGAAACCTTGACAGGTCTGAGGTGAGTTGACATTGGTTTGAGGTCCCGGCTGCATCTAAAGTCATTAGCACCCACCGATCCGCATTCGGCCCTCATGGTAGATTCTTCCTACAGTGTTTTCCTTCGTAGGGAAGACCTGTGCCCAGTAGTGAAGATATTAATAGGCTAATGATAAAAAACACTGTATTAAAATGATTAGATTCAAACCAATAAAAGTGGATTTTCTATACAAATTCTTCTATTGTAAAAATCGCTGTATTTTCAATGTTATAAATAATAATTTATATGTCTCCCTTGTTTTTACAGATAAAAAATTGCCAGAACATTAAAAGACATAATTTGATATAACTTGCTACCTGGTAATGGATAAAAAATATCTTACCTAACTTGAATTGAATATCAAATTGTGCCTTGCGAATTTGATGCCAAAGTAAATTAGGAATAATAACATTTTACATAAAAAAGGGATCCCCGCTGTGTAATATTAAAAAAGTAGAATTTTTATAATTGAGCAAAGCTCTCTTTCAGGCAACTCACAAATTTCGCTTGTCTCCTTCCTGCTACTTAACGGTCCAACCGATTCGAACGAATTTTGGCAGGAATACATGATTATAACCTGACGGACATAGGCTATATAAAAAATATAGACTTTACCATGGAGGAATAATCACCGAAAGAAAAATTCAAAAGCTGATTACAGCCAAACCGCTGATACTACATTGATGAAATTTGGCGCCACACTCACATCGTGGTTGTGACTAATGTGCAATAAAAGTTTTGAAATCGGACATACCATGGAGGAATAATCACCGAAAGAAAAATTCAAAAGCTGATCACAGCCAAACCGTTGAGACTACATTGATGAAATTTGGCGCCAAAATTCACATCGTGGTCGTGACAAATGTGCAAAAAAAAGTTTAGAATTGGACATACAATCGAGGAATAATCACCCTTCAAAAATGTAATTTCTTCGCTCAGTATTTGCAAACAGCAGCATGTATTGCAGACCTAGTATTGTTCAAATCATTGCTATGGCGGAATCAATTAGCGCAGTGTAAGCCACCTTGACAAAATAAAGACAATTTAGAGTGTGCATAAAATGTTTTAAAGTGTAATAATTACTTAACATATAAAAATCTAGCAGGCCAGTACATAAATAACAAAAATATAGTGTTAATTTTTGTTAGAGACTAGATTGGTTTTTGTACTTATATATGTATTAAGTGAGGTAGGATTTTAGATGTAATCAATAATAAATTCATAGTACATTTATTCAGCGATCTTATTGTTTTGTTTCAGGATGACACGTCTCAAAGAGATTCTGAAATCGAGATTGTGGATGGAAAGTGGCCAGGATCTGTACACAACATTTCTAGCTTCAGCAATCGACCTTGGAGCTCGTCTACCTCTAAGACCCAGTGATGGAGAAGGGTAGGTAATCATTAATTGGTCGTAAATTTACTATGCGTAATTTATATTAACTTCTATTATCGTACTATTCATGTAGCAAGAAAGAAAAATACACCAGAGACCCTACCATCACTTATAGCGATTCAAGTTTAGCTGTTAAAAGGAGACGCCACTATAGACCGCGTATAGCGGTGTCTCACTTTGACAATCGAAACTGAATCGAGCTAAAAGATGATGGTAGACCCTCAGGGCCTTTTCCTGTTATGCAGGTTGCTTTCTTACGTATGGATTGCATATTGCGTTCGAGTCAAATGACGCGTAACATGCGTAAGTGACATGCATGCATGTGTTACAAACCCGAAGCCTAATTTCCTATTAGGCTGAGGCCTCAATGCAATAATATGCAACTTTAATTGACATATTATTTTGTTAATTTTACGTGTTGGTTAGAAAATAGATTTATGATGATTGTAATAGCTTCTAGAGAAACAGCGCATAGCGCATCAGCGAGGACGACAAGACGCTTTACTGTACCATCAACCGCATACCCTATTGTTACTGTACGTATGACGGATAAAATACAATACCCAAATGTAATATCAGTAAATATTTTTTCTATCTTTGAAGGTAAGAACTTGTAACGTGTTGATGAAATAAAATTCTTATTCTTAATAAACATGGATTGCATATTGCGTTTGAGTCAAATGACGCGTAACACGCGTAAGTGACATGATGCATGTGTTACAAACCCGAAGCCTAATTCACTATTAGGCTGAGGCCTCCATGCCATAATATGCAACTTTAATTGACATATTATTTTGTAAATTATACTTGTGTATGATTGTAATAGCTTCTAGAGTATAGGCTCTAGTTTGGCAAAAATATTAGAAATTGTAAATATTGTTTTGGTAACAATTTACAAAATCAGTTTCGTGTAGTGGTGGTTCGTGGTTAAGTCCATCTATCGCTACTGAAATATTTCTATAAAAAAAGATTTAAATTTTAATGTGACTAATATTGATGTTATAAAGCATGTTGGATTGTACTAATAATAATAAAAATATTGCTCGTAGGGGAAATTTTGCAAGAGCAATAGTTGAACTAACCGGTGATGTAATACAGTCATTAGCTATACTTATCTCGGCGATCTGAAATTTTTGAAATATCTTTGGTTGACATTCACCAAAATATGACTGGCGAGCTACGATAATGGAGTAGTCCACTACAATAAATAACAGAAACGATAAAGTTACACGTTCGTTCGCATCCACGACTTTTAGCGTACTGGCTAGTGGCTAACAAGATGGCGGCGTTTCCAAGCGTCCCATCGCATTTGCAAGTGAATACTAACTATAAGAGAGTTTTGAAAGTGAACTGTCAAATAACATAGCGACATTTGCAAGAGTATGCCATGTTTCACCTCAATTTATTTGTAACATAGCGTACTTTTGAAACAGTATCATATGTGTACCCCAAAGTATTTTCAAATTTAAAAATAACTGCCAACATTACAAAAAAAGTAAAACATTTTAACTGAGCCTATTGTCCCCGGCAAATAAGTTGAACTTGATTTTGAAATCACGTGACATGCGCAGTAGTGAATAATGTACCTAAACTTGCTACTGCGCATGTCACGTGATTTTAAAATCAAGTTCAACTTATTTCCCGGAGACTATACCTACTTTGAAAGTAGGAATCGCAATGCGCAATAAAAAAGTATTTTATTTCATTTAAAAAGAACGAAAAAGAAAGTGTTGCCAGAACGGTTGTGTAATAAATGCTAAGTAATAGGTATCCTTCGCCAGATTGGTGGTGCGCTTGGGCAGTTCCGTGCCATTTTCCAGCCAGCTACGGTGGCTGCGCGAAGAGGTGCGCCCGTTGTCCCGGTTGCCCGCCTGCCCGCGCGAGTACAAGCGAACCACGTCGGAAAGACTCTTCAGGGATGCTGGATTCACTCTCGATTGGTGTAACTTCGAGCTGGTATGTAACACTCATTTTTCTTTCAAGCTTACAATTCAAAAAAGGTCCATTGGTACGTTTGTCTGCACCTTATACCTTTTATTAGATATGTTATGGTATTTGATACCGTGCTAAAAGTTGAGCTTTATTTTAAACACCTTTACTGTCAAGTGTCAACCTGTGTCATTGCGAGATCGACGGTTAGTTGGTGTTACAGTAACATTCTTGTGTACTCACCTACAGTTCCGGGTACAAATCTGTGATGACTGTCATGAGAATAAGGATCATAAATATTTAAAGACGTTTGTTTTACTTTATTATCTATGTTTTATCTATTATATACATAGTGTTCGTTCATAGTCCAAGCTCTCCTAAGTCGTAGATTTTTTTTGTTTATTGAGATCAATAACGATTTGTATGATGCTAAAACGCCTGAAATGTCAGTTCAGAAATAGTGTACCTACTAACCTACTTTTCCTCATACACAGGCGACTTCCCACAGGAGACTTTTCGGTACCTGCTCCTTAGAATTTTAGGATCGATTCTACTTCGTGAGTTTTACATACTTACTTAAATATATCTTTTATTTGTGAACGCAATCAAACGACATTATTTCGCGAAGTGCTATTATTGTGAAATAAGGCGCTCTAGTAGCGCTTCAAAGGCAAAGGCAATAAGTTAAAGATACAACATTTCGACTTTTGTATATAAAAAAAAAAAGATTTTTTTTAAGGAACATGTTTAAATTTGTTTAGGGTGTCCGCCACTTGAAGGCCATTTACTTCCGAAATTATAGCTTGATATTAATATAATCCCAATTATATGTATTGAAAGTGTATCGATATATTGTAATCGATATCGTATATCATAGATGGTATATGTTCCAAACATGTATTTAGAGCTTGTAAATCAAGTACGAAATTAAATGATTATGATTCTGATTATATATCTAATGGCTATTATTATATATATATGACTTAAACCTCCTCAACCCCTATATTATTAAAACAGGATTTTTAAACGTTTTTATTTAAATTTTTTGCATTCACAATGCAATATTTCTATATGATATAAAATACGCGTGTAAAAAAGAACTACGCCTCCGAGCCGTCAGGTAGGATTTTCAGGATTTTTACATGTTTTTCTTATATTTGTCACACTGTAAACTCACTGGAAACTTCACGACATATGACACTAATAGTACAATGCGCGCAGCCAAAGATGAGACTTAACAGATAACGTGATTATACAAACCTGCACCTTATTACCTGCGCAAGATTGCCTCTACTAGCATCTGACAGGTCTCATCTTTGGCTGCGCGCATTATATCAGATCGCGATTTATACCAGTCTGCTCAGTATAAAAGTATATCAACTTCTTGTAAATCGATTGGCGTTCTGTTGACATAATCTGACGGTTATGAAACTTAATCCAGTGACTTGAGCGCTATTGGATTAAATGTTCAGCAATGGTCAATTTATGCGTATGTTGTGTCGCTTCATATATTAATCTTAGTGACCATGAAAGTTTAAAACAATATACTTCGCAACCTCTTTTTGAAGACTTAAAAAAAGCCAATCTTGTTTCAGTATAACACAGTATATAGAGAGCATTCAACCGAACATCTGGAATATTTGACTGAAATACCCAACACGAGTAAAGCTGCTCACTCAGTCAAAGCTCTGTCCACACACGACGCTTGGTTAGCGCCAAGCCGATATGCGCTGCCATCGCTTAGTTACACCCGGCAACTGAGTACGGTCGTTGCAGTCCCACTTCTGCTATTGCTGCTTTCCATAGCTGCGTTGACTGCTGTAATGTTTTTCCACTACGCCGCTATGTAAGTAACCATACTTTGAAATATACCGATTTTTTTTTACAATTTTACTAAATAAATTATTAACTTTGTTTTTTCCTGTCATGCGGATTAAACATATGTTTATATTTCTTATTCAACTGAAACATTTTTAAAATAAATTTTAATTTCTTTATTTAAATATTGACATTTCAAATTGGCGTACACTGTACGTTAGCCATTCTGTGAACACGGCTTTTGAATGTGAACCGATATAGCAAGATTTAATAGAAACATTAAAATAAAAGCATTTTCTACCGTTACCCAGCTATATTTATAAAATAAACTAAATAATTATGAGTAAACACCATGTTCGATGTTATATGTGAGTGCGTTTGAAAAACTTGGATGTATTTGCATTTAAATAATACGCCAACACAAGATCAAAACAAGATAAAAACAGCAAAAAAGGTTACTGAATCTTTATTGATATGTAACCACCACCTTTTATGTACGCATTTTGTCACACGCATGCTTGTCACGACATGTGACATTAGTGGCATTATGTGCTGTTTTAGCATGCGGGCCAGACATGCATGCGAGTGCAAGTACGCATGACAGGAAAAATCCTTACATAGATTAGCACGTAGAAAGTATGTAGTTTCTTTACAACTTATTAGTATTTGTTAATTATTACAATATTTATGTATGTATGTCTTTATTTCAATTATTATTTTCATTCCAGGCCAGATTCAGAATCAGACTATTTCCTACAAAATATATTTCATATTTGTATTGATTTTAGAAAGCGAAGGTACCTAATATTATGTAGTTGTATCATTTAACAGCTTTTGTTACTATCATTAGAATATACTAACGTATTCTATAACTAATTTCGTATTAGTAAAGATTATAACATTTAAATACCTACCGTGAAAATACAGTGGTAAAATTCTTTATTACTAATGGTGTGTTTGTCATATAGATTATATCTATATTTTTATTTACTAATAAAAAGTTTCTCCTTCTATTGACATTCTTACTAGAGATGTGCCGACTAGTCTGCGACTAGTCGGTAAAGCCGACTATCCGGCCACTATCGTAGTATTCGTAGTCGGCGACTGGTCGGCGACTATTCGGCAAAGAACGCCGACTATCCGGCTTTTTACTTTGTGTGTGTTTATTAATAAAATGTATGTAGGGGCGAATTACATTAAATAAAAACCGTAAATAAAATAATAGTCCTTCTGCTTGGATTTGCGACTGGGAGGAATATTTTATGGTCGAACATTTTATCGCAGATCCTAACTGAGGTATCAGGGTTGGATGTCGGTATTTAATATGGTGGTTCATACTTGTAGTAGATATTTGCCTTTTTTTTACCTGCTCACCACAAGAAATTGTCAGTTTTCATTGGTTACACTTAACTTTACAGAAATCATTATCCAATTGTTACAAAAAATCTACACAAAACTTTATTTTTGACATAATTAAATTTTAATTGAGCTGTGTCACTTTTACTCAAATTATTTTTTTATACAAAAACACCGCTCTGACCCGCGCAAAATAAAAATCAAGAAAGTAAACTAAACAGCTGTAAACGAAGCGTCACGGAATCCCCCGAAACCGTAATCAGCTTGGCTGACTAGTCGGCCGATTAGTCAGCCACTTTACAACCGACTAATCGGGTGGTCGGCTAGTCGGCCAAAGTCATAATCGGCACATCTCTACTCCTACTAACTTGCTTTCCATTTCAAAATACTTAAAACTTAAAAATACGTTATTAAAAGGCATATTAAATAATTTTGCTTATCTGAGTATTTTTTCAACCTTTCAATATTCCATATTGAGTCATAATAGGCATTAGATTCTAATATCTATCGGTCAGTCTCAAAATAAGACGTTGAAATCAGCATTATATTGTCTTTAGCATTTTAATAAAACGTTTTTTCCATTGTAACAAGCACTGTTATTATTTCAGAGCTCATAAATCAAATAAAGTGGAGATATGTCGGTATGAAACTGGCAACACTGATCAGACTCAAGTTGCTGATAATACTAGCAATAAAAGCCAAGGTGTCAGGTAAGTTTGAACCTCTAATAATAATAATCTTAATAATGTGTTTTTGTTAAAATAAAAGACTTGTTGTCATGGTGTTGACTTCAGAAGGAATAATTTATTTTTAAAATATAGATGACAACTATAGAGATTACAAATAAGACATCTATCAAAACTGTATTAACCAGTATTTTAACAGTTTTATTACTAAAAGAAGCACAGATTTTATTTGAAACTAGCTGACCCAGCCACGCGTTGCTGCGTCAGAGTAATTTTAAAGAATTTTTCTAAAATAAAGCAGCCTAAGTTACTCCTTATTACATCAATTACCTGCCAATAAAAGTCCCGTCAAAATCGGTCCAGCCATTTCAGAGATTAGCCGGAACAAACAGACAGACAAAAATTGTAAAAAAAGTTATTTTAGTGTATGTACCGTATATATATTCATTTGCATGTAGTAAAAAACGGTTATTTCAATATAACAAACAGTCACTCCAATTTTATTTATATGTATAGATTCGAGCTTCTATCAGTAAAATAAAAATATGTAGCTTACTTCCGCAAAACTCAAGCAGTGTGCACCGCCCGCCCGCCCGCAAATAAATGCAGGAACCGCAGACACCGGCACCTTCACCAACTACTCTACACGTGTTTCGCCCCCACACGGAGCATCATCAGGAGCTTAGTGCTCGTTATTGCACGGTCTAACAGTATTTTTGCGGAAGTAAGTTAGCATATTTTCATTTTACTAATGGATATGGACTTCCGCCAAGTAACGCCTGATTCTATCAAATATTCGAGCTTCTCTTGAAAATTGTGTGTTTCGCTCGGCAGCAAAGTTTAGCGTCTCGTACCTTTGAAGCCCTCTCTGCGCTTACGATTCTATAGAGGTAACTCGCGGCCAAATATCAACTTTCCAGCCTTGCATATCAAATAGCTTTTAAATTGATTTACACTCGAGAGCAATGAATCCGGGTCACTTAAAGAATCCTAAAAATCTCGGAAACTAAAAATGATAGGTTAATGCAATAAATTGTATTTAATAGACAATGTAATACTCCTTAAATGAAAGTAAAAAAAATATGAGTCACCATACATTTTATTAACACGAATTACATACCTAAAGAAAAAAACTGCTGATCTCTCCTTAAAACAACAATAGGAAACATGAAATGTTTGAACTTTATTACGATTTTCTTGAATTTTAATACTTCGTATTGCCTCCTCGTGCTTCCATTACTGCGTTTACGCGGTTTGGCATGCTGTACACCAAGTTCCTTATACGATTTTGGGGAATATTCTCCCATTCCTCTGTGAGAGCAATTTTGAGCTCACGAAGCGTGATTGGGGGAGGGTTTCGTTGTTTTACGCATCTGCCTAGCTCGTCCCAAGCATGCTCGATCGGGTTGATATCCGGGCTGCGCGCTGGCCACTCCATACGAGTAATGTTCATCTCTTGAAGGTAGTCATTCACAATCCTACCTGTATGAGGTCGGGCATTGTCATGCATAAATATAGCATCCTCACCTAAATTGACCATAAATGGACCAACGTGATCATTGAGGATTTCTTCCACATATCTTACGCTAGTTAAAGAGCCGTTTTCGTTTGCACTCTATGTCTTCCATCGTGCTTGTAGAGCATAAATTTTGATTCGTCGGAGAATATAACTTTTGACCAATCTTCAATACTCCAATTTACGTGGCTCTGGGCATATCTTAGTCTTGAAATACGATGCCCACGCTCCAGTTTAGGGCCGTTTGCAGGTCTAAGGGGTTTTAAGTTAGATTCAGCAAGCCGACGTCTTACTGTCCATGCACTTGGGTTACTTCCTCCGAGGCGTCGAAACTGAATGGTGAGTTCAGTTCCTGTGAGAAAGCGATTTCGAAGCATGGTGTTCACCAAGTATCGGTCTTCTCGTGCTGTGGTACACCTGGTTCTGCCCGTTCCTGGTCTGCGTAGGTTAGAACCAGTTTCTTCGTAACGTCGGAGAACTCTTTGTACTGTTGACAGCGACACACCGACAGTCCTGGCTGTATCGCGCTGACTCCGGCCGGTTTCCAGCATTGTAAGTATTCTGGTGCATTCTTCAGGCGTAAGCGACATAATTTCAGCTTGAATAATGAATATAGAGCACTATCAACATGGTTTATGTACCCACATAAATGACAGATTACAAACAAAAGCAAAACCAAATGCTGTAATTTCGTAGTTCCATCTTCGAAAGTGGCCCTTTTTCTAATTTGATTTTTTTATGATATAACTTTACAATAACTAAGAAGTTTTAATACCTTCATTTAAGGAGTATTACATTGTCTATTAAATACAATTTATTACATTAACCTAGCATTTTTAGTTTCCGAGATTTTTAGGATTCTTTAAGTGACCCGGATTCATTGCTCTCGAGTGTATATTCAGTGTGAGTTAATTGACTAAAAATAGCAATAGATCGCTTTGTATGAAATTTTACGAAATCTCACCCACCATTTATTTAAAATTCTTATAGTAAATAAAGAACTAAAATAATTTAAGAAAACGAAAACAGAATTTTATAGTAATAATTTCAATAAGAATAAATTATAATTTATAAAGACTATAACATACAATGTCATTTGACAAATCGGAACGTACCATATGTTTTTCTTTGAATAGAAAGGTTCTAATTTTAAAACACCCCCTTCACGCTAGCAGATGAAATGCAATTTTCCACGCAGAAATTGAATGACAAACCAAACTTTTCCGAGCTTGTGAGGTGAAAAATTATTTATATACAAAGCGTGTAAAATATATAAAGATACTAAAGTAATGAATATACATAAATATTTTATATCTATAGAAATATATATAAATACCCATGACCAGGTACAAATGCTAGTATTCATCACACAATCAGGCAGAATCGCTGTACCAAACGGTCGTCGCAGCGCGCGTCTTTAATGTAATCAAGTGTCATCGTCGTCGTCGTGATATATGCTGAACCGGGGACTTTTACGCTGCTTACTTTTTTGTTTTTTCTTTTGATGGTTTTGTATGCAGGGCCGGATTTGGGGAAGGGCAGGCGGGGCTACTGCCCCCAGGGCCCTGGGACCTCCACAACAGAGTGGCCCCCACAATAGATATCAAAAATAAAACAAATTAGCAACTATCACGTATTTTTTCTAAACAGATTTTTTAGTTGGTAGAATATAGAAGCGCTTTAACAACTGTATAACCCAAATTTGCAATAAACGATTTTGATTATTTATTCGGAAATTGCCCAGGGCCTTCACACTTCTAAATCCGGCACTGTTTATATGCGTGCAACGCATGTGTGTGTGTGTGTGGGGTAAATAAATTCTGTTCTATGTATTCCAGCCCCAACAACAGCCTGGCCCGCAACCTCGCAGGTCCATACAATCGGCCGCAGCCGCCGCCATACGCTACCGGAGCCCTACACCGACTCTCAACCCACGCAGACACCCCTTCCACCCGCCCCCACACCCCCGAACAACGCCATCTAGCACTCGAAGAATCACTCAAGCTCCTCAACGACGCGAACATATTGAAAGACCCGATCCTCGATTACAACGATGGAACAGACGACTACGTTCCGATCAAACCTAATTATGTTTCGATGAAGAATTTGGATGATATCGATGTGCCGGATCTCGCGAAGGTAGGAATTATCGGTCCTATTTGACAGGAGGTGTCTGTGAACGGGCAGCCGCCCGTGAAGACTTGGTTCTGTTAATTTATGAAATTGCCGCGACTCTTCCCGATTTGTATTCGATTGTAATAGACTTTTTAATAGATCTGTAGCTTTAAATGAGTTGACAGTAATATCTGATAAAAGTTTTTACCTTAAAAAAGATAAACAGACAGATAGACATTGCCAGTTGTTATGTTAATGTTAGTTCTCTTTAAAACTGTGAAAATTAGTTGAAGCCCCCTAAAATCTCACCTTAAAATTTAACTTGTTATGGGGGCGCCATCTTTTATTTTTCACTTTTTACATTGTTATTTTAATAGAAAAGATTAGTTTTGGAGATTAGTTTTATATTTAGTCTGTACAGAGCTCTGACACCGTGTCTGACACCTACTCAGGAGCACTATTAATATTAAAGACGTCAGTAATACAGGAAAAGAGACTCTGTGTAGTGTCTTTGTTTTAAGAGAGTATGGTACTTAAAACAAAAGTAATTAAATACTCGTTATTCTACTGTATTAAGTAGAATTTTCTCACTGGTAACACTTAAACCAGTCGCCACCGACATATTGAAAATTTTCTATTTGTTCATACTAATGTTGCCTAACTATCGATAGTTTAATTACGAAAATCAAATACTCCATTGATATTATCGATTCCGTATTCCGATAAGTATCGAACGATAATAATAATAGTACTATTGATATTTATAATATCGAAGCAACAGTCTTAAAGTTTTATAAGATTAGAAGACCTTCAAGTACTTTGATAATTCATATGTTTTGGTCACCCATCTATGACCGGCCCAGCAAATGTTCCTTCAGCTCTGCAATCATAAGCCAAATGCTAATTACTGCAATTTGAGCTCCCCAAGATATTAACTGCTCAATGTCTTGTTGTATAATTGATGTTTACTTATTTTTTAATTTTTACTTTGCAGATCATTATGCCGTTTTGTAAATGTTCTCTTCACATTGTATGTTTAGTCAATATCACAATTTATAACAAAAATGTATTTAAAAAACGTATTATCTACCTACTTATTTATTTCTATTAAAGTGGCAATTATTAGAAGATACATTACTTTATCAACATGTTAGTAACACACATATGTAACGATAAAATGAGGTATTTATTATTCCCTAAAAGTGTTTTGGTCGATGGGTTTATGAAAGTTTGAGAAACTACAAATTTAGTTTTAGTAGAAGAAATATAAAAAAAATATAATTATTGACACATTGACTAATCGTAAAGCATTTAAATTTGTTTTAATTGGTACTTTGCGAAAAAGGTTTTAATCATTTGGACAGGTTACTAGCCAGTTATAGGTACCATTGCCAATATAAGTATGTGCTGTTTTCTTACTTGACTCTGGCAAATTAGTCAAATATATTGCCATAGCAAAAAAACAATATTTGCTTTTTATTAAAAAGTACATTCCTAATTTAAATTTTTGACTAAGTTTGGTTTTTAGAGAAAACATGACGACTTTTTGGCGGGAGCGGGAAGCGTCACGTTGGTGGTTTTGTTTCTCTTGTTGAAATTTGTGTTGTGGTGGATATTATTGCGTAATGATGGTGGATTAATAACCAATAAGTGTTTGTGATCATACAAAAGTGTTGGCAAGTGTAACAAAGCAGCGGAAGTTGTCTTTTCTTGCTCTCTCAAGAAGTCCACGGGGAGGTTTCAGTAAAACCCCACATATTTACTAAAATCTAGCAAAAATATATGAATATATAACTGACAATTATACTTACTTGACACTGCCTAAATGCACAAATCGTGCAAGCAATAAGTAAAGAAAAAAAATAGAGAAAACAATTTTTTTACCACATTTAATGGCGGGAAATCTTTAATATTTTGTTTTGAAATTGATTATGAGATCTTACAATAGATATTATAGCTGGTCATTAGAATAAATAAAATTATCTACATTATAAAAACATTAAATTCAAATGTTGCAATACTCTGTTTTAGTTACATTATTAGGGAAAATATTAAGTGATATACTTAAGTACCTTTGGAAATGACTTATATTATTCTATTGATAAATAAGTAACAATAACTAGGTACTTTGGAGTAGCTGTTTCATCACTAATAAGGAATTGGATGCAATTTCTCTCAAAAGATAACATTGTAGTGTATGTATTAGTGATTTTTTTTTATGTACTAGTCAAATATTCTAGTCAATTATTATATATAGATCAATCATTTCTGAGTAATTAAAATAATAATTAAACGAAATAATTTTTATAAAGTTGTGTTTTTATTTAATAAATATTTAATAACCTATCGAATTTTTTATTCGGGATATAATTAAAGTGTACCGCTGGCGTCCTACGTACTCACGTTAGGACTTAATAACTGCCTGTGACTTGTGGAATCATTCGCCATTGTATCTTGGACACGTTACGGGGTTTACAAAAAAATAACAAATATTAGTTTGTAGATTACTATGAACTGTTGTGGTTATGATATTTTTTATTACGAGTTTTTTGTATATTAAGTTATTCTCAGGCGGAACTTGAACCCACAACCGCTGGATGTTCGTTCCACTACTCTCCCAATTAGGCTACCGATCCTTTTAAGCGCCCGTCGAAATTTTCGAGTACTTTTTACCTTGTAAGCCAGCATTGCTTTACCAATAAGAGAAATATCATCGCATTTTAAAGAAACATTTGTACAAATGTTTAAAAATCGATTAAGATATTTCATCTTATAGAAATATGGCATCGTGAATGCAAAAAAATAATATTTAAATAAACTATTATAGCTGTTTCCATCTTAATCGAATGCTTTAAATTTGTAAGATTATTATTTTCGATGTTGAAGGTTTTTCAACATTGGTGGTACGATACTAGCTCATAATAGAAGTTGAAATACGTTTGTAAACGCGTCTGCCAGCGTCTCGGTAGGTCAGCGGTCAGAGCACTCGCCCGGATAGCGAAAGGTCGTGGGTTCGAATCCCACCTGAGGGCTCGGGGGCGTGGTCTTTTACAGGCATATTTTATATCTTATTTAACCAAGTGATTGATGACTTTGGCCTGGGGTTAAGGAAGCAGAGGCGGGTTAAGCTACTTCAAGCTACTACTACGTCAAGGAGGGAGTTCTGAGTTCAGTGAGTTATTAAACTCAGGCCTAACGGAGCGCATGCAGCACCAGACTCTTTCTTTCATAGTTGTTTTTTTTATATATTCTCTTATTTAATTTATTACAATTTTGTTAATTAAATAAACTTTGGTGCAACGGTAGCAATCCTGCTTTTCGAATCGACGATTCTGGGTTCGAATCCCGGAGGAGGCAGGTGTTTGTGTAAGTCATGGGTATTTAAAATATTTCTATTAATATTTTTCACATCTGTATCATATATGTATATCTATCAGTTACCCTAGTATCCATAACACAATCTTATAGTGCTTACTTTGGGCTAGGCTAATTGGTGTGAATGTAAGAAATATTATTATATTTATTATAAATAATCAGAAGTCGAAAAAAAAATCTAATTCGCGCTTCGGTAATCACTTTAAAGTTCCAGCCGCTGCTCATGACGTTAGGAGCAACAATTCCACACTGGGTCTGTGTCGTAGCTTTAGGCCCATTCTACCTACCATGTTTTCATCCACAGGGAAGATCTTTGCCTCGGAAATGGAGGAAATAAATAAGTCGATAGTGATGAGTTTTTTAATATTTAAGTTAACGCTGTACGATTTTGTTTTCTCTATAATTTTTTATACAGCTATTATATTCGCCCTTAAATTATCACGCTAGTATTCGAGCTCACTATGCTACGAGCTACGATTTTCGTAGCTGCTCACTTAGCGTAGCCCTTAAGAGTTTTTAGCCTACGCAAAGCTGGCGTTAGAAAGGAGATAGTAACTACGTAGCCGTGAGTATTTAATTTTTTATGGTATCACTTATTTTTAAAGAGAAAAAATATTCTGAAAAGTTCAATCGGAATGACAGTAGGACAAATACACTTAATATAAATACAATTTATAACAAATAAAAATAACATTAGTTATAATCATCAAAGATTATATAAGACTAGATCAAAAATTAAACTTCTAAATCGATATTAAACAAAACAAAAACACCCTGACCGAGAATCCGCCCGTGTGTACTCCCTCGAAAAAAAAAAGAAATAAAAAATTTCACCTACTTCTCTTACAGCAATTATAAGATATTTATGAGAACATAGGTTTTATGGGTAATCTGGGATGGACACCAGTGCTTGTAAAACCTAAATAGATTCATATAGCACTGTTAATGCAAAAAAAGTTTTAATATTATGTGTTTCTAATAATAATAATATGCATATTTAAACATATCATAATCTAAAGATATTCTAAAAATAACTAGTAATTGAGTTGATACGTTCAAAGTTTTAAAGTCATGCATTGTCTTATGAAAAGTAAATTTATTGATTCAATTTAAATCATAAATACGTTTACTTTTAAAAGTGTGTGAATTGTACTTGGCAAATAACATTATTAACAGGACGGCAATAGTTGTAGTGTAACTTTTGGAGGAGTGAACACATGCAATATAGTTCGGCCTGTGATCTCGGAGGTTAGGCAATTTTAAAAGGGCTGGTCATTAGATTGTCCAACAAAAAATTACACAGGTCTGCAAAAAAACAAAAAAGTTCAGCTGCATGAGATATTTTTGCTGAATTATATGTTTTAAGGTACGCTGATTTCAAAAATGACTTCTATTACTCTCCATCACGTATAGTTTTTTTGCAAAATGATGACAAAATTTTAAGAAAAATCAACTATTTATTACAAACACACTGCATAATATTTATCACAACCTGTCAACCAATTGTTTTATTTAATTTATACATTAATTTATGTTTACTCTCTTTCTTTGTGAAACCTTTTCTTCTTTTTTTGTTGCTTCTCCGAACTCTTTTTTGGTTTCCTTCTTTGGTTTCTCGCTTAAGCATCCAACAGTAGTCCGCTAACATACTGACATCCAGTCTTCCATGGTAACGTCTATATCTATAACGTAACGTCTATAACGTCTATATCGCGTACATCTTGGTGAAATCTTTCCCATTGTTTTTCACTGTAGGCGCCCAAGATTTCATGAAAATATTCAATATGGGAGTGTAAGAAGTGAACTTTTAAACTCATCTTGCACCCTTGAGCCTTATACGCAGCCAGCATGCGCTGTACAATACTTTTATATTCGGGATCCTTAATATTGCTCAAAAGCACTACATTTCCCAAGCTTCTTTTTAAATTTCTTCCATTGATTCAGGAAAGTGGGATTCAGGAAGGAGGGAGGTGATCCAAGATCATCAAGTATTAATTTGAAGTAAGCAAAATATACCTTCTTCATAAAATCACTTAAACTTCTTTCACTGTATATTCACCACAAATATAACAGAAGCTGTCCAGAGAAATAACACAACCTCTATGAGCCATAACAATTATATAAAAACAAGAGCACAGTAGCGTTTGAATGCTGGATTTCAACTGAGTGTAGCAATATAGAGTCAATGGACTTAGTCTGTTAGAATAATGCAACTGCACGTTTGCACTTGCTTGCAATTGTTTACGTCCATATTATTTTGTCTTTATTCCTAGATAATTATACTATTAAGGTAAGTAATCCTAATTTTAATTAAATTAGAAGCTTAAAAAAAAATTTAAACTAAACAAGAATTTACACAAAATAAAAATATAAAAAATATTGCTGTGATGGAATTTTTTAAATATTTTTTTCGGTTTGGGACGTCAAAATCTATAAGAAAATGTATAAAAAACCCATGCAGTTTTTTCATTGCAGACCTGTGATTATCACAACTCCGTGCTTCGGAGGGTAGGTAAAGGTCGTTGAACCGTACCGTTGAATGATATGAATGATGTTTAAGCCTTCAAAGAGTATCTCGCCTTTAACTAACTCTGAGTTTTATCCCTACTAAAAGTCTTGTCAAAATCTTACATCCATTGCACAAGGTCCCAAATATGCGTAGAGAGATAATAAAAATACATTTGATTTAAATTTAAAATTTTTATTTAAACGTTAAAACATACACTATTCATGCGCTTACAAATGGAACAATTTACCATCTTACACTTTTTACATGTAACTTGAATAGTCAATAGCCAAAATATTTCAATAGCAATTCGACTTTATTACGGTAGATTTTAAGTTGAAAAGCCGTTGATTGTATTAAGAACATTATTAAAATAAAGTGCATTACAATAAAAATTCATACTGGGTGTAAATAAAAGTCCGCAACTTATAGTGTACCAACATAAACCTAAGTTAAATTAACAAAAATGATTGATGGAAAACGACTTTTATTTCTGTCTTTAAATGACAGCATGACGCATAATACACACTGAGTTACAAAGCATGTTGTGCGTACACGCATTCACACTGGGTGCGTTTAGTCTTTCTGTCGACTGACTGTCGAGGACTGGACAGAAATCAAAATTGCTGAACAGCATTCAGCTATGCTGACTAAATTATCGGCTGACACCATGCTGAGTTCAGACGACCACTTAGCATTTCTCAGCCGCCTCAGCCTATGCTACTCAGCAATCGCCATTTTTCTTTTAGTGCTGCCAATGTTGTGTAGGCTAAACGCACCCACTACACTGAGTCATATAGCGAATGACTATGTGTAAAGTATAAAACACATGTGTATGTTATTAATTGAAATATACAATAATATTATTATTAAAGTGATTATGTGAAAAGATAGTTATTACATGGTCAACATGATCTTAAATATATCCATAGCAAAAGACATTATTACAAGAAAAAAATATCAACTTAGGTATCAGGAGGGTCTCAATTCTTGTTATCGGGCAAGTACTCTTTCAACAGACAGAAGATTAAAAAATGATTCTTGTAATAACTTCTTAAGACATAAAAATTTCGCATCTCTAATTATTTTCCGGGTATGCCTCATCCAAAAATCATTTTATCAATGGCAAGATTTCATGGTTTTAGATAAAGGTCGTTTTACAGCTAAAATACGCATAGGTACATATATCCATCGTATATCCTTAAAAACTAGTAGGTAAACTTTTATCACAAATAGTTTTAAACTAATTCCGTTTTTCTAACTATACCTTATTATAATTCTTCTATATCTAACAAATTAGGATAAACATACAAATTATTAATTAAACATATAGAAAAACGGACTGTAAAGAGATCTAGTATTAACTTACAACTATCTCTTATAGGCGGTAGATCGAATACATAGTTTTATATTAGGTATATTTTTCACAGAATATTTTATTTAATTATAAGCGGGGAGTCGCTGAAACCTGAAACGTCAATACGCGCGTGTAGACATGTTTGGAATGCGTACAGACAGAGGCCCTAGTGTAAGTTTACGCATTCGATACTCGTTATCGAGCGCGTTACAGATTTCTATGAAGGTTCGTAATTTCGGATGGTTACCGCTAGGGGCGCTTATATAAAATCCATAGTAATATTTTACGCAGACGATATCGAGTATCGAAGCGTAAACTTACACTAGGGCCTCAGATTTGACCTAATTCATCTAAGGGTGCGTGTTGCTTACAGACAAGCGAATGCGTATATTTATACTGGTTGCTCGCTTATCTAAGCGAATGCATATAGACATGAGCTTGAAGCCAATGCAATCTTGATTCATGCACCTGTCATTAGATACAATAAATCAATAAGATATCACTCCTCCTGTAAAAGAGTCGAAATGTCAAGTATAAATATAAAAAAATAAACGCGTCCTTAATCCAGTAAAAGTGGATTTTGCAGATACAAGAAAATTGTAATTAATTTTATGTTTTACGACAGATTAAATATATCCAAATTAGGATAAAAATACACTCATTTGCAAAAAAAACGGGCGGTTTTGATTTTCATTCATCTTTAAAAAGATACAATACAAAAAAGGTTTCAAACGTTTGTACACGTTACTGGCCGGTTTTAAAAATGCCGTGGTGTTTAAAAAAGTACGTTCTAAATTCAAATTTTCATTTGATGCTCATTTTTACAGAAAACCCCTTTTTATCCTACATTTTTGGCGCGAAGTTCCAGAAGTTAACATCGACTTTTATAACTTTTATTCAATTTTCATCGATTAATTTCATATCCTTGACTGTCAAAGCTTTATTTATTGCTGTTTGGCTGTATCAAAAATGGTAGATAAAGTGGTAAAAGCTACCAAAATTATCGCGCTGCTTGAAGAGGGTTTCAGCCAATGCTTCGTGGCTAGGAGGCTAAATGTTAGTCGCTCGACGGTCCAAAGGACCTGGCAGCGATATCAGGAGACTGGTTCCGCTGAGAGAAGGCCTGGTTCTGGAGGAAAACCATGTACCCAACCACTGGATGATCGTTTTCTTGTGAGTCGCGCATTGAGAAATCGCGGATCCTCAAATGTGGATCTTAAGAACAACTTCCAAGAAGTAAGAACTGTGCATATTAGTCTATGGACGGTCAGGAAGAGGCTTCTCGCTGCCAATATACGCAGTCACCGCCCGGCCCACGGCCCAAAATTACTCCGTGAGCACCGAGTTCGCAGGCTTAGGTTCGCTAGAAAATGTGAATCATGGACTCAAGAAGATTGAAATAGGGTTTTGTTCTCTGATGAAGTCAGGATATCTCTGTTCGGTGAAGATCGACGTCGGCGAGTGCTAAGAAGACAAGGAGAACGCTTTGCAGAGGCATGTTTCGAAGAAATCAAACCTTATGGTGGGGGCTCTGTTATGTTTTGGGCAGGAATAAATTCAATGGATCGTACAGAGTTAGTCTTCATTGAAAACGGCTCACTGACTGGGCATCGATACATAACGGAAGTTCTAATTCCTCATGCACAACCCGCATTATCCGCTCTAGGTGAAGACTCGATTTTTATGGACAACAATGCTCGCGCCCACCGATCTCGCGATGTTAAAGTGTATGTGCAAGAGGTCGGCATTCGTCGTTTGGATTGGCCAGCTCGAAGTCCCGACCTCAATCCCATAGAGCATGTCTGGGACGTTCTGAAACAGCGTGTGAGATCAGTACAACCGGCTCCGCAGACCATCAGAGAGCTTAAGAATGTGATTACTGCGGAGTAGGAACGTATTCCGCAAGCAAGTATCCGGGATATACTCGCTAGCATGTCCAGACGAATTCAAGCTGTGATTTTAGCTAGAGGGGGTCACACTCGATACTGAACATTTATCTGCTTTTACTTTATTAAAGAAAAACAAACAAAAAAAACTTTTTTATTTTTACTTCATGAGCATATGCACTACTAGCGAACATACACTACTAGTGAGGTTTAGCATTATTTCCCATAAATTGTATCAAAATTTTATAAAATACCGATGAAAACGATTATTTTCTTATTAATTTACCAAATTGTGAGGATAAAACTACTTATAATTATCAAACAAAGCAATATTAACATTTAAAATGGTTCATTGCTTAGGTGCCCGTTTTTATTGCAAATGAGTTTATGTTAACTTTAGTCTACAATTAAAGGAAACTTACAAGTTTATGCTTATAAAGAAGCTTAATATTTATACTGTAGGTAAACTTAATTCGTAAACAATTAGGTAAATAAAACAAATAGGTAATAAAATTTATGATCACATATTGTCACTGGCATTTGAATTTTGCTTCAGGAACATTAATTTACTTTCTCCTGTTTGGGAATTGTTCTAGAAAGAAAGTTAATTAAGCTTGAATAAATTATTGTTTCTTTTAGCAACGAGTAACCTTAAATCTACTTATATTGTAAAAACATCTTGACATGCAAAAGTAAATTGTACTACAATTGGTCAAAGTTCATAATTACTCTTGGCGAGGCAAAATTTTTTGTATTGGAAAAAGTTCCTATTAATTTTATAGGACATTTTCTAAAGAACATACTATGTATGTTCCATGTCCATAGTAGAGCACTGTCTATACTGTGCTCTTTTATCTTTTTTAAATTTTCAAATTTAAAATGAATTATTTCATAAGATAAATATTTAAATTATTGACACAAGCAAAAATGCAAGCTTAAATCTATATAATACAGAAATTATAAACAAAAAAAAAATTTTCACAGTAATCTTGATGTAGGTCATCTTTATTTCGAAGTTTTTTCGAAAAGCGTCTATAGTAAGTGCCTGATATGTCTATGTCGCATGCCATTGACTATATATATATATATATATATATATATATATATATATATTTGTACTAACTTGATATGATATTTTTATCTTAAACTAGCCGTCACCCGCCCATCGAACGGGTGGGTTGGACTGACATCTTCAGTTTTCTTATTTAACTTTTCACGTTCTTATTTTGACGTGTAAGAATTAGAGAAACCGTTACCATAGCAAAGCACCGAATAAACTGACAATATGGTAACAAACACAAAGTATTGTTATGATTGGGGCGGAGCGAACGAAGTGAGCGAAGCTCCCATGGATCAGCTTCAATGGCGCAATGTCTGTTACGTCATTACTTCCCGAGTTCTTAACCGATTTTAATATTTTTTGTGTGGAATCGAATCATCAGGTTAAGGACCAGATTGTAAAAACCCGAATTTTAAATTCGCAATAATTCCCATCGAAACAAAAAAAAAAAAAAATCTTTTTTTAGGCATTACCTACGCTCCGCTCCAATATATGGTGCTAGCGTAGCTTTATGCTTAGCGACTGCATCGCCTAGTTTAGTTAGGATATATTTAAAAGACATTTGTCAAAATTGGCATACCGAGAGTATATTATATTTCAATAAATTCATTTAGTAAGGAATTGATTCCATAAGATCTTTTACGTACTTCGTGTTGTGTAAATCTCATCAAATTAACCACAAATCTAAATAACTTTTTATATAATCAAACCAAAACTTACATCCAAATTACTTACGAGGGTGGTCTGAAAAGTTTCCGACCTTAACGTGAAGATGACAACACTCGTAAATAAAAGCTACTGAATTTCGTTGTTCATCTGTTGACAGTTACTCATTTAAAGTTTCAGCCATTTTGGACGCGCAGTTTTTATGTAACAGTCGTTTGAGTGAGTTGGTGTGAGTTTTTTTGTGAAAATGGACAAAATCGAGTATCGAGCTGTCATTAAATATTTGTTTTTGAAAGGCAATACGCCTACGCAAATCAAAGATGAGTTGGATTCTGTGTATGGGGACTCTGCACCATCATTTACCACAGTGAAATTTTGGGCAGCTGAATTTAAACGTGGCCGTAAGAGCTTGGGAGACGATGAACGTTCGGGACGTCCAAAAACTGCAACTACCGACGAAAACATCGCCAAAGTTCACCAAATGGTGCTAGACGACCGCCGAATTAAAGTGAGAGAGATAGCAGAGGTTATGAACATGTCAAAAGAACGTGTTTGTCACATATTAGATCAACATTTAGGCATGAGAAAGCTGTCCGCGCGTTGGGTGCCGCGTTTGCTCACGTTAGACCAAAAACGTGTTCGAATGAACATTTCCAACGCTCTTTTGACGCAGTTTAGGCGAAATAAATCCGAGTTTTGGCGCCGATTAATTACTGTAGATGAAACTTGGATACACCATTATACGCCCGAAACGAAAATACAATCCAAACAGTGGACTGCAAAGGGGGAACCGGCTCCAAAAAAAGCAAAAACTGTTTTATCGGCTGGGAAAGTGATGGCGACTGTTTTTTGGGATAGTCATGGAGTTATTTTAATCGATTATCTTCAAAAAGGAAAAACCATTACAGGAGCATACTATGCATCATTACTTGACAAGCTGAAGGTAGAACTTGCGGAAAAACGGCCACATTTGCAGAAAAAGAAAATCCTGTTTCACCAAGACAACGCACCGTCTCACACCACAGCGGTTGCCATGGCGAAAATCCACGAATTATCGTTTGAACTGCTTGATCATCCGCCTTACTCACCAGATCTAGCCCCAAGCGACTTCTTTTGGTTCCCTCATCTAAAAATTGCGCTCGGAGGACAAAGATTTTCGTCAAATGAAGAGGCAATCACCTTCGTGAACAATTATTTTGCAGAGAAAAATGCCGAGTACTATTTTGACGGGTTACAGAGATGGGAGCATCGCTGGGAGAAGTGTGTAGAGTTACAAGGAGACTATGTTGAAAAATAAAAAAAAAATTCAGAAAAAATGTGTTGTATCTTTGTTAGGTCGGAAACTTTTCAGACCACCCTCGTAATTTATATGTAAAAGTTAGAAATTATTTTTTTGTACTTTGAATATCAATAAATGAAACCATTATAATGCAAAATACGCCTTATTCTAATTATAAATTATAACAAGGATATTGAAATAAAAATCCCATTTCCCAAACACACGACACATTTATTCTTTTTGTTAACATTTAATCCTGACGTTTCGACTCCTTTACAGGAGCCGTGATCACAGGATGGCTAAGGTAATGCTACTAGCTTCCAATAAATTAATAGGGCACGTTCGTAAATACTTATTTTATAGAAATAGAATTGTTTGTGTAAGGAATCGTCAGGATCAAATATATAAAAGAAAAACAAAAATAAACGCTACGCGTATTTAGTAAAAGTGTAAAAGTGTTTTATTTAAATGTGCAAGACACGCGGAAGTGTAAGATCAAAATACGGATATTAATTTCTCGATACTGTAATTAATTATTATTATAAATTGGCTATGATTAAAAAATCTGTAATATAATATTAAAATTTTAATTTATTAATTGCTCTTCCGGTGTAATTTATAGGCAAGAATACAATGAATGCAGTAAGCGAGAAAAATATGGGGAGCTATAAAATAATTTAGTCAAGAGAAGCACCACTTATTAAACACATAATTGATTGTTTGACATATGTCATCTGTCAACTTAATATAAATTATTACAATGCATACGCCATCATGTTTTTTTCTTATAGAAAATTGATACAAATAATCAATTATCCAGCTTAAATAAAATAACACAAGACGAAATTTGTGAGCTAATTATCACTATCCATGTGTCTACTTTTCCATATGGAAAAATAGGAATACTAAGGTAATTAGTGAAAACACATAACAAGTTACTGCAATTTAATTTATCACTTATAATTTCGGTATTAAAAAAGTCTATTCGATTCTACCAATTGGGATTTCTTTAGATTCCTTTGAAATAACATTTATACGGAAACCGAAAAGTTAATTATATTAAAATAATGCGTGATCAAAGTTTGAAGTAGTAATAATTTCGTACAAAAACCTTTTAAGTAAGTTTTATCGCAGACCAACAGCATTCGCTTTTACTGTGAACTAGCCTTTCCACGTGCAATTTAGTATTTAAATCTAGATGTCCTAAAAAAATTACTTTTTATTAGCGTTGATTAGCATCGAGTCAAGGTCCATATTTGCAAGTATATATATAATTAAGAAGATTACAATTATATTTCATTGTTAATGATTTTTAGATACTTATCTGTGCAAAGGAAAATCATTATTATATTATTATAAGCCACAGCAATCTGACCCAGATCAGCTGTCATACTGAAGGTTGACCAAACATAATTCCTTTTTGATTAAAAAATGTTATGCTTTAGTCATAGTATTAATTTTAAAGGTATGATTTACAGCACGCATTACTTGATAATTTAAGATAAGTGTTTTTAAGTGTTTTTAATTTATACGTGGATAACAATTGAAATTGAGAATAGTCTTTTTAGGGTTCCGTACCTCATTCACTGTCCTTAGGTTTACAGTCACCTGGAAGTTGTTAAAAAATAAAGCTTCTAAGTTAACGTTAAAGAAAGCTACGGCCGTTTATGCCACAAAAAACCTATATTTCGACACTCAAGGCAATCAATATTTATTGTAGAGTATTTTGCGTTGACCTTTAATAATGAAATTAAGCATGAAGCAGTGTCATATAGCACAAGCCATGGAGAAAACCGTTACTTTGTACCGTTAATTTGTAGATAAACCACAAAAAAAGCGATCATAAACTTCTTTGCAATATGGTAAACTAACCGGGACATATGTCGATGTATGGGGACAAAGTTTAGTTTGACCTACAATCCTTTTATCTTATTTCCATGATCAACAAACTATTTACTTAAGTCAAAACTAGCGGCCCGTCTCGGCTTTGCACGAGTGGAAAAAATTCTTAATTTTTTTTCTATTATTAATTTTTTTTCTGTTAGAGCCATCTAACGTTGCGACGAACTACTTGCGATTAATGCGTTGCTATGGTAACGCATATACAATGGAAAAAGAGTTGTTACCATATTGTCAGTGTGTTCAAGGGGATCTGAGAATGGTTTAGATTCACAAATCAGCCCGGCAGATGGCGCTGCAGACGGTATCTAGGTTGTTTATCTATACTGCAAAAATAACACGCAGGACAACGTCTGTCGGGTCCACTAGTTATATATATAATTCTTCTGTGAGTGTGTATGTCACTGAACTCCTCCTAAACGGCTGGACCGATTTGAATGATTTTTTTTGTGTGTGTTCAAGGGGATCTGAGAATGGTTTAGATTCATAAATCAGCCCGGCAGATGGCGCTGCAGTCGGTATTTAGGCAGGGCAACGTCTGTCGGGTCCGCTAGTATAAGTATATAGCAATAGTTTGATTATCAGGATCAGACAATTCTTGATTCAAAATATTTTACATTACGTAATATACACTCATTTAGTTTATATTTGCCACCGTAAAATGGCATACACTGTTTACACATTATAACCTATCTCGCGAGATTGTAAACTATCGAAAGATTGTGAATATACTGCTTACAATTTAACGCATATTTTTCGGTAGATAAAATATAAGATATAATATGATAAACCTAACCTAACCTGAAGTTAGGTTAGGTTAGGTTAGATATTTCATAATCTATCGAAAAATAATGCGTTAAGCAGTATGTTACGGTTCAAAATCTTTTGATAGTTTACAATCTCGCGAGATAGATTATAATCTAACTGTATTTACAAACTTACGGTGCCATATTCAAGCATTAAAAACAATAACGATAATTGTTGAACATTTAAATTACATTATTTTCGTGAGATTACCAGTTTTGGAATATAAAACTGTTACCTCTATACTTACTGTACGTATATACAAAAATAACATTCCAACTTATAATGAACAACGACTGCCGGTTCTATGGCCGCGTGGATCTACGGTAGCGATTCTACCTTCTGCGCCAATGGGGTTCGAATCTTGGCAGTGGCACATGTTTATGTGATGAGCACAAACACGAGTCATGGTCGTTAGTGTATATACTTCTATTTTCGCTTATATACGCTTTTTAGTACCCATAGTACAAGATTTGATTAGTTTGAATCTAAATAAATGTCGTAAATTGTTCTAAAAAATAAAAAAATGAACACCTATCACTACACTGGGTTTTTTTTATAAATTAACATTCTTAGACATTTTAGGCCAACATAATTCCAAATGTTTGCCAACGGATTCTTCAACCTAGTTTAGTATAAATTATTATAGCTGTAGTTTCGCTTGAGACTCGCTCAGTCAACAGGTTTCCAGCAGACGATGGCTCGCATATCATCTGGTGCTTTTCCGAAGATCCTTTCTCCATTGGAGTCCACATACAGATTGATTTGATAGTCCAAGAGGGTTTGGAAGCCAAGGACATCAGTGCCGAGTTGCTGTAAAGTTAGGACCAATATTATGAACACATCGTTTATTTTAAATTATTATAATCGAGAAATCTAGTATTTTTCGATTAAAATAATTTATCTTATAACACAGCACTGAAAAATGTTCAAAAATATATAATTATTGTTAATTATTTATGCAAAAAATATTATAATAGTAATAAGAATATCGTTTATTTATTTTTTTAGGCTCTTACAATAACTATAACTATTATTTTTTTAGGCACTCAGCACTACAACTTACACAACTAGATAACAATATGATTTTAAAATTAAATGTCCCATTACTGATAGGAGGGCACCGCATGCACTAAGTTAATTAAATCTATACACTGACAATTATATAATTATAGTTAAACATTACTTTATTAATTACAAACATAGAAGTTAGATTACAGTCGATAACATGACCATATTCTTTGTAAAGAGATATTTGACCCTAAATTGGTTTATATTTTGGTATATGGAAGAGCTTATTACTACTAGATTTAGGCAATCTTCGCGGTACGTTTAAAATAGTTTTATAAGCAATAAAATCTTCCTACGTGCCTATGTTAACATTTTAAAGTAGGTTAACCTATCCGTTGTAACGTTTGTGATTGCAATTGGCAAATATCGCTTATCTACGAATGTCAATCGTTCAGATCAATCAACATATAGTAAAGATAATTATTATATTTTTTGTTTCTAAAGAAACTTGACAAGTTGAATTATTACTTGAAGTATTTTCTCTAGTAAAATTGAGGTAATTTTTCTACTTTCTTTGAAAAAAAAAAAAAGATTCACTACATTCGGCAATTACTTTGAAACGTAGATATAAGTCAGGGGAGACCCAAGCAGAAAGTACTCTTATTTGACCTAAGTGATCTTCCCATAACCTTCATATTCTTGAGGATAGCTTACCTGTGTCAGCGGACTGGTGTTTGTAGTGAAGACCCCTTTGAACCTGCGTTCCCTGGCCACGCGCATAGTGGCGTGCTCCAACGCTCTGATGGCCGCCACGTTCTCCCAGGCGCTAAGCGTTGAAGCCGTGGCCATCATGAATGAATGCAGAATCGCTCCTTAAATGCAAACACTCAAAATCACTCTTTGTATTCTGTTCAATAGTACGAGTATATATTCGAATTTAGAACAACCCACAACAATTATTTATAATATCTATAGTCAAGTCTAGTATGTATGGAATACATATCAACAATGTGTGTGTTTGTCTGTCCGCTCTTTTCCCCCCGCTTTTTTCCATTGTAGTTCGTCTACCGGACGCTAGATGGCGCTAACGGAAAGATATACAGAAATTTTGTCCATCCGTGCGAAGCTGGGACGGGCCGCTAGTATATACTCTAAGAACACAAATTTGTTGTTAGTGTGTTTGTGTGTCCGCTCTTTTTCCATTGTATACGCGTTACCATAGCAAAGCGTTACCATTGCAACGCGTTACCATAACAACGCGTTACCGGGTCAGCTAGTATATACTCTAAGAACACAAATTTGTTGTTTGTGTGTTTGTCTGTCCGCTCTTTTCCCATTGTATACGCGTTACCATAGCAACGCGTTACCGGGTCAGCTAGTAAGTATATAAAAGACCATGACTCGGGAACAAATGCTTATGTTTATAGTAAAAACATATGCCTCTACCGGGATTCGAACCCGGGACGCTACCGTTGCACCAAGCGGCCGTCAGTATATAACCTTTGTATATAAAAATTCCCTGACACAGTGTTTGACCGCGAAGAACCTTGAAACTACTCAAACCATTTCGAATATTCTTTCTTTTATACTGGATTTGTTCCGACTTCAGTCATTGGAAAGGTTTCATTTTAATTTATAATATATAAACGCATGGCGTGATCAGCTAGTCCCATTTTATTTTTTATTATTTAATGATTATTACAGGAAAATAAACAACTTGTCTGTGGAATTAGGTGGGTCTCCAACCCATATCTCTCACTATCCGATTGCTGTTCCAATTAAATAAATCATAAAAAATAAAAAATAAACTTTTAAACATAAGAAAACGTCCACTGTTAGTGAGTGTTCAGGTTATAAGATAAAATGCTTTTTATGCAATACTAGCTAACCCGGCCACCCGTTGCTGGTATAACCCGGCCACGCGTTGCTATGGTAACGTTAATTGATTATAAAAACTGTTATTTTTAGGCATATGGTAACAAACGCACAAACCCCTACTATTATATAGTAGAGATGAGCATTTATAAATGCGTTTATTGAACGTCAACAGCTGGGCCAAAGTCTTGAGTCAGAAGACAGTTTACCGTAACCCAACTTGAATACTTTTACTAATTATTTTTTGTACTGTGATGTTTGGAATGTGAACTTTACGATTCGGCCCAGAGAAGAATCATCAGGAAAGTTCCGTTATTGAATAACTATTTAACCAGTTTCCAGTATAAAACATATTTAATGTGTTAATCAGGGTAATAAATTACCTGTGTGTTTAATATTATCTAAATCTATTCAGCCGTTTCTGCGTGATATAGTAACAGACATACAAAATTTCGTATTTAAAATATTAGTAGGATATATATTTCACTGTATAAGAGTATATGTCGTGTGTATGTTTGTGTGCGGAGTGTAAAAACACCAACCCTTACATTTAAGACGACTAATGGTACACAGAAAGGTCGACATCAACCAAATTGAACTCTGCCAAAATTTTGTAATTTTTTTGCAGGTCACTATTTTAATATAAGCTCACCAATTACATTATTTCTAAAGTATTTAGTCTACTTTTGATTAAAAATAGCTCTGTACAAGGTTAGGTTAGTGTTGTAACCAGTAAAAAATATCTAAATTTGGGCAGCAGCATTATAAGAATTACGGTTATTTAAAGCGATAATTAATCACACTATCTATATTGCAAATTCGTCAGAAATAACATTCACTTATTCCCACATGTGAAAGACAGTTACAACAGAACAATGAATCTAAGACAAAAAAACCGCTTAGCGTTACCACAATCTCATCTAAACGCCACAAAAATGTATAATTAACTTCTAAAATTTATTCAAAGTGAAAGTAATAAAACTGTTTTTACACTATGCAGAAGATTTTCGAGTTGTGTAAATAATAATTAAAGAATATATCTACTTAAAAAAATGCCTTATAATTTTAATTTAAACTAGCTAACCCGGCCACGCGTTGCTGATATGGTAACAAACACACACACACACAAAGTATGGTCATAATATAATGTAGATATTGTAGTGCCCTAACGGGGTTAAAAAACCTCATAAAATATGTAAAACTCATAAAACAATAAGCATATTTGTATCTCCAACTCGATTGCTAAGGGTGAAGTTTAAGGCCAAACCCTCTTTTTCCGTCTGTCCTTTGGGTGAGATATTTATGGTAATACTAGATTTTAGCCGCGACTTCGCCCCTTTTCTTATTTTTTTTTTCAATAAAAAGTATCCTGTGTTACTTCTAATACTTCCAAGAATATATGTACGAAGTTTCATGATGATCGGTTTAGTAGTTTTTGCGTGAAAGCATAACAAACAAACATACATCCACATTTATAATATAAGTAGGATGTTTCCTACTTGAAAAAAAACTTTTCTCGAGCAATGTTGGACTAACCATTCCCATCGGGCAGCAACGTGTCTCGTACGGTGCTCTCCACGAACTCCAGGAAGGCCATGATCTTGGCGAGCCCTCCTGTCAGCGCCACTTCTGGTTCATCGCGTGCGTCGAAGTTCAACGCTACAGCCACCGGGTTGCCACTTGCTAAAACAACATTTTGTAACTGTGAATAGGTAAGCGCTTGACCGCTATCTCGCCTGATGGTAAGCGACGATGTGATCTAGGATGTAACGTACTTGCCAAGAAGATACCTATACCTATTCACTCGTAACTTGAAGACCCCTACATTGTTTTTATCAGGAAAGACTTCGGCAAAAAGTGGAATGCAAACCCGATTATTAATTCGATCAATGTTAAAAAACTAAGTATTTTTTCACGGGTCTAAGAGTAATAGTTTTCTCGTTATTTCCGATTTCTATAACACAAGTGATTTTACTTCATAACTTGGGTTCACAACAAGATCTGTAATATAGTACTATATATTGTTACTTATTCTTATTCAATCATGAAAAAAATAGTAATAAAAAAGAACAGAAAATAAATAAAAAAATTCACACTATAACTTAGTTTTAATTGTACCCCAGAAATAGTTATTATTGGAGTTAAGACAGTAAAAAAACATCGTTTACCTTGATAACCGGTATAATTTGATAGTTGGGTGCAACGGTAGCGATCCTTCCTTTCGCACCGACGGTCCTCGTTTCGAATCCCGAAAGGGACAGATGTTTGTATGATGATTACAAATATTAGTAACTGAGTCAAATTTATATATATTTCTATAAATATTACATATCTATGTATCATATGTGTATGTTTATCCGTTACCCTAGTATCTATAACACAAGCCTTACAGTTCTATCTTTGGGCTCGGCTAATTGGTGTGAATACTACAAATCGACTTATCCATAGAAGAGAGTTCGATGTGATCATGTGATCATGACTAGTTTTTAGCTAAATGAGACCCTTATTTCATTTGGCTAAAAAAACTAGTTTTTGCGTCATGATCACATCGAACTCTGTTCTATGGATAAGTCGAAATATTTATTCATGTATAAGGAAAGACATCGTACCATCTTTGAGCACCACGCTGAGCCTCGCCTGGAGCAGTGCTACCCAGCAGGCTTCGATGCAGTGCGCGTAGTCCACGGTGTCGATCTCGTGCTTCAAGAACTGCTCTAGTTCAGCCTTCTCGTAGAACGACGAAACTATCATACTGCAAAACAAGTTTCGCATATTCAAAGTGTACGCAAAAAAAGTTACCCATTTGACTATATATGAGACGAAAATACATTATAATTCAATTAATTATTTGTGATGTCTGTGATAATTATGTAAATTTTTATAATTAAAAAAATAATCAATTTATGTATTTCTTACAATTGCGCGCACATTACACATAATGACTAAGGCAATGGTCGCCATATATTTTCTACTAACTTTACAATATTTTGATCGGGCACGTTCTGAACTATTAAAATATTGTGACAGTAGTAGAAAATATATGACGACCATTCCTTTAGTCATCCTGTGATCACGGCTCCCGTAAAGAAGTCGAAACGTCAGGATCAAATATAAATTATGCGCAAAAAAACCCTAAAGAAGTTGTATTATTTAAAAATAATCAATCGTATAAAAAGTCTGTTCGCTGAACCAATTGTGAAGTGTTTTTTTAAACATATCGTTCGTATATCTTTTATCTTTTGTGGTATCCTATTATAGATTTTAAGACACATATAGGAACAGTTCTTTTGAAACATCGCACTTTTCCCTCGTTTTTCTCTACTTCTCTCGGTGTCTGTTTGTCTGTCTGTAACGTACAAATCTTGAAACTCAATTTTCACCCATTTCCCGACTAGCTAGAGCTCTGAAACTTTAAACATAGCTTAAAACTCGATAACAATATATGATGATATACTTTCCGACATGATTCAATCACAAATTCAGAGAATATTTACAAAATTTAATTTCAATTGAAAATATTTAAGTTCCGAAAAAATCCACAGATGGCGCTAAAATCGAGGCAACAAATGTTGCATAATGACATACTAACTGCTACTTGACATTTTAGATCGAGCAATTGGAAATCATATACACAAAACTAAAAAGAAGAAAACAATTTAAATGTAAATGTTATAATAATATCAAGGACTACCCTACTGCTATTGTACTTGGTACAATATTTAGTCAGATTACTTCTGTCTGTTTTTTTTCATATTGCCCTACTTACTTCTTATTTGACGTCTTAAAATACAAATAATCATCATCAAATACTTACTCAATAACTTGCTGTTTATCTTCGTCCCTCATAGGTACAGCAGTGAACTTCGGTTCGTCGGTCTCTCGTCTGCTGTCAGGCTTGGTGGTGAGATGAGATAGCACCTCACCAAGATTGGAAGCTCCGAGGAAATCGCTGATTTCTAACCGAACAATAAGTTTAGGTATTGCATAATAATTCTATCTCGATGCCGCAGAGTGTTAACTCGTTCAGATCATGATGGTGGAGGTTAAGCGACTTTTTGCAGAAGCTTTTTTTCATCTACAGCGAAGGCATTTGCGATTGCAGTAGGGAAATTAATAGGCTGATTTTAATCATTATATTTTTTATAAACATTACGATCAAGTCTTACTTATTTAAATTATTCAAAACTGGAAAAATCTCAAAATATAGAAGTGTTATTGCATTTTTTTGGTATCGAAGAATTAAAATTTGTTTTATTTTATATCTTAAGAATATCTTTATAAAGATACAATAAAAATATAGAAGATTCTATTTTATCAATTTTTCGGTACTTATTAAGTATTATATACGAAGTTTTAATAAGTAGTTACTAGAACATGAAGGACTTGTAGTCAGGGTAAAAATAATTTAAAAAAAAACCCAGTTTGTCAAAGTCTCGGTAGCTTGTTTGGAAGAAAACTAGCCCGGATAATGAGACGCTGTAAAATGCAGAAATATAGGAGTCACAGAAAAAAATTAGAAATCCCGTTATGAATAATACTTGTAAGGAATCATGAAAATTAAAAACAATATATTATAAAATAATTATTTACCGATTTATATGTTTGCTTGGATTTATTATCACAATCCATTTAAATAAAACAGGGAAAAGTATAAAATTTGCTTTCTATTTTTTTGATTTCTTTTCAATAAATTGTATTTACGTGTAAGGTCTTTCTCCCACGTTGATTGATTACTATAATATACTTCATAGGGCATATTAAAAAACTTACCAATATAATATTCCTTGTCCCTAAGTCTCGTAATGGTGTAGATAGAGTTGAGAGAATTTCCTCCCAGCTCGTAGAATCCTGCCCTAACAGACAAGGCTCCCCTAACAGCTCGGCCTAAGACTTCGCCCACCGTTTCGAAAAGCACCCTTGCTACCTCCAAGGCTTCGGGCTCCACTCCTGTGTAGTCAATCTCTAGGGGAATGCTGGAGTCATCTATGAAATATATATATATATATATATATATGTCATATTTAAAAACGATTGAAGATATCCATGTATAGAGAGATGTGTTGGTACCGACTCTAATGTTTGGAAGTGAATCTTCTGTTTGGCAGAAAAAGCACGAATGTATCATTAATGCACCGGAAATAAGAGCTTTAAGATAGTGATTTTGATGGATAAAATAAGGAATGGTGTGATAAGAGAGTCGTGTGGTGTAGAAGAAAATATAGTGATAAAGATAAGAAGGGATGCTTAAATGGTTTATACATGAAGGGAGAATGGACGAAAGAAGACTGACAAGACAAGTAATGTGCTTGGGCAAGTGAGTATAGGCAGACATATGTGAACTCTCAGGGACCAAATAGGCGTCCTGAAAAAAAGCCAGGTCAAAAGTACCCTTAACCAACGAGATTGTATGAAAGATCTGATGAGAGTTTAAAAAGCGAGAGATGTACTATCGAAGCCTCTGGCGCCTTATCAGTCCTAATTCAAAAGTCGCTTGCACACTGCACGATGCCTATTGCTTCAGGCCACATCCCGCTCCATTCATTCAACAATGGCGCGCGTGCGCAAACAAGCAAGTGAGAGCATTTAGAAGTTTAACTAGTTGTTTATTATTGGCCGTAGTATAAATCGTAGTAAAATACGAAGCCAATTAGGGATAGGTATGAGTCGTGTGGGCGTGTCCGATGCGATCAGTTCAAACGAATATTTCTACAAAGTGGTAAGGCACGAGAGACCTCGATAGTACATATGTGTGGATCGTGGAAAATGGAAGTCTGTTATATCTGCCCTACCCTTTCAGAGAAAAGGCGTTACAATGTTAATGATGATAATAATAATTACCGTTGTTATTAGTATTTTCGTACATCTTCAGAAGGGCTTGTCGATCCACCTTTCCATTCACCAGCAAAGGGATATTTTCAACCACAATTACCTGCGACAAATCATTTATTTTAAATCATATAAAATTTTATTCTATCAGATTGTTACGGAACTATTTTCGTTACAAACTAACGGAAATACTGCTCATAATCAATACGAGTAAAAGTGATGAAGCTATAGTTCTCTAAGCGAGAATCCATGACTTCTTATCGCGATGTAAGTTCCAACTGTTGAAAATAGACGCCACTGTAGACCTCTTATCGGTGTCTCACTTTGACAACCGAACATGCATCGCACTAAGAGATCATTGGGAAAGCCTCTGGTATAATAGTTGAGTTACATAATAGTAGGTATATAATTCTTATAAAGTCAGTACATTATTTATACACAACATGAAAGAATTCACTGCAGGCGGTTTAGCGGCACTTGAAATTAGCCAGTTGATAGAGTATGCAGGGCTGCTTCGCAATAGAACAGGCTTTTAGATTGGTTCCACAGCATTAATGAGTCTAAATCAGTTTCACTAATAAAACCGCGCTTTCAAGCACAGCAAGGCCTTGGCACAGATAAAATTAAAGTAGTCAATTTAAAATCATTTCTATTTTGAAAATAGAACGTTTGATTTTTGAAAAAAAAATTAACCCAAAAAAAATTCATGGTGAAAATAAGAGGTTGAAATAAAAAAGTGTCTATTTTATTTGCCTTCTTACTTTTGAATCGACACTAATTACTCGTAGTCTGTTTCTGAACTGAGCATTAACTTCAGTTTTAATTTAAAAATGGAACAGAATTTGTTTAAAATTATTCGTCCTGTACTTCGATCATATTATGATCGAAGGTGCTGTATTTTAATTTGAAAATAATAATCGGACTTTATGGAACAGTTCCGTAGTGTACTAGTACAGTGAATACTATTTACTAGTAGTTTTAACTAAAACTGGTAGATGTCACTCCGTTACGACGTTTTCATATATTTACAAGAGATAGATTTTTCATCGCATTTTTGTCTTTTTTTTTTTTTTATTGTAGAAAGTTGGCAAACAAGCAACTGCTCACCTGATGGTAAGTGGTAACAGTCACCTATAATACATGTGGCTCTTGTGAGATTCGCAGCAAAACTGCAACCCCCACAAGAAACACACAGTGTACGTTGCCAACTTGTGACACAAGATGTAAAGTCACTGTACCCAGTAATTTCACTGCCATATCTTACCCTTCAAACTGGAACACAGCAATGCAAGCACTGCTGCTTTGCGGCAGAAATAGGTAAGACGGAGGTACCTAAGCAGACGACCCTGGTACAGAGTCTCCCTCCCTCTTATTTTTTTTCTGATTTTTTCTTTATAAGCTGTAATTTTCTTACTTGTGGTATCATATAGTGGGTGAGCGATGACTTGAGCTTCGCTTCGATGTGGTGAGCCGAAAGTCTTGCGTCTGGTAATATGGTGACAAACGCCAAGATCTCAGGATTGCCGCGGTCCAGGCCGTAGCATAACACCACGCCTGGTTAAAAGGTTTGTAAACGAGACTGTTAGCAAAATTGTTAATTAACTAAATATAAATTAAATTTCAGTGTTAAATTTAGAATGCAATAGTGATAAGTGACCTCAATAGGGTTTGCCTACCGAAAGATTAAGGTTGAACATGTAACAACATATAAATCTGAATACTATAGTTAAAAATCACTTTTTTGTGATCCTTTGTTTATTAATAAGTAAGAAAAATCTTCACTGTGGTAAAGCTACATTATGGAATAAAAATAATTTTATTTTTCTAGAAACATGGTGAGAAAGTTGTTTGCTGAGCATACAGCATGCAAATTAATAAAAAAATGAATAACTTGATTGAAAAACAAAAAAATAATTAATAAATATAATATAGCTTATTAATATTCAAGAAGTCAAGAAAATATCAGGATTACTATAAATTACAAAAGATTCTAATCGTATGTCATTAGATAAAATAATACAAAAAATGTAAAGCGATGTATGTATGAATCAGCTATTTTACAAAATCGTTAATTGTTTGTAAAACATCTGTTGTGTTAAACAGTCGAACAAAGTTCAGCTGGATTGTCCTTGCGTTATTTTTTTCCTAGTCTTTTTGGTAATTAAACCTTAATTCCAGTTATTCATTTAACGCGTTGCAGACGCACGCGTTTATGTTAATTCGCCAATTAGCGCTATCTGTGATACAGAGCGCTAAGATTGCTTCCCTTAGCGATGATATGTGCGGTCAATATATGTTTCCAGCATGCCAAGATTTGTGTACTAATAGTTTAAAACTAATATATAAAACTTTATAAAAATAAAATACAGTTTCTAAGGAATCATCCGACCTTCCATAATGAGACACGTGGTATTTGAGGGAATAGATAGACAATATAGCAACCAAGTTGTTGCACCATATAAGCATTTGTAAGAAAAATATAATATGCACCAAACATAAAGCTAAAACTACAAGTGAACAATATATGGGGCGAATTGTGAAATTAAGGCAACACTTTGCAAACTTGAAATACGTTTTTAAGTAACATGTTTCTAACACAGTATTTATGATTATCTATTATATTTTTGAGTTTTCAAGATATCTTGTATTATTTTGTATGATAAATTTTAACAGAAAAATACTAGAAAAAATCGATTCGCATTCGCATTCATTCTCAGGTGAGACACAGGCGGTTCCGTCGCTAGCTTGTAGGCCTAGTCTTTTTTTTTGTATGGTTGCGCCAGTATTAAATTCAACAGTGTCGCGTGATTTTTTGTATGTTTTGTAATTTTTATTAGTTTGGTCGACACTCCTAGTCTCACCTCCATTTATTCCATTTCCCTTTCGCACATACCTTGTCTCGCATATTGATGGAAGAGCGAGACTACTGCGCCAGCTATTAGTGGCAAATCATACCGCAAGGCAATGTAGCCACCATGCGGACAAAGAAAGAAACAATGTCGACTATACAACAAACTATAGTTTCATGTGACGGTGTGTTCGTGTGCGTAATAATAAGGAACTGCAAAGCTCAGGGACGATCCCGGCAGCCTCCAGCATCTCCCACCACGTGGCGGTCGAGGTATCGTGCCCCCTTCATCTTCCTTTAGGATTTGTTGTCGATATTAATTTTCTCATACCGCAATACAGTCCACTAATTTGGAATCCCCCGCACAACCACTATATGTTTTAAGAACAGAAATTTAGCTCGTAGGAAGCACTTCCTCTGACTTAGTGGCTAAAATATTCAGTATATTTAAGTTAGACAGTCAGTCATCTTACATTTATCAATTCCTTCAACAGCGCTGACGGCTCGATCTATTTCCTGTAAGTCGACCCTGTGCCCTCGGATCTTGACCTGGGAGTCAGTACGACCGGCGTACAGGATCACGCCTTTGTCCAGAATACCAAAATCTCCAGTGCGATAAAGTCTGCTGAAATCTGAAAAAAAAAATTATTTCGTTTGGTATACGGACAAAAGGTAATGTTAATGTGCCCGATTAAAATATTGGAAAGTAATTAGCACATGTTTGAGGACCATTGCCTTGGTCATACTGTAATCATGGCTTCTGTAAAAGTGTCTAAAAGTCAGGATTAAATTTAAAATGCTATAATAAACGCCTCGCTTATTCGATAAAAGTGGTGTTATTTAAATACTCATCGTCTCTCTATATAAATGTCCCCACTGTTGGGATAGAGGATAGCTTGCAACCCACAATGGTCCAGTCAGGATTGGTAAACGTTAACGAAACATAAAGATGCGTTAAAAATATTAGAAGTAGCTTTCAAAACACGAATTTTTCGTGTAGTAAGGTATATTATGTAATAAGGTAGATAAGTATTAGATTTTTTGCTATAAATTATTGCATTTATTTTTGTAAATTAGATAATATTAAAAATCTTTTCTCTTTCCTATTTTTTTAGAATTAAAACAGTTATTTTTGTTGATCAGATAACTTGTACCTTAAAGAGTTCTTATTATTATTATGTTAGAACATCTTAGATGCTTCCTGAATGCCTGCTCTAGTGGGTTGTAAGTAAGGCTGAAAATCGAACCTACAAACTCTAGTGTCAGAGTTTTTAAGCCGCCTAATAGACCTCTGACACGGCTTATGTAACGCACACTACCAGGATAGTGATCGGGACCAACGGCTTTACATGCCCTATAAAACACGGAATCATCATTATTTTCAGACAATCAGGTGATTCAGCCTGCAATGTCCTAATCAAACTGGGATTCGAACCCCGGACCTCTGGGTTAGAGTCGAATGCTCTATCAACACACCACGGAGGCAAGCCGTCTAAGATGCTAAACTTCTAAGTTGTTATTTTTCAACATATTTTGTTTGGACATTCATTTGATTATAAGTAAAATCGTTTCTATCTATCAATAATAAACAATATCGATAAAAATACTAGTTCTTTGAGTGATGAAATCCCATCTCTAGCATTTTTCGCTTCGATTCTAAACGTTCCATAATGGTCGTAAATCAATGATTTGTAAAATTCTTTATATCTTTTGAAATACTTCCCAGAACCCCGTGCTACCGCAGCTATGTATAAACAGGGATAATCTTTAGGTTTTTTAAAAAAGTATTTGGTCCACGTCTGTGTGGACCCTGGAAGTCTGGCTCAGGTACGTCAAAATACTGGTTGTAACGCATGGCAGGAAACGTACGTACGAACAGTACTTGTTCGTGACGCACTGGCAGTAAGTTCAGATTTTAGGCCAACGCACTGAATATGATAATGAAATATCTTCTTTGCTTTTCTTTTGTAGTCTGATTTTATTCTTTTTATTAGTTTGTAACGGTTTGTAAACAATTTTCTTGAAATTATGATTTTTGTTAACGTGTTTCTAACGTGTGCAAACCTTTAAGTAAGTTAAATACATAAAAAATATTGTGTACCAATAATGTTATTTAAAAAAAACGTATGCGTTGAGTTCTAACTCTTTTTAAATAAATAAATTATAAGTAAATATAAAGATTTATTTTACGCCTAAAGATACTTTAAATTATGGAAGTAATACGAATAAGATTTTTTAATTCTGCTGTTAATAGACAATTTTTATTTTATTCATAAAAAAGTTAGTATTCAATAACATATCAAAAATATCTAAAGCCTACATAATCTTCATGCTCCAATGTTCGATCTACCCAATGTAAGTAATTTAAAAAACATGCAACAGCTTCAACTGAACATAATATCTGTACATCTTACCAGTATGATCTGCGTGAGGGTTGTCGCAGAACTTATCAGCACCCTGCGCGCCAACGTAGCCGGCAGCCAGGTTCGAACCCGCTACCCACACCTCACCGGGCTCCGACTCACGCACTGGGCTCATCTCATCGTCCAACAAGTAAACGCTGCAGTTGTCGAGGGGAGCCCCTGGGAACAAGAGACGGCTTTGATATATTTTTTCATGTCAGCCAAAAGACGTCCACTGCTTGACGGAAATACAATACCACAACAGTTTTACCATAAAATATCTATGCTTGGCAGGTGACGGAGATCGTAGCAAAACACTATAGGGAGGTGTTTAGTGATTTACTCCAGTATCATTACTCGCCTTTTATGACACCCTTATTTCTAAAAAAACTCGCTTCTATCTGTTCTTGACTACATCACCAAACCAATAGAATTCCCTCGGCCATCTTGCAGTTATCAGGTCCTCGTTGGCAAGTGAAAGATACGCCAAATCTAATAAGCCCAAACGCAATGGGTTCCTAGTTAGTATTCCATGGTTCCATGGTACCTTTGAGCTCCATCATCAGACTAGCTTGATATTCTCATACAATGGTATTGTCATCTAAACTAGAACATGGAGTTTAGATGACAAGTTTTGTAATGATTGCGACGAGAACGTGGGTAGAAGTGGGTAAATTACAGCTTCCTAGATTACATTAGGTAGATTCATAGTTTTTTAGTTATATAGTGATTAAAAATAGTATTCTAGAAGATATTACACTAAGTGTAACACGACTTAACTTAAAGAAACCATAACGTTAAAAACTCTACATAAAATAAAGTAAATTACCAAGCGGACAGAGTTAGGTCCTAGCCGTTTTATTACGAACGTGGACTCACTCGTAACAGAAGCGTTTAGCGTGCTACGAGGGGTAAACGGGAATATTAATAGATAATTGCTACACGCATTGTTAAAATTCTTATAAGCATTAAAAAATTTACGAGAATCTGCTTTTATTCGATTTGTAAGAAATCTGTTTCTTGTAATCCATCTTTTAACATCAGGCTGCATCGTATTTAGTCATGATATTTAAAGGATAATACTCTGAAAAAAAACTGCAAAAATGATCGACCTAATCTCAAACAACTCTGTAACTATCCATTTCCATGGATTGGTCTTATAAAAAATGTTCACAATGCTTTCGCAAAAACTGCTTGCGCTACGAGAAATGTAAATAAAAAAAATGACTTATTGACAATTTGCAAACTTTTTCATTTTCATGACAGATTCCATAGGAATTTAATAACACAAACAACATCTATGTTCATATAAGAAGGGAATGTATTTGAAAAAGAACACCACTTAAACTTACCGATAGGTATTGTACTGTGCACATCCAACTGCTCACTCTTCTCCATAACATAGTAGGTCACGTCACCCATAACTTCAGTGCTTCCATAAAAGTTGGCCAGTTTATATCCACTGTGGTCCCCGAAATACTGGAAGAACTTCAAAGCCAGCTCTTTGCTGAGAGTCTCTCCTGAACAGACCCACAGCTTAAGATTCTTTAAAGGTCTTTCTGAAGGACTCAAGGAAAGATACATGAGAATGGAGCGCAGGAGTGTGGGCACCAGAACTAAACGTTGGACCTGTAAATACAAACTCTATTAAATATGTTCAAAGTCATACATCACTGCTCCATAAATCAAGTCCTATTAAGCATGGTGTCCCAACGATGGTTAATATTAAGCTTTTGCTGCTCCTTATTAACTAATCATCTTTTATAATTTTTTTTGATTCATATATCAAAACTCAGTTTGGAATATAATAATGCAAATTGTATCGGACGTCACTTCATGATCTGATGGCTTTGTACTAACAGGTTTTAGAAAAATGTTAAAATAGTGTCGCAGTCTTCAGCGTCTTTATCAGATATTTGGTGGAGGGAAGGAACTGAGTATTTAAGAGATTCCAGATAAAATTATAAGATATATGTGAGCAAATTTGAACTGTTAGTCAACCCTCACAATCCATGTGCTATCGCTAAAGAGAAGCAAGAGCTGATGAGTCTTTACTAGATTTTTTTTGATATTTGAAGCGTGTAAATATATTTGGAAATACTGTTTCAATTCTGATTCTTCTGATTCGTCAGAAATAATATTAATATTGTACAGTTTAAATGTCTACTCCCATTATTTTCCCTTAAAAAAATTAAGATATATTACAAACATTGACAGTTTTATAGATCGGAAGTATTAGTTTCAACACATTATGTCACGGCAGCGTGTATTTTTTAATATATTAAAAGTTGAGTGTGACGTGACGGTGTGGTACATTTCTGTCTAAACTTACATATGTAAATATACATATGATGATTTATAAAATATACTATATTGCATATATATTTATACTAGCTTTTACCCGCGGCTTCACTCGCAATTTTTTTTCAATAAAAAGTATCCTATGTTACTTCTAATATTTCCAAGAATATATGTACGAAGTTTCATAATGATCGGTTTAGTAGTTTTTGCGTGAAAGCATAGCAAACTTACATTCACATTTATAATATTAGTAGTGTGACGGGGTGAGGCCAGGAAATAATGAGAGGCGCTGGGTCGTCACTTATGTATTTATTATTATGAAATTAAGGCACAAAATAGTGCTAACTTACTTTCTGTAGAATCTTGTGAATTATACAGAAAGTTAGTGTGAGCTTATTATAACTAATCAGCACTATAAATATATTTAAATAATTGTATGCGGTGAGTCAACCGCTCTACGCGCTGACTCTGGTAAGAATGAACTACGAGAACAAAACAAATAAAAAAAGACAGACAGTAAATTTCAAAACGGAAACCAAGAGGAAAATGACCAGAGAAGAGCGCAATGACAGCAACGAGTCGCCAATATAGCTATGGCGCCTCGTTACAGTAGGATTATATAATTTCGTTCAATTTCATATTTCTTTGGTCTCAATAACATCTAACATAGTTTGGTGATCAATACAGATGCTAGGAACGTCGACTTGATTATTCATGATTTATTATGATTCAATATCCTCACCTGATTCTCACACAAGACTCGCACTAGCTTCTGCGGGTCCCTTGTGGTATCTCTCGATAAAATTATTAGGGTCCTCCCATGCAACAACGGGCCCCAGATCTCACACACTGAATCCACGAAAGTCAAAGCAGTCTTCCAAACACAATTGACTTCAGTACTCAAGTATGGGAACGTGCGGAATTGCCACCAGAGACGATTGCAAATGGCTGAGTAGGATAGACGAACTCCTGAGAGAGAGACAGGTAAGTTTTACTTTTTCTATTTTTATCTTGCACGTCATAGCGCAGTTTAAGTCTTGAATGGGAACAACAAACATTTTATCCAACTTTATGATAATTGCATCATCATTTTGTGAAATGACGTGACTAAATCTCTGCACTTTAGGAATCCTGTAGAACAGCTGGCAGTGGCGACTGGTCGTAATAAATCCTATATGCAAAAACCCTTAGGGGTTCATCTTAAGATTTTATAGATTTAGCATATTGCGAATGTTGTTCTTTGTCTCCATAAATATTGTAAAACCAAGGTTTGACACGTGAAAGTATATAATCTTTATAAAAAATAGTCATTACTTAAAAGACACTACAGCCGTCTGTAAAGCAGAGGTACTTCTGCAATTGCTATTATATTATGACAAGTCCTATATTTTCGCTCAAGATAATCTAAAAATAAACTGTTTGGATAGTTGTGATAACGACGTTGGTTTTGATGTTCACCATTCGTATGGGATATTGTAAAATTTTATTAATATTATTTTATTACCTTTAGGAATCCCCGTGCTTCCAGATGTGTAAAGAACGATAGCAATGCTTTCGGCAGTAAGATGGGCAAGCCTATCTCCATCGCCTGGAGGTTCTGCTGAGTGGCTGCTTGCTTCGAGGGCCAACTCCTCGAACGAGACGAACGGAACTCCACTTCCGGAGAACATCGAAGGATTTGCTAAAAGTGTAACAAATGGTATTGCTGGAAATTCCTTATCGGTGCAGACAAATATTTTAGCAACAAAAAAATACAATTTAAAACTTTATATGACTATTTCTAGCTGAAATGTAAATAAAAAAGTATTTTTACTTCAACGTTGGATTATTTCCATATAATAAAATTATCTGAAACTGAAAACTATTCTCATAAGTTCCGTTTCGCGTCCGTGCCCGAGAATCGGTCTCAGCATAAAATGTTTATCTTAGAATAATAATGATATAGGTTAATATTTCTGAAAAATGTAATCATATTATTTCAGTTGCATTTTATTATATTGGGTTCAGTAAATATTTAATTATGTATCGAGAATCGCACATCGAGTAATCTAATTTCTGTCTGAAAAAATCGACTCGGCACAGGTGAATTCTCAGGCGGGAAGAATTGGTGGAGCATTGGACCGGAATCCAAAGATTGCAAGTTCGCTTCCCGCCTGAGAATTCACTATTAAGCCGAGTCGATTTTTTCTAGTATTTTTCTATTATAATAATTTTTCTTATAAGATATCATTGAAAAAATGCATAAAATATAAAAATTACAAAATAACAGTACCTTTTTCCTATAGGTACTTTTTGTTATTTCAGCATTTGACTGCTAGACTTTTATATCTAAGGAAATTATTACCAAAAAAAAAAACAAACAACTTTTTAGCATCGTTGTGATTTGAAAGTCGATGAAACTAAAAATCGTCAGTAATAAGAGACAGACACATAAATTCATAAGATTTAAGGTAGGAGAAAATGAGATAGGAAGCATTATACAGTATCTTTTATGTTCGTGGTTCTCTTTGTGCTCTGCTTAACTCGTGTTTACCAAGGCATAGTGGGAGTTTGTTTGGGCCTCAAGGTTGTACGTGTGTTAATACGTGTTTTTGTGCGCATGCGTAGTACAAAGTTTGAGAGAAGGCATTAGAACAACCGTGGTATTTTGTAGACGTGTACGTATTAGTTTTTAAGGTTTCACTTCTACCACGTGTGAATTGTACACGTGCTTTTTTATAATATTATATACAATAATAACTAGCTGGTCTTGCCACACGTTGTTGTGGATCAATTATTAAAATTAGATTTTTTTTTAAGCTGACGTTTTTTTTCTTACCAGTTTCGTCATAAATGACCAGTGCTGGCTCCGCATCCTTCAGGATGTGTGATATCCGGGCAGGGGGAAAGCTTGGCTCCATCGGCACGTAAGCTGCTCCGGCCTTCCAGGTTGACAGCAGAGTTATAATTGTACTGATAGAACGACAAAATAAGAGTTTAGTACAATTTTTTTTAAAAAAAGTGTGTATGTCAGCTGTCAGAGCTGACTCCGACTGGAGTTTACTCCTTAAGAACGATTGTCTTTGAACAGGCACAGAAAATAAGAAAACAAATTTCTGTTTAGCCCTCCATTTCTGTTTTCCGAAAATTGTTAATTTTCCCAAAACATTTTAACATTAGTCGATTTAGTTTAAAAAAAACATACATAGGTATATAAAAATCTTTATAACAATACCTAGTATCTGAATTCGGTAAAGTATTTTTTAGCTAAATATAAAATTTTCGGCAGTCCCAATATTGGCGTAATTAGCTTTCAAACTTACTTGTGTGTAGGTTGCATGCAGACTGCAATCACGTAATCGCCATCCCTGTTTGCTCCTGTAACCTTCGCTCTGTTGGCAATAGACCTCGACAGGGCATTTGTGCGAGCCTCCAGTTCAGCATAACTGACACGAGCACTGCAGGTCTCATCTGGAAACGAAAGAATGTGCTGTATCCTCAGCAATCATTGACTGCGGTTTTAAATCTATAATCACAGTGGTTTCTCTGTTTGTCTGTCCGCTCTTTTTCCATTGTACCTATATGCGTTACCATAGCAACGCGTTAACCGCGGTAGTTCGTCTACCAGACGCTAGATGGCGCTAACAGAAAAATATTTAATAATAGAAAAAAATTAAAGAATTTTGTCCACCCGTGCGAAGCCGGGACGGGCCACTAGTCTATAATCCAAGAACACAAATTTGTTGTTTGTCTGTCCGCTCTTTTCCCGCTCTTATTCCATTGTATATGCGTTACTATAGCAACGCGTTAACCGCAAGTAGTTCGTCTACCGGACGCTAGATGGTGTTAACGGAAAAGTATTTAATAAAAGAAAATAATTAACGAATTTGTCCACCCGTGCGAAGCCGGGACGGGCCGCTAGTCGTAATTAATATTATTAATACGAAAGTGAGTTTTTTTCTTAAACTTTCACGCTTTAACTAATCAATCGATCAACAAGAAAATTTGTGTACACTTTATCAGGGATACAGAAAACGATATAGGGTAACTTTCATTAAAAAAATACTGTTCTTGATGGATAGAAATATATTTTTCAATCGGCGGTCTTAAAATTAGAATAATAGAATAACTAGAGTTTATACTTGAATCCCGTTTGAGTCTCGTAAGTAAAAGAAGGTTTATAAGGCGCTCCATAAATCTTCAGTCTGCAGTTTATTAAAACGGTATTATCATTATTTAAGACCTACCTTTTACTATTTAATTATAATATAGAATAACACAATATACACAGAACACCTGTCCAATGTAGGCACTTGCAAGACTCGAGAGCGGCTCTTTACAGACAGACTCAACCTCACAAAAGACTCTAGTATGTCGAACGCGAGTCTTTTCGTAATCTTCGGCTCTAATCTAAAGAGTTATAGCCTTGTGTTTAGGTTTAAGTCCTAAAAATATTTTATAAAAACCTAAATACGAGGCGTGTTTTTTAAGTAAGTACCGTTTTGAAATTAGAAAAAGATGTGCTAAGATATCTCAATAATTTTATTTTTACATGGAAGCCTGTACCTTTATCTATGTAACTTCATAATTTTCGTCAATATTTAGGCACTTATCATAACGTTGTACCATTTTTTGAATGCTCATAGAAGTCTGCCGCCGAAGGAGTATTGCTTGTGGAATTTCTGCCTCGAAATGAGACAATCAATGCAGCAGCTTATTGTAAGACATAAGTTCAATCGAGAACAAAAGACGTGGCAAGTTAAGCAAGGGCATCGTTTTGCTGCATCATAATGCCCGTCTGCATGTGGCTAATCAGACCAAAGATCTCATCTCATCTTTTCGATGGGAAACTCTAGATCATCCTCCGTACAGTCCTGATTTGGCGCCCAGTGACTACCATCTGTTCCTGCACTTGAAGAAACATCTTGGAGGTCAGCGTCTTCAAGACGATGACGAAGTCAAAACATTTGTGATGCAGTTTTAAAAAAGTCAGGCGGCAAACTTCTATGAGGAGGGCATTCAAAAACCCGTACAACGTTATGACAAGTGCCTCAATATTGACGGCAATTATGTAGTAAAGAAGATTAAGGTACAGGCTTTCATGTAAATTTCAAAACGGTACTTACTTAAAAAACATGCCTTGTATTTTAATTATTAATTTCATAATATTAATTATTTATTCCGTGGCCACTAAACGGTAAGTTTGATTGAAGCCAATAAAACATTACTTTGAGAAATTGTAGTAGCCAAGTAAAAAAGTTTATTTTGAATCACAAAATATAAACAAACAACAAAAGGCCACAGAACAAAGAGATCTAGTATATTATAGATATACTAGCTGACCCGGCCACGCGTTGCTGTGCCGACTGCAGTGACATCTGCCGGACTGATTTGTGAATCTAAACCATTCTCAGATCCCCTTGAACACACACAAAAAAATTCATTCAAATCGGTCCAGCCGTTTTGGAGGAGTTCAGTGACATACACACTCACAGAAGAATTATATATATAAAGATATTTAACAAGAACATTTATATTAATAAATAGCTGTATAAGAAAAATAAGTTATTCATTTGAAGGAAACGAAGCACCATCGCTTTTATGTATATATTAGAATCATTAATCAATTAATTTATTTGATTTTAACAATAAGCGATGCTTTTTAATTATTAAAATACTATAAACTCCTCCTTAATTAATTTTTCATAGTATTGTACATAGTATGACTTACAATTAGATTTTTTTGTATGCCTTTTGTATATTTTTTAATTGATAATAATATTTTTTGCAAATAACAAAATACTTTTTTAAACATATCAATGATAAAGTCAAGTAAATAAATGTCGTAAGCAATTTAAATAATAATATAACTATCCATACTTTGGCACGTATTTTATCATGATATACAAACTTATTCTGAATACGTGAAGATTGGAAAAATTCTTATATTAAATTAGTTCTTGTAAGAGGAAGTTTAAAAATGTTTTACCTTTGAATATGTATGTTTAAATGATATATTGAAATAACATTTAAATTTTTTATTGAACAAATTTACAATGATCTTGAGAGCCAAACTGCGTCGTTTACATTGAACCTTGTGAGGTAATAGATAATATTATTTTTGACCTCGCAATTCTTTTAATAATACAATCATTTGCTGTCAATTCAATAAGATTTATATTACTTATATTGTGTCTTCGAATAATGTGACAACCTTCGGTGTTGTGAGATTTCACGAGAATAACATTCTGACCGCTATAATCATGTTATAAGAGCACTATTACAGGGCTAACGTTAAAGTAAAGAAGTGTTTCGTAATGATTAAAATTATAAAAAAAAAACCTTTTTATTTTATTTGATCTTAATGAATATGAATATCTATATGAAAATATATATTTTTTTATCGTTGTATAGTTTAAAATATAGTCGCCTTCTGTATCTTATTTCTGTTGCGATTGCAACACAATTTTTACTATTAATTAAAGTATTAATTTCTATAACATAGTCTGTTATTATTACATATGAACACACTTGACATACATTATATATTCAATGTAACAATCAAGTAATTAACGAGAAAATTAAAAAGCTTGATATCAATTGTTATATTTTTTGTTTATTTATTATTTTATTACCAAGATACCTTACTATTTTTATTTCGAAATGCTGAGTTTATGTAACAAGAATATCGTACAAAGCACCCCACGATTTTCTTACAATGACATTAATTTACCGTAATTACTTGTTATATTGAAATTTATTATTTAATTTTTAATTAGGTTTAACATAAAAGCGCGTTATTTAGTTTTTTTAGTTCGATCTTCTATAGAAGCGTGATTTTTTCATAATTCATATCGTTTGCGATCATATGCAATTTTTCGGTACTTAGTATTTTAATTTTTTTTCGAATTTTCTCCGATAAAATTATTTTTTTTTTATTATAATCGGCTTTTAATAAGTGTGCATTTCAAATTAATCTGACGTTTCAAAGTGGGTAAAAATCGCGTTAAAAGATTCGTTTACAAACAAACATAAAGTAAAGTTAATAAAAACGTGTTAATGAGATTTGCGCGATTATTGTTCTTGTCTTATGTAATTTTGTCTATGTAATATAAATATTTAAGACGACTTTGAAGAATTTATAAGCACTAATCTGCATTCGTCCGCACGTTATCATCGATAGTGAAGGCCCAACAGTGAGGTCTTGTTAAAATTGATGATATTGAACTTTTCAAGGATGCAAAGCTGTATGTTTCTACCAGATTCAAATTCTAAGAAGAATAAAATGAAATCTACCTATGTATGAAGTAGGCCTACACCCCGTTTTTTCTTTTTCTTTTGACGGTCGAGCTATGACCGAAAGACGTAAGTCCTCCACTGTTTTAAATGTATTCTATTATATTCCTTCCTTATTTATTATACTTAAGAGGAGTTTATTTAAATATTTATTATATCAGTGAGGCGTCATTCTTTCAGGCCCTGCCAGAATATCAGCGTTGTTGCGACGGATCTTTGCTTGTAGCGACCTATGCTGAGCCAGGATCCTGGTTGATATAAGGTACCTATAAGACTTATTATTAATGTACTAGCTGACCCGGCCACGCGTTGCTATGGTAACGTTAATGGATTATAAAATTGTTATTTTTAGGTTTATGGTAACTATGGTCACTTTATATGGTAACTAACACACAAAGTATTATCATAATATAGCTGACCCAGCCACGCATTACTTTATTATAAAAAAATATGAAAACTGTTATTCTTATGCTTATGGTAACTATATATGGTAACAAACACACTAAGTATGTACTGATTTTAAGCACAATTGTTTTTTTGTTGTTATTTGTTATTATTTTCCAAGTTGTGCCAGTATTTGTGTTACCTTAGGTCAATAAATTCTTTCTTTCTTTCTATGGTCAAAGCTTATTCAATTTCAGTCTAAACGCAGTTAATTATTGTAAAGATACAAACCTGCATACACCAGAGCAGTCCTATCGCTGTTTGCAGAGTGGGCGAGGTGATCGGACAGTGGCGCGGCTGGTACCCTGGCTCTGGGCCCTGTCACCACAGACAATCGCGGCAGGGAACCCATGCTCGCTGAAAACAAACAATAACATTTTCTTATTCACTAACCGGGGTAATTAGCAAGGCTTCTTTTTCACTGACATATATAAATTTTTCATCATAATTTCTAGCTTTTGTGATATTAATGCGCGGCAATTGATTATACTAGAGGGCACCTATTAATAAAAATATTTCTTATAATCACACCAATTAGCCTAGCCCAAAGTAAGCACTGTAAGGCTTGTGTTATGGATACTAGGGAAACGGATAGTTATACATTTATAATCTATAAACTAAGATCACAGTGGTTTTCCCGCTCTTTTTCCATTGTAACGTTATTACGTTAAGTAGCTAGATGGCGCTAACGGAAAAATATTTAATAATAGAAAAAAAAAATAAAAAAAAATCCACCCGTGCGAAGCCGGGACGGGCCGCTAGTAAGTAATATTAACAGAAATATATATATAAATATACACGATTCAGTTACAAATGCTCGTATTCATCACACAAACATCTGCCTTTTATTGGACTCGAACCCATCATTTGACACGATTTTCTATATAAAAAATTTATTGAAACTCCGTTCTAATAAAAGTGTCTTTACTACAGATCAAACTTTCAATTTACGCACATAAATTAGTAATACATACATTTATAATAACTACTGTATCGCCCTAAGGCATCAACCTATAGTGACCCTAATCTTAGAATGTCAATTTAAACTAATCTCGTCAATACCAAGGTGTTGCACTTATTGAGATCAAAGGATAGCACTTATAAAACTTCTGCCAATATGAAAACTAGCCAAGTCAGACCTTAGGTTACAATATATTATCCTGTTATAAGAAGAAATGATATTTTATGTTGTTATAAATAAATTTCAGGACTGGACATTGAACTTGGCACCCATTTAGATCTCACTTCTTTTGTCGTTAAAATCAACAACCAAGGCATATATCATAATATTGAACTTGGCTCTTATTTCACATTTATGTTTTTGATGGGATATCATTACTTTTTGTACATAAATTATTAGTAGTTACTTATTTATAACAAAATTAATACCAAATGGTTTTTTTGTTAAACTACTGTATTTTCCTACGTTTACTTTATCTTTTTTGTGTTATTTTCTATATTTTCTTGTACCGTTAAAATGTTCGAGTGAATTTCCCATTCAGTATCCGGAACTTTTTTTTACACGTTTTTCGTTTATACTTAATTTAGCCAAGTCGGGGCGGTGCATGCCTTTGAACTTTCTAGGTTATTTGGAACTGGTTTAGAGTTTTGATCTCTAGGTCAGTCAGTGATAGAAATGACGATTTTTGGACGTTAAATATCTAAATAACCGTTTGAGATGTGTTTATGAAATTTGGAGCACATATGTATCTCGCAAGTCTCAATAGAGCCAAAGAGTGTAGCAGGATAAGTATTTTGAATCGGCCCCCAATGACAATTTGTATTAAAATTCATGTTATAGTATCAATTCGATGTGCGTATGGAATAACTATGAATTTTTCTACCGTATTCAACTTTAATCTAGAGATATGGTTATATGTATGATTATCCATCAAGCAGCCAAATCTTAAAAAATAATTGAGCTAGGGAGATAAATCTAAAGTAAGGTTGTAGGAAACACTAAAGAGTATATTCAGTATTTTTTTTAGATTTTTTTATATAATATCGATAATTAATAAATAAATATTTCATCTTTAATGTGGTAAATTTCTTTTGTGTTCTTGGTGGCCTACAATCACCGAAAAAATATATGTTATAGTAATTGACAAACCCTACTTACTCATTAAAACTATATTGAGAAAAATTTGGTGCAACATTTCGAAAAAAAAAAAATTCGGCGCAGGTGTGTTTGACACAGAGGAATTTTGTAAGAAACGTAGCTTTTGCTATCCAAAAATATTTTGTAGTCGTGACATACACAATTTACAGTGGAGATTAGTTCATAAAATTAGTTCTATAATTTATAATTTTAATATATATTTATGTTCCATATATAATTCTTAATTATAATCTAGGACATATAATTGGACAGGTGCATATAATTATTTTTTGATAATTTAAACAATTACTTAAAAATTAATCATATGTAATTATCAATATAGTCGAATCTTTCAATATTATTGAACTCGATCATTTAAAATATTTTTTTTTAGTGTTTCTTTATTTCAGGACTAAAAAGGTGCAGCTTATTAATACTAGACTAATTCTTTTAATCCCCACTCTACTATTATTTAAATTATAATGCTGTTGAATGTGAAAAATTCATAGATTTACTAGCTGATCCGGCACTCGTTTCTGTATCTTTTGTATTAAGTCGGAACCCATCCAGCAAAAAAAATTATCAAAATCGATTGAATAGTTTCGAATAGTAGAAATTTTTATATTTATAGATCGATTATTATTTAAGTTATTTTAGTAAAGAGCTATAGTATAACTGCGTATCTCCTCTATTTATAAATAAATTAAACGTAACGTAACATAACGTACCTCCCATTACTTCTATCTAATTGGTTTATAAATACTTACGCATTTTTCATCGTAAATAGTCAGTAATTCGTAACTAAAGCATCACTTATTCAGTTTTTTTTCTTTAATCCTTTTCACTGACACTTCTTAAAATTAATAAAAACACTTCTCATTATTGCGCAACTATTAATACAGTACGTTCAAGAATAAATGCATTTAAAACGATTACTAAGAATAAGCATAGCAATTGTAATAATCGTCTCTGGAACAAAAGTCAATTCATATTTGCATTATGAAATTCTTAGCAAAGTTTTTATCAGAAACTTTATGCACTTAATCTCTGTTATTTTATTTTATTTCACAGTGCACTAACCACATCGATCACTGATGCATCTAACCATATCGTTGCGTACTCTAACACAGTTAAGTGATTTCATCCTGCGTCGAGATACTTGATCCGACATAAACATATTATAATTTATGACATACCTTTTTAAATGGGAAGTAGTAAAATAGATGATATATAAACAAGTAAAACAAATCATATGTATAAGAATCCTGTGTGCATTCTTTAAGAAACCAAACAGGTACACAGTAAAATAAATATAAATAAGAACGTAAATGATTATAAGAATAACGAGCGGCCCGTCCCGGCTTCGCACGGGTGAACAAAATTCTTAATTTTTTTTCTATTATTTCATATTTTTCCGTTAGCGCCATCTAGCGACCGGTAGACGAACTACTACTAGTTAACGCGTTGGTACGGTAACGTTAATTGATACAATGAAAAAATTGCGGGGAAAAGAGCGGACAGACAAACAACAAATTTGTGATCTTAGATTATAGACTAGCGGCCCGCCCCGGTTTTGCACGAGTGGACAAAATTCTTTAAATTTTTCTATTATTAAATATTTTTCCGTTAGCGCCACCTAGCGTCCGGTAGACGAACTACTTGCGGTTAACACGTTGCTATGGTAAAGTTATTGATACAATGGAAAAAGAGCGGACAGACAAACACACAAATGCACTTTGATCTTAGAATATAGATTTTTCTCTGGTCACAAACCTCGCTATCTGGTCTAGTGCTTTTCTTATTAAAATTAAGCTACCAAGAGCTTGACAGACTCGTTGAATTTTTCTAAGTACTATTTTAAGCTGATGCCAGATAAATCCAAATTTAACTTACATAACAAAAATATAATAATAATAATAATCATATTTCTCACATTCACACCAAATAGCCGACACTAAAGTTAGCACTTTAAAGCTTATTGATACTAAGGTAATGGATAGACTATTACATGAAACATAAGAATAAGTATGAATATAATAATAAAAGATAAGCATATGACAACAAATTGAAATGAAATCATACTAATTCACTAATTTTAATTGAAATAAAAGACAATAGTTAAAAACTAATCTATAATCTAAGATCACATTGGTTTGTGTGTTTGTATTACGCAGATTGTATCGAGTGTCAACGCATAAACTCGTACTAATTCCTCAGGAGCTGTGATCAGTCATTGTGGTAATAAAATACTATAGATGTTACAGTTTTGTATGAGGTCTGGGACTTAATATGTAGCATCAAAGGACTTGTGAAACTAAAAAATAAAACGTTCAATATCAACAATTATTATATTTGAATCATATAATTTTTGTAAAAACTAAAAATTAAAATGATTTGACTTGAGAAAATAACGACGAGAGAGTAATGAAGGTGTGAAAGTAACGCCACAAACGTGATCTTACTCTCACATTCTTGTGTCCTGATTGGGATTTTACTGAAACTTTAAACAATACATACAATTTAATATAAAAATATTTTTGTTTTCTAAAATCATAAGATTATTTCCTTATTTATGAAAGTTTTCAAAGTGCAGGCCCAAAATAAAACATCTCCTTTTGGGCGATAGCGATCCATGTTCTGAGTAGTAAGGTAGGAAGACAACGTTGGACGATTCAAAAGAACTTATTTTGAGTGCATTTATGTAAGTCTATTTTTTACTCCTTTTCTTTATGGAGGCTTCAAGCAACGACGGCACAACAGCTGACCTACACCCGAGTTAATAAAAAAAACTGTTTGGCTGCAATAACTAAAATTTATTTTAAATTCCACGTGAAATTGTCGTTACATAAATTTTGGTGATACGCCTTAGGCGAGGTGTCTTACTCATATTTAACTTCCCGTTTAATACCTTGACATTAATCAAATTGCTACAAGTTTATGATCATAAAAATAATTAATATTTAGTTATTAATATAAATTACTTGCGATCTTGCGACAAACGTGTTTGGTTATAATTATTAAAACGATCCTTAGAATGCTAAATTATTTAGATTAAAATCACCTAATCTTCTTAAAGTCATTACTAACTTCTTATCAGACTAATAGTTCGACCAGATAGACCACGAGTACAATATTAACCATTGTCAATCCAAGTGGACCAAGAGTCTGGTATCCATAGTTCATCCAGATGCACAAGGGGTCTTTGAGACGCACCACCAAGATGCACCATGAATCAATGTGAGTATCTAAGCAAACTAGTCAGGTGGAATACGGGTTGGGAAGGACTCGAAAATAACATATACACAACAGCTGTACATACCAATCCCTAGTGGAAACTATAGGGATAAATTGTGTTGTAACATTTTATAAAGATACTGATGAGGAGTTTATATTTATATATAGCACGAGTGGAGAGTTTAAGCTAAAAATATTAACAGCAGTAAGTGTAGAGTTGCTTTGATATTAAACTGAGTTAAATGCCATTTCGGTGACATTTCAATTTTTGATTTTGTTTTGACATTTGGACATTTCACTGTAATAAAGATCATTTAATTATCTTACCTGTACAGCTTGACGTACAGTTAACCGCACATAGTTTTTAGTTATATTATTTAGTTGGAGCGGAGCGAGCGAAGCTCCCATGGATCAGCTTCAATGGCGCAATGTCTGTTACGCCATAACTCCCGAGTTCTTAACCGATTTGAATATTTTTTGTATGGAATCGAATCAACAGGCTGCTCATTGTGACCGAATTTTGAAATTCGCAAAAATTCCCATCGTAACAATTTTTTTTTATTTTTTTGGGTATCACGCTCCGCTCCAATATATGGTGGCAGCGTAGCTTTATGCTTAGCAACTGCATCGCCTAGTACATTTTACCTTCAGTTGCTTCGATTAGTACAATTTTAGTAGATAGGAGAATGAGGTTTTATTCTAATAATTATATTTCTTACGTTCATATCAAAAAGCCTACTCCAAACTAAACAGTGTAAGTCTTGTGCTAATGATACTTAATATTTATAGATCGAGTACAAATGCTTGTATTCATCACACAAACCTCTTCCGGGATTTCAACCTATCCTGGTTAGCGTCGGTATTCATTAATAATATTTCTGGAGTCCCAATTTACCAAAGGCACTTCTAAGCGAACGGCTTATATTTACAATTTAAATCTTAAAATGATACATTATTCAACTAACATAAACCGCGACATATGTCCATGCGAAATCCCTTATTTTTCTTGAATTAATTAAATATTTTTTGTTTCACTTTTTTGTTCATATTTTAATATACTACTTTATTGCAAACTCTTATTAGCATATAAACCTTCAAGGTCTTTCCTAAAGAATTATGTAATGGTAAAATAATTGTAATGAAATTAATGAATTGAACAATAAATATATATTTGATACTCCATACATGGTCGAACTTGTGCTTGGTACAGGATGAGCAACTGTTCTGGCGTGAAATATTTTCTCACCTTCACCAGAATGCAAAGTTTTTTAAGCTACTTGAGCGTTGCTCTCAATGAAAGAGCCAAATTTGAGAGTTGGTGACAAAGACATATCGAGAAGCTCAAGATGGTCAGTGATCGGCACGGATATACCTCGGAAAGTAGGAGTCAAGTCGTAATGACTCCTTTTAGCGGAAGAAAGACATGGCTGGCTTTTTGACGGATTGAACCTAACCAGATTGGCATCGCTCCATTCGGAAACTGCCTGCAGAGATAGGTTCATGCTGCTGACAATCGCCTCTCTATGACGCTGGATCTGTTCAGCACTAACCTGGTGGTTTATTTAATAAATAAATATCACTTAGTAAGTACGAAGCTTTTCATGTTTGAAAATAAATAACGGTTAATTGGGACGGATGTAATAGGATGTTTTGTGACGTTAAAGCCGTTCCAATTGAAGTCGAATATTTGTTCGTTATTATAATTAGCTCACTAAGGAAAAATCTGATTATTGACTTTGTGGTAACTAATATTAGGGGTTAAAGTATGAAATTGCCGATTTGTACTGAAAATCTATATTGTTTATTTTTTAAATTTTTAACAAATTTATTTAATCAAAATAGTTGCCATTATTATCTATACATTGCTGCCATCTAATGGGAAGGTCATTAATGCCTTTGCGATAGAATTCCGACGATCTAGACTGCACAAACTGTGTGAAAGCATTTTGTACTGCCTCCTGGGAAGAAAACTTCTTGTCACGTAGATAATTGTCCAAATCACGAAAAAAATGGTAGTCCGTTGGAGCAAGGTCTGGTGAATACGGAGGATGACGAATGGTTTCTAACTGCAGTTCCTGAAGGGTCAAAATGGTTTCTCGTGCTGTGTGAGGTCTCGCGTTGTCGTGGAGCAATAATGGTGAAGATCGATTCATGAGTCGGGGCTGTTTTACTGCTAGTTTTGTCAACATGGTTCGGAGTTCGGCACAATAGACATCTGCCGTTATTGCTTGACCAGATCGGAGAAAACTATAGTGAATAACACCATGCTGAGACCACCAAACAGTTACCATTACCTTTTTATTGGTAAGTTTTGCTTTAGGACACTGTTGTGGCATTTGACCTGGGGTCAGCCATTGCATTTTTCTTTTCCGGTTATCATAAAGAATCCACTTTTCATCACATGTTACAATTCGATCCAATATTCCTTCATTTCTGTACCGGTTCAACAAGGCAACACAAGTTTCAACACGCGTTTCTTTCTGCAGATCAGTCAAATCATGAGGCACCCATTTTTCGTATTTTTTTATTTTATTGATTTGACGCAAGTGAGTCAATATTGTGGGTAAGGTAACGTTAAACCATGCCGCTAATTCCTGGGTACTTTGACTAGGATCGGCTTCCACTATCTCTCTTAATTCATCGTTATTTACCTGTGTGGGCGGTCTTCCTCGTGGCTCGTTCTTTAAGTCGAAATTTCCATCACGAAAGCGTTTAAACCAAAATCGCACGGTGCGTTCATTAGTAGACCCCTCTCCAAACGCAGCATTGATATTGCGGGCTGTTTCTGCCGCGTTAGTTCCGCGTCGGAACTCGTATTCAAAAATAACTCGAATTTTCGCAGTATCCATCTTTCTTGTCTAAATTGAATAACAAAAACAATTGAAAGTCGATATTCAAATGTTTTACATTTTTTAAAAAAAGAACATCATAGAAACCATTTAAAAAAAGTTTCATTCGAAAACCTCAAACCATGAAGATTCTATGTCAATTCAAAGAACCTATTGCAATAAAACGGCAATTTCATACTTTAACCCCTATTATAATAATAATCTACATTGGGTTTACCAAAACGCACGGGATATTTGTCACTAGAAATGTTTCTCCGAATATCCCATGACGTTAATTCGCGTTAACATTGCAAATATTGATTTGGCATCGGGCTTTGTAAAAATTATAAAAATCCCCCATTACACTAATATTATAAAGAGGAAAGATTTGTATTTTTGTACGTTTGCAATGAATAAACTCAAAAACTGCTAAGCCGATTTCAAAAATTCTTTCACCATTAGAAAGCTACATTCACGCTGAGTATCATAGGTTATGTTTAATGTTAGAAAAAATTTAAAGAATTTTGTCCACCCGTGAGAAGCTGGGCCGCTAGTCTATTATATTTAGTGATAGCATTGGGTAAAGCAATCTATAGTCGACGACTGCAAATATGAGTTATTATTAAAAATAAAGATAAAATTATTTTTATTATGCATATATTGAACTTTAACAGCTACGCTATAGTATCATAAGTCCTATGTCGGAAGACCTATGTGTATGTATATGTATTATGTCAAATGATATTCTTTATATTAAGACGGCCACCATTGTAGAGTGGCTCGCATACTAGATTTCTTTACTCTGAGTTCCAGATTCAATTCCTGGCCTGGCCTAGAAAACGAACTTTTCTATGTTATCTCGTGGATGGCTGTTCTGGTACCGTCGCTATTTCTGAATTTTGTAACACAGGTGCTGTACTTACTTAACTTTGGTTCGGAAAAGGTATGTATGGTTGTCTAATGTTTATATTTAACTAGCTGACCCGGCCACGCGTTGCTGTGTTATAGACTAAAAAGAAACCAGTAAAATGAATAAAATATCATCAAAATCGGTTAAGTATTTTCTGAGTGTGACAGGTAATTAATATATATATATATATATATATTTACTAGAATATCTAACTCGTCCAAAAAACTCAAAGGTTAAGAAATAGTGTTGCCCAAATTCAGTCTTGGTCTTGCAGTCTTGGTCTTGTTCTTGCGTTTTTGCAAGACCAAGACCAAGAACAAGACCGCGTATTTTTAGCAAGACCAAGACCAAGACTGACCGTGCAAGACTTGAGCAAGAACAAGACTAAGCCTGCAAGACTCTTGCGTCTTGCAGCTAGGACTTAGCGCTATTTCACGGAGTAGTTAGGTGTAACAGTTCGGTGTATAGGTACGCTTAGGAATTCTATGAGACGCAAAAAACTGTATCAAAGAATATGAAAAACTGGATCTATGCGCATTACGACTAATACCATAAACATACCTACATAGCGAATAAAAAAATATCCATTAAAATCAAACTGAGTGCATGCATAGTTATGTTTTAACCATCGGCACTTTGATAATGCGGCATCAAAGGTTTTGTACTTACTTCTCAAAGAAATTTGCTGCTTTTCGGAAGCACATGGTTATAATACACGCGCCGGCGGCTTCTTTTGAAATCATATACAACAATCGTTGCCGCCGCGCCGAAATCACAACATTTGACACTATTTGATTGCCGCCACAGGGCGTAGGCGTAGGTATACTCATGCAAAATAATTTCGAATTTTAAGAGTACCTACAGGTGTTCCAAAGAATAAATAAGTTTCAGAGTGCTTATAATGAAAATGAATACATTATACTGATCACGCAAGTAGTATTATGATTAGAATAAAATGGTAAGGATAGGTAGTAGATGTCATAATAATTTATTCTAGTAAGTATATATTATAATATTGATTATATGGTTTTAAACTAATTACTTAGGTACTATTATTGTACATTTAGTCATTATATTTCTTAAGTTTTTACAAGAAAAAATAGCAAAAAAGTGTTCAAATATCACCCGTTTGATAAATATTGTAGCCACTTTTAAATATACTTGAAACGTGTAAAAAAATTCTACATAATTAATAAAATAATATAAAAAGCGTAGGTACTTACCTACTAATAAAATAAAAAGCCTGCGATTTATTATTAGTAAATAATCACGGCAGCCGAGAGTGTGTCTCCACTTTTGAATACATAAATCATAACCAGATCACTAGAGCCACTTCAAAAAAGAAATTTGTAATTCCTAGGGTTCAAAATTATTTTGGTGACAGAACTTTACAGAAGCGTATACCATATCTTCTTAATTCGTTGCCCGAAACTATTAGATGTGAAACGGATAAAAATAAATTTAAAAAAATATTAAAAGATTATCTGATGACTACTATTTAACACAACAATTGTATGTTTTTATTTATTTTTTTGCATTCACAATGCAATATTTCTATAAGATATAAAATACGTGTGTAAAAAACAACCACGCCTCCGAGCCCATCTGAGGGCTCGGAGGCGTGGTTGTTTTTTACACACGTATTTTATATCTTACAACAATTGTATCTTATTATTATCACCGCTAAATTTTCCTTCAGTTTGTTGTAATTCAGTCTAAATCCAATTATTGTGCACTTAACTTTACCTGATACAGTTATAGTTGTATTATATACCTACATAATTATAATTATAAGCTAAGAGACTAAAGATCCCTCAGTCAAACCGACAAGTCGGTTTTGTGGGACTAAATTGTATCTTTGTATTTTTTTTTCTTGTATATGAAATAAATAAATAAAAAAAAATAAATAAAAAAAAAAAAAAAGTATTTACAAGCAGTGCCCGCGACTTCGCCCACGAAGAATAGTAACTTTGGAGGTATAGTGACGTTCAGGATTTATTTATTTATTTTAAAACTTCTGTCATCAAACATACAAACAAACTCTTCAGCTTTATAATATTAGTATAGATTAGTATAGATGTACGCCAAAACATTCACTTATATGTAAAGAATAGTGATTGGCACTAATTCTTTACATATATTTTATTCACGCGTCGCGTCTGTACAAGTAGGTAATAATCTGTGTTTGTACGCCGCACGCGGCATCGTTTGATTTGCGGCGGCATCCTTTTAATAGAGCCGGCACGTGGCGAGGCGGCGCGGTAGAAAGCAAGGAAACGTACTATAAACAAAGGAATTATTTTAATTCCAGTCATTTCCAATTGAGCTGTGCTTCGAGTCTAACTTAATAATTGTTTTTACTAATTCTTGTTGTTTTCTAAAAACGTATCACGTGTACAATTTAATATGAGTGACGAAGATTCAAATTATTCTAGTCCGAGTAACGAGAGTTTGAGTCACAGATCTAAAAGACCCAAAAGCAAATTTGAGGAGTTTTTCGAAATAATTCATGCATCCCAAACTGCCTTGTGTAAATTGTGCCAACATAAAAAGACTGAAATAAAAATGAAAAACAGAAACACTTCAGGCTTAAGGAAACATCTAATATCTTTCCACAAAAAGGAATCACAAATATTTCTTCCTGTTAAACCAAAATTAAGTGGAGATATCACAAGCTTTTTAGTAACCGCTGGAAGAAGTGGACAGGTAAGAATATATTTTTTTTATATGAAAACTCCAGGAACTCAAAAAAGTCTTTTTTGAACAAATGACTTTAAACTGACTTCGGAATATTTTATAGATATTGATAAAATAGTAATACATAGGTACATATTTCGCGTCATTTTTAACAATGGTCGAAATTGTCGCTACGGGAATTTTAACTCCGCGTAGCTGTTCATGCGATACTTTCAAAAACGCCATTAACTTACGTAAGTATTTTTGAGTTAGTGGTGTTTTCATCTAGGGGTGCGACATATTAAGTATGTAATTATCGTCTTAAATATTTTTATAAACACCTATATTTTCATTTGTTTTCATAATCGGCCAGTAACAACTAAGTACTTTATTTTGGTAAATTACAGTACAGTGCAACCTTAATATAACAAATGTCAATTTAACGATTTTCTCGATTTAACAACAACAAACCTCCTCCTCCTAAACGCTCAAACCTAGTATGTTTTAAATAATAACACAAGATTTATTGTTTTATTTCAGTCGGAAAACAGCAGTGACAACATCACGACAGCTACAGTTGATTGGGTAGTGAAAAAATATCTTCCCTTCTCATTTTTCGATGACGAAGCTACACAAGTATATTTTCGACGTATTTGCCCTAATATGGAGTTTCCTAAAAGGTCTACACTTAGAAGGAAAGTCAAAGAGCGATTTGAAGAGCTCCAATTTAATCTCAAGGAACGACTTCAACAATTATCATCTAAAATGTCATTTACCATTGATGGGTGGACGTCAATTGCTGGTAGGAGTTACTACGGGGTTACTATGCATTATATAGACAACGAATGGAAGTATCGATCTGTAGTTCTTGATTTTATACCATCACGCGGTCGACATACTGGGGAAGATATTCCAACGATTTTCCATGAATGTTTATTGGAATATGGCATAATTGATAAAATACAAGGTATCACGGTCGACAACGCAACTGCAAATACCAAATTTATGTATGAACTGGGCAAACAGTTGCCACACTTTGATTCAGACAATCAACATTTCCGGTGCTTTGCTCACATTTTAAACCTTGGTGTACAAGATTTATTAGAGACCTTAGCATTACACTGTGAGTCTGACACTAACGCGCAAGATCAGCAGTATGAAGACTATGCAGACGAAACTGAGGAAGATGAAGAATATGCACCAAATATTGCTGACTCGCGTACATCTGTAACAAAGTTACGCAGTATTTCCAGTAAAATAAAAAGAAGTGAGATAGTGAAGAAGAAGTTTCAGTCTGCTTGTGAAGCAGCTGGCGTGCCATCAAATCTAAATGCCATTCTTGACTGTCCAACAAGATGGAATTCCACACATGATATGATTGGATTTGGTTTAAAAGTGAGAGCGGGCATTAACATATTGTGCAGTTCTGTCACCGAATTGAATGATTTTCAAATCACAGCTAGTGAATGGCAGGTACTCGAAAAATTACATAAATTTCTAATAAACTTTAAACTTTTAAGTACAAAACTTGGTGGAGACAAATATGTTACATTACCGCTAGTCATTGTATCATTCAATCTCTTGCTAGATAAAATTGAATCCATGGTAAAACAGTTAGATGAGAAACCTAATCGATCTGAAGTGGATGAAAGGCTCATTCTAGCTTTCCAAGCAGCTCGAGACAAAATGCTTAAACATTATAAGAAGAGCAACTGGATTTATTGTACTTCTTTAATTTTAGACCCAAGGCATAAGGCTCAGACTTTTGACCTGACAATGTGGGGGAAGCAACTTAAAACAGAAAGTCTGCGCAAGTTCAATGAACTTTATGAAGAATATAAAAGTCTACACTCACTGAACAAATCTCTGGAATTGCCAAGAAAAGAAAATAAAGTATGTGATGAAGATGAAGACATTATAGACTTTGATAAACTCTATGAATGTCCCTCGACGTCATCTGGATCTTGTCTTCAAGGCTTAGTGATAGACGAGTTGGAGGAGTACCTGAGAAAACCAAGAACTGCCAGCTCGGAAGACATTTTAGATTGGTGGAGGACGCATGAGACAGAGTATCCGACTTTATCGAAGATGGCCCGTGATTTTCTCTCAATACCTGCAACTTCAGTACCTGCTGAGAGATTATTTTCTAAAGCATCATTAGTAATTAGAAAACATAGAAATAGGTTAAGTGATGAGTCAGCCAGATGGTTACTTTGTATTAATTCTTGGTCAAAAGAATTGATATAAAGTAACATAACCTAATGATAAAGCTGTTGTGTACTGTTATGTTTGATTTGTGTTGTATTTTATTTTTGATTGAAATAAATGATAAATCATAAAACTCTTTTATTAAATTTCATGCAAGTTGAGGGTTCAATCTCTTTCTAGACAGACATTGTTATTTAAAATACAGTCAAGTTATTGTAATTAATTTGTTTTTTTACATGTTTTAGCAAATGTAAGCTTATAAATCATAAATGTTTATTAAGAAACAGTTACTTCCATGGAAAACGACATATAGGTCAGTTGATTTTTCGACTTTCTTATCAAATCTTCAGTTATTTATTAATCTGATTGATCTTTACTATGGCTATGTTAATTCAAGCTCACAATGTTCCAATTCTAATACGTTTTTCTAAGATTTAAAGTAAACTTTAATAAATAGCAATAGACTAATAGGTAATTGCAAGACTTGCAAGACTCTTGCTGCAAGACCAAGACCAAGACCAAGACTGCAAGCGCAAGACCAAGACCAAGACCAGGTGTATTGGCGCAAGACCAAGACCAAGACTGGCTAAGTCTCGTCTTGTTCTTGCATTTGGGCAACACTATTAAGAAACCGCTGGCCCCACGATCTATTTTCCCTGCGGTTTCCATTTTTGAAATCCAGACAAAATAACAGACACCAAAAATTATTTTTAAATTAAGAAACAAAGGAAATATTTTACAAATGCTAAGCTAAAGCAGATTCTGCTTTAGCTTAGCATTGCTTATCGACTGTAAACTGCATTTTGATGCTCATATTGCTGGCATTGTGAGTAAAGCTTTCCAAATGTTCGGCTTTGTAATTCGAGCTAGCAATAACTTCAAAAAAGCATCTACTTTCCTTCTTTTATATAATGCATTGATTAGGTCGCAGCTTGAATATGCGAGCACTGTTTGGAACCCTTACTATGGCAAGTATAACTACCAACTGGAACGAGTGCAACGTAAATATCTCAAAACTATCAATTACAAATGTTTTCACTCCAGGTCCTCCTATTGTGCCTTATTGGAGAAGTTTTCACTCATGTCGCTCGAGGCTAGGAGACTCTTTCTTGATCAGGGGATACTGTATAATATTTGTAAGAGTAGATTTGATTGCAACGATCTTGTAAATCAGATCTGCTATCGTGTTCCTAGCCGATCTCAACGTATACGGGAAAGTCATGCCTCCTCCTTGTTTTTAACTAAACCATTTAGAACTAATGCCGGCAAACGTGCTCCACTCCACTGTATCATGGACTCTTATAATACACATTTCTCAGATGTTGATCTGTTTCAACTTTCATCAAGAACATTCAAAAAAGAAATAAAACAAAAATTGGATGAAATCAAAACAAAACCTAATTGTCTAACTTAAGTCTTCACACCTACCTTACATTGATTATATCTAGCAAAATTGTGTAATTACGCTAAAGGTAATATTGTTTATTATTCATGGATTGATACTATTAAGATTGTTCCGATCTTTTCATCGATACCTATACTATTATTAGAAGTATGAAAATAAGAGGCTTTATTTTTATATAGTTAAAATGGGGATAATGGTGCTGGTGGTACAATAAGTAACATTAATTTTAATCATTGTAATTTGTAATAAGTATTGTACTATTGTTAATTATCCTAAATAAAATGAAATAAAATAAAATAAAAATAATTCGTCGAAACTCTGGGAACTAGGTTAATTAATAACAGTAGTATACATAATTTTTAGTTTCGTGCTAAGTTAATAAACACTCGCGGTAAAGGGCTTGGTGGATGCGTGACTAAAACAATGACTGATGAGCGCACGACAACGATGAATTCAATGGACTTTTAAGTTTCTTAATCGCCTTTTTAAATCACCGCACTTTATTTTACAAGTTGAACTAGGACAACCAGCGTATTATATAAAAAGTTTTCGCGCAGATATTCATATATTAAAGGACATACACGTGTGGGTACTTGTTCAGTGGTTAAGAACATGGTGACAATATCATTTTATTCATATAGTGACTAACTGACCCGGTAACGCGTTGCTATGATAACGCGTATACAATGGAAAAAGAGCGGGGAAAAGAGCGGACAGACAAACACACATACAACAAATTTGTGTTCTTAGATTATAGATAATAGTATCAATTATTTATGTAACTTAAATTGTTTATAGTTTTTTTTTGTTATTTCTCGGTCGGCATTGTATTGTGTAATGAAATAACCATAAATATAAAACTGTGGTTTGTAAGTGTTATTTTGAATGATTTATATTTCCGCTAAAAGTTTTCTATCTAAAAATTGTGCTGTATCAAATTAAATTAATGTATTAATACTAGGCGATGCAGTCGCTAAGCATAAAGCTACGCTAGCACCATATATTGGAGCGGAGCGTAATACCTAAAAAAAAAGGTTTTTTTCGATGGGAATTTTGCCAATTTCATAATTTGTCACAATCTGGTCCTAAACCTGTTGATTCGATTCCACACAAAAAGTACTAAATCGGTTAAAAACTCGGGAAGTTATGGCGTAACAGACATTGCGCCATTGAAGCTGATCCATCCAATTAGTCAAATTATTTTACATTTAAATACATCACAACTATCGTCTTTTTTACTATTAAGTTTCTTCTTACTTATAAACAGCACAACAATAATAAAAAAACAGTTAAAATATTACAACTTTTACACACTTTGTTGGAGACATTACACATATTATTCATAACACATTTGAATAAAACACTTTTTCACAGATTTTGCGCATAATTTATTTTATATTTAATCCTGACTTTTCGACTCCTTTACAGAAGGCGTGATCACAGCAAAAACAACCAAAATATTATAAATAATATTTTGGTTGTTTTACTTTCTCATTAGACTGCGTTAAATCGCGTTGTACCAGAAATATACCTCTATACTACTTATTATAAAATTCTAAAAAAAAAACCGTGACTGAACACGAACAAATTCCAGAAAAAAACAATGAGGAGGTTTTCATAATGGTTGTCACGGGTAATGGTTCTTTTTATCCCGATTATGATAATAATAAATCTTTTATTTCAGCCATACAGAGTCCAGTTTTGTTAGTAACAATTTTCTTATCTCTCATGCATATCAATAATACTGGTGAATCCGCGGGCGGAAAGTAAAGTACGTTATTTATATATTAATTTGCGGAGGAAATTTCTTGAGGATCAAGAACGGTTGGTCAATTATAAACAGAAAAACCTTTCACTATTTACTTAAAGTATCGTTCACGAGGAAGTGCATAGTACTACTTTTGGTTTGTTCTTATAAGTATTAATGCCTGCAGGCTCTTTTCTGTATGATGCGACCGTTCTCGTTTGTTGCATCATTATTGTTATTACTGAGTATATTGTATATTCAAGAACAAGAGGTCTGATCAAGATAATTCTTGCAGACATATTGAACGCATAATAAACACATATAAATGCCACTATGACCACATATTGTATGTCACTAGCAGATTAAATGTATAATAATATTTTATATCTTTGTTTACAAATATGTTCTCCACATTTATATATATATACGATACGATATCATTGAATCTATTTTGAAAAATTACTTGCAATAATAGTATTTTTGCAGATTGAAATGTAAAATTTATAATGGAATATGAAAATTACTTAATGACTATACTATGTAACAAATATAATAAAGAAATAATTGCAAATACAGGGGTCTAGGCTCCGAATATGATTTTGTCCCATTCGGTGTCGAGACCCTTGGTCCGTGGGTTCCTAGCGCTATAATGCTTTTTAGGGAAGTATCAAAAAGGTTAGTCGACATCACAGGAGACCGAAGAGCTGGCAGCTACCTCGGACAAAGAATTGGTTTAGCTGTTCAAAGGGGGAACGCTGCCAGTATTATACTATATTATTAAGGTTTTTAGTTTTTTGGTTTAGACTTAATAATTTTAACTTTGACTTTAAACTCCAAATCTAAATATAATAAATGTTTAACCTGGGCGAAGTGTGAGCAAGACAACACTTACGAAAACAATTTGTGGTACTTGTTTTAATAAACTTTTCTATCTAATTAATAAGGGACCGAAAATTCATTGATTATAATATATAATGGATAGACATGAAGTCACAATACACTAGTATTGTGACTTCATGTGTGTAAATATAAATATTTTATTTAAAGGAACATTGTTGTAAGCACGTTTGTACTCAATCTTAATCTATAATCTAAGATCACAGTGGTTTGTGTGTGTGTCTGTCCGCTCTTTTTCCCGCTCTTTTTCCATTGTATCAATAATGTTACCATAGCAACGCGTTAACCGCAAGTAGTTCGCCTACCGGACGCTAGATGGCGCTAACGGAAAATATTTAATAATAGAAAAAATTAAAGAATTTTGTCCACCCATGCGAAGCCGGGACGGGCTGCTAGTTGTTATTAATAAATTTATTGATAAAAAAAACCGAGCCGAAAAAATACTACGTAAAGTTCAAGAATTATTTAATTAATTTCATCTAATACACTAGGGTTGCATCCCCTGGAACTATTTAATATAGCTTTTACACGAGACTTCGCTCACGTTAATGTAGCCTACCGTTTAAAAGTTATATTTCTATACCCTTAGTATGTCCTCTTCTATACCCCTAAAAAGTGCATGCAAAACTTCGGTTAAGTGGTTAAGTGGTCAACTGGTTTCTGATTGAAATAAGCATACCCAAACATTGAGGTGACATACAGACCATAATTAAATAAAAGTAATAGTCGACAGTACTATTAGTTTAGAGGTGTCCTATATTCACAGGCAGCGAACGTTCACGAACATGACGCATGAGCGAATCTTAGCTTAGCATAACCATGTTTTAGAGTACACAATGTCTATCTTCTGGAAAAAGTCAAATCGCTTCCAATTAAATGTAATAAAGAAATTCTCTATTGTATTTATAATATAAGTAATGACTTTGGTTCGATTGTCAACACCTGAGACACTAAAATAAAATCATATCAATGGTTATTTTAACTCCGCAAAATAACTAATCTGCTTCATATAACATCAGTCTTACCACATTCATAGAAGAACGTTAATTTTGATCGATTAAATGTATCCAATGTTTTTTTTACCTTGTCCTAGAAAACTGGACACGACTAAAATGTCATACGGTTCTTGGAAGCGTTGATTGATTTTTTACAAAGACGGTGTTAGCGACGATTATTACAAAGTTTAGTCAATTATTGTACAGCTTGTCGCCCTAATCAATAAACCAATTTAAACCGTCTTACAGATGGATACAATCCGATGCGTCTTTAATGTATTTTACAATTTTTGAATCATCGATATATAAATAAAATGAAGTTATAAATAAAACTAATTAGATGCTAAATCTGCAAAAAACATTGCATCATTAAGCTGCAAGCAGCTAAACCAACCATGTTTTTGTGTTTTTTTGTTTTTTGGACAGATGTTCTAAAAGTAACTTCCTCAATTTATTCGTAACCTTTAAAGCAAATATTTCTGATGCAACCTTATTTGATTTTACAATTACAAACGTGGAAGTATTGTTTTTTGTGATTGTCTGGTATTATACATTAATGAATTTATAATAAAAACAAGTGATTGCCTAAAGCTGTGAGCATTTTCGATAATCTACGACACAACCGATACAGCGACCCACCAGATCTTTCCGATTTTTATCACTGATTGAGATCGACTTGATTCTCACATCCTCTGTAAAATGACGTGCACATCCCTCGAGAGATACCGACAAAGTTTCAAATGTTGTTCGGTTACAAAATCAATGAAAAATCGTTTCGATTATCGGTCGTGTGCGTACGCAGACGGCGCTAGCGGAGCCGTGATTACGGAAGATGCCAGATTAATATAGACTTTTTTTATTATAGAATCAAAATATTCTTTGTTTGATCTACCGATAATAATAATAAATACCTAATTATGCGCAAAATCCATAAAAAAGTATTTTATTTAAATATGAGATGTTGTCTTATATTTATTAATGATAATGAAAATAAAGTAGAAATTGAATATACTTAGAAACGTCAAGATAATAAAAATAAATAACGATATTAAGGAAATTTTACATCATTACCATTCAATACATAATATTATTCTTTTACTAGGCGATGCAGTCGCTCAGCATAAAGCTACGCTAGCACCATATATTGGAGCGGAGCGTAATATCTAAAAAAAAATTTTCTTTTTTGGTGCGATGGGAATTTTTGCGAATTTCAAAATTTCAAAACTCCGTCACCATCTGGTCCTAAACCTGTTGATTCGATTCCACACAAAAAATATTAAAATCGGTTAAGAACTCGGGAAGTTATGGCGTAACTATATATTTGAGTATTCATTCTGAACTTACAGATGGACACTTAAATTTTATTTATTTATAAAGAGAAATAAACAACATAGTAAAGATAATTACGCATTTGTTACTTATTAAATAAATTAACTAGTTATCATAACGCGCAAAAATTCCAAATGCAAAAATCATATAATATAACAATTATTATATTATTATGATGTAACTATATTATTCATGGGTATAGAGATAATAAATCTATCCTAGTAAATAACCATGTAAGTAAAGGTATTTTTAATGCTAATATTTAACAAAACATTTACTTTTTTACGCCGCTATTATGCAATAGAGTTTGTTACAAAACAAAGAACATAGCTACATATCAGTAAGGATGTGATCAGAAATAATAAACAAATCGATCTGAACAAACATACAAATACAATGATTTGATACTCCCGAACACGTAATAATTAAGTTACGGTCGGTATGGCATTGTACGTTTAATGAATACATGCTTGAACACCCAAATGTAACAACTCTTAAAAGTGGACATTATAAAAGACCTTAGCAAAAAGCAGGCCGGATAGTGAACCTGACCTCTTTGTCATGAATGGAAAAAAAACAAAGCCAAATTAAATTCGGCTTATAATAAAACATGGACATGTGTAGAGTCGTATAATCGATTTATTTTATTAACTTACAATCAGTATAAGTTCCTGTAAGTTAAGTATTATAATATTCTTTCGTTAAGAGATTAAATTCCACGTACCAGGTTCTAACAAAGTAATTAAATAACGAAACTTAGATAAGAAATACTTTTCTGTGCTTTTTTCTTTTCTGTCCGTGTGACCCGGATTAACCGTTGTGTGACTCTTATCCATCTTTTGATTGAAAACGACAATAATATGTTTTTTTTTTGCGGTAGTAAGCTACTTATTTTTGCTTTATTAATAGCTATGGATATCTGCCAAGTAACGCCTGATTCTATTAAAATTTTACCCATATTGTTGAATAAATTATTAGAATCGAAAAATACTAGAAAAAATCGACTCGGGTCACAAGTGAATCTTGTGAACCGAGTCGATTTTTTCTAGTATTTTACTATTCTAATAATTTATCTTATAAGATCGCATTGAAAATGCATAAAATATATAAAAATTATAAACATATTGTTGAAATTCTTCAACACTGTCTACTTTCTTTGTTTTGAGTAAGAGCTTTGCTTACTGTTAATAAATTACGTCCTAACATTAGATGGTTTTTTGACAGGTATTCTGGAAGACTGACATATGTATTTTACATAAAATATGTAAACACAGATAACATATAAAAATAAAGTGTACTATCATAACAAACATATAAAAAATTAGTTGTTTATTGAAATATAAACTAATTTTTACTGTTATCATTATTATTGCTTTTTAATACAATATACATTAAGTTTTCGGCATTGATTAGTTATAATCCTAAAAGTTCTTTTAAAGTTAATTTTTTTACATATTTTTTATTACATAAAGTTTTTTTATTTTTCTTTTTTATATTATTGTATAAGGATAAATGAATATGGTGTTTAAGGATAAATGAATAATCAAAAAAAGATTTCTTAAATGATAATTACATGTACTTTGATCGATTTGTAAATAATTTGACATAGAATCGAATACACATGACTCAACGTGGACAAAAAAGGAAAATTATTAAATAAATGCTACTCCACCGCTCTCTGTGTCCGTTAACCTAGGTCAGTAACCGCGCATTACCTTGCGAATAAAATTAAAAGCGAGTTCTTTATTATGTAGGTTGAAATGAGACAGTTTTACTGATAGGGTGGATGCTTTTTTAGTTTCGAAATAAGAGAATTTGACTGTTTTTTTTCACACCAATCTGCCTAGCCTTAAGTAAGTACTGTAAAGGCTTATGTTATAGATACATACCTGAATAATACACAAATTAGTAATAGTAGCTGACCCGGTAACGCGTTGCTATGGTTACGCGTATACAATGAAAACAGAGCGGGAAAAGGAGCGGACAGACAAACACACAAACAACTAATTTGTATTTTAGATTATACACTAGCTGACCCGGCCACGCGTTGTTGTGTCTCAGTTATAGATGTCGCTGTACCGAAATGAATCGCGCTAACTTTCGGTTCTACGACTACACATATAGCTAACCATTGTTAGCCTTCTTGAATGTTATTCTTAGGCACTAAGGTAACGCGTATACACTGGAAAAGAGCGGGAAAAAGAGTTGACAGACAAACACACAAACCACTGTGATCTTAGATTATAGATTTATTGAAATAAGTAGAAATACCCATGACTCGGGTACGAATACAATCATCACGCAAATATTGGAACCTTCCGGGATTCGCACTTTACTTACTTTCGAAGTCAAACGGTCCGAGGTTTGACTTCGAAAGTAAGGTCTTTCCCCTAAATAAGTGATGGCTATAAGATATTATTATGTGTACACTACTAACATAAAAATAAGTATTTAGATTGATCTGTCTGTGAATGAGGGTGGGGCATCTACTGACATAAAGCATAGACATGTTATAACATAGCATACATACGTCAACTTAGCTAAGTTGATAGTAAAAGACATATAATATGTTCTGTTAGATTTCTGTGTTTTACTCAAACGTTGTTATTGACTTACTAGCTGACCCGGCCACGCGTTGCTGTGGCTCAGATATCATATGTTAAATGATGTATAGCCTATAGCCTTCTTCGATAAATAGGCTATCTAATACTGAAAGAATTTTTGAAATCGGACGAGTAGTTTCTGAGATTAGCGCGTACAAACAAACAAACTCTTCAGCTTTATAATATTAGTATAGATTTTCGTGCCGTTCGGATGAAATAAGTTTTTTATTATTTTATTATTAATTTTCATAGGTAAAAATAATAAATATTTCTTACATTCACATCAATTAAAAGTAGTAGTGTACAGTAGGCAGTGTAAGGCTTGTGTTATGAATACTACGATAACGGAAGGACATACATATATGATACATAGATTGACGACGGTCCTGGGTTCGAATCCCGAAAGGGGCTGATGTTTGTATGATGAATAGGAGCGTTTGTACCCGGTTCATAGGTGTATGTATATATATTTCTACTAGCGGCCCGTCCCGGCTTCGCACGGGTGGACAAAATTCTTTAAATTATTTCTAGCATTCAATATAGCCTATGACACTCAGCAATAATGTGCCTTTCTATTGGTGAAAGAATTTTTAAAATCGGTTCAGTAGATCCCGAGATTACCCCTTACAATTTAACAAATATACAAACACACAAACTTTACTTCTTTATAATATTAGTATTGATAAATATTACGTATGTATCATATATGTATGTCTATCCGTTACTCTAGTATAAACACAAGCCGTACAGTGCTTACTTTGGGCTAGTATAATTGGTGTGAATGTAAGAAATATTTATTAATTACATATTAAATTTTAATAGATATTTCTATAAATATCCATGACTCAGGTACCAATGCTCGTGTTCATCACAAAACATCTGCCAATTCCGGGATAAAGGACATTTAAATTACGTATAATTATTTGGTGTTACAAATAAGTTATAAAAATAAGAAAACTGTTTAAATTATAAAATTTCCCTTAATAATTTTCTTTATTATTTATTTAGGACGTTAATAACACTTGTTGACAAATGTCTTTAATAAAAAAATCACTACAATTAATAATAATAACATGATATTGCTTTATCCTCTGTGTTCGCATTGTCCAATAAATGCTTTTCGTTTGAGTATGTACCTTACTTATTCTATATAAGTACACTCGATGTTGGTTAAAGAAACAAAGCAATTAAACTGCATTGTTAAATTAATAACCCGTTAAAACAAGCAAGGACACAATAAACTTTAACTTTAGTATTTAAGTAACAAAAATAATAAAACCTAGACCTATACCAAGAAAACTCACTGCAAGCTCGATGATATTTTTTTAAATTTCACAGACAATAAACACCTCAAATATATTATAAAAGCATAATGATAATACATCTTACATTCACACCAATTAGCCTAGCCCAAAGTAAGCACTGTAAGGTTTATATTATGTATACTAAGGTACGGCTTGATATACATTTATGATACATACTTACGTAATATTCATAGAAGTATATATGAATACCCATGACTAAGGTAGAAACTTATAAATCATACAAACATTGCCCCTTCCGAGACTCGAACCCAGGACAATCGGTACGAAAGGCAGGATCGCTACCATTGCACCAAACCATCGTAAGGACAATAAATAAAGAAAAAAGGATCACAGGGGAGTGGGTGCTTCCATTTATTGATTGGTAAAAAAATATCGATGGTTCAGTGATCAGTATAGTTTAATATCTGTGTTTGCATAAAACATAATATGTTATTAATTAAATTATTATTGTTATTGCAGTCAAAAATCATTAAACAGTTTAAAGCCAAAAAAATCCAAATGTGACAGGAAAAATTTAGACTTCGTCACCAGCCTGCAATGTTAAGTTTTCTGGGTGATAAGATCGGCGATACCAAACGCGAATAAACAGCGAGTTCAAGTGGTAGTAACTTATTTCGCAAGGTGCTATTAACTCGTTAGCTGCGCACGGGCAGCCTTCGGTCTTGCGACACCGATTCGGCTGTACACTGCGAATAATCACTTGTTCCGGCGCTACTGGCCTTCAACGACATCAATAACAGTATTAATGACATCTTATCTAAAAATATCTATCTCTACAATTCATGACAATGATATAAATTCTCTTATGAAATACCGGTCAGGTTAGTAACCCTGACTATGACTACCAAGGTTATGGGGTTTTAAATACCGTTAGAGTCAAATTTTTGTAGCAGGATATCGCACGGCAGATAAACAGAGAAAATAAATTAAATGAAATATTATATTAAAGAAGTTTTAAGCCTAATATACTCATAAATAAAAAAGATAATATCTCTTCCATTCACACCAATTAGCACAGTCCAAATATAGCACTGTAAGGCTTGTGTTATGGAAACCGGATAACGGATAGACATACATAGATACATAAATAAATAATATTCATAGAAATATATATATCACATGACAAAGGTACAAATGCTCGTATTCATCACACATGCGTCTATTCCTTCAGGAACTCGAATCCAGAACGAAAATTAAATGAAAGGAATGAACGGTCAAAATTATTTACACATTTTTATTTCATTTAGAAAAATTTCACTCGATGCCGCCAAACCTTGTATTGTTTATATATTTTACAATTTGTGGTCTCAAAAGAAGTAATGTGGCTTATACACATCCATATAATAAATGAACCTCAAACCTTGGCTCATCTAACGAAGCCACCGCTCACTTAATCTTGACATTAATGCACTAAAATTATGTGACCACCAACTACACAGACCGTGATTAACTTAATAAAAAGTATGAGTAAAAGAAAAAAGAAAGTATAGTCTATTTCAATAAAAAAAAAATACAAAGTAAACATCTTCTTTTATATTTAATCTTCACTAAATATTACACAGGATTAAATATTACAAAATGCATAATCGGGTGAAAATGGTTTTATTTATATTATGTGACAGGCGCGGAAATGTAAGAACTAAATTGTTTTCTTGTCTTTTCACCGTGTGTCATTTGTTTTATTCTAGAAATAAAACTCTATGTTTGGTTATTGATGAGTTTAAGCGTAATACATTAAAAATTGTGAAGCATTTTTTTCCCAATGGGATAGTAGTATCACTTATCTGAACCACCAATGATACAACTTGCATCTAATTGAAATACTAGCATACCAAAAGTGAAGACTATGTACTTTGATATTTATATGTATCTCGACTGTACCTGTACGAAAACTAGTGTTATAAAAAATTATCAAAAATATATTGTTTCATGTTAAGATTGTTAAATTAAAAAAAAAAACAAATTCTCTTTTTTTTATAACCCAATAACTTCCTTAAACTTAGATATTAATATCTTTATAAAATTGGTATATTTTTTGGGTTTTATACATTTGATTATATTTTTTAATAAAAAAACGTATAAAATATGTAAAATGCATTTTTTATGTACATAATGATTATCAATAGAAAAATCGGCTAAACAGTCAATATTAAGTAAAGAAAAGACATTCTCCAACAAATTTTCTTAGCCAATATTTAATATACTTTAATAAAATATTTAATAATCATGTCTGTTGCAATAGTTCTGACGCTGCATCTAAAAAAACTGCAGCTGCCGTTCTATAAATTTGTATGTTTTGACAATTTTACGACCTCCTTGACCAAGTAGCGCTCATTCTATTGCTATCTTGGTCTAGGTCTAAGAAAGTAATTAGTGCACTATATAGGAAAACGAGTATTTATTAAAACCTGTCCTTACTTCCGATACCGATTACTTTGCCGACCTCAACAAAATAAAATTTTGCCCCTTCATAAAACAAGACTGTGACATATGGACAGCACGTCAACCTCCACAAACTGTAAAAATACCTAAAATTGATATTGAACTCTATATGTTGAAGTATAAACTGAAAATCGAATGAAAGGTATTTCTAATGTAGGCTGACGTGCTAATTACTGACTGTACAATATTTGATTATTATTGGCCTTTCTTAAAACCCGAAAATCGTAAATAAACGGTAGTGTGATAGTTAAGTGATATCCTAAGGGATTGCTACATTCACACAAAATACATCACGCTTATATAGTATTTTTATTTATTTTTAAGTGCAATTTAAATTGAGGTTCATCTTAATTAGTTAAGCTTTATATTAGAATATCAAGTGATCGACTTAAGTATAAGGAATATAATATTACAAGCTTCGTCGTTGCGCGTGCAAAAATCGCTATGTGTTATTTAGCTATTTTCGGATTTTTATGCAGTATTGATCGTTATTTCAATGTACACATACTGTAAAAACAACTATGTAATAAATTAAATATTTAAAGAGTTTCGGAATGTAGCTATGTGACATTCATACTTCAAAAGTTCCATATATACACGTTAAGTGTTATAATTCACAGAGCTAAAACAAATTTATAAAAAACACAGCGACTCTTTCACGCGCAACGACAATTTGTGGTTTTAAAAGCTAAAAAGGTTGCAATTAATCATTAATTAATTGTAATTGAGTGCCATTTTTACAACTAAACTTAATCTGTTTTTTATCTAAAGAAATGATTACAATATTAATGTCCCACAGCACACCCACAACTTAAGTGATACAGCCTTAGAAAAAATCCGGGTTTGTCAAAAATACTAAAACTATAATGAGTGAAGTTAACGAGATATGCGCTATATCTTTATATAAGGGCGTGGCTACAATAATTACGAAACGCCACTCATATAAAATACCTTGTACGAAAACTTTATTATTTTATAAATATCTCATTTGCTAAAACCGATCACTGTACAGCCAATTTTTGCAACGAAACCGAACGCCTTTGGAAGCTGTGTTTATAAATACAAACACAGCTTCCAAAGGCGTTCGGTTTCGTTGCAAAAATTGGCAACTTTCGTTTGCAACCTAAAATCATACGGCAACTGTGACACGCGACTTATTATTTTACCATAGTTATTTTATATCAATCATTGTAATTTATTCATTTGATACATATAATTATCAGCGGACTCAGTGTTTTAATCACATCACTTATTACTTCGATTACAGCAATGTGAAATCTATGAAATAATCAGTACATTATATTATGGCAATACTTTGTCTGTGTGTGTGTGTTTGTTACCATATTGGATAAATTATTTTATTCGGTACGTTGCTATGGTAACGGTTTCAGTCATTGTTTTTCGGTATTTAATCTAAATAACTAATTCTTAGACGTCAAAATAAGAAAGTGAAAAGTTAAACGATGGGCGGGTGACGGCTAGTCTTGATAAAATTTAAAATGATTGAGTTTTCTATCCATTGCCGATGTATAAAACAATAATTTAAGTAGCTACCTATAATGAACTTAAACTAGTTACAATATAATAGAAGTTTAGTTTCAAACTAAAACATAAGTAAGACTAACGAAATACTGGAATCAAAACATTAAAAATGGTAAAAATCAGCCTCACCGCTGCTGTTGCAAAAGGTTCTCAAAAGCCTTGCAATGTTTCCTCTTTGGGTAGCTGGCCAAAGAAGCTGCCAGCTCTTTTGTCGCAAGTCACTTCAATATTATTAATAACATTGCAAAAATAACATTGATGTTAATAACGTTCAATTTCCTTATGAAAAATTCATATTGTTGCTACTTCCAGAAACAAAAATTGCCTTATCGGAAGCGGAACAATTTCTGAGTATAAAGAAAACACTTATTACGGTAGCTATAAGAATAATGCGTCCCTGACCCTACATCTCACAAATTGTATGCGAAATGCAAGTGGGGACCAAATTGGAGGTCAGTAGTATGAGTGTAAGCTTTTTAATTATATGCAAACGTTGCTAGTTGAAATAATTAAGACCTTAATACTAAGATAATAAGGCATGAAATAAACTTATTAACTAATACGCGAAAGAGATGTTAGTAGTCGTTTCGCATCATTAGTAATTCGGACCGAGGACCATTCAAACCGTGATAAGCTTCGAAACAGTATTTATGTGGGTTGATTAAAAACGAGAAAATAGTATTTTTATACCCTTAATTCCATAACATAGAGATAGATTGTAAGCGAAGATCTGGCTGGCCGACTCTAAGCACGATGTAAGTCCAGATTTAAGTATTTATCTTTAATTTATTTTTTTCTTACAAATAAAGAGTTTACTTATTCCATAAACCACTTTTCCACTAATTAAAACCGGGGTACCCACCCCGGTTCGCTAGTATGTAATAATTGATACATCAACCATTTTTCTTCACGTTTAATTAACTTTAACCTTCGACTTATCCGTTTAGTTTCGTGATTAGACTTTATGTTTACGTACTATGTAGTTAACACAATACGTTTGCACATAATTTCAGTAATACAGCTTCCACAGGCATATTCTGTCTGAGAATCTCAAGTCTTGTAAAATTCAAGCCCTACCCAAGTATTAGAGATTATATAATAATTTCTGGATGTACTAGAATTATTCGTTACATTACTTTTAATACAAAAAAAAAATAAACGTACAATTTTGCAGTTAAAATTTTTAACGAACAGCGTGTAGTAAATGCATTTTGATCGCCTACGTAACGATCATCACTACATAGTATAAAACAAAGTCGCTTTCTCTGTCCCTATATCTCTATGCTTAAATCTTTAAAACTACGCAACGGATTTTGATGCGGTTTTTTTTAATAGATAGAGTAATTCAAGAGGAAGGTTTATATGTATAATACATGCATGATATAGTAGAGCATTGCATCCGTGCGAAGCCGGGGCGGGTCGCTAGTTTAAAAATAAATATTACACCAATTAAGGCTCACATAAAGTAAGCACTGTAAGGATTGTATTATGGATACTAGAGTTACTGGTACACATACATATATGATACAAAGATATTTAATATAAATATATCGTATTTATCACATAAACATCTGCCCCTTCCGGTACTTTAACCCAGGACCATCGTTGCGAAAGGCAGGATCGCTACCATTGCACCAAACAGTCGTCAGATTTATGGCTTTAAAAACAATTTGATAGAACTACCATAAAGAAAAATTACCATAACTCATCCCTCAGGTTTCCGCTGTCAGTCATAATAATAAATGCAAAAATAAAAACAATCAAAAAATAATAAAATTCATTAAAATAAAAAATATTTTTTTTACTAATTTTCAAAATTCTGTCAGGGCAGTTTGGTGCGTCCTAAAAAACTATTAAAATGAGGGATCGCACACCCCTGTCCGATCAGTATTGCCCGAGACATCGGGGTTTGAAAATTCGGGGGGGGGACCCTTACCACCCAGATACGGTACCCTTAACACCCAGACACGATAAATTATAATTTACACAATTCGCATTAAATTGGCGGGCAACTTCATTCTCCTAGTTTATTCCATGTCGCTTTTGCGGCCACTTCAACGTGATAATTTTGTGTCACATCTTAAAATTTCACTCTCATCATTTTTTCGACGACGTATTCATCACGACGTATCATAACTACTATACCATTAAGATATCACCAACAACCTAATCCAAAAAAGAAAACAAAGTCTTCGATGAAGTTTATTTCAAATAATTCAATTTTCACAGTTTAAGACAACAGTCTAAAAGATTAATAGACTACCAACCACTATCTCACCTACAATTGAACTATTTCTTAAAATGCATACAACATTGTCTTCAAAAAGGTTTTACTGCGTTGTTGCAATATTAACTGTGGTTCATTAAAGTTTGCGGAAATCCTGCATAAGATATATACTGATTCTTGTTCTTCAAAGTCTGCCAAAACTCCGCTCACTTAAATCTATTTTTAGCTATAAAAAACGGACAAAAAATATTAATACAAAATGTATGCTAAAAATAGTTAAATGTACTTGTAGATATCGAAATATAACTCAAAGTAACGCTAAAATATTCCTTACGAATTATTGAAATTATTGAAAAAAATTGAGATAAAGATCCGAGGTAGCTTTTTCAAATAGAGTCCTAATTACAGGCATAAGCACATCAATCAACTCTTAACTATAAAATATCTTGAAATTACGATTACGATACTGCCTTTTAAAGTAAAAATAAAGTTTATGTAATGTAATATTTATAGACATTAAAAAAACTCTTTAGCCAGATAATTTGTTGCCTTCGTCTCAACTATCAAAGTAAAAGAACAAAAAAATATTTTCACATTGGACTTTTGACATATGCCAGACATTCGATCTATCGAAGCTTGACTGTGAAATTGTATGTTACAGAGTCGACACACGTTTAATTATTCTAATTTAGTTGAACGTAGCTGATCTTAATTTAAAGTACCTCAAAGCTTTTTCAAAGAACTAGTTAAATAAAATGTGACTTCAATTATTCACACTGCTTTTTGTGATTTTAAGTAGTTTTCTATTTCCGTCTGGTTTTTTCGTGAATTGCTGATTCACCTCCTATATTTCCCCATGTAAGTCATGTTTGACGTAGGACTCTTTTTTATTATTTCGAATGGGGTCACTCTTGATCCCAATCAAGCACGGGCGCCAATACAGGATCCACAATATAGCGAGCGGTGCCTATTCACCCTAGCTTTAAAAACGGACGAGTTATAATGCATATACCGACGCAGGTACTTATGCTGTGCGGTGCGGTGGTAGGTAAGATGGATGGATTGAAATCTGATGACGACATTCTGCTGAGATTTTTTGATCCTACATAGTGTTGAGGGTCAGGATGACTAATAACTACTCATACTTAACATTAGGATAGTTTCAAATAGTTCGTTATTAACAACTGCTTCTAGTATCTAGCGATAGTAAGATAATTGCTTTTACAAAATAATTCTACACGTGAAGGTAATCAGTTAGCTCCTAAATGGAATGATATTGTCAAAAGAAAAGCGTCTCTTGTCAAATGAGACATAATATACTTCGGGACTCCAAAATACGACGTGACTATATACCACAGATAAAAACCGATTATTTGTAAACCCTTACTACTATTAATATTTTTAATTTTTGGACATCGAGGGAGGGACGTCATACTGAATATTTTTATGAGAATTTACCTCCATAAGTATAATTCATTTAGGTAAAACAAATCCCCAAGCAACAAACAAAACTACAATGCCTGTATCATAGAGTATCCTTACATATTTACTGCTGGAATGCTCAACTAAAATATTCAAAACGTGATTTCTTTAAAAAAATATCATAAACAACAGTTAACTCTTTAACAATTCATTGCAACAAATTTTAACCACGTCTTGTCAAACAAACAAAACAATTATCAACACGATGAAAACAAACTCATTTTAGCTTATGCGATAATTTAATTCTAAAGGTGGAGATTATTGCCACAGGTGAATTATCTGATTCGATCAGATAATCTCCTAATACTTCCTAGATCTGATCATGATTTATTACGACTATGAATTTATGATTGAAAAGTTGTCAATAATACCCCATTGCCGAAACGTGCGAATTCCACGTGGATATACAAATGGGCAAACAAGACGAGATACCTCGCCTTGAATACTCTCGGAAGTGAGCGGAAGGCAAGGTTTCATAATTTGGGTCACTCACACTTGAAATTTACCACACTAAATTCAACTTTAATTGGTACATTTTAAGTCTAGTTTCCGTTCACTTTATCTTTCCAAGTTTGTTTCACATTATTTATTGTTTCTCGTAGTCACGCTTTGATGTTTTCTTTGTGTTTCCAAATTAAAGTAGGAAGTTCGATAATGCACACACCTTACAGTCCATCAAATCTAAGAAGTACCGTTTGACGTTTCATGTTTTTCAAACAGATATAACTTTGTTTAAGCGTAACTTATTCAAATTCGATAACCTTTTTCGTAAAACCATGGATTTATAAAGGTTTTATTATTGGATCTAAAAATGTACAATTCTTAATATCTAAATGTAATTGAAAACTTTCAAACAAAGCAAAATAAATAATATTTACACAATAAATAAGTTCTAATAGTTCTATTCTTGACCTCATTGCAAAGTCACATAGTTAGGGCACTGCTCCTAGTGTTGCGACTCTTCGGAATCAATTGTGTACGAAAAAATCGTGTACATTATTCGGAAAATCGAATTTATTACTTTCAAATTATCAATTAACGACTTTGTAAAAATACATGACAGATGACAAAATGGTCAAATTTGATGCCTCGTTCCATAATCTACTCAGATTACGATGTTATAAGCGCTAGAAGCGCTTATGGCCAATGTCAGACCACGGCCAGAAAGCGAATTTTCGACGTAATGTTTAGGGGTAGAGCGCAATTTAATTTTTGTATAATTTCACGTTACTGCTCGTTCGCATAATGCATTTAATACATAGGTACCCTAAAATAAATTAATTTAATTATTTTCAAATAAATCTATATAGGCGAAATAGCTCCAGAAAAAAGATTTTTTTTATCAGACAACACTGCCGACCACAAGCGCACGCGGTCCCCCTCGCCCGCGTCAGCAGTCTCTCGCCATCTTGGAAGCTGACTGTGCGCGTACCTACTTTCTCGTTTGTTTTTTACAATTTGTGACTTGGCTATTACTTTTCTGGACTCTGAACTAAGCAAGTGTTTATTAATCATGTCGAAAAGAGGACGTACTTTGAACAGCCAGGCTCGTGAATTGGTGGTGAAATTACACGAGTATTTTGAGCGTGAATGTCAAAATGGTGGAGCTCTACTGCCAGTTACACAAGTTCGGGATCGCGTCGGTGAAGCTCTCGGTATTGGTAGCCGCACCGTCGGCAAAATATTAAGTGAAAAATATGGGCCTTCGGGGAGTGACAGTAACGTACTTCACACGCCGAAAAAAAGGAAAAGAACTAAACCTGTGACAGGTATCGATGACTTCGATAGCCATGCTATTAGAAACCATATCTATGGTTATTATACAAGAGGCGAATTTCCAACATTGGCAAAGTTATGTGCAACTTTAGAAGATGCCGGGCTGTACAGGGGAAGCATAGAGTCGTTGAGAACGATAATAACAGGAATTGGCTTCAGATACAAAAAAGTTGACAAACGAAAAATTGTTATGGAGCGACATGACATAATTATGCAGCGACTAACATTCCTGCGCGAAGTAAAACAAATTATAAACTGGGATAATGTAATATTTTTGGACGAAACATGGCTAAATTCCAACCACTCTGTGCCGAAAACATGGACAGATGATTCTGAAGCTTCGTGCTCGAAAGTGCCGATAGGGAAAGGTGGACGCCTCATTATATGCCATGCTGGATCAGCGTCTGCAGGTTTCGTGGAAAATTCATTATTAGCTTTCCAATCTAAAAGCACAAAAGAGTATCATGAAGAAATGGACGCGGAAAGGTTCCAAGAGTGGTTCTTAAATTTACTAACGAATATCCCTCCTAACAGCACAATTATAATGGATAATGCCCCATACCACTCTGTGCAAATTGATAAAGCACCAACATCAGCCAATAAGAAAGCAGATTTGGTGGCATGGCTGCAAAGAAAAGGAGTGGAAGCCGACATGTCACTATTAAAAGCTGAATTGTTACATTTAGTGAAATTGCATAAACCACCAAGACCGACTTATGCTATTGACCAATTAGCCGAAGAACACGGGCACAAAGTCATACGACTTCCTCCGTATCATTGCCAATATAATGCCATTGAACTGATTTGGGCCCAAGTTAAAGGTAATACTTTATAATATAATAATATTTTTTAGTAGTTGATTATATTAAACAAGAACTTGTTCTTAATAAGCTGAAATATTATATTGTGAATTGAGATTTTCCGTTAAGTACAGTAATACTATAAAACATTACCCTTCTTCTTCGCAGTTGTGTAAAATTGTACATTACCAAACAAAATATTGCAAGATTAGCTTAACACATTTTGTAGCCACATAACACGAGTGCCTCCAGCTTTTATAATTTAAAAAATAGTCTAAGTCTCCCACCTAAAAATTATATAATTGTTTTACAGGTTATGCAGCAAGACACAACACAAAACCACCCTTCAGTGTCAAGAAAATGGAAGGCTTATTAAAGGAAGCATGTGCGCAAGTTACACAAGAAGATTGGTCAAAAGTAGTAGAAAAAACAAAGAAAATAATAATGGACGACTTCGACAGAGACGTAAAATTCGATGATTTCATGGATAATCAACTAGTCATTAATTTAAATGACTATGATGACGAGGACGACAATGATTCCAGTATTAGTAGTGAATAAAAAAATATCCTAAACATTACTTTTATTTAAATGCTTCGACTTCGACCTTTAGAACCTTAAGATTTTTTCGGTATTATATCCTCAGATTACTAGTAAAACCTAAATTTACCAATAAACAACCTTTTACAATAACTTATTTAAAAAATATAGGAAAAGAGTACAGAGAAATAATATCTTAAATTTCGGATATTATGGTCATTGATCTCTTAAAATTCGGATATTATAGTAATCGATCTCTTAAAATTCAGATATCATAGTAATCGATTTTTTTAAACCCATCCCTATTATTCTATTTGTCAGAACTGTCAAACGGTACTTCTTAGATTTGATGGACTGTAATCAATTATAAAAGGATTCGTAGTTCCCAAGAGGCTTCGAAATTTCCTTACAAACTTTTTTATACCCATTATTCTTAGTAACCGGATTTACCTTTCCTTTGACTTCAAACTCATACCCGTCTTTTTCAAAGTCAAATACTTCACCAATTCAGAGCCTTATCTGTAGCTTTTTCATTTTCTTCGTTTTTATTAACTCAGTTTTTTTCCAATTAATTAGTGTAATTTATAATGCAATTATAAAACGAATATTTGAGAATGATCCGGTTCGAAGGACCAAATCATATAACTGCTGGGCACCTATGGATGATTAATAAAATTCATAGATTTAATTCAGTTCACGGATTTAATAAATATGTGATTTTAATTGCAAGTGAACTCACTCTCCATGCAGGAAACTAATAATGCAAAAGAAAGAACCTTAATAAAGAAAAAAAATTAAAATTATTCATTTGTTTCTTCACTTCAAAATTTAATGGTAAAGGAAATCTTAACTATTTTATCTGTTACGAAACCCTAAAAAGCTGACTATGGAGTTTTTAAGTTGTGAAACCTCTTTGCTAAGAACTGCATATACTACAGACTCAGATTTTCATTTCTGTCTTATGATAACGCTTTTATTTATGTGAAATCCGAACAATCCAGAATATTCCTGGCTTAGGTAATGATTGTCAAAAGGAAGTAAAATTAAGAGCACACATTGTTACTTATCTAATATTGTATATCGCTACTCGTAGAGACAAATGATTTAATTGCGAACAGATTTTGTTTTATACTATATAGAAATATTTTTATACGAGTGTATTTATTATACACTCGTATAGCAAGTAAAAAAACCTTAGTTAGGTCTAGGTCGAGTGTATGTTGAAATAGAATTATCACTATTGTGTATGTCGATACGTTACTTGGAGTAGCCGTCATTATAGTTTCCCGCTATTTTCTGGCATTATGTTTAGGTTGCAAAGTTCAGAGTCCTACTGAGATTTTTAGCCACTATCGTTCTTGAGATTTGGCGTGATTAAGACCAAATTATAGTTGCCAATATTTTCAAAATTTGCTTAAATATCTTACTGGGCATAAGTAACATGCATGCATGCATAGGTCAATTTGTGAACCTATTTTAATGATAATAATAGAAAACATCACGTAGCTAAAGCACTTGTCTTATGGAATTTATAAATCAAAGTCAGTGCCACAACACCCAGACCCGAGCCTATAAAGAAAAGTTCGTTTTACTTTTACCTGACCGGGGATCGAACCCTGGACCATAGAGTGGCTTAACTATGAAAAACGGTATGTGAGCCACTCTACCACGGTGCATATATAATCAAAGTCTTAATTAAGGTTGCAATATACAAATTTTAAGTTAGCGTATGAATACTTTACCTGTGAATTAATAACAGGGCGCATACATGCCTCTTTTAAAAGCTGGTATTTAATAGTCTTGATCACCTAATTTCGTGTGAAATCAACAACAGGCACGTTTTCATATTTAGTGCCAATGCCATGGCCACACATTCACTAACGTAGACCCCGAGACTAGATTTTCATGCTATTATTATTTAGCCTCGGGGGTCACATCAATATAACTTTAATTAAGTCATTATTTCTATCTACACTATCCTTACTAATATTATATATATGTATGTTAGTTTGTTTGTTATGCTTTCACGCAAAAACTACTAAACCGATCATCATGAAACTTCGTACATATATTCTTGGAGGTATTAGAAGAAACATAGGATAATTTTTATAGAAAAAAAATTAAAAAATGCGGGCGAAGCCGTGGGTAAAAGTTAGTAATATTATAAAGAGGAAAGATTTGTATTTTTGTATGTTTACAATGAATAAACTCAAAAACTACTAAGCCGATTTCAAAAATTCTTTCACTATTGGAAAGCTTCATTCACGTTGAGTAACATAAGCTATATTTAATGATAGAAAAAAATTTAAAAATGTTGTCCACCCGTGCGGAACCGGGACGGGCCGCTAGTATTTATGTATAATTCTTCTGTACGTGTGTATGTCATTGAAGACCTCCTAAAGAGATGTTAATGATTTTTTGTTTGTTTAAAAAAGTCCCTGGATGGTTAAGATTCAATATTAAATGACCTCCTTGGTCAAGTGGCTTGCACACCGGTTTTGATGGTGACGCCACTCCAAGGTCCCATGTTCGATCCCCGGCCGGGGCAATGTGGAAGACGAACTTTTTTTCATTGGCACGGGTCTTAGTTATGTGATACCTACCGTCATTTTTTTTGAATGTTATAACACAAGTACTTAACTTTAGGTAAGTAATTTATTACTTAAGTTCAGAACAATGTACATATGTGATGGTCTTGTATACATTTTTATTTATTTATATTTTTTTCTTTAAAAATAACAAAAAAACTATTGAACGCAGTAGTAGACGCCGCGATCGGGCTGGACGAGATCCGCCATTTGAAAATTTTGAAAATTTCGAAGGTCAATTTATTTTTTGTGTTTACACAAGAATTCATTTTTTTCATTATAACTGAAAGGTTACACCAATGGTGTTATGTGGAAGTGATATTTTAATACAAATATTGTTTATAAATTAGGCGCAATTCACGTCTCGTTTGAAGAAATGAAATAACGTGAAATAATCACAATAAATCAATCGAATGAGCTGAACTTAACTATCACCTATTTATTACCCTAGTATCCATAACACAAGCCTTACAGTGCTAACTTTTGGCTAGACTTATTAGTATGAATGTAAGAATAGTAGTTTATGATACTGTTGCATAATAAGGGTTCTTATAACATGAGTGTGTTTTAAAAAAACGAGCCGTAGGCGAGTTTTTTTATAGTATCACACGAGTGTTATAAGACCAAGTTATGTACAGTGTCATACACTACTTTATCTACTCTCATACTATATTACGTAAAACAATGTTGCAAACAAAACCAAACTTTGTTTAAATATTGAAAAGATTTTTTAAATGTCAAATGTTGGCGCCAAGGTGCAAACATCGATTGTGAATGCGTGTTGCGTCGTCGCGGACTCGTTCATTGAAACCTTTTTAAAGTAGAGGTTCAACCTCCTTGGTCCAGCTGGAGGTTGTATAGGTGTATCGTTATGATTAAAAAGTTATATTATGATACAGGTGTCCATACAAGACCTGTATCGTAATTAAACTTTTTTTTTATTATTTTTGGCCTGTACGTAATGTTTGTCATAAGCATTTTGTTTTCAGTTTTAGAATCTTTGTATTATAGTATCAGAGTAGATAAATATTATTAATAATATTGAATGAATGAAAATAACTTTATTCAAATGCACTTAAAAATAAGTTGTCTTGAATTGTCCAACATTATTGATAAAGCTTTCAGTAAGTATTTACGGAAACACTAATGAATATAATTATTATTATAACAACCCCACCATTTATCATTATGTTATCTTCCGCAATAAAAACAGGAACTAATTACGTTGTATGTCAAAAGGTGTCATTAACACATCTGTAATATGATTGACATGCCATTAATTAGGACAATAGAATAAACGTATACGTACTACGGTATAAAGTAAGTAGTATTTTATCATCTTAGCTCATCACATATATCATCAGACATAACATCAGAGATAAACCTCCTAATAGGCGTATATAAATATATATATATATATATATATATTATATATTAGGGGGGAAAGGGGCAGGATATTCTAGTGCTCACCCCAAGAAATTAAAAATTCTATGATGGACGCCAAAATACTGGATAACATTTCACAAAAATCATTTGAAAAATCTACATATTTACTGATTATTACAGACTAGCGTCATGAACTATTTTACTTACTTGATTTTACTTTACTTTTACTTTGATTTGATCTGATATGCTATGAACGAGGACTCAAGAAAATCTTAAGATATGACTAAGTTAGATTTCGTATGTCCATTAAAATTTCGCTAACTTTTAATTTGGAAAAGAATGTGCTAAAATATCCCTCAGCGGATCTAGTAGGATAAATTCCTACTAGCTAGATACATAGTTTTAGATCTATTAATAGTTTACATGAAATATACTTTAGTACCCGCAGAAGAGAATTCACGTCTTTCTTATAAACCAGGCAAGATACCATAACTTTTTATTTATTAAAAGTATACTAAAACTCTCAACATATTAAAAAAGTAAGAGCCAATTATGTTTTTTAATGTTAATTTATCAAAATAAACTTGCTGTCAAATGTCAGGAAAATAATTTGACACCTTTCTTAAAGCTTAGAAGGCCGTTCCCACCTATTTTAACTATTTTTATTTAAAATTAAAAAAAAAGAAATGAAATATCACAGGCCCGTTTTTATTTTCTTTTAAATTTGAACTAGTTCTTCTATCCAGGTACTATGTTTAATTTCCTAAATATTTTACCAGCATAATACGAAGCATAATATTTTTTCCTTTTAATATTATGCTCCGCTCCAATATATGGTACTAGCGAAGCTTCATGCTTAGCGACTGCAACGACCGAGTATAGTTTTGCATTTTATTTCAAAGTATCTACATTTTTGAATAAACATATTGCCGTTAATAACCAGTACTTAAACTAGTTAAAGGTTTGACCGTGAACTGGCCTTGAAAAGGGACGAAATGGTCAGTGACCCTGGTTTGGCTAGTTCGATTGTAATGCGTCCACTAGTCACAGTAGTACAGTGTCAATACTATTTATGTACAGAATGAAAACAGGAATAGATGCGTCGTTTATCCGGTAAAAGGGGTTTTATTTAATGTGCGGAAGTTTAAAATAAATAAAAAAAACTTGTGAGCTCCAACGCACGACTAAAGTTTACTCCATAAGAACTATTGTCTTTGATCTGATTCAAACTTGAGTCGCTTTAGTCAAAGCTGACATGTGAACCGATAGCCGACGGCCATCTTGTTAAGAAAACGCAAGATGCGCCCCGGCGCTTCGGCGATGCGTGTCTCGTATTTGGCACGCGGTGCAACCTTCACCCTGACACTTTTAGGCAGCCCTCAGATCCACTGAGGCGTGCGCCGACACGGCCTTGTGTTACGGTGCTATAACCGTTTTGTAATAAATTAGTCATAATGATCATGTTCATTTGTTTTTTTTTTTGTAACACAGAACGGTAAAGACGCGTGTACACTGTACAGCCTAGTGAGTAATAGTTTATTGTAATTATTAAAATAAAAAATCGATGGCCGGATGCGTTATTTAAAATTAATTACTTTTTTTGGGATAATTTTAAATCTTTTTAAATTATCTAGTTAAACTATACTAAAACAATAGCGTTCGTCTACGCAGATTGAGGTGAGGTGATCAATAAACAACAATTCGATTACAATTTTGTTTTAAATGTGACGTAATTTTTTTCAGGTTTGTGCACCATTGAGCAGCTTAATTTACTTGGGATTTTACTACTATAAGGATATAGGGACACAATGGAATAGTTTCCGCTATACGCGCTAATCCTCCAATTTTTTTGTGTTGAGTAAAGACCCAATTATGACTCATAATTCCGTTTTAGAGAAGAAACAAGTTAAGAGTAGCTTTATTCTTCAAAATAAGGATAAAAACGAACGAAACGACATACGAAACGTATGTCCCACGTTTCGTTTTCGCCATTAGTAAGAAATATTGTCAAAAACATACAACATAATATGCGACATGAATAAGCTATGACAGATTCTCGCCCTTTTTAATTAAACAAGGTTAAAAATAATGAATAGTGCATTATTGACATCTTTTAGTCAAGATTTTAAAACTTTAATATTTACTGGGCTAAACTTAGTTTTTTTTTAAGATCACTGAGGAACTCTTCGTTCAATTACATTTTGTTAAATATACTAACAAATTAATATCACCTTCTTCATATGACAAATTTATATAAAACTAGCTTTTACCCGCGGCTTCGCCCGCAATTTTCCTTTTTCAATAAAAACTATTCTGTGTTACTTCTAATACCTCCAAGAATATATGTACGATGTTTCATGATTATGGGTTTAGTAGTTTTTGCGTGAAAGCATAACAAACAAACTTACATTCACATTTATAATATTAGTAGGGATTAGGTAGTAATTTATATTTTTCCACTTATATTTTCTGTTACACTAATATGTATTATATGTTCATTTTTGATCACAAGATATTTCAAAGGAAAAAATAGATTTAAATTAAGTTTGCATATTAAAAATTTACTTCTTTAAATATTTTATCGTTTTCTACTATTTCATTATAAAATATATAGACATTTCTTTAAATCAGTTCAGCATAAACGACTTCAAAGAATCGAATTATCATTCACTGGAAACTCGAAATAGTACATTCTAAATTAACAATGTCAAGTTAAAATTAAAGTAGGTAATTTTTTAATCGATTGCTTTTCCTTGTAAGAAAAACATTAATCAACGACTTATTTTAAGATTCTTTAATAGAAAACCGCCTTTCAACTATAAACTCTATTGATGTAATAGCAATTATATAACCAGAAGAATATGGAATATAATGCCTTAAGTACTTATAACATTTTCTCTATATATATATATATATATATACACTAGCGGCCCGTCCCGGCTTCGCACGGGTGGTCAAATTTCTTAAAATTTTTTCTAACATTAAATATAGCCTATGTTACTCAGCGTGAATGTAGCTTTGTAATGGTGAAAGAATTTTCGAAATCAGCTTAATAGTTTTTGAGTTTATTTATTGCAAACATACAAAAATACAAATCTTTTCTCATTATAATATTAGTGTAGATACTCTATCTGACCCGGCCCCGCGTTGCTGTGCCGACTACAGCGCCATCTGCCGGGCTGATTTGTGAATCTAAACCATCCAGGACGCCACCCAAACGCATACAAAAAGATATCGTCCAAATTATTCCAGCCGTTTAGGAGGAGTTCAGTGACATACACACGTACAGTAGAATTATATATATAAAGATGTGTAGCTAGGGCACTTGTGTTATGGAATTCAGAAACAGCGAAGGCACCACAACACCCAGACACAAGTCAATATAAATAAGACCGTTTTCCACATTGGCTCGACCGGAAATGTAACCCGGGACCTATACCGGGTTATACCTAATTTATCTTACTAATCACAGTTGTATGGGCAAGTCAGTAGGCAGACCAAGGCGAACTTTCAGGGACCAAATAGAGGGGTCCTGAAAAAATATCAGGTCAAAAGTACCCTTAACCGTCGAGCTTGTCTGGAAAAGCTAATGAGAGCTGAAGAAGCGAGAGATTTATGTCAGGATCGTGGTATGTTTGTAACAACAGTAAACTAGCGGCCCGTCCCAGCTTCGCACGGGTAGACAAAATTTTTAGAATACACTTGTCTGCCGAGTCGACTTTTTCTAGTATTTTTCTATTAAAATAATTTATCATATAAGATACTATTGAAAAATGCATCGCAAATAAGAATCATATTAACTAAATTTTAGAAGTTCAATTTGAGTTCAGACAATGCTAGATTAAAATCTACACTAATATTATAAAGAGGAAAGATCTGTATTTTTATATGTTTGCAATGAATAAACTCAAAAACTACTAAGCCAATTTCAAAAATTCTTTCAGCATTGGAAGGCTACATTCACGCTGAGTAACATAGGCTATATTTAATGCTAGAAAAATTAAAAGAATTTTGTCCACCCGTGCGAAGCCGGGACGGGCCGCTAGTTATAAATAAATTTGATTAAAAATTTATACGACAATTACTTAAAATAACGCCAGACTTACTTAAGTAAATCAGATTTACTTACTTAAAAGAACAAACAATAAATAATGCCCCACCAACACAATCACATTTCGAAGTAGACCCCCAGTACAAGTAGAATAAATAATTATCTATATTAATTTAATTGGAACAGCGGAGAAACTGGCATACAAAGGTTATACAGATAAAAAATCAACGGAAAAAAAATATAAAAATGAGTGATTGATTCGACTATTATCTCCTTGAAAAGAAGGTTAAGGTGTAAAAGAGTGAATCTGAGCAATGTAATATTTAGAAGTACACTAGCGGCCCGTCCCGGCTTCGCACGGGTGGAGAAAATTATTTAAATTTTTCTATTATTAAATATTTTCCGTTAACGCCATCTAGCGTCCGGTAGACGAACTACTTGCGGTTAACGCGTTGCTATGATAACGCATATACAATGGAAAAAGAGCGGAAAAAAGAGCGGACAGACAAACAACAAATTTGTGATCTTAGATTATAGATTACTTATATTTTAGTAACTAAAATTATAAAAATGCCACTATTTTTATTTTATTATTGCCTTTAATTTTCTCCTCATGACAATCATACGGTGCACAGTTAATTCAACTTGTGTTGGCACCGTTCAATGTTTTTGCATATGTAAAATTAGTGTACGTAATCAGAAAATAATGAATACAAAACTATGTATTCCAATTTATAAGTTAGTTTAGTGACAACTGCTTGTTAACTAGTATTTATTTTTTAGTTTATTATAACAAACAGTTTTACTATAAGTAAGGCATAATAAATATTACATAGTAAATAAATTATTATAAAACTTACATCGTCAACCAAAGATTAATAATTATGTTCTTATCTACTTTTTTTCTATTTATTAGGGTAAAAAACGGTAACCAAATACACATTTTACTTATGAGATTACAATATGATAAGAGACTAATTTTGCAACCAACATCATTTAACACAACTTACAATTAAAATATGTATAAATTTTTAAAACGTCACTTCCCAGTCTGGCTTTTAAAAAAAGAAAAAGATGCAATTTTAATTTCCCTTAAGTATAAAGTTGAAACAAAAAAGTGTAAAATTATATCAAAGCAGAATTACTTAAGAAGATAAAATCAGTAACATTGTAGACACAAAGTGTACACTGCTTACAGTATCTACAATAGCATTTAAAAAAAAGCAAACGAAAAAGGTAATCCAGTCGTATTTTAGGCTTAAGGTTTTTAAATAAGGTGTTGGTAACCCGTAAGATCTTTATAATAGGGGTTAAAGTATGAAATTGCCGTTTTATTGCAATAGGTTCTTTGAATTGACATAGAATCTTCATGGTTTGAGGTTTTCGAATGAAACTTTTTTTAAATGGTTTCTATGATGTTCTTTTTTTAAAAAATGTAAAACATTTGAATATCGACTTTCAATTGTTTTTGTTATTCAATTTAGACAAGAAAGATGGATACTGCGAAAATTCGAGTTATTTTTGAATACGAGTTCCGACGCGGAACTAACGCGGCAGAAACAGCCCGCAATATCAATGCTGCGTTTGGAGAGGGGTCTACTAATGAACGCACCGTGCGATTTTGGTTTAAACGCTTTCGTGATGGAAATTTCGACTTAAAGAACGAGCCACGAGGAAGACCGCCCACACAGGTAAATAACGATGAATTAAGAGAGATAGTGGAAGCCGATCCTAGTCAAAGTACCCAGGAATTAGCGGCATGGTTTAACGTTACCTTACCCACAATATTGACTCACTTGCGTCAAATCAATAAAATAAAAAAATACGAAAAATGGGTGCCTCATGATTTGACTGATCTGCAGAAAGAAACGCGTGTTGAAACTTGTGTTGCCTTGTTGAACCGGTACAGAAATGAAGGAATATTGGATCGAATTGTAACATGTGATGAAAAGTGGATTCTTTATGATAACCGGAAAAGAAAAATGCAATGGCTGACCCCAGGTCAAATGCCACAACAGTGTCCTAAAGCAAAACTTACCAATAAAAAGGTAATGGTAACTGTTTGGTGGTCTCAGCATGGTGTTATTCACTATAGTTTTCTCCGATCTGGTCAAGCAATAACGGCAGATGTCTATTGTGCCGAACTCCGAACCATGTTGACAAAACTAGCAGTAAAACAGCCCCGACTCATGAATCGATCTTCACCATTATTGCTCCACGACAACGCGAGACCTCACACAGCACGAGAAACCATTTTGACCCTTCAGGAACTGCAGTTAGAAACCATTCGTCATCCTCCGTATTCACCAGACCTTGCTCCAACGGACTACCATTTTTTTCGTGATTTGGACAATTATCTACGTGACAAGAAGTTTTCTTCCCAGGAGGCAGTACAAAATGCTTTCACACAGTTTGTGCAGTCTAGATCGTCGGAATTCTATCGCAAAGGCATTAATGACCTTCCCATTAGATGGCAGCAATGTATAGATAATAATGGCAACTATTTTGATTAAATAAATTTGTTAAAAATTTAAAAAATAAACAATATAGATTTTCAGTACAAATCGGCAATTTCATACTTTAACCCCTAATAAAAGCTGTTTCAAAAGAGTATGGACTTCTGCTAAATATGTCTGAAGCAGCAAAGTTTGTGTTGCATTTGTCAGCCAGACGTGCTAACAAAAAAAAACATGCACAATTACACACACTAAGTAACAATAATGCACAAAATATAGACCAGTTAAACATAAGTGCAAATAGATCCAATACAATTGATTTATCTAAAAAGATAAAATCAACAAACACGATAAAGATTTTAAACTAAGAGCTTTCACAGTCCAGACCACCACTAAACTAAGTATTATGTTTATCTATTATTTAAACTTAAAATCATATGAAAACGAACTTCAAAAAATTTATTCAAAAAAAAATCTTAAAAATGTATATCTTCACTATATTTTTTTCAATTCCTGTCAGAGGTTATGTATATCGCTTTATTAACGCGAATTTCAACACAAAGCATGTCAATATTACATATCAATGTAGAGAAATAAAAAAAATTGAGACGACGCATTTTTATGAAACAATCTTTGTATAAATTACGACCTACGTCAAATCCACACAAATGTTATATACGCAGCCACTAATTATAATTATATTATTATTTTTATCAAAATATAAGATTTATTTTAAAAAAGCTTTATTTAAGAATTTCGGTTTGTTAGAAATATTATTTACATGGACAAAGTCGGGAACAGCAACTAGCATCTCAGAATATATATGTAACGTATCTTATAATAGTTATTTAATTCAAATTTATGCCGAGCGTACACTAAAAATTAATCAATTCTGAACTCAAGTACTTAAAACACTTGTTTTATGTAAATCAAAAAGAACACAACACACAAACTTGAGCCAATACAGAAAAATCCGTTTTGTATTAACCTAGCCGGGAATCGAATCCTGGACCTCAGAGTGGCTTGCAAGAAAACTGACATGAAAACCACTTGACTACGACGGTCGTTAAAATAACGAAAATCTGAATAGCAGAACGCCTATGTTCTATGAAAAAATATTATCATCCAATAAAAAATATCGAAAGATTATGTGATTATATTTATTTAATCCTTAAAATATATAATTAATTTTAAACATGAGATAATTAATGCAGCGACGTTATAAATTATTTCAACTATCGAGTTAAATGCTGACCTTAAATATTTTACAATTGTAACTACAGATTGCTGCAAATAACTACCATTAACCCAGTATTTTAATCCCAAACCATATAATTAAGTAAAAATTATAAGGCCTTGCATAATAAATATTAAGATTCAAAAATAATTATAGATACGGTAAATGGTTACTTTTCTTATGAATTAACTTGAAAATTTAATAAAAATATATTCCCCTAATATATTTATTAGAAAATAAATTCATACCTACCTTGTTTTATTTTTTCTAGACATCGAAAACTTTATTTTTAAATCCATATTTGTTAATGCTTTGGAAACATGTCATATTATTATTTTTTATCTATGTTATATTATTAGCCACATTTTCTCTCAAATCCTTAATAAAAAAAATACTCTAATCGTACTTACATTTCGTAGAAAATAATCTCCACAGATAAACACAAACACACAAAATATCCGAGCACGTAAACTTTTGGCGCGCACCCGCGAAACAAATGACAATTGTTTTTTTTTAATGCAATACGCCGCACTAAGCTACAGCGAGCACTGTCCGTGCAGCCGACGCCGCCAACAAATTTATATATAGTCCTTGTGTAACGACTTGGTTAAATCGTTCGTCCTAGTACAAACTACGTTACGCGCCATTCACAACAACCACAAAAGGAATATTATATTTAAATTGTACAGTCATTGCGTGTCCAGAAAAACGGGATATAGGGTCATGAAAAGGAATGAGCAAAATCAACTTATTTTATTTAATATAAAAAAGCAATGAATAATAGTAATAAGTAACCATTAATATTTCATTCAATGTTGCGATTTGGCTTTCAACTAGGTCTGTTACCATATTTTTTTTAAGGTTGGAAATCCGGTAAACGAGTACGAGAGTTATCAAGTAGGTGCTATATTATGTTTTTTTATCATTACCCGAATGAATGAATGGAATGAATGAAATATTTTTTTTTCTACATAATATGGTGTTCATAGACAACAGGTTCTATCATAATCTACTTATAACTAAGCATGCAAATAAATGGGATGCAATATATTTATTATTAATAAAAATGTCATATAACTAGTATACGGCTTATAATACATGTCAAAACAAAAAGTAAAAATAATTTTTTGACGACTGTTTGGTGCAACGGTAGCGATCCTACGGTTGGCACTGACGGTCCTGGGTTCGAAACCCGGAAGGGGAAAATGTTTGTATGAGGAATACGACCCTTTTTACCTGAGTGATGGGTTTTTATATAAAATAAAGATATATGTGATTCTATGATTACTTATTTATGTATCATATTTATGTATTTACCCTGATATATATAACATAAGTCTTACAATGCTTACTTTGGCCTAGGCTTATTGGCGTAAATATAAGAAATATTATTTTATATTAATTAAAAAATTTGGATCAAATAAAAAAAAATCTGTGAAGTATTTATGCAGCGATGTTTCAAATGACAAATGCCGCAAATAATCAGACTAGGCATTAAGCAATTTGACAACAAGTTAAGCACTCGTTATTGTAAAAAGCTATACAATAAAATAAAAATTTATAACAAAACAGGTTACTTATAACATAAACTCAGATTGTTCTACACACTAGAGTAACATGTATTATAAACTTACTAAATATTTTTAAAAATGAAAAAATAAAAAAAATACCATTTTAACAACATATTAGGTACAATGAAGAAAAAAAAAATTCGGAAATGGCTTCCGGAAAATATCCGCGAAAAAGGTCTTACAGAACAATAAAATACATTCTCTTTAGTTAAAGTCTTTTGTTTCAACATTTGTTCTCATTTGATTAATTTTTATTTTTTAGAACCGGGTGCAAGATATTGTATAAAAATGCATATTGATTTATTTTAAGGATTCCCAAAACAAAAGATCTTTTTGAGTGTTATTCTAGCCGGGAAGTTTACCATTTGTAGCCATATTCCGTATATTTTTTTGTTTATTTCTAATACATAAAAAATTCAGAAGTTAAATTTCCAATCCCAGCAAGGGAAACCGTAAAAGATTTATGTATTGCTACTATCACTAACTGTCAATTTTTTAATAACCTTTTAATCCCGGTTTCATCTTATCGATGCATGGTCGGTTGGTGTCAGGATAGTCGCCTTGACTGGAGAATCGGTAGAGAGTTTTATTCTGGTAAAGCATACGTTTTTATGATGAACTAACTCGTGTTTGTATATATATTTCATCGATTCATTATTAACTATCTATACTATCAGCTCTGTTTAGTTTAGTATATATCTTTATATATATAATTCTACTGTACGTGTGTGTCACTGAACTCCTCCTAAACGGCTGGACCGCTGGCTGAAAATTTGGATGATATTTTTTGTATGTGTTTGGGTGGCGCCTTGGATGGTTTAGATTCACAAATTAGCTCGGCAGATGGCGCTGTAGTCGGTATCTTGGTTATTTATTTATTATTATTTATTTGTTCCGACTTATGACATAGGATAGGTTTCATTTTAATTTATAATATAGCAATGCGTGGCCGGATCAGATAGTATTCGATAGTTTTTTTTATCCTGTAAATTATTTGTTTAATTATCTTTCTTCCTTTCTTCGTAAGTTCCTTTATAGAAAGGAGTCACTCATATTCTTATGTAAGGACATGCAACAATGTAAATAATTAAAAAAAAATGTAGATTGACTAGTAGTATTGATGAGTCAATTTTACCGATATATTACGCAAGATATATTTCTATTGGTCGTTATTTAGACACGTAAAAAAAATACTCATAATAAAAACCATGTACTTAAAATTTAAAGCTTCAATTCTGGAAGAATAATAGAATTTATATAAATACATTATCCTATATTAATTAGTTGTAATTACTGGATTTATTTGTATATATTTCATTAAAAATCTTTGTATTCTAAATTAATTATACAAACTGACGTTATAATTTGCCTTACAATTAGCTTGTGTATTAAAAATCAACTATATCTAAACATGCATACATTACAAAACCCTTGCTCCTGAGTGGCAGACTGACTGACAGATACAGCCACACCGCTGAAACAAGAGATTTGAAATTTGTATAGTGTATTATGGATGAAAAATCTTCCTAATATTGGGTTTCCTACATTTAAGAAAATGAAATAGGAGTTAAACTTTTTCCCAGATATTAGTTCAGGTAAAATAATAATAAAAGGTAATAGTAAAATTCTACCCTTAACAAGGCGACAAAAGAGTTGAAAATTTTGTATGAAAAGCGACAGTATTTTTAAAGTAAGAAGCGAGAAAATTCAACGGGTGATACTACTTTAAAAAAAATTATACACTTAAGTGAATGAAAAAGATGTGAAAATCACTTAAGTGATGTGAAAAGTACATCAGTTTTGAAGTGAAAATACATGTTTCGGTGTTGGAAATGCTGTTAGGTGAAGCAACGATCAGTTTCCAGGTATATATAATATATACCATACATAATATATATAATATATGCCCGACACGATAAATTAAAATTTACAAAATTTACATTAAATTTAGCGGCCAACTTTATCCTGCTGGTTTATTCCATCTCCATGTCGCTTTTGCGGTCAACTTCAACATGATAATTTTGTGTCACAGTGATGCGCGCGCATCTTAAAATTTCACTCTAATAATTTTTTCTAAAGAAGTATAACTTCAATAACTCCAAAAAAGAAATAAAAAAAGTATATACATAGTAATACTATAATTAAAGTAATATATTTTATCATATTATTATGAATAAATATATCAATATATGAATTCATTTACTTCCTTTGCCTATTATATATAGTTTAGGAGAATCGTTTTTAAGGAGTAAACACCAGTCACGCCTCGGAGCTGACACCCACATTTTACTTTTTACATAGCATAAAATATATGGCAGTTATACAAGACCTTCGTACAAGACAACATCTGCATTTCACATATAAATGGTACTATCGAGGTCTCTCGTGCCTTACCACTTTGTAGAAATATTCGTTTGAACTGATCGAAACGGACACGCCCACACGACCCCTAATTGGCTTCGTATTTTACTACGATTTATACTACGGCCAATCATAAACAACTAGTTTTCGCCCTTGATGTCAGTACTGTCAACTGTCAATCTGCTCTCACTTGCTTGTTTGCACACGCGTGCCATGAATGGAGCGGGGCGCGGCCTAAAGCGATAGGCATCGTGCAGTGTGCCAGCGACTTTCGACTGATGACTGGTAAGGTGCCAGAGGCTTCGATAGTACATGAATGGAGAGTTAACTTTAAGAGTGAATAACTAGCAAATAATTATTTTCGTTTAAGGAAAATAAAATTAGTGCGTGGCGAGTTATACTTTTTTAGGCGCGTTATGAAAAAATGATAAGAGTGAAATTTTAAGATGCGCGCGCATCACTGTAAAGGTAAAATCACAACACAAAAGTAACAAGTTGAAGTTGCCCGCAAAAGCGACATCGAATAAACAGCAGGATGAAGTTGGCCGCTAATTATGAATGGGTGTGTGTGGTTAAAAATAATTTATATAATATTATAGTAACAATTTTACATTATATAATAACTTGATAACAACTTTATGTAAAAGTTGTTTTTATTTTATAAACTTTTTTAAGTGAGTTCATTGATTTGAGGTTAAGTGTTGGTATGTATTCTCTTTATTGGTTTATAATATACATTATTTATTTTATTTAATGATGCAAAAGAAGTATAACTTCTCATGCGCGTACATAAGTATACACACCCAATTTTTTTTTATTTAGTCATGCCTACATCCAATAATGCTGTGTTGGACGTTATCGTCCAACACTATACTATTACGACATAAAAAACCAAATGGAATCAATTTTGGATACAAGTTGCGTATCAAAAATTAGAACTTTGTCCTATAAATTGATCAAAACGCTTATGTAAATTATACGAAGCTGCATAGCCATTACAAAAACCTTTAAAGATTTATTGATGTAATTTAAATTTTAATGGGTCTTGATAAATGATATCCCATTAAAATTCTTTGACGAACCTTCCTATCTAAACTATTGGAATAATTAGGCTATCAGGTTCTGAAGAATAACATCGGATATTGTCCCTAAGTTTCGTTTTTCACGTCGTTTCCGCTTTTGGAGCGTTTTTGGGCTTTTTGGCGGGAACTTAGCGTGTCGCTCATAGTTTTGTAGTCTCTGGTCTCTGGTCTGGTCTCAGTGCTGGGCAAAATAAATTATTCTATGGACTATAATTAAATGTTTCTTTAATATGTACTTTACCATTGCTCACTTAATGCATCTTATTGCTTACCAAAATTTGACGTCATTATTGCATCGCTACGCGGACAAATTTACAAATATATTTACGGCCGCTTAATGCAATCCCGGTAGGATAAGGTTGTGTGATGAACATAGGCATTTCTGCCCAAGTCATGGCCGTTAACCTTTAGTTACCGACCCTAATTTTTGATACATAATTGCCGAGGTGAGGTCACGGTGACACCCAATTTGAAGTGTCGTTTTTAATAAAATCAATTTCAAAAGTGTATTGAACTTATTCCTTACCAAAAAATTACTTATACAACAATGGCAAGAAATCATAAAAACAGCATCAATATGTATATAATATTTTTAATAGCAAAATCACAAAAATGGCACATTTTTAAGAACATATTTTTCAGTCATCAGTAAAAACTATGAAACTAATTTAAATATATAAATATAAGTTACTTTTCTTATGAAATCAATTAAAACAAACTCTAATCAACTAGAAATAAAAATATTGTACAAGATCTAATAATCTAAGGCACAATTCTGGCAGACTTTTAGGGCACATTGAAGACAGAAGTATATTTTACGGATAATGCACTGAAGGTGGTATTATTATTTATTGAGCGAATCTCTCTTTCAGGCAACTCACAAATTTCGCTTGTGTCCCTCCTGCTACTTAAAGGACTGACGGACATAGGCTATGTAAAAAAAAATCCTTTACCATGGAGGAATAATCACCGAAAGAAAAATTCAAAAGCTGATCACAGACAAACCGCTGAGACTACATTGATGAAATTTGGCGCCAAAACTCACAAACGAAGGTAAGGTAGTGCTTCGCTCAGTATTTGCAAACAAAAGCATGCATTACAGACCTAGTTTATTCTATACGTTATGTAGTACCCGTAGTGCAAGATCTGCTAAGTTTAGACTAATTAATTGTTGCTTCTCGCAACTCGCCGGAAATTATTTATTTATTAACGATTTGACAACTGTTTGCAGTAGTGGTAACGATCCTGCCTTTTGTACCAATGGTCCTGGATTCGAGTCACGGAAAGGGCAGATGTCTATGTTTTGAATACGAGCCCTTGTTGCTGATTCAGAGGTATTATGGATTTATTTCTATTAATATATATTGAAATAAATCATATACATAATGTTTACCTGTCCGTTACCCTAGTATTTATAATACAAGCTTATTATGGGCTAGGCTAATTGGTGTAAATGTTAAAAATATTATATTGTGAATCTATTATCTAGGTACTTACTAACTAAAATTGACCGGGAAAACAGCCGCGTTTTCCGATTTGTTGCCGAGACCATTTTGTTGTCTCCAGAGGTAGTAATTGTATACAGTATCATAAATCGCTTTTTATGACACACATGAGGTGCTATTTTACTCTGCCAGCTCAAAATGGTCACTTACCATAGATAAATACTTTGACAATCGTTAGCTAGAAATAAGGTGTAATGACTTTTATATACAGAAAAGCAATAAGGTTGGATTGTAAATATAGAATTACAACTCTTACAGCATTATTATTTAAACTTCGAATTGAGTATAACTGAATCCATAATCTCAGAACAATAACTAAAGTTATTGTTCTGAGTCCATAATATTGCAAGTTGTAGTCTTTTAGTAAATATAAGACAGATCTTATTAGAAGAGTACTAGGAGCTTTAGGCTTTGAAAACATCTGATATTTATAACTAGGTCTGCAATGCATGCGTCTGTTTGCAAATACTGTGCGAAGCACTACCTTACCTTCGTTTGTGCGCCAAATTTAATCAATGTAGTCTCAACGGTTTGACTGTGATCAGCTTTTGAATTTTTCTTTTGGTGATTATTCCTCCATGGAATATCTCCATCTATATTTTTTTTACATAGCCTATGTCCGTCAGGTTATAATCATGTATGTTCATTGCAAAATTCGTTCGAATCGGTTGAACCGTTAAGTAGCAGGAGGGAGGCAAGCGAAATTGGTGAGTTTCCTAAAAGAGAGCTTCACTCTTTCAGAGCTTCGCTTAATTATATATATATATATCAAAATATATCGATCATTCTAATTTTATGTAAATTTGAATTTAGTATAATTCATATAGAAAATCTCATCTTTAAAGTAATTTTTTCTTATGTTTTAGTAAAGTGCGGATGCGGACAGAGTTCCCAGCAATCCTATATTTTCTCAGAAACAATCCGATTCATCTTTCGTTAGCCATTCGCAAAATATGAGTGAAAGCAAGATTTTATGTGTTTTTGTAACATTGATAATTTTTTGATTTGATGAATGTTCATGTATTTTTTTGCATTTTTCAATGCAATCTTATTTAGGCCATTATTTGCAGCAGCTTACAATCTTTACTGCGGGCGGGTAAAAAACAAGCAAATAATTACAAAAAAGATATGGAAAAACACAATATTTGAGCTCACGAGATAGATACTCCTCAGGGTTTCATAATATATATAGTGGATATCTTTGATGTAAATCACGATATTAATAATTTGTCTATATCAATTATCAGTTATATAAATTATTTTAATGAAAAAATACTAGAAAAAAATCGACTTAGCTCACAAGTGAATTCCCGCCTGACAATTCATTCGATTTTACTATAAAAATAATTTATACAAATTATATGATAGTAATGATTTTCGATCATCACCAAATACGTTAAAATCATAGAAAACTACTAGCGGCCCGTCCCGGCTTCGCACGGGTGGACAAAATTCTTTAAATTTTTTCTATTATTAAATATTTTTCCGTTAGCGCCGTCTAGCGTCCGGGAGACGAACTACTTGCGGTTAACGCGTTGCTATGGTAACGTTATTGATACAATGGAAAAAAGAGCGGGAAAATAAGCGGACAGACAAACACACAGAAACACTGGGATCTTAGATAAATAGTAGTATAGCCCTAGCGGCTTAGCGACACTGGGGTGGCGCCTGAGCATAACTTGAAAGCTGAGTCAATTATTAATTTATAATATTTTTCTATTAAAATTTGTTATATTTTTTCTCCCGCTTTTTGTATTTGGTAAATTATAAAATATTAAATGCTAAATTACCTGCAAAATTTCAGATTTTCTGAAACCTTTTCTTTTTACTAACATTATTAACATAGCATTATCGTTGCCTAGGCACATATAGTAATTTTTTTTTGTATTTTTTCAATGCTAGCTTATTTGATAAATTACTTAAATAGAAAACTACTAGAAAAGCCGAGTCGATTTTAACTAGTATTTTTCTATTAAAGTAATGTATCAAAAAAACTGTTGGTTTAAAAACTAACAAAGCATTTAGGCAACAAATCGAAACCAAAATGATGCCATATAAATGTTTTTTTCTCAATTTCAATCAATTTTGAATAACTGGATTTTGTTTGTTGGCTCACCTTATAAATTTTGGTTTGCATTCCAAATAACAGGAAATAAAGTTACCGTTGCCTTAAAGGCATGATATGCATAATAAGGAAAAGTAATGAATAATAATAATATTAGTCTAGTCTAAATTAAGCATTATAAGGCTTGTGTTATAGATACTAGGATAGCGGATAAACATACATATACGATACTTAGATATTAAATATTTGTATATAAATACTTATGATTCAGTCTCGTATTCATCACAAATATATGTGCCCCTTCCGGGACTCGAATCCAGGACCTTCGGTGCGCAAGACAATCGCTACCGTTGCACCAAACGGTTGTCTCTTTTTAACACGCTTTTATTAGTTTCACCTGTATGTTTGTATGTATGTAACTGACTCGTTTGGGCTCGATTTTGCCCAACTTTAAGCGATCAAATTTACTTTAAACGTTGTAGACTTATCAACGATCAAAGACAATACAATATTTTGATAAGCTTATCTCATTATCCTAATTAGGATCGCCAGGATTAATGATTTTAATACAATTCCTCTGCGTGAGAGCAAAAGAGATAGAGCAAGAGCGCGGTCTGCGCAAAAGAAATCCTTGAATATGTTTTCTATCGAGATGAAACTGTTAACACGTCTGTACATATTAAAAACGGTTTTATAGCAATTCGCACTAAAAAGTGAAAAATAAAATATAGTTTAAAAAAACTAAAACACGCTTTAATAACAAATCGAACCAAAAATCAGAAAATAACTTGTAATTTATATTTTATTCGACTGTTATAAAAAGTATAGATCCTACTACTATTATAAAGGCGAAAGTTTGTAAGTATGGATGTATGGATGTTTGTTACTCTTTCACGTAAAAACTACTGAATGGATTTGAATGAAACTTTACCACAATATAGCTTATACATCAGAATAGCACATAGGCTACAATTTTTGAACCTGAAGTCCACGCGAACGAAGTCGCGGGCAAAAGCTAGTTTGTTATAAAAAGCACCCTACGCTTTTTTACAATGAAATTAATTTTCTATTCATTACTTTATTTTTATTTTAGAATTTTCGAAAATGATTTAAACACATTGAGTTAGTATACTTTTTATAACAGTCGAATAAAATTTAAATTAAAGTTATTTTCTGATTTTTAGTTGGATTTGCTATTCAAGCGTGTTTTTTTAAGTTTTTTTTAAACTTTATTTTTATTGTAGGGATCAGTATAACATCAACATGATTCTCGCCTGAAACAACTGTTATTTTTAACGACTCATTTTCATATAAAAAGCATTAATATCCCATCTACCATTGAGTTGCTCGCATACCGGTTTTCAAGCTAAAGCTTTTCCAAGGTCCCAGGTTCGGTCCCCGGCCAATACAATGTACTAAAACCACTTTTCTTCATTGGCCCAGACCCAATCTGAGTGTTGTTCTGTTGTTTCCGAATTCCATAACCCAAGTGTTTGGCTACTTAACTTGAGTTAAGGAAAATGTGTGTGTAGTTCTCTTATCTATAATCTTAGATCACAAATTTGTTGTTTGTCTGTCCGCTCTTTTTCCATTGTATCAATAACGTTACCATAGCAACGCGTTAACCGCAAGTAGTTCGTCTACCGGACGATAGATGGCGCTAACGGAAAAATATTTAATAATAGAAAAAATTTAAAGAATTTTGTCCACCTGTGCAAAGCCGGGATGGGCCGCTAGTATTTCTTATTATTTTTTTTTTTGACAAGCGTTTGGTGTAACGGTAGCGATCCTACCTTTTGTACCGACAGTCTTGGGTTCGAATCCCGGAACACGAGCATTTGTATCTGAATAATGGATATTTATATATATTTCTATCAATATAAAATATCTATCTACAATAATATTATAAAGAGGAAAGATTTGTATTTTTGCAATGAATAAACTCAAAAACTGCAAAACCGATTTCAAAAATTCTTTCACCATTGGAAAGCTACATTCACGCTGAGTAATACAGGCTATATTTAATGCTAGAAAAAATTTAAATAATTTTGTCCACCAGTTTTGCGAAGCCGGGCCGCTAGTATATTATATAGTTATGTCTAGTACTTTGGGTTAGGCAAATTGGTGTGAATGTATCTTCTTAAGTCATTTGACTCTATTTGGAACTATTTGGCTGTGTCCCTTAGGTCCACCCATTGCAATGAACGTTCCTATTTGACACTGGACCTACTCTTCATAACAAGTGACTATTCAATTGAGAATCGGTCCTTTGTGCGACGATTCTACAAGCTGACGCAAACTTCAACGCAATTTTTGTTGTTGTCCTTCAGTAAGGTCATATGGGACCCAATTTCCTAGTTGCTAAATTTATTATAAATATATTCAAGAGCAAGATTGCGGAAATTAAACTACTTTCGAAAGGGCTGATCATCAGCTTGCTGTCTTCAGTTCAGTCTCTATAATTTACGAAAATTCACTGCTTTTGTCGAATCGTAACTAACTTAATAGTTAAAATAACATGTTTTTGAAACTGTTAAATGAAGCTATACCTAGAGATATAAATATTATCTTCAGCTCCGTGCTAAGGAAGGCACCGTTTGATGCAACAGTCCTGCCTTTCGCACCGACGGCCCTGGGTTCTAGTCCCGAAAGGGGCAGATGTTTCTGTAATGAAGGACATTTGTAAATGAGTCATTGGTATTTCTAAATATTTCTTTAAATAAATGTCTAAGTTAAATATTATATTTGTCTATGCGTTACCCTAGTATCTTTAACACAAGCCTCATAGTGCTTACTCTGGGCTAGGCTAATTGATGTGAATATAAGAAATATTATTATCATAAACCGTTCGTACTGGCTGCAACTACAGTTTGAACACCCACTAATCCGCGCTGGGCCTGCGTGGCCTTACAAAATTATCCTCCATAAAAGATCGTCTCGAGTCTGGGTATTGTGGTATGGTCATTTTTTCTGAATTCCATAACACAAGTGTTTAAGTGTTTATTTTAAGGGTTATCTCATTTTTTGGACTACAAGTTTATAGGAACCCTTGATTACTTGATGAATACCAGAGTAAATAAAGTTCCCGTATTTTTATCAATTGGCTGACCAAAACGGATAATTTTTAAACATTTCGTGTATCCTATATATAAATAATATTAAATTAAAAATTAAGTTTTATACGATAAAACAATGCTATTTTAATTGTCTCACATAACAAAGACTGTAACCCATTTTTTTTGATGATGGTTACCCTTAAATCCCACAGTGGTTGGTGGCAACCCTCGTTCAGACAATCCTTGTGTTTGGCAGAACAAAGCGCTTGCGAGCGCTTACCAGCGTTGAAAAACAAACTATACAGTTTTCGGCCAGGACACGTTTGCTAACTTCAGTTGCCCTGACACAATCCGCCATTTTACTTATTATCGCTCAGCGATTGCCATTTTTCTTCCAACCACAAGGAATGTATGTATTTTATCTAACTTTAAAAAAATTAATGCCTGTGCTCCGACATTGAATTGCCAGATAATCATGTATTACTTAGCTTCGCATAGTTTAAGGCCGCTTCTACCTCAAAGGCGTGAGTGTAAGTTTTTAAATGAGCTAACATTATCATAGTATTTTAATTAATATATGTATGATAGTCCTTTACATTGAGGCAATAAGGACTGAACTTAAAATCTTAACTCAAACACTGACTAACGTAAATATTTGAATATCACACTCGGGCCTCTGATGTGGGTTTTTAACTATAACCTAGTTAAAAAGTGTTATTTCTGTTTTTCATTATATATTTTTATTAATCAAAATGTTCATATCGAAAGCTATTAATAGACATATTACGCTAGGAAAACACATCTAATGAAAGTAGAAAGGGTCCAAAGAGCCGCAATCAAAGTGATAAATTCTAAGCCTTTTCGGTATCCTACAAAAAAATTGTACGAGGAATTTTCGGTGTTGACAGTCCGACAATTATTTGTGAAATCTGTCATTCTAAGACAACATAAGATCTTACCTCCTCCTACTATTTCAAAAAGACGGATTGCCACTGTATATAGCGTACCTAAACTTAGAACTTCAAAGGCCCAAACTTCTTTGTGTTACTTAGGTCCGCGACTTTACAATAAAGTTAGCGTTGTGCTTCCAATGCTAAAGGAAAAAAGTAACTACATTTGTAATAAACTAGTAACTAAATACTTGCTTACATTGGATTACGAAGCCACTGAAAATTTTGTATAGGTAAACTGAGGATGCAAATTTATATACAAGGTGTCTCAAAAGAAAGTTCACATTTAAATCTTTTTTTTAAAGAAAAGTCTTAGCTTTATTGAAATTTTTTTTATTTTATATTGAAGTACACTGTTTGGGAATTTATTTTTTAAAAATAACATCGTCCAAATGTAAACCGTTGCGCTCTCGGCATTCATTTAGTCGGGCACTAAAATTGCCTATGACAGCTCGGCAAGTAGTCTCCGTGATGGCTGCCATTTCATGACGGATATTTTCTTTTAATTGTGCCAGGGAAGTCGGTTTATTAGCGTAAACTTTTGATTTGACATAACCCCACAGGAAAAAATCCATAGGCGTTAAATCGGGACTCCGTGGAGGCCAATTTATGTCACCTCGCCTGGAGATTAATTTGTTCGGAAAAATTTCTCGAACTCGAGGCAGAGATCTGTTGGACGTGTGTGAAGTTGCCCCATCCTGCTGGAACCATGTTCTTTGGTTGTAACCAGGAAAGTTTTGCAGTTGGGGTACGAAAAACTCGTCTAACATCTCCACATAACGCTCTGAATTCACTGTGAGTGTGCGTCCCCTTGCATCTTCAAAAAAGTAAGGGCCGATAATTCCTCGCGCCGACATCGCTGCCCATACGGTGACTTTGGGTGAATGTAGCGGTTTCTGATGTTTTTGTTTTGGGTTGGTTGCACTCCAGTAACGACAATTTTGCTTGTTTACATGCCCATTCAGGTGAAAATGGGCTTCATCGGAAAACAAGATGTTGGTGAACGTTGGAAAGCGCTCAATCATCTGATTTACAAAGGCAAGCCTCTGACCAGCATCTTGAGGCTTCAGTTCTTGCACTAACTGAATTTTGTACGGGTGCAGCTTTAAATCTTTGTGTAAAATGCGGCATAATGAAGATCTGTGCACATTTAAAGCAACAGCACGCTTCCGAATCGAGAGGTTTGGATCATCTCGAATAGACTGAGTAACACTGTCCACGTTTTCGGCTGTTCTTGATGTTCTTGGCCGCCCAGATTTTGGTTTCTCCAGAGTTGACCCAGTCTCTTCAAACTTCTTAACCCATTTTGCAATGAGTCGAGTGCTAGGCGCATCATTTAAGTGACGAATATGTCGAATACTGCAGAATTTTCTACGCGCTACAGTCGCCGAATTACCGTTTTTGTAAAACTCACGTACGCACAACGCACGGTCCGCACCAGAGAAACGCTCCATAGCGACTAAATTCCCAAGAGCCAGACTACCGACTGACATACCCCCCGCGCCCCTCAGAATAGTTGCTTTCGCGTAATAAAATAAGCAAATGTGAACTTACTTTTGAGACACCTTGTATTACCTATTTATATATCTGAAAATGAATATTTACTTGTATATATATGTAACAAACTAAATATATTGTACTATTTATCTTTTACATATCAAATTAAAACCATGCATGTATGTGTGTGCATGTTTGTACATGTATATATATATATATATATGTGTATATATATACATGTATGTATATATGTATGTGTGTGTGTGTGTGTATATGTATGTATGTAATGTTCACTATTTAATAATATATTCGTTATTTAAGTATAGAAAATGTTATGCGAAGTATTGGCACACAAATTAAGCTATTCAAAGAAAAAAATAAAAAATAATAAACAATAAAAAAAAAAGGTTGTAAAGAAATACATATTTTTAGGTTTTAGTTTAAGTTTGTTAAATTGAAGATATCTGTCGGCTTCACATATACTGTCGTCTCAGGTCAGTAAGCGAACGACCATTTATTCTTGAGCTGTCACCTATTCGTTTGTACTGCTTTTTGTATGCCAAGTTATAGTGGACAATGGGTCGCGGTGATACTGCGCTGCCGCAATACAGTTGTTATAACTAGTGCGGAGGGTAGTTGTCACAGCACACCTGTTACATACCACCACTAACCACTTGAAATTGTGATTTTTGTTTTTTAATTATGTAACAGTACCTTTATATTTTTGTCAAAATAAAGTTATTATTATTATTATTATTATTACATATGTGATTTGGATTGATGTATATGTAGGGTTTAATTTTATTAACTATAATAAAAATAAAGTCAAAAAAATAGAAGAATTTTTCGTCATTTCCATGATTACCGGAAGGCTAATATCAAAAAAAAACATCGAAAAAATGACTATAAATTAAAACTGTATTACTATTTCTATAAATTAAGAAAAACGTAATATGTACAAATTCTAAATTTAGGTGAAGATTCAAGATAGGTAACTAGATATTTAATTGAAGACGAAGGCTAGTTATACAATGTGTCCCGTCACCAGTGTCGGAGCCTTTAATGGTGTGAAATATGGCATTTTTTTATCGACAAATTTCCCCTCAAATTTTGTTTTTCTCTTGCGGTCATAAAATGGCCGCCATTTTGTTTTCTTGGCAACCAAGACCTGGGCTCTCATACTTATTCGACCACCACTACTCATGTAAATGTCCTATCAACATTAAAAAGGTGTCATTTGATAGCTAAACATGTAGACAACAGTTACACAGCCATCGTGTTTTAATAGTAATGGAAGAAAAATAATTAAAGAAAAACAAATAGATTCTTTTTTGTGTATTTTTTTAATTATTGGCTTTTTGAGAAAAACCAAGTTTGAGGAGCAATTTGTCGATAAAAAATGCCATATTTCACACTATTAAAGGCTCCGACACTGGTGATGGGACACATTGTATATAACACACAATAATTATCTATCACCACTGCTAAAGTTATATTACGCTATATATTACTTTTCTGAAAGGGGTATTCATATCAGAGGTTTGGAAGTATTGATAACCCAATTTATTTACCCAGCCAATGGGTATTACTAATGCATTTTCACTTCCGAATACCATATGTTATAATAGATCCATGTTTTGTGATGACATTGGCTATTTCCCAAATCAGGTTTCAGGATCGAGATGTCATGAATAAGAATAAGATGTATTGATTACTTGCAATAAAAAAGCTGCATGTGCTGGTTGTGATAATGCTACTTAGAACAGATCAACATATTGTAGCTGCAACAATAAATCTGTACATCACAGCAAAACTGCGGCAAAAACTAACGATGCGGTAGTGTATTTAATCAGCCATTTTGTAGATGTTCAGTTAATATCAGGTACGAACAATGTAAAAAAATCATAATAACATTACATTTACCACGCCTACCAGGCCTTCCTCAAGGTTTTCCACAACGACCGATCTTGCGATGCCCACTGTCTCGTCTTCCCCCAACTTTTACCAGATCGTCAGTCTACCATGCGGAACGCCTAACGCACCCCCTACACCTCCATTTTTGTAGCCGCCATATTAACTTGGCTCGTTTTTAACTACTAATTAACTCAATAAGTCAAAAACCAATCGTGACATCATTAAATGATGGATAAATAAAAATTAATTAGCTACGACACAGACATATACCTACAACTCATACATATTACATTACATTAAATCAAAGATTAGAAGAACATAGACAAACAAAATTTATAAGCACAATGACAAAAAAGTAAGAAGGAGGAATGTACACGTGTTTAGCAGCAAGGAAGGTCAAGGAACGGAGTGTAATTTTTGCCTCTCGGCAAAACACCGATTTCCAGCCGTCACCCAAACTTGAAACGCGGGTACCAGTAACTGCTCACACACTGCAAGAACAAGTATTGAAAAAAAATAGAAAAGATATCTTAAATATCTTAGACGAAGAATAAAAAAATTAAAAAAAAATAAAATTGATAACTGGGACAAAAACGAAATGATATTGAATATAAATTTCAAATTAATAATAATTTATAATAAATCAAGTTAATTATGGATAAAATCTATCAGTAATCTGGTAGATTTTATTTTATATATTTAGACTTTATGTAGCCTTAAAAAGGCTATTATAAAGTATGTTTTTATAGTGAACGTAATAAATCACATTAATCAAATAAGTTCTGCTTTTCGTTTTAAATAATTCCGCAATTATAGTTAATTGCTGCTTCATAACTGCAGTTTTTTATGTATAGATACTTAATATTCATTGCAAACTAAGCGTACATAGATGTTATACAGAAAAAAAATTAAATACTTAGTCGTCCTTTTCGAACACAGCAATTTAGACGAGGGGCTCCCAAAATAATAATAGTAAAAGGTAAGAAAGAACGTAAACGTAACAAAAATAAAATGTTTTTTCCACCCTTTAATTTATCATTACATAAGTTTTAATAAACACTGAAAATCTTAGATCCACATCTCCAAGAAAACCTAGCAAATCCAGGTAACTCCGGCCCACAAGGTAATAAATAATTATTAACTGATCTAGTAAGATTCTGACGACTTTGAAACCTATGACCCCGACCAATTCCAATTAATAGTTGGTCCCGACCGCCAAACTGAACAAGGAAATAATTTATCGGGTAAAAACAATAAAAAGATCGGACGTTATCATAAAATCGATCTTATGACAAATCTTTTTATCGAGAAAAACAATCGACTTTTAAAAAAGTACCTCATTCTTATTAATAATTTATTTTTAATCAACTTCCGTAAGATTGTACAAAGACTAGCCTTAGAGGTATTTGGCATTTACGTCAACCAACTAACTATAACACATTGGGAACTTAACGAATGCAATGTGAAAAGCAAATAGCGGTGGGTTTAATGATAAACACGTCATTGATTTGGAATTGCTTGTAGACATAGTTTAAGCAATGTTTGTGTATAGGTAAACGATCTATCCATACCATATATAACATGAGTAAACAATACGGTATATTTAATTGAAGGCGAAGGCTAGTTATACAATGTGTCCCGTCACCAGTGTCGGAGCCTATAATGGTGTGAAATATGGCATTTTTTATCGACAAATTGCCCCTCAAATTTTGTTTTTCTCTTACGGTTATAAAATGGCCGCCATTTTGTTTTCTTGAATAAAACACTTTTTTAGGCATAATTAATTTTATATTTAATCCTGACGTTTCGACTCCTTTACAGGAGTTGTGATCACAGGATGACTAAGATAATGGTTGTCATATATTTTCTACTACCTTCACAATGTTTTAATAGGGAACGTTCCTTAGTGTTAAAAATTTATATAAATCAAATTGTTTTTCTTACATTTTATTTATTTATGTAATGTGCGCGGAAGTATAAGAACTAAATATAATACTGAATCTATTTTTTTCGTTATCTGCAAACTTAACTTATTGTTGTATCAGGCTTATATAAAACATATAATAAGTTATTTTTACATATATATATAAATATATATATACGACCGTTTGGTGCAACGGTAGCGATCCTACCTTTCGCACCGACGGTCCTGGGTTCAAATCCCGGAAGGGGCATATGTTTGTATGATGAATACGAGCATTTGTAACTGAGTCATGGGTGTTTATTTAAATTTCTATACATATTACATATCTACGTCTATCCGTTACCCTAGTATCCATAATACAAGCCTTACAGTGCTTACTTTGGGCTAGGCTAATTGGTGTGAATGTAAGACGTATTTATTTATACGTATGTGTAAAAAAAAATATATGTTTTATAAAGCCTAACTGACTTTTCAAAGCGAAGTTAACACAAAATGGGAATACCATAAAAAAAATGTTCTAACATAAGTGGTCACCAAAAGTTTCCTCAAAACTTCTTAAAGAATCTTCTTACTAATAAAATAAACCTAATAAACTTACTAAGAAAACGCGTAATCTGGTGAAAGATTTAAAAACGCAGGGGTAGCAAACAATAAAAAAATATGAATTTTGGGTTTTAAATGGATAATTAGTGCTTTTTATTATATGTAATATTGTTAAGTCCGATGATGTCGGGCACGATAGAGAATTAGCGTTATTCCACCGCTGTGATATATCCAAGAGATTTAATATAAGTAAATTTTCTAAAAATTTACTTCGGACACATTCTTTTCAATTTCCATAAAATATATTAACTATTATTCTTCTATTCTTTTTATCACTTATCTCCTATACGGGGGCTATTATTTTTTTTTTACCAGAAAAGAGTAACTTGTCTCTCCCGGCAGGCCTCGAACCCTCTTGCTATACGAACTTTTGAAAAAATTCAACGAGCTGGAGAAGCTGTGGGTTCATGGTCTAACAAAACTATTAAAAATTCTTAAGTTATAGAAATATAAAAACTTATTTTAATAATTATAGCAATGTTATGCGTCGATTACATCATTAATTTAAAAACAATCTATATACAAGTTTCTATTTTAAATAATATATTCAAACAGTTGTGTGTGACATGCATACGATTAATACAAAAAATAAGTTTAAATAAACTATAAACAGGTGACATCTACACTATCTACACTAATATTATAAAGAGCAAAGATTTGTATTTTTGTATGTTTGCAATGAATAAACTCAAAACTACTAAGCCAATTTCAAAATTTTTTTCTCCATTGGAAAGCTACATTCACGCTGAGTTACATAAATTTTATGCACGTTTAATGCTACAAAAAATTTAAAGGCTATATTTAATGCACATTTAATGCTACGAAAAATTTAAAGAATTTTGTCCACCCGTGCGAAGCCGGGACGGCCGTTTGTCTTAAATAAAGGCAATTATCGATAATGTTAGTAATTTTATCGATAATTACCTTACCAGGCCTCTCTCCTGCCCCCGGCGAGAATTGGCTACAACTCGACAAGCACTAGTAGACGCTATCGACTCAACATGTCTATCGAAGTACGGACAAGATCCTTAATTTTAAGATCACCCATCCGATGATCTACTCTTGCTAAAAGTGCTATACTGCAATCGTAAGATAGGCGCGTTAATCACTGCGCCAGCAAATTCCTAATTTTATTTCATTTTAGCTTCCATCTTAGATTATTTAGTTGCTATATGTACCTACACTTATTACCTACCTTTACTGCATACAAGCAGGCGATATCATTCCAGAGTTCTGCAAATAAAATCGCCCTTTTTTGGCTTCACACTTTTATGCATATAGCTCCTGTAAACAACTTAAGGAGCAATAATAGTCAAATAACCGTCCACGTTGCTCTTTTTACGGTATTTTGGACGTCCTTCTACGCGAGCAGTTTGTGGGTGGTATATTTCCAATATAAGAGCTCCAGAATCACCCTTCTGGCGCTGCTCCGCTTCTGTAGCGCGTCGGGGATGTTCGCTGAGCTAGTTAGAATTGCTTTTATGCGATCATTCGCAAGCGGTGTGCATCCTTGGTGCGGCGGGTACGGGCCAGCCAAGCGGCCCACGCACGTACTGCCAAGCGCATTTACAGAAAGATTTGACTGTCTGTACATGCTCTGACTATTGTTTGAATATAATACTGAAATGTAAAATTCCATTCAATTTTATTTGATTTGTAGTTGACCCCGTGTTAGTTGAATTAATAATTTTATTTATATAAAAACACACAAAATTTCTTAACGCAGAATAGTTATTCTTAGAAAATTTTAGAATTGTCAGTAAAAATAACAAGAAATTCAAACAATATCCATCCATATATTGATCACTTTGAATATTTCTAACTATATGCATGAACGTCGTGACCGTCACCTAATATACGATATTGCTGTACAGTCAACAGCATACAAAACTGTATTTTTTCTATACATTTGCAGCTTTAAATCCAACTCTTAGAGTTCAATATCTATTAAAGAAACTTGACAATTCGTGGTAGATTGACTTGCTTTTGTCTGTTCATGAAAATTCAACTCAACTCATGCTTGGCATGATTTTGTATAAACAACAAAGATAATCGTAAACTGACTGCAGACATCCTTGATACGATAAAAAAGTAACAGTTTAACTAAGGTTAACTTTTACACCTGAATGCATTTGTGCTATTTTTATGTAATATCAGTTAAATCAGAGTAGACCATGAAATTATAATTATCAGGTTATTTGAAACACTGATTAATAGTTATAAGTCTATTTCTTTCCTTATATTATGTATAAATAGGTAAATACTAAATATTTGTTACAAACTAAGTGTACATAGATGTTATACAGAAAAAACTTAAATATTTAACAGTCCTTTTCGAACACAGGAATTTAGATGAGGGGCTCCTAAAATAAATACAGAAAAAGTTAAAAAAGAAAAAGTATCTTTCACCAAAACTTAAATGTAATCGTCTTAATATAAATAATATTAAGAAAAGTTAAATTGAAGAGTACAACTTATACTTATAGATAATTCATTCACGGAATAAAAACCATTAGGTATTTACAATTAAGTTAATTTATTTAGTTTTAACTTTTGCGCGCCCATCTCATATTTCTATTAAAACGGATTAACCGGATACAGGACAAGTTTATTCTTGTTCTTTTTTATTATTAACTCCGAAGTTTTTTTTACAGGAACAGGGATCACAGGCTATCTGTTACATACTTTCCAATATTTTCATCGGACATGTAATGGATAGGGATTATGATACATTTATAGAAGTGTATTTATATATATATATATATATACTAGCTGACTCGGCCACACGTTGCTTTGGCTCAGTATTAGCTTATTTTTCTAAAATAAAAGTAGCCTAAGTTATTCCTTTTTACATCAGCTACCTGCCAATAAAAGTCCCGTCAAAATCGGTCCAGCCATTTCAGAGATTAGACGGAACAAACAGACAGGCAGACAAAAATTGTAAAAAATGTTATTTTGATGTATGTACCGTATATATATTCATATGCATGTAGTAAAAAATGGTTACTTCAATATTACAAACAGACACTACAATTTTATTTATATATATATATGTGTGTGTGTGTGTGTGTGTGTTTTTATACTAATATATGTATATACATATATAGCGACGATAAGCACCGAACTTCAGGTCTTGTTTTATACTACGCGACAGAATCCTAGTGAGAATCCTCATGTCTCGCGATAAGATTTTCTGCTTCCTAATGGGGTTTCGACGAATTCTGGCTTTAATAGCATTAACAGCCTTTGTAGTTCTAACAGCACAAGGCCGCCTCGATCTTTTATGGTCTTCGACAGAGGAAATGTTAGTGTATCTGTTGAACACACGACTGATACCAAGCTTTTGAAATGACGACTCCATACCCACTTTGTACAAGGCAATCACTGCAATCCTATTTTCTTAACCACCCATATTGTAATTTGATAATGAACGGACAAATATGTGAAATGGCGCGAAATTTAAAACGAGTCCTGAGTGTAATGTAGTGTAGTTTAAGTTCACCCAAGACTAAGACAGCTTTATCACGTAGGAAAATACTCTACTTTTCGTATCATTTGCGAAAAAATTAACACAATAATAATATGAGATAATGCGTATTCCTTTTTCAAAAACATGTGTAATGCTTTATTTTCGTATCACTTGCTCAAAGAAGTGACATTCTATGCCACAAAAAGCGAACATAACAATAGTCATTTTTAATCTGTTAAAAACAGGGAAAGAAAATTGTACTGAATTTCATTCATCCTCTAGGGGGAGAATGTGATTTAAATTTGGAATACTTACCGAAATTTATACTGTATTTATACATCTGTGTTTACACCATAGAGTTTGTAAAATAATAAACGCGTTCAAAATTAAAAATAATTAATGTTACACATAAAACCTTTTCATTTTTTCAACATTTATTGCCAGACTAGTTAATTAATTATAATTATAATTTATTTTCTTGCTTCGGATATCTTGTTATTTCTGATGCCCTGGAAGTGCTTTAACTACTTAACTTGGGGTTAATAATATTAATAATATCACAATGTTGTCTATTATTATTATGATAAGTATTTTTTGACTCAGCTTTTAATGTTGGCATTGTTAGTAACGACGGGTTTAAACCAAGTAATGACTATTATTTTTCCCGGTATTGAGCTGTACTACGGTTGATATGTGGGATTTTCATTCATTTCTAAAAATTTTAGAATTATGCGTCATGTATTCAATAGGGCTGCTTCCTGTAATTTAATATATAAACTAGACGATGCAGTGGCTAAGCATAAAGCTACGCTAGCACCATATTATATTGGAGCGGAGCGTAATACCTAAAATAGAAAAATATTTTTTTTTGTTTCGATGGGACTTTTTGAGAATTTCAAAATTCCGGCTCCGTCACAATCAGATCCTGAACTTGTTGATTCGATTCCACACAAAATATTAAAATCGGTTAAGAACTCGGGAAGTTATGGCGTAACAGACATTGCGCCATTGAAGCTGATCCATGGGAGCTCCAACTAGGTGATGCAGTCGCTAAGCATAAAGCTACGCTAGCACCATATATTGATAAATATTTATATTTCCAAGACCATAAAAAAGATAAATATTTTTTTTGCGAATTTCAAAATTCGGGCTCCGTCACCATCTGGTCCCAAACCTGTTGATTTGATTCACCATAAAAAATATGAAAATCGGTTAAGAACTCTGGAAATTATGGCGTAACAGACATTGCGCCATTGAAGCTGATCCATGAGAGCTTCGCTTCGCTCCGCTCCAATTATGATTTATATTTAATAATTTAATGCTATGGTCCAGGTGGCTTGGTATAACCCCGTTAGTCGATAGCTCTATTGGAACTATAAAAACTTTATGCTGTTTCCATATTCTAGAAACTTACTACTTTAAATCTCCATATTTATGTATTTTTTCTGTTATACTTTTTGTGATGTTACGGATATTAGGTATGGCAATATTGTTTATAGAAGTAATTTTATTTATTTTATCCTGTAGTGTAATGTCTGGTCTTTTGTAGTGTATGGTTTTATCAGTAAGGATAACTCGGTCGTATATCTTGTGCGTTGAGTTTTTTACGATAGTTTTAGGGTTGTATTTGTAGTAAGGTGTGTGATCCTGTGGTATTGGGTTGTCCTGCATGGGAAAAATTTTGATAAATGATTGGCTGTTGGCTACTTGATTATGGCTATGGGTGGAATCGGTTTGTGCCAGAAGAGGGCGTGCTCCAGTAATGTGTTGAATGGTTTCGGTATGAATGTGGCATTTTCGACATATATCATCTGTAATTTTTGGTATTAATTATTTGACCCTGAATTGCTATTATAAAACCTTCAGTCTCTGGAAATACTGTACCTATTTTTAGCCACTTGTTTGAAGCATCTTTATCTATGAGTGGTTGTACAAGATTATTATAATGTCAGCCATGTAATACTTTCTTCTTCCACGCTTCTCTTTCGATCTGTTCTGGGTTTGAATCTATGTTTGGTAGCCTGTATTCGGTGTTAGTTTGACAAAGGTTTAAAGGTGAGTAGTTGCAGTCATTTTGTTGAATGTCTTTGTGAAGATGACTTCTATTAAATTTATGATAGTAAAAATATTGTAAATTTTATATTTATAAGGCCTCTGCCGCCATTATCTCTTCTAATGTTAAGTCTCTCTATTGCTATTATTATATTGATAGTCACTACGGGTCTAAACCAAGTAATTACTATTATTTTTCCCGGTATTCAACTGTATTACTATTATAATAGGATTTTCTTTATCCCAGCTTTAATGCTGGTATTCATAGTACATACTCGTATATGGTTTGCCGGCTTTTCGTCTGTATTGTTTGTACCAATGTTTTAGGCAAATAAATATTTTGATTGTTTAAATTTAATTTTTAAATTAACAATTATTTAATCTCAAACTACTATATCATCCAAAATGCCTACTATAATGTAACGCAATAAAATCTCAACAACTAAGAGTGACTCTGACATACCCATTGTATTGAGATGGGTAATCGGCGAGCGTCCTCAAACCCCCACTGACGAAACAATTGCTGTAACCGCGCACTTCCTCATTAGACTCATACAATTACTTGTACAGAACGTAATCTAATTGGCTGAATAGGGTTGCCAAAAAATTTAAATATTGGTAAATATTAAAAGCTACTTTAAACAGCATTGCTTGTCTTGATATTAAACCCTCAATTTAACATAAATCCACGAAACGAGGTTCCTTCCAGCTACGTGTCTTTACCGTTATTGTATTGCGTATCATGAAACCGTTCTTCAATATCATAATTTTCTTCCTCACCAGTGGTCCTGGATTCGAATCCCGGAAAGGGCAAACGTTTGTGTGATGAATACTTGAATTTGTACCTGATTCATGGGTAATATATATATATTACTATTATCATTACATATCTATGTGTCATATATGTATTTAAATAAAACGTAAACATACATAATAAAACATTTTTTACTGATTTTAAGCATTATTTATTTTATATTTAATCCTGACGTTTCGACTCCTTTACAGGAGCTGTGATCACAGGATGACTAAGCCAGGGGTGCAAGGTCGGATAGAACCTCCACGTGTGCCCGGCCCATTGTAGGTCCCACTTCATACGTGCGGTGGGAACGACAATGGGTTCGGGCCGGTGCATCCTGGGCGCCGTCGTATATAATTCCTTAGGGGATTGCATACGACGGCGGCTAATAATCCGACAACAGGGGGGGGAGCTCGGCTGGCGTCCTGGGTATCCCGGGTAGCGGTAGCCGAGTATGGGGAGTTTTAGGCGACGCCAGTTCTGGTGTCGCCGAAGGAGCTCGTAACCCTGTACGTAGTGCAGGGCCGAGGGCCGCTACCTTCAGGTGGGGGACGCGGGGAAGACAACCCCTCTAAAAAATCACCCGCGGGGGGGCCTTCGGGCCAACAAGGGGGAGCTCGGCTGGCGTCCTGGGCATCCCGGGTAGCGGTAGCCGAGCATAGGGAGTCTGAGGCGATGCCAGTTCTGCCTGGTGTCGTCGAAGGAACTCGTAACCCTGTACATAGTGCAGGGCCGAGGGCCGCCACCTTTGGGTGGGGGCCGCGGGGAAGACAACCCCTCTAAAAAATCACCCGAGGGCCTTCGGGCCCAGCTCGCGTCAGCGGGCAAGTCGGGGCGTGTTCCGATCCGAGGATCGGTTCCGGCCCAACCGTAACCTCGTACGTGGTGCGGGAGCGGGGGCCGCCACTTAGGTGGGGGCCGCGTGGAGAAAACCACTATAAAAAATCGTCAAAGTCCCGGCACTGGGATACGTGGTGTCGGGGCGCCTCTCGGAGGTGGCCGGCGGAGCGCAGTCGGCCCATTAGCGGTCGCCCTGGGGTACCTCCCGACCCCCCAGGCGTAGCTAGGGTTACCCAGGTATAGCGGGATCTCTGCCTGGGTGGACCTTTAGATCTCCCGCACTCGTGGGTCCAAATATGAAAAAGTCTAAAATAAATAAGAATAAAAAAGTGGAGGCGGAGACGAAGGACGGAGCACTGTGTCCGACGAAAAACAGTGCGCAGGCAACGGACATGGAGGTTTGCCACGAAGAAGTAGCTGCTGTTTCGCAGGCGAGAGCCAGCGAGGAGAGCAGAGGTAGTAAGCGCCAGCGCCTAGATAAGGAGTTCCCACCCCTACCACCACCGGCAGGGAAAGGCCTGACGCTGATAGAAGAAAAAAAGAAGAAGGAGGGGAGTACCAAACCCCCAGCTGCGGAACCGCTAGAGGAAAGCGTGGACGAGGAAGAAGAGGACGACGACCAGTCCTCCGATGAATCGTCGGCTGCCGAAGTTCGGCAAATTGGAGAACGGCAGATGTCGGAGCTGAGGGATTTCCGCGACATCGGGAAGAAGCTCTCTGTAGAGCTAGCGGAGGTACTAGAGGGCGCCAGCATACCAGAAGCCCTCAAAAGGAGGATAAAACTCCTGTCATATGAGCAACTGCAGAACGTGAGAAACCTCAGGGATCACGCTATTGCTCTCATGGAGGATGACCCGGAGTTTTTCGAACTCCAAAAGGAGAATGAGAGCCTCCGAAAAGAAGTCCGCAGGCTCCGGAGAGATATGGCCGCTCTGAAGATGGAGGTGGCGAAAATTAGATCTGCCGAGGCAATGAGAGGGTCCCTGCCTAATAAGGAAGAGCTAAGGCAGCTTATCCGGGAGACATTGGATGAGAGGCTAGGGGAGCTGGCAGTTCGAGGAGCCCAGCAACCAAAGCCCATGGAGAAGGAAACGACAGCGGCAAAAGGGGCGGAACCAGGCCCAAGTACCGCGAGGAAAGAAAGGGAGGCCCTCCCTGCCTCATCTCCGGCCCTATGCTGGGAAGAGGCAGGGAGCAGGAAGAAACGGCGCGCTGCGAGGAAGCGGGCCGCGGAGGAGGCGGATAAAGCTACTCCCAAAAAGCCGGAGAGCAGCCGCAAGAGAGGACCGAAGAAGAGTAGGCTTACTCCTCCCCGTACGACAGCGGTGTCGATCACCATCCGGCCTGAGGCAGAAGAATGTGGGGAGACCTATGCCCACATCATCAGGAGAGCCAGGGCCGCTGTTTCCCTGCCTGATGTGGGAATAGAGACTGGTGTCTCCGTGAGGACCACAGCAACCGGCGCACGCATTATCCAGGTGCCGGACGTCAGCGGAGTGAAAGCGGACGCACTCGCCGAGGCGCTGAGAAGGAGGCTAGGGGATGTCGCGGTAATAGGCAGGCCCGAGAAGACCGCGGACGTGCGGATCTCGGGCCTGGATGACTCGGTGGACGAGACTGAGGTCCGCGAGGCAGTGATTGCGAAAACAGGCTGTGTGATGAGCGCCATCAAGACCCAGCCAATAAGGACAGGGCCAAGCGGGACGAGGCATATGATGATCAGATTGCCGGTCGCAGCCGCCAAAGCGGTTCTAGAGGACGGGGCGAAGCTCCGCGTGGGGTGGAGCACTGCAGGGATCAGGGTCCTTGGACCCCGGCCCCTGCGGTGCTACAGGTGTATGGGAGTCGGGCACACGCAACCCAAGTGCCCGGCAGCGGAGAACAGGAGCGGCTTGTGCTTCAGGTGTGGAGCACCAGGTCACAAAGCCGCCACCTGCAATCGGGAGCCAACGTGCTCGGTGTGTGCCGCCTTCGGACGGCCGGCCGACCACGTCATGGGGAGTCGCAGATGCGACCCACCGGTGGTGAAGGGGAAGCCCCCTCCACCACCGGTGGACCCCATGGAGGTAGGGGCACCCAGCCCATCGGGTGCCCAACCCCCCCCGTAAAAACGCTCGGGGGGGAGAGAGCCTCTTCCACCCCTCCCTCGCGGGAGGGGCGTGAAGATGCCGGAAGCGCGGGCGCGAGCGGGGGTCGCACGCGGAGCGCTTGAGGAGGACCCTCGGTACCATCCCCCGAGGGTAGAGCCCCCTCTCGCCGCCCCCAGGTGGCATCGGAGCTTTTCTCCGAGGCCGCGTGGGGGGGTCGAGAGGGGCGCTCGGCGGGACGGCGACCGCGGAAGCCCTCCGGGAACTATTGTTCCCGGGGGACTTCCGAGGACGCACGGCCCGATTGAGGTGGGGAGGGGAAGTGCCTGCGCACCTCGGCCGCCATTAGGGTCGGTCGAGGGGTGCGGCGGTTCTTCTCCCCACCAAAAGGGGGCCAGCGGGTGTCGGAGCGGGAGACCGGCAGCTGCATTGCACTTGGCCCTCAGGCGTGCGGGGTGTTCAGGGCGTCACGGCTCACCCCGTTGCTCCGTCCCTCACGGAGCATAGGCGAGGTCCGCCCACGAGCGCGGACCCACACTGGTTCGGGTCGCGGAAGAAGCCGTAAGGGGCCACGCGACCCCCACCACTGTGTTGCGGGACGCCGCAGGGTTTTAGTGGGTAGGCCTCCAAGCCTTTACCGGGCGCTAGGCCGGGTAGGGGCATGGAGGAGAGTCCCACATATCGTCTCGTGCTCTCCCGGCACGAGCGAATGCGTAACGCATTTACTGCGAAAACAAAAAAAAAAAAAAAAAAAGGATGACTAAGCCAATATTTTAATCGGACATGTTTCTAACCTTTTCATTTGTTATATAAATCAAATTGTTTTTTGTTTTTGTTTGCTTTTTATTTACTTAATTAATTCTCAGGTTATGTATACTTAATAAAGTATAACTTATATTAATTCCCAACAGTAATTAACTTGTAATCATCTTTTTTTCCAACAACCTAAAAGCGCGCGAAACCAACTCACTCTCAGCTGTCATCTGAGTCGATGACAGCTAGTGCTGCCGAAATATAGCGCTCTCAGAACAATAACTAAAGCTATAGAAGCCGTGCTAAAATAACAACATAATACGTTAGTTCGTACTATTTTGACGTATACAGTTGTAAATGTGTAAGAAAGAAATAAGTATAGAGGCTTTTGTTTCGTAATTTATAAGGTTGTCACTAGTTTCCCTTACGTCAGTGATATAACGGCATCGATATTACTATCGATAAAAATAAAATAAAAAACATTTAACATTTTTTTTATGCTGTTGGTATGTCAATGACACTAGAACGGGCGGTAACGTGTCATAATTAGAGACCGGATTATATGCATTTGCATATTTTAGCCATTCTCAGTGGTAATAGCATATTTTACCTAAGATCTAGTTATGATGCATATTATCGGTACATTTACAATATTTTTCACTCACCCTGCGTTCTGAAATGGGACACAAATTTAATAACAGTCTAAAAAAATAAGGACTTAGCTATTGAGTTATAATTGTGACTTTTTACTGCATTTCGGAACGCAGTCAGTAGCCGCGTGCGTCTTTTGTTTTGAAAGTAACGATAATAAAATGAAAGAGACAGAAGAACGTCGCGCTCGCCTACTACAAAGTCGTAGTTTGAAAACATATTGAACAATAACCCAGGTTTTCAAAGTTTGTGTCAAATTGATAGTTTCATTAATGGGACGGCAGAACTTTTGCCAGAAACTATAAGTGCTAACATAGCACCCAAGTTTAAATTCTGCCCAGTTACCTCAGTGGATGTGGAGCGAACCTTTTCCACTTACAAAAATATTATAAATGACCGTAGACACTCAAAAGGTGGTAAAGTAGATGGGACTTGGGTACATGTTAAGTGAAACCGGTTGTTCGTGGTAACATGTTGTATTGTCAGATGTTACAACACAAGAGGGCGATTATAATTAATTACATCTTATTTAACTAAACTAATGTAGGTCATCAGCGACATACGTCATGTTGCAGAGCGTAACGGTAAGTTACGGTACAAGTGTAAATTACGACTATATTACACCTCCCCCGAAAGTCAGCCTTTACCCCCGGAGAAGAAGAAAAAAAAAATGTGACGTATATGGTTGATGAACCTGTATGTTACACTTAATAAAATACACTTATTATACGTCTTACACTACTAAGTTACATTTCTTTTTACATTTATTAAGTTTACAATAATATAAATTAGGTTTAAATTCACTTCTGAAACAATTTGGTATTATTCTTATGAATTATATATTGTTTATTATTTTTAACAATTTTTACATTAGGTGACATATCCTCTATAACTACAAAAGGACCATTCCAAATTGGATCTAACTTATTGCCAACTTGATTTTTAATAAGTAAAAAGTCACCTGGTTTGTATGTTAGTGTATTAATTTTCTTATCGTATGTTAGTTTTCTGTTAGTCTTACTTAATAACAAATTATTCCTAGCATCTACCTGTGCTTTCTGTAATCTAAATTTAAATTCCTTAGGATAACTATCGTAATTATAAAGAGGGTCGACAGAAGTACTTAAATTGCTTGGTAAATTGCATAATTTTCCGAAAACTAACTCGTGAGGAGTGTATTGTGTCTCTGTATGAACAGTGGTGTTAAAAGAGAAACACCAATAACTTAACCAACTACTCCAGTCTGTTTTGTTATTACTACACATTATTCGAAGATAAGCGCCTAAATGTTTATGCGTATTTTCTAGTGCTCCCAGCGTTTCGTGATGGTAAGCAGTAGAATTTAACTTTTTTACTTGCAATAAACTACATACTTCTGTAAACACGTTACTCATAAACTCAGTTCCCTGGTCGGTAATGATCTCCTTTGGCACACCATAACGCAATATAAAATTATTTACAAACGACCTACTTACTGATTCCGAGTCTTTCTTTTCTAAGGGATACGCTTCTACAAACTTAGTTAAATTACATTGAATAGTTAATATATAAGTAAAATTAAAATTATCTACATCTAAGGGGCCCACTAAATCTAAACTAATACGCTCGAACGATGTGTTCGGAGTCGTTGTTATAACCATTGGTTCCCGGGTGTTTTTATTCGTATGTTTCTGAATTTGACAGTCCTTGCATTTTTTTTACGTAATCATGGACGTCATTGATAATTGTACTATACATATTGATTCCATCTATTAATTGTTTCGTAATATCCTCTTGCCCCGTCATGTTCGGTAGCAAGGCGATGGCCGTTTTAATATCAAAATTTGACTTTGCCATTTTTCTAGTTGAAAGATTACTACTTGTCTCAAGAACTTTATTTTCGGAGCTATTATTACTACACGGCTCACTATTCACTAATTGCTTTATTTTACTGTAAACTAATTTTATATCCCCAAGTAAAGAATTAATTAAACCTACTTCAGAGGAGTCTAATGAAATTAATTTTAACTCCTTATTTAAGTCAGACACAATACACTCAACATTAGCATATATATTTTTTGCTTCTTCAAACTTTTTTGAACCTAGTTCCTTTTGTCGTCTCTCAGGACCTAATTTAATTAAACTTTCACGTATATAATTTAACTTTCCTAGTAATTCTTGTAACTGTTGAGACATACTACTTATTTTACTCTAAACATATTACTTAAGCGAAATAATCAATCTTTAATTCAAAATCAAACTTCAAATACTCTATTTTATAAATTAAATAACTTAAAACAAAATACTGTAGTTAGATCGAACAGTGACGCAATACGGCATCGTAGCGATGTGGCGGGCCGGGGCCGGTGGCGACGACGTGTCGGCTGCACGGGGCACGTAGGCAGCTGGATGTAGACCGCAGGCGGCAGCATGTGGCACGTTGGTAGGCACAGGCTGCTGCTCGATGAGTGGGCCGGGCTATACCCTGGACTCCGTGGGCCGGGATTATCCCTGGACTCCGCTCCAACTGGGCCGGGCTATACCCTGGACACCATCCTTGACCCGTACGCTTCTTTCTTCCTCTGAAGCCACATTCTTCTATAACATTTCAGTATTCTTCTATGATGTTTAGGTATTCTTCTATAAGGTTTAAATAGTCTTCTATAAGTTTTAGGTGTTCTTCTATGATGTCATTTCAGGAACTGTGTTTCTTCTCTGAATTAATTTTAATTTTCTTCTTAAAATATTTTCTTTCTTGAGTAAGATTCCAAATTCTTCAAATGCAGGGTCGCCATCAAAAGGTGGTGAAGTAGATGGGACTTGGGTACATGTTAAGTGAAACCAGTTGTTCGTGGTAACATGTTGTATTGTCAGATGTTACAACACAAGAGGGCGATTATAATTAATTACATCTTATTTAACTAAACTAATGTAGGTCATCAGCGACATACGTCATGTTGCAGAGCGTAACGGTAAGTTACGGTACAAGTGTAAATTACGACTATATTACACACCATCTTACCACTGAAAATTTAGAAAAAAAATTAATTGCTTACGTTTACATAAAAATTAAATATTTTTAATGTCATATGATGTTACCGTACTTATTATCGCCTGTCAAAAAATAATTTACTAATTGTATGCTGATTTTGAAATATAAAAATGCATACTTACTTTTCTCTCTTTTTTTGGGGGATTCCTAAAATTTATCATTTAATTTCGCATATCCTGCCAATTTTCGGGCAGATTTCAAACATTTCCATGCATATAACAAGCTTTTTATGTTGCATATTGCTTTTTATATTATATATGCGTTGCTCTAGTCATAATGAACACGTGTAGAATCTGAAATATGAACACTTTATAATGCAGTATTCATGGGTAGAATTTTGGACCCGAACCAATTTATTTATTAGACAAGCTTTCCACCCGCGGCTTCGCCCGCGTGGAATTCGGTTATATTGCGGTATAAAGCACAACTATAAGAAAACTTTTCATTCCCAAGGAAAAATCTAAGAAGCGCGATGTAAAGCTGGATACAATTAGTTGTTAAACCAAAACTGAATGGTACACTATATTATATGTTTTCCCTTGTGGAGCAAAAACATGCAGATTTTGGGCACTGGAAACCCGGGAACACGCTACATAGAGCTGACCATGCGAAAAACAATGTTTTTCCAAGTGTACTCCAGCAACCCTTAGAGTTTGGCCTTGTGCTTTATTAATGGTCATTGCAAATGAAACCCTTATAGGAAATTGTAGTCTTTTAAATTGAAATGGGAGGTCTGTTGGAATAATCGGAATCCGAGGAATGAGTCATTTAGTGAATCATTTAGCTTCAAAATTTACATGTTCATATTCGTTTGCAACATATAAGTAGATGTAAATAAAACAGTTTAGACGATAAAACAAATTGTACGTCATCCCTCGGGAATTCCTCATATTCGGGGATTCATTATCGTATCATTTAGCTTCTAAATTAACATGTTTATATTCGCATCTACAATCCATCCATCAAGCAAACAATATTTTTGTTTTTCCTCGGGAATATCAATTTTTTCCAGGATAAAAAGTACTCTATTATTTAATCCGGACTTTTATCTTTACATCTCCAAAATTTCAAAGCAATCGGTTCAGTAGTTACGGCGTGAAAGCGGAACAAACAAACAAACAAAAAAACAAACAAACTCACTTTCCGATTTATAATATTAGTAAGGATTTGCTGTCTTCAGTATCTAGAGAAAGCAGGTAGGTACGGTTAAAAAATTGCACCTTGTTTCTATTTTAAGTTAGACCTCTACCTCTAGTACATTGAAGAACACTGCATTCAACATTATATTTTTTTAAGGGTATAGATTAAATAAGAGGAAAAAATTTAAAAGAAAATTAATCGATTATTTAAATTAAATAAACCAACTATTATTTTATACATATTTACTTAGTATTAACATATTTTTATATACTACTCTGTCATTAAAGTGTCGGGAAAAGATCAACAATATACAAAATGTTTGTTATTCATCCAAATTTATTTTATCACCTTCAAAGTATGCTCCTTCAGAAACGATACACTTACGCCAACGAATAATCCAATCAACAAACAATTGTGCCACATGACCTCACATGAACCCAGAAGATCCAGCCTTGACCTGTCCAGTCTCGTAGAAGCCATCCCTACGATCACACAACCACTGGACACAACAACGACGACAAAATGGAGCCTAGCAGCTCATAAGCGCCCTTGCAAAAGGACCGCTAACAGAGCCGCGACAGCTCCAAATGACCACAACCGGACTGACGTAAAGAAGGACCAACCTGAACGCAGTCGCCCCAACAGGCGCGCGAGAAGGGAGGCCCTTCAACGACCAAAGACCCAACTGACCGTGTCGGGTAACGCAGCAGCGGAAACGCAGCGCGACCCTATGCCATCCACCTCGAAAGAGGCGTCGAAGGCACAAGACGACACGGTACTACCACCACCGCCACCACCCAACCAGCCGAAAAGGAGACGAACTCGGAGGGGTCACCGCGGTCGGCGGACTGCTGCGATGGCACCCACAGCTCCTGAAAAGGAACATCCTGGGACCGGGGGTCGTTCGGACGAGCGAGCTTCAACGAAGCGCGCTCGCCTGGATGACACTCGATCACCCAGAGGGGAAGCCAAGCGCGCGAAAACCGACGCGAAACCGAAGCGGACAGCGAGCTACGCAGATGCGATGCAATCGCATCTGAGAGTAGCAGTTATTACTGTCCCGCCGAGGGACCTCTCACAGTGTCAGGCAGATCAGCTTAGGAGAGCTATCGACGATAGCATCCTTCAAGCGGTACTGTCTCCACCATCTCCGAGCGCGCAAGCTCCATCTTTCCGCGGACGACCCTTCCTTATGGATGGGGTACTAGCGATGTGGTGTGAGGACGCAAACGCTCTTAGCTGGTTGGAGAACACTGTCAAGGTAATGACATCACCAATACCCGGCACCACTCTGGCTGTTGTAAAACAATCAGAGCTGAAGAAGAAGCTCAAAGCAGGGCTTCTTATACACACACGCATCACCGATGCCGAGACACTGCAGAGAGTCCTTTGTGCCCAGAACCCTTGGTACAAAGTCGACTCCTGGCAGTGTTACGACATGTCGGTAGATGAGAAGTCCGGTGAGGAGGATAAGGTAGTCCACCTTATCTTGGAAGACTCGGAAGACCAGAGAAGAACAATCCTGGACAGAGACCGCCGCGTAGCCCATATGTCAGGAAGCGGATATATCCGCTTCTTTAACGCTGAAGAGGAGGCTACGGGTGAAGGCAAACCGACAGTGATGAGTGAAACCACGGCGAAGGGAACATCCTCTCCAGAGCCGACCACCTCAGCTCCCCAACAGGGTCAGAGCGAGGTGGTGTTGAGCTCACCACTGGAAGGGGAGAGAGGGACTAGCGACGAAGATGACGTCCTCCGCAGCCCCTAACTCCCTAAATATCATCCAAACCAACCTCCAGCACAAACAAATAGCGGCGGCCACCTTACGCAGAGTGCTGGAGGTCGACAACAAGACCGTCGCCCTAATCCAAGAGCCTTGGATTAGAAAAGACAGAATCTGCGGTCTAAACAACATCGGAGGTAAGATACTGCTAAACACCTCTATTGCAAAACCAAGGACCTGTATTTACATGCCTAAAACTATAACAGCAACTTTACTTAACCAATTCTGTTCTAGAGACCTCACTGCAGTGAAAATCTTTACAGATAGACAAACAATCCTAGTGTTAGCTTCAGTGTACATGCCGTATGAAGGCGAAGTGCCTCCAAAGGAACTGGCAGAGCTGGTGCAACACTGTGATACACATGCCTGGGACATAATCATCTCCGCAGACAGCAACGCACATCACCCGCTGTGGGAGAGTGAGGAAGTAAACAAAAGGGGTGAGTCTTTAACCGAATACTTATTGCAAACAAACCTTAACATTATGAACAGAGGTAAGGAACCCACTTTCGTAAGTTCAAGGTACCAAACAATCGTTGACATCACGTATCAAAAGAACCATCCTTTGCGGACCATCGCCGCATATGCTTTCATATACAATATAAGCCGGCTGATCCTGTCCGATATCGTAACCCCCGTAAAACAGATATACCAAAGTTTACAAACTTACTTACCAAGACACTAAGTGAGACACATATGACAGACATGACACTTGGTACAAAAAGCATAGATTTCAATATACAACTTTTAACCACAGCTCTTTTAAAAAGTTACGAATCAGCGTGTCCTGAAGTAGTACCCAAAGCTCCAGACAAAAGTTCCTGGTGGGGGCCTGAGCTTGAACGACTACGTAGGGAACTCAGGGCACTTTTTAATCGAGCCAAAAACACCAGAACTGAAGAAGACTGGGACAACTATAAACTTGCACAAAAACACTACAAGAAACGCATTAGATTCCGTAGTAGAGAAGGATGGCGTATTTTCTGTAGTAGCATCAACTCAATGAACCAAGCCGCGAGGTTAAAGAAAATCCTAGCAAAAGGTGACCTTAATCTCCTGGGCTCCCTCAAAAAAGCCGACGGCACTTATACGAACTCAGACGATGAAACCAATGCAGTGCTGCTTTCCTGGCACACACTTTCCTGGCTGTCTCATTTCATCAGACTCTGAATGGGCGAATGAGCATCACAACACACCAACATCCCAGGAATGGGAAACCGCCGCCAAGATAGTAACCGCAGATAAAGTAACGTGGGCCCTAAAAAGCTTCAAATCGTTTAAATCCGCGGGGCTGGATGGAATCTTTCCAGGATTACTACAATGGCAAATCGGTCAAATAACAAAGTACTTAGTACCAATATACAGGGCGTGCATAGCCTTCAAATACATACCTATAACATGGAGAGAAGCTAAAGTAGTATTCTTACCAAAACCTGGAAAAGACGACTACACACAAGCTAAATCCTTCAGACCCATCAGTCTAACGTCATTCCTACTTAAAACGCTGGAAAGACTTCTAGAAAACTAGAAGATCTTCATCTACGAGATGGAGTCTTAAAGAAAAAACCACTGCCTCCTCAACAACACGCATACAGGAAAGGCAGATCAACCGAATCGGCCCTACACATGGTAGTGCATAAGATAGAATCAGCCATCACAAACAAATCGTCAACTCTAGCTGTCTTCATAGACATAGAAGGAGCTTTCGATAAAACTACACACAATAGCATAAACCAGGCCCTACAAAGATACAAAGTGGAACCGGTATTAACAAACTGGATTACCGAGCTCATCAACAAAAGGGCAGTACAAATAGAAATGAACACCATAACTAGAGCAAAAGTGGTCAGGGGGCGTTCTATCACCGCTTCTGTGGAACCTAGTAGTGGATAGTCTCATTAGAAGATTAAACAAACAAGGCTACACAACCATCGGTTATGCTGACGACCTCACTATTCTAATAAGCGGGAACGCAGAAAACATACTATGTAAGGAAATGCGTTCAGCTCTCCGAATTGTGGAAGAATGGTGTGACGATCACAAGTTATCAGTAAACCCGAGAAAAACAGAACTCATCCTTTTCACCAACAAAAGGAAGTTACCGCAACTTCAACTACCCAATTTTTTCAACATCAAACTCTCCCTATCAACACAAGTCAAGTATCTGGGCGTTATCCTTGACAACAAGTTGAACTGGGCGAGCCATATCGAAAATAAAACCAAGAAGGCCTGCATAGCTTTTTATCAGTGTAAGAGACTAATAGGTAAAAAATGGGGTCTCAACCCAAAAATAACACTTTGGCTGTACACTTCAGTTATCAGACCATCCATAACCTACGGCTCAGTTGTATGGTGGCCCAGAACACAACTGGCCACGGTAAAAACAAAACTCCAAAGCCTACAACGCTTAGCAAGCATTGCGGCAACTGGATGCATGAGAACCACCCCATCAATCGCCCTTGAATACTTGCTCAATCTAAGACCCCTACACCTCGCTATTCAAGAAGAGGCACAGGCGGCCGCACTTAGATTAAGAGCAAACGGATTATGGAAACAAAACATAGAAACACCACACTCAACTGTTCTAAAGGATATCTTTAAAGAAAACCCACTCTTTGAGGCACCTACGGACAGTATACAGTGTCATCATGTTTTCGATCGAAGATACAATATCCAACTTACAGCAGAAAAAGATGATAACTCTGGCACAAGAGAAGTAAGGATATACACAGACGGTTCCAAAACCTCACAGGGCACTGGAGCCGGTGTCTTCTCAAACGACCTAAACATCAAAATCTCGACCACCTTAGATAAACTCAACACTATATTCCAAGCAGAATGTATAGGTATCACCAAAGCTGCACAGGCGGTTGCAGCCAGAGATGTCAGAGACCATAATATCAAAATCGTCTCCGACAGTGCATCCCTACTTCAAGCTCTGCAAAGCAACACCATAACATCTGTCCTAGTACTGGAGTGTCATAATACACTCCAGTACATTGCAAAAACAAACAGCATAACTTTGCAATGGATCAAAGGACATAGCAACTCACTAGGCAACGACGCGGCAGATGAACTAGCCAAAAGGGGTTCAAAAGGAACGGTGTATGGACCGGAACCATTACTGCCTATACCCATGGCAGAAATTAGAACATGGCTGCGTAAAAAAACAGAGGAAAACCACCAAACAGAATGGAACAATAGTGTAGGCTGTAGGCAAACAAAGAATGCCATTCCGGTGGCTTCGAAGAAGCTTGCCCGCAACCTCACCAGACTAAACAGGGACGAAATCCGCAAAGTACTAGGTACTATAACCGGACACAGTCCTCTGAATAAACATCTATTTACCATAGGTGTGACAGATAGCCCTCTGTGCAGAGGCTGCATGGAGGCGGAGGAAACGCCACATCACGTGCTCTTGGAGTGCAGGAGCGTGGCCGATCAACGGGCACGTTTTCTCCAGTCTCCAAAATCACTACCGGAAGCTTGTAGTAACCTGAAAAGGCTACTCGCCTTCTGGAATGGACTACGATGGCTGGAGTAAAGGAAGAATACTCAATCACGTACAATGGCCCAATCAGGAGGCTAAAACTAATCCAATCATCAAAACATTTTTTAAACGCTGTTTCCGGAATTGAGTTCAGTTCTCGCCGGGAATTCTTGTCATTTTGTCATTTTTGTTTACACACTCTAAAAGTGCTAGGTGTTCGGCTTGAACATATTCTTGTTTCAATTTTTCTATCAATATGTTATAGAGTTGAGATTACTTCGCGTTGCTCCTTAATGTTCTCTCTGTTGAAGTGTTTATTTTGCGAAGACGTCACTTGCTGGACTTTTTAACCCTTTCTAATTCTTTTTTTAATATTCCAATTTGGTTTTTACAATCTGCTACAATTTTCAATTCAAACAATTCAACCCCCGAAAATTAAGGTTTCCATGTGGCTCAAATGACTGTAGTCTAAAATGATTCGAACAAATGTGACTGTGCGCTTTCGGTGTCCAATTGATCCTTGATATACGGTGTATCCATTCATTTTTAATAGTTTCATCTTTGGGAAATATAAAGCAAAAAGTAAAAACCAAAAAGGTTGACATCGATAACAAAAAACACATCACTATCATATACAAAACAGAAGGTATTAAAATAAGACAATTTCAACCAAAACTCATAGAGAAATTTATTTGAAATAATAATTTACTACAATTTTCTGAAAATACCGTTGTTATATTGTCAAAAATATGAGAATTTTGAAACAAAACTCACTGATGAAATGATAACACCTCATCCGTATTTTCTTTCCGTGATATATTAGACTTGCAGTCTGGAACAACACAAGCCATCCTGGACGAGGACTCCAAAATGTTTAAAGCGTCTGTATACACACTTTCCTGTTGTTTTATCACCAAATTCCTTGTAAAATAATATAATTTCACGCTAGCCGCTAACAAAGCTGTTCGGCCACTATAACACGACCGCATTGAATTTGGTATTACTTCAGAAACAACGTTCATGAAACACGTATTTTTAATTTGGTAGTATTAAATTACAACCAAATTAGAAACATTTGACATTTGTACTTTGAGAGTTTGTGACATTGACGTGAAAAACTGAACTTGCAATTTTTGTCTATTTCGCTCTTACCCATGTATGTAAGATTACTTTAAGTGAATACGAGGGTTGTTATACAGTTTTTATTTTAACACGGCTTCTATAGCTTTAGTTATTTTTCTGTGTATATTTTCTTCCGTCTTACAATATGTATTACCCTAGTATTCATAACACAAGCCCTGGAGTGCTTACTTTGGGCTAGGCTAATTAGTGTGAATGTTACATTAAATTATAATTATAAATTATAGTTTAAATAAGAGTCATGCTTAGTTATGCTTTACGTAGCAATAATAAAATGAATGTAAAAGCGGCATAAGTCCATCGTTTGAGATACCAACTTTAAACCATGCTAAACGAGTTCGATTCTCGACTGATTAGGTTTAAGTTTCTTAAATGTGCAAAAGTAACATTCGCGTATATGTTTTAAAGTTCTGAATTTGAAAATCTTAACTTAACTATTATATTTTCTTGTTTATTAATTTAACTGCTAGTTGTTTTATACCTAAAGAAATAAATACAAGAAAAAATCAAGTTATCTTGAACGTCAAACGCGTGTCTAACGGGACTCGAACCCGCATCCTATTTCCAAAATAGACTAGGCACAGCTAGGAACAAAATATAATATAAATATATATATATATATATATATATATATATATATATATATATATATATATATATATATATATATATATATATATATTTATAGATAAAGAGCTAAAACACTTATATTATGGAAATCAGAAACAAAAGTGGTACCCAACAAAAACAGAATAAACAGAAAAGTTTATTTGACCCAGACAGTAATCGAACCCAGGACCTCGGAGTGGCGTCACCATGAAGACCTGTATGCAACCCAATCAAATACAACGATAGTCAAAAAAAAAAGAATATAGACTTAAATTCGTCAAAATCGAGTGTCAAAATAATTATCGTTTTATCTGTCACGGTCAAAAACTTATTAGGGTAGACCTACCTGTGATCTACCTGTGACCTACCTGTGATCTACCTGTGACCTACCTGTGATCTACCTGTGACCTACCTGTGATCTACCTGTGACCTACCTGTGACATACCTAAACTATATATAAAAACTCTTTCGTTTTTGTTTTGCTAGAACTAGTTTTACATTACTGTTGATTAAGGTTAAGGTGAAGTATTAAGTAAGATAAGGATATTGAGTTAAATTTAAGGTTAAATATTACTATACGCATTTTTCATCAATCAATCACTCAAAGTGAACTCTTTGATCGTTTATTCATGTAACATTACTTACCGATGTAAACAACATAATTTCCGGATAATAATTAAATATAATATTATACAACACATTATATTAAATTTAAATACAAGGTCCATCGCATATCAATATTTATATAGGTAAGTGATATAGTAAGTCGATATAAGATGATGTTTTGGGTATTCCACATACCTAATTAGATATATGTTTTTTATTATTATTATTTATTTATTTCAGATATTAAAAATCCATACTAAAATGTTAGTTACAAGAAATCTTATTCTAGTGTTAGTAAGTAATTAAACACATACACAAAAAACGCTAAATAATTAACTAAGCCACCGATGCAGCTCCTGTGCTACAGATAATAAAAGCTACAGGTAGGAGCATGGAACTGCAGCCAGCGACGCAGCAGTGGGGAATCCCACCGGTCAGCCAAGGTGCTCAGGATGCTATTCGAGCTGCCGCGCACGAGTTCCCAAAGCGAGGCGCAGCGCTTTCTGATGATCGTGTAGAAAAATTCAGTTCGCGCCTCTGCAAATATTAATGACGCACTACAATGGCGCGGAAGCCCAAACAGCATCCTGAACGCATTATTATACTGGTCGCGTAGAGCGTTATATGTCCTCTGCGTAAAGTAGACCCAGAGAATGCTGGTGTAAAAATATTGACAGTAAGCTTTGAAAAGCGTTATCTTTACTTGTTTACTATACCGTGCAAATCTGCGAGCCAACATATTACAGCCAACACACAACGCCCGTCGCTTTTTAAATGTGCAAAAGTTACTATCGCGTTTGAGTTCATTAGCTATGAATTTAAACTATAAACTCAACCAAGATGGTTCAGTAAACTTATATATACTCTTTGTTGCACTTATAAAGTAATTCAACAGTATATTAACATATATTAGTAAGCAATGGTCGGTTTACCTCTTTCAGAGATCTCTTCCAGCCAACCAAGGGTATGTGGATGATTAAACAGGTAAGCGGGACAACTTAAGAGTGCAGATCATATAATATCCATAAAATAAAAAAATATAAATTAAGTAACTCAGATTTAGAATACTAAGGTACTTTTCATAATAAGTAATACTTACATACATAAACAATAATATAGATTCATGACAGAATCGTGTCCTATAAAATCGATCTCAAATAGGATGGAAGCTCGATTGAGATACATAATTGAAATATTTAAATAACTCAAGCACTTGCATTATGGGAATCAAAAACAAAGACGGTCCCACAACATGGTTACTGTAGTGTTCAACTCAACAGCTAGTAACTACTTGTTAGTCCACGATAGCAATTGCTCCCGATAGCCAACACCCCTCGTCAGTTTCTGGTAGCAACTACTACCATATTTCCTCGTGGCCTGCTGTTTCTTTTGAAATTACAATTAATTTTTAAGGGACAGAGATCCAAATATTCTGTGGTGGATTCTTTATTTAATCAGCTTTTCTGTAGTATTTTTTGTTTCGTCCAAGCTTCATTATTTAGCGAGAACATGGCATTTATATCTAAGAATCCGACATTTTTTACAATTGGGACTGTTGAGATGGTTGAGAGGGTACAAGTGGGCAATTATAAATCTAAATATACAAAAATAAAAACACAAACTAAATCTATTTTCTATTATTAGTATTATTAGTTCTTACACTTTCGCACGTGTCATATAATTAAGTAAAACTATAATTTTATAAGTAATTTAGTCATCCTGTAAGCAGGTCTCTTGTAAAGGTGTCGAAACATCTAGATTAAATTTTAAAAAAACAAGAATAAACTGTTTAAGGACTCGTGTGTTTAAATTTATCTTAAAATAAAAATAGCAGAATTTATTTCTTTTAAATCAGCTATTTGACTGTGATAGTTTCGTTATAAACAGACGAGCTGTTTCGGAGATAAGCAGGAACAAACAGACACAACTATTTTAAATTGTGTTATCTATACTACTATATAAAACTGTAGGCTATGTCTGTAAATCTATTTTTAGACGAATTTTATGATAAATATCCGTTTTATGACTCACTAATACCAATTTAATTGTTTTTTTAAAGTTTTATCTGTATGTCCTTCCATAAGCCAAGAAGGGGTTGACCGATTTCGATGAAATATGATATATGGTAAGAATATCTGATTGCGCAAATGAAACGCCATATATCATATCTATACTATTATATTAATCTGTAGGTACTGTCTGTACATTTTTTTTGGCAATTTGTATGATAAATATTCTATTTATGACGTTGATTCAACGAGTTGACTTAATGCTAATGAATATATCCACCAGTCAGCCTTATAGAAAAACGATAGTCTCAAGTGTTGTAGATAGCGGACAGCTGTTATGAATAAAATTTTATTTATTTATTTACATCATACAATAAACAACACACGATTTCAATATCAATGATTGTAATAAAAAATAGAGTTAAAGTTTCACGGGCAAATAATAAACAGTTTTATACAATATTAATGTCTTGTCTTTCTAATATATATTTTGAATATCCATCCAAATGATAACCTTAAGCTTTAATTAATAAGGTTCATTGTTTAACAGTTGTAATACGGATGCAAGTTACTTTTAAAACTAACTACAAAATAACTGGATGTTATTTTGTATGCGTGAGTTAACTGAGGACACACACACATGCGTACGTATTCATAGATATACATGTATATTATTACAAACTTTACTAATATTGCTCATACTACTGTGTGATTTTTAGTTAATGCAAACCTTGCAACTTGTCACTCACAGATCGGATATAGAGAAGTACTTTAATGTGAAGTTTTAAAAACTGAGCCTTTTTAAAAAAACAATGTTTAATTTTACTTGTTAATAAAACGAACTAAAAAGTAAAAAAGCCTAAATTTGATGGTGTTGTGTCGTTTTATTGCGGAGTTCCTATATACACCTTCCAGCTCCAGCATCAGACCCTGGTTACCATATAGGATCAATGTACTCGTCAATACGAATTTAACGAGTCAAACTCGATAGGTTTGTGTTGTTTTATTGTTAAGTTTCTATAGCCACCTTCCAACTGCAGCATCAGATCAGCTCCATGTCATCATAATATTGCATTATCTTGCGATATACATATGCACGCAAAATTTCAGCTCAATCGGAAAGCGGGAAGTGGGTCAAATTTAACTTGCAAGATTTCATTACAGACACCGGAACAGGTAGAGATGTAAATAAAAGTGAAAAGGAGCGCTTAAGGCTTGCTGTAAAGAATTTAGCCGGTTATTTGTATAGTGAATAATACGAGAGAGGATTAGATTGAATTTACTTTACGAAATTACCTTTGCTGTTAATAAGGAAGTAAGGGGTGTTGTTCGTTATATATCAATAGAGAATCAACTTTACGAATCAACATAAGATTTACCTATAAGACTATTATTATATCACACATGCGGTGTGAATGCGGCCTACTTTAAATTTATCAGTTGTTAAAGTAATAAGTAAAAGTTCGCGAAATCTATCTATATATATAAAAATTCCGTGTCACAATGTTTGACCGCAATGAATTCCGAAACTAAGAACTTATTTTGATGGGGTTTTTTTTCATTTTGCTGAATTTGTTCCGACTCAGGACATAGGATAGTTTTTTAAATTTAATTTATAACACAGAAACGCGTGGCCGGGTCAGGTAGTATATTTATAAAATCCCTGTCACAGTGTTTGACCGCGATGAACTCCGAAACTACTCAACCGATTCTGATTTTTTTTTTCATTTTGCTGAATTTGTTCCGTCTCAGGACATAGGATAGTTTTCAATTTAATTTATAACACAGAAACGCGTGGCCGGGTCTGCCAGTATTTATATAATTTTGTAAACGAACCTTCGTAGAATTAAATCTGTTCCAGTAGAAGTTAAATGGAGAATCGAGAACTGAGAATGAGGAAATATTGCTTAAACAGCCTATAATCTCGAAGTGATTGCCATTTCTGAAAGTACATGAACCCCTTATCAAAACAAGGCTCTTTTTATATAGCTTTTTTGTTAAATTTATGACGAAACTGCCGCTAATTATATAATGTTACTTGTTATAAGTAGTCTCTTGATTTTATGTATGTAGGTACAAACGTTTAGAATTTAAGTGTTGACTTGTTGTCTTTATTTTAATTTATGATAATAACAATATTTCTTACATTCACACCAATTTTCCTAGCCCAAAGTAAGCACTATATCGCTTATGTTATGGATACTAGGCTAACGGATAGACATTCATATAGGATACATAAATATGTAATATAGTATTCATCATACAAACATCTGCCCTTTCCAGAATTCGAACCCAGGTCCGTCGGTGCGAAAGGCAGGATCCCTACCGTTGCACTAAACAATCGAAGCATAACACTATAGTTGTACATATTGTAAATAGATTATTTTTTTTGTTTACGTTGGCAACGGTTTATAATGTTTTAAATGTCGTTACCTCCTTCAAAGCTGACAAGTTTCTCGCGTCCGTTTTTACTGTCAGTTTAAAGACGTACTCGTACGTCCATATTCAATACTGAATGGGTGGTGGGTAAAAATGTTGAACGATTGAAAAATAATGAACATTCGAAGTCAAACGTTCTCTGGTTCGACTAGCGGAAGAAGCACATATTTCTGTGAGGCATATTTCCATGAATATTATTTATTTGTGTAATATATATCTATTCCTATCCGTTACCTTAGTATTATATTGAGAGCCTATCGTTGCTTATCTTTGGGCTTTGCTGACTGGCGCGAATCTAAAAAATATCATAACAAAAATTAGGAAAATTAAGAATAGATTAAAATATTAAGATGAAAATACCAAAATTAGGATATTTTTTGCTTTGTAGAAAGCACTTAATTTTTTCCAAATATATAAAACTAACAGTAATGTCCTTCGACTGAACGATACAGTGTAGTCTACGATATTTAGAATGCCTGTTTAAAGAGTACCTTCGCCCTTGTTAGATACCCGTACGCTACGGGAGCAGTGTTTCTACGCCGTAGCTAATGTAGCAAACTCAGTAAAGAATGTATTCAAGGGGTTCAAATTGGACTGAATATTTCAGAGAGTCTGTGCACACGGCTCTTTAAAGGGATAGGGAAGAAATGAACTAAGGCCGTTAATGATTGCTTTACGATTTCTTTCAATCAGTTGAAAGCAAATGTGTACAAAGCTATCGAAAAAAATCTCATAAATCATAGTTTGCCGGTTACCCTTATAAAGGTTTGGCTTTCACTTGTTTTTGTTACTATCATGTTAAAGAATTATAATTTAGATTATAAACAGTTTCGGAGTAAAGAAGACATAGAAGAAGAACACATGTTAATTTTTATATTTTTTATATAAGTACTTGCTGACCCGTACACGCGTTGCTATGTTATAAATTAAAATGAAAACTATCCTATGACCTAAGTCAGAATAAATCAGCAAAATCATCAAAATTAGTTCAGTAGTTACGGATTATATCGCGGCCAACTACTTAAAAAAGCCGAATGACGGATTTCTTGACACGACGGACGCGTCAAAGAATTGTTTTGCATAGTTGGCTGCACATATAGCTGACAGAAGACAGCTGGCGTTTTGCTTAATAAAACGGGATGCGGCGGATTATTATTTATATTGCAATATAATAAAAAAATAATTTACTAATAATCAAAAATATAAACTTATAATTTTGAACCAATGGTTTGTAATATATGAAAATCATCAGAGTGATACCGATAATATATTTTTTTGCCCCAGAAAAAAAAAATGTAATTTATTGTGTCCAAACTATGTAATTTAAAATTGTGCTTTCTGTGTTGTAATAAATGATATATTACAGTTATTGTAATTTCATGTGTATATAAAATGCAGAAGCCAAGTTCTGCATTTTATTTATTTTGAATTTCTTACCACAGCAACAAGGAGCTTTTTTTTGTCTGGTAATACCAAGAAACGTCAGATTTCCACGGAATAAAAAATCAGTTTAGTTTAGGTACACGCGGGACTCTAACCCGCATCCCCTTGAAACTGAAGAGATGGCGCTGGCGGGCGTCAGCTTAACCGATTCGTTGCTGATGGCACGCCTGTCGTGTCATCACTTTTTTTTTTGCGTGTGGCGTTAGCCACTGACACCGTGTCATTTTTAAATCCATGATACTCCTAACTCCTTCAAATCAAGTTTTACGGAAATCAACCCAAAATAAAAACATCCTTCATTTTTCACGTAAATCAAGCTCGTAGCCTTCGTATCTGTAATTGTATGTAGCAACGAATCGGTTAAGAAAGTCTTGACATAATTCGACGGGTCTGTTAAGGTGTAGTAGCTCAATTGGAAAAGTACTCGTTTGGGATGCTGCTGGTTCGAATTCCAAATGACACTTGAGACATGTTGAATTTTTTCTTAGAAAAAATTCTTTAAATATAAATTGTTTCGAATTATAGAGTCCAATTTTACTTTTACGTTCCTTCGTTTGCCTTAACTCTTGGGCAAGAAATATTTATAGCTTTAACCCCGCACTACATAATGAAATTAAATAAACTTTATATGAATACACATAAAATAAATTATTTTGAATCGTCCAACACTTTTTGCCTACCACCAATTCAGTACGTCTTTGTACTGACAAGAAGAATGGACGCAAGAAACTTGTCAACTTTATCGGCAGTAATGATATCTGTATGTTATGTTATCTAGGTATGTTATCTGTATAATTATAATTCTTATATTCTAATGTTAGTACTAAACAACAACCAACTATTTCATTCTATTTATAATCATAGCAATGTTGTATTCCATCATGGTTGATAACATTAAAGTCAATAAATCAACACAGGTCAATTTTAAATGTATATACATACATACATACATAAATCTTAATAAGAAACAAAACAAATAAGACCATATACATATTACTATTATAGAACAACTATTTGGAAAAACTCTTGTTTTTGATCAGCGGGGATTCATTTGTTATCCAAACCAGTTGTTTTGAGAGCTTTGTTATTATAATTCTTAGTTCTACTAAGTTGTAGTAAGGTTAATTAAAACAAAATACAAATATTTTTCGAAGTGTTACACATTATATTGACTTTCACAAAATTTAAAAAGAGACGATCAGTATTCCGTGCTCACACACTCATCATAATCTAAATCTTATGTATGATACATGTAATGTTGATTTTTCATTGGTATTCTACGCACGACACCACTAACTTCCTTAGTAATAGTAAAGGTCATCGCGTAAAGTAAATTCAAATTAATTCTCTCTCGGATTAGCCATTGTGCTAATGACGAGCCATCTTTTTTTGTCTGGTTTCTTTTTACTTAATTACCACATTTTCCTTAAAAGTTCACGTTTAGGCAACTATATCTAATCTGCGAGTAACCAGTTTCAAGGTTTGTTTTAACTAAAATATATATTTATAAATGCAAAGGTTTAAATCTCACAAGCCAACTTATAAATACTTAGTTGTTGCGTAAGTAGTTAGTTTTAAAAACTAGTTCGCTTCCGTAATACATGTGATTACGAGGTGAACTTAATCAATGTAAGCTTAAGATAATACAGCTTAGCATTGCTCTAAAAATCATTGCCGACAGCGGGGACTGTCCTCTGTTAGCACACATTTGTTTTACATACGACATAGCTTGTAAGATTTAAAATTACTAACAATTGCAAATGGATCACTGATGTCCGATAAAAAATGATTTTATTTATTATCATTATATTTCATTTGAGGTTTTCATTTAAATGTAGTTATGAAATCGAGATCTAGCTCAAAACTATGTCCTTAAACCTGAGAATCAAAAACATTTTTTTGAATAAAATGTTTTTGATTCGGCACTTAAGTTAACTTCTACTCTATTTATTTAGTTGTAAAGATGTCGAAATATCTAGATAAAATAAAAAAGAAACAAGAATAAACTGATTAAAGATAAACTTCAAGTGTGTGTATTTTCCTATATAAATAAGATTTAGTGCACAAATTCATGTGTTTAAATTTATATAAAATAAAAAGAGCAATTTATCTTAATATATATAAATTACGTGTCACGTTGTTTGTCCGCGATGGACTCCTAAACAACTTAACCGATTTTGATCAAACTTCGTAACTACCTGTTATTTGATCTAACTTAAAAGATAGGATAGGTTTTATTTTAATTCATAACACAGCAACGCGTGGCTGGGTCAGCTAGTTATATAAATGATTATTTATTAAATATATTGTTTTCCTTCTTTACCGAAAAAAAACCAACAGATAACACCTTAATTTTTTTATATGATTACTTTTAATTGAAAAATACTAAAAAACATCGACTCAACTCACAAGTCAATCTCGCAGGCGGAACTTGAACCCGCATCCTTTGGAAAGCAAGCAAAGTCGATTTCTTTGTAGTTGTTTTCTATAAAATTTATCATATAAATTGTTAAAAATAAAAATCATAAATCTTAATAATTTATATATAATAAGTATTATATACTTTTCAATCATTAAATAATTTTAGACCAAGACATAGCACAAATTGTTACCTTAAAATATGAAATTTCTAATGAAATAATTAATTAGTTGTTAACACGAGGAGAAGACGAGAAAAGTTTCATTGTCCTCAGTATCATCGATCTATATCTTATCTGACTACTTACCTATGGAGAAATGCCAATTATGATTTTTAAAGAATAAATCTTTCTTTAACTAATTATTTAAAAAATCGCAATATAAAAAGTGATTATAAACAATAAAAAATTATTTAAGAAAATAAAATTATTTTTAAATCATTTTTTTGCTAAGACATCATAAAGGTAAAAAAATTTAAATATTAAACTTGTCTCTTTGTTTATAAACAATTTTTTAACAAATGATGATAAATTTTTTTCCAGTGTTAATGCCATTGTTGAATACGAAAACAGAAATGATATAACATTTGTTTAAAAAAAATTATAACATTTCTTATACCTTTAATTTTTTATTAACTTAAAAAAATTAGTATAGACAAAATAATTAACTTTAATAAGTTAAATACATATATATCAGAAAGGCTCCACAGAGCCAAAAATTTATAGGTTTATTATTTAAACTTTTATGTCGTCATTTATGAAACCGGAGATTGGAAAAAAATAGCTAATTATCTGCAAAACTTTTTGAAAAATTAATAAAAAAAAAATTCTAACGGGCATATATTCTTTTAAATATCTGGATGATACTATAATTTATTAAAATTTTTAAATTCATATTTTTTACTATATAAAAATTATTTTATGTAAGAAGCTGTCTTTAAGGGCAGTGCACCCATGCCGTAATGGCTGCGCGAAGCCCTATTTTCAGCGTTAAATTAAAATAATTAATAACTAGATTGTGCTGTAGCGCGTAGAAACACGCTATCGTATTGTTTTTGCGGGAGTACGTAAGGGCTTTGCAATGTTAGGATAGGATAGCGAGACAATATCGCTCATTTAAAGAGAGAACTTGATATCTCGATATTCTTCAATTTAAAGAAATCGACTTTTAATGTTTGTAAATAGGATAACTTTGTCTCTTTTTCGCACGGAGCCTTCATTTATTACTTTGTAAATACCATGTTTTTGTATACTATAAAGTACGCGTTGCGGTGAATAATTTGTGATACTATTTCCAAAATCGCTGTCTGTCAAGATGTTGTTGTTTTTTTAAATGAGCGACATGGTAACAAACACACACACACAAAGCATTGTCATAATATAATTGGGATAGAGGTAGAGTTCCGGGAGTTAGAACTTTTTTTTTTGGAAATTTTCTCCTCTTTAAGGATATTTTCATCAAATATCGTAAATATTAATAGTTTATGAGTTATTAACAAAATACTAAATACGAGTACTTCTTTTTTCTTATTTTTTTTAATATCAATTGCATTTTTTCACGTGCAGTAAAATGCTCACAACTCATTTTTCTTGAGCTCATTCCGAATCCAATGAGCTATTGCTCATATTTTTAGGAGCTTTATCTCTATTTTTCACGTTTTTCAACTATTTGACTGGACTATTAACCAAAATATTATATTAACTTCATTCAGATAAGGAAATATTTTATAAAAGCGCTACAGGAAATAATATTTTTGTATGTCAAGAAACCCACGTTGAAATTACAGAATTTACAAAATGCGCGTGAGATGCATACTGATAGTCCAATATTCTGACATACCTTTTACATTTAAATAAAACAACTTTTTTACGGTTTTTTGCGTATATTTCATATTTAATATTTAGTGACTAGAATATGTTTAGAGTTAAACTTAAACCTCACTAATACTCTTATATTTGTCCCATAAAAACTACTGTTGGAAACGCGGCGGGGTTAGGATCACCCACACTACGACACTACTCTTCCCACTAATCTGGTTATAAGAGGTTAACTTCTTGTTAAACAAGGATTTAGACACTAAACATTTATCGATGACATTTATCCAGGGCTTCCATGGATGACATGTATCGAAAGTACATTTACTGTTCAGGTACATACCAGGCTTAATTGCCCGCCCTTTGCGGATTTCACAATAACGTTACTATTCACTTAACAGTAAGATGGTGGGCAGAATAATACAATTGACATTGTGAACATCCCGGGGAGCCTGTATATGTAAATGGCTCAAAGCGCTAGCATTATAGACGTAGGTAGCGTCATAAGTGGTCTCTCTTTAATCACTTTTGATAATATAGGAATTAAATCTAAAGGCTGGAAAGGATTACGGGTTTGATTATAAATACCCCTTTTTGAGATCATGCGTACTTGAGTGCATCTTAATTAAGACATACGACAGTTAAACATAAAAACAATGATGTCATCATTATAAAGAAACTTGATCAGGCCGCACTCACTCATATTCGCTCGAGAAAGATTAACGTATCTACTTAATACGATTTTGTGCATATAATCGATACAGAAGGGGCATGAGTCATTCCTAAATTGAAAGCGGCCAACAAACTCACATCACTTTTTAGCTCTAAAAAGCTCATAATTTTTAAAAATGAGAAAAAAATTGTTTTTCCGAGCTTTTTCCACATTTTTGTTCTAAAGTGCTTAAATTTTATTGACAAAGGTTGTCGTTGAAGTTCTCTAAGAATTGCCCGATCACCGCGGGAATTAGTGACTCGATATTAACTTTTTTTTTAATTTAATTAAAAGGAGATCAGTAGAATCAAGGCATGCAGCGGCGGAAACGCGTTAAAAATGATTAGGCGATAGTTTCTTGAATTCCCTTAACTTTCTGGAAGAAAAATGTGGAAAAAAAATTTTTTTTCTCATTTTTAAAAATTTTGAGGTTTTTAGAGCAAAAAAGTGATCATTTAATTTTTTCAAAAGTTCGATCAAGTGAAACAAAAAAAAGGCTGGCTGGATTAATTTGGTTCTTGATAGGGTTTTTGTGGACATATTGAACTGTAAAAGGCACACTTAACATTAGTGGTTTCCTCAATATTTTCGATCCAGCGCTTGATTTTCCAAGAAACCAACAAAAGCCCTTTTTTTGTTGCATTTTCAAATTCATGGGACAAAAAGAAAAAAAAAAATATCGGAAAAGCAATGGCTAGCTGTTAAAGAGAATTCATTCAAGTTCTTGAAACGCACCTTTAACATTCTGTGCGATCATTGGTTGCTGAGATATCGATAATCAAAGACAAAATGATTCTTTTCCATTTGAAGACCGATATCTCGGCGAGAAGTGGACGTATCAAGGTCTTTAAAAAAATAAATTAAAGCTAAATGAACAGAGTATCCGATCATTATAGTGGTTAAACAAAAAAAAAATTTCCACTATCGTAGACAAAAAATAAAACTAAAAAAAAATACAAATTTTGTTTGTTGATGGTTTTTTTAAGATTACTCAAAAACCGCGGAGGCTACAAAATTTAAAAGTTCTAATCCAAAAACTAGACACTTGGAGCTATAATGCCATTTTTTTTTATTTCCTGTACAACCATTTCTCTTGAAGTTGAAAAAATTATGAATATTTTTTTGATCCCTTAATTTTTTCCAGTAGTGTAGAATATGACTTAGGAAATTTATTTAAATTGAATTTTTGTAAGAGTTCTCATGTTTGCTGTGCCCTAGCAGGGCGCCACTTGTACTATACCTACCAATTCTGTAATACCATTTCTACCTACAAATTGTAATAAACAAACAATAAACAGACAGACGGACGGACATTGCGAAACTATAAGTGATCCTTGTTTACTTCTGAACCCTTAATCAATCAATTAATTTATTTAATCTAGAAACGAAGTGTTGTAAGTTAAGGCACACCGTATAAATAAGCTTAGGCATTTGTTTATACCCAGTATATATTATATAATATACTTATTAGCTTCGATAGTCCTAAGTTCGAATCCCGGGAGGGGCAGATGTTTGCGTGAAATGAAATGAAATGAAATGAAAATAACTTTATTTAAATGTACTTAAAAATAAGTAGTTTTGAATCGTTCAACATTTTTACCTACCACCCATTCAGGACGTCTTTTAACTGACAAGAAGAATGGGCCCAAGAAACTTGTCAGCTTTAACAGAAGTAACGACATTTACAATATAATACGACGTCACCATACACAATCCACAAAAAAAAAACAAAATTATTTTGTTATGACAATACTTATAGTGTTATGATATCATTATTTCGTTGATTACAACAAAGTCAACAAGTATCTGTACTTACTTGAAGTAAGTATCCCTGAACATTGCAATAACAGGGAATTAACGACAAAATTAAGAAAGCAACAAGATTTATGTTTAGTATTAGTCAATAATACTGGAGGTTAAAGCTGACCGATTTCCCAAGGCAGCACCCGTTCACGAGCATGACGCATGATACAGCCATCGCTTCGCTCAACCATATCTAAGGGAACGTAACGACCCGCACCACATGCCACCACCCAAGAAATGTATTAAGAGAGCATGTCATACTCTAACTACCAGTAATAAATTAGTTTTAAAAATTAACAAATGCTAATGTTGTATGTCACAACCTGTAATAAATAGTGTCATGTTGAAATGACACATATTACTTCCATGCATCGCGATCTATTAAATAGTCGTTTGAATATGTCGTGTTGAATACAAGCAATTGTACCTGAGTCATCGGTATTTATATATATTTCTATGAATATTTTTATGCATCATACATGTCTGTCTATCCGTTACCCTAGTAGTAAGTAATATTAATTATTATTTTCCCTTTAGGCAAAATGTATAAACTAGCTAGACGTAGCAGAATGAAAACATCAAAATCGGTTGAGTAGTTTTGGAGTTCACCGCGCTCAAGCACTGTGACAGGGATTTTTTATAAATTAAATTAAAATTAAATTAAATACTTCTTCATTCACACCAATTAACCTAGCCTGTAAGGCTTTTGTTATGGATACTAGGATAGCGGATAGATATACATATATCATACATAAATAAGTAATATTCATAGATATATATATAAACACCCATGACTCAGGTACAAATGCTCGCATTTAGCATACAAACATCTGCCCCTTCCGGGATTCGAACCCAGAGACGTGGGTGCGAAAGGCAGGATCGCTACCGTTGCACCAAACGGTCGTATATAGTATATATATATAATTACAGATATTTATTAACTCTAGGATGAAACTTATCAGTATTTTTGATTTCCTGATTTATATCCGTCAATGCCCGAAACCGGCCTTACGACCTTAATTGGACCAACGAAAGTATTATTTATTTTGGCATACACAAAATTATACCGATTATATTATTATGACAAGTTGACGTGACAAAAAATGTAAGGTAAACATGTTATATACTTAGGTATGTGGGTTGGTTATATATATAGATATGTGTTATTGGGTTTTCCTGTCCTTTAAATATGTCATCTTGTTACGCCGCCTACGAACCGAGTTACTTATAATAATATCAGACATCTACTTACAAACTCCATACGAACGAAGTCGCTGGCAAAAGCTAGTTACGTTATATCCCTAGGGATATAATTATGTCGCGGCTTTAAGTATCTACTTTAATATCATTATACCAATCGTTAATTTTCAATCAAGTCACCTGTGAATACTACCGCTGGAAGAAGTACGTAATGAGTTTGTTGGAGTTAGTTTCTTCACATTTTTTTCAGTAGACACTTTTTATCGATTATCTCGTAAACATGAATTTTACACATAGAGGGTCTTAAAGTCGCAACGACGATATATTGATTTCGACAATAAATTAAAAAGAGTGTTATTACAGGTCCTATCAAAGGTAATCCTAATTATATTATGACAATACTTTGTATGCGTGTTTGTTACCATATTGTCAGTAAAAGCCTGAGAATAACATTAAGGAAGGCTAGCTATAATACATGTGTAGTCGTAGAAACAAAACGTTAGCGCGATTCATTTCGGTACAGCGACATCTAGTAATAATAATAATAATATTTACCATAAGTAGCTAAAGCATTTGTGTTATAGAATTCCGAAGTAAAGACGAAACAACAGCACCCGGACCCGAGTTAATATAGAAAAGTTTGTTTTTAGATTGTCCCGATCAGGGATCGAATCCAGGGCCTCAAAGTGACGTTACCATGAAAACCGTTTTAAGAACCACTCGACCACGGTGGTCGTCGACGGAGGTGATGTTTCAGTTCTGTATGGAACCCGTGCCTAAACATGTAGCGTCAAAAAAGCTGCGTAACTAAAAAATAAAACGATTAATACATATCAAGATTTTCTATTGATATAATTTGTTAGTCTAAGTTATCTTTGTTCCTTGGTTGTATTAAGCTGTATTTATGAAGTTCAAAGTCTAGAAATGTATTATATTGTTAAACTTTCATGGTCACTCTGTATAATAAATATATTACTATGTCACTCATTGTCTATAAATATGTCACTCAGTATAATTAAAACGGGCTCGATGTCTCAAAAATAAAAAATCAGTCTTATGAATAAAAAGTCGGTCTCAAAAATAAAAAAAACATGGTAATGATCCCATTTTAAATAATTTTAATAAAACAAAATCTTATTATATCTTTGTCTTACGATTACGTGATCTTTTCTCATAAAGGCGTATATAAATAGACATTCTGCCGTAAATTTTATAAATGTTCACGGAATGTATTATATCATTTAAAAATAAAAATTATTTCCTCATATTTTTAAGCAAAATTATCTCTATATTGGTATTTATTCAAATTTACTAAATAAATGGATAAGAGCGTGCAGATTTTTACGTGCATAAAATTGTCAATTAAATCTAAAACAACTTTGATTTCATTCTTGGTAGAAAAAGGTTTTCACGTTGCTCATAATCCTTGTGTTTGGCAGAAAAAAGCGCTTGCGAGCGCTTACCAGCGCTGAAAAAAAACTATACAGTTTTCGGCCAGTACACGTTTGCTAACTTCAGTTGCGCTGACACAATCCGCCATTTTGCTTATTATCGCTCAGTGATCGCCATTTTTCTTACAAGCGCTCGCAAGCGCTTTTTTCTGCCAAACACAAGGATTGTGTTACAATGTTGACATTTGTCAATGATGAGAATCTTCCATAAGCTTGCTGTCACTTTTTCACTGCCACCGAAGCCGTCACCACGGCAACAGCGTAAACAACGCCCGCTCCTACGTTTTTTTACAATATTTTGCTTTGGATGATCATTTGCGGTATTTTTCTATTTTTGTAAGGAAGTAGTGACCAAAGATGGACCCGGATGAGGAGGAAGAGCCCTTCGGGGGCGCCATGAACATCGCTTCCGAAACCACTGAAGCGGAGAAGGAATTCGAAAAGGTAATATAGGTTTATATATGACAAACATATGAGACAGATAGTATGTATGTATGTAATATAGGGTTTTTTACTGCCATCATGCTAAAGACAATCCACAGCACATGAATGTATTCAACAATAACAAATTCAAATTCAAATTCTTCAGACCAAACTGTTTTATATTTTATTTTGCATAATTGACCGACTTCAAAAAAGGAGGTTACAATTCGACCCGTACTTATTTATTTAATTAAAATACATGCAAGCTTATAAACTAGCAAACAAATCACCAGCAAGTTAGATAAACGAAAAATTCAAATTAAACAATAATAATAATATATGTAGTATGTCAAAATTGCACAGTTTTAGTATATGTTAGTCTATACCAGCTTCTAAACATGGGTGACAAATTTCATGAGTATATATATATATATGTGTATGTCTTTCCCCGTATATCTCAAAAACTATGAGTCGGGTTACAAAAAAAATTTCTTGGGCTAGTAAAGTCCAACTTTAAAATTGTGCGAATCCTAACATTTATTTAATTTTTGTTCTAATTTTGGAATTATTTGCATTACATTAGGTCCTCGAAGACATGCGTGAAGCGGAGGGCCTGAAGTTGTATTCGGACGTGTACACGAAACTGTACGACTCCTACTACAAAATGAAGGAGGAAAACGGACAGAACTTGGAACGCATCTTCAACCTAACCGTATGTATTAAAAATGGACAATCAACTTTACTCAAGTACATATAAATATCAGCTCGATAAATTGTTATAATGGGTGATAACCCATTCAGGGTGAATCACTCAAACCAAATTGGCAAGCAGGAGTCCTTCACCATCTCTTGCTGTTTCGATGCAGGAAATAAAAAAAACAGCACGTGATTTTTTTCACACACGTTTCAGAGGGCCCTGTTTCCCAGTTAAAATTGTGACAAAAAAGCGTTAGCCGAGCGAGCAAAGCGAGCGGGTGGTAGCTGGCAAAGTGCCAGATACTGTTATTTCAATTCATCCCTTCTTCTTTTAATAAATTAGGCGATCCAGTATATGGCCAAAATAAATAAACTGAACGTATAATCAAACTAGTTTTATGGCAAACCATTATAATAGACAATAACAGTATTTAAAATGAAAATTATGGTAAATTAAAATGTTTTAAAAATTGTCACTGATCAAACTAAAAATAATTTGACCAATAAAATTCTGTAATTTGTTAGTTTTGAAAAATGAAAGTATGAAAAACAAAATTATTAAAAGTAAAATTAGGGAAAAACAGAAGAAACCCCCATGTCTAGAGTACCCACATACTTTTATAAATTAAGTTGTTCAGCTATAATAATATACCTATAACATGACGCGCCTGTTGTTTTTTTTTTATAATCTTTAACTGAACCGTTTAATTTTATTTTAAGTAACTCACAAAATATGAAATTTTTATTTTACATCAAGTGATCAATTTAAAGATAAATAACTCCACAACTATAAATAGCCTGGGGAGATGTTTTAAACACTCAACATCACATGAACCTATATGAAAATATTTAAAAAAATCCAAAATATTTTTAGCTTCAAAGCTTAGACTTAACTTAGACTTAAATCTAAGTTATATGAATAAGTTTTATATCGAAAATATGACAGTTTGTGGTGGGGCGACGTACTATTTTCGTTTTTATTTACGTGAAGAAAACTTAATCGCGCCCAATAAATTAATTATTCACCAAGTGTTTGTTGAACCTTGTCATATTTATAACAATGGCTTATCTTTCAGCTGTCATATTGCTTCACTTTGACATAATCCAATTGCTCCACTTTGTATGGCAAAGTCAAAGGGCCATTAAATAATTGTTGTATAAAAAAGTGCCTCACTTGTTTCGGTGACTTTCACATGAACTAGGGCACAGCAGGTAATCGTAGAGATAGTCCAAATCCATAATTAAATTAAAAGAGAAAACCATTTATCATTTATTAGACACGCGAACTGCGTTTTGTTCCCTGATCAGTTTTGTACAGGCAGGTTTATGGCAGGAGTTTGGTTAGGCAGTTGCATGGGTAGACCCTTTCTGAATAGTGCAATTTTATTGTGCATTATTTATTTTACAACAGAAGAAGATCCATTGGCTAAAGCTCTCCACATTTTAATTCACCCGTGACATTTAATAATTTGATATTTACTACTCATATAAATACTCTTTGAACCTAGATGATGATGCTGATAAATAAAGCTCGAAAGAGAGATATAAAGCGAAACCGAGTTAAACTTAAATAATCCACATTTAAAAGTCACGCCTCTATTACATTATAAAATATATATAGGGCGTAACAACATAATTAAAAATTATTTATTTTAATAATTTTTTAATAATAATATTATGAAATAAATTAATTATTCACTGCTATGACAAATATTCAATTATTCATAAAATTAAAAATATTTATAAGCTTCGTTATCATAATGACTTAATGAAGTTTATGGAGGAATAAAGGATATTAAAAAAAACTTTCTTAAATTAGGAAGCACCAAAATTTCAACCGTGCCGTTTAAATTATTGAGCGCCTAGAATAGTAATCCGTTTGTATAAAAACAACACTATACAAAAAAGTGCCATTTCACAATTAGATACTGTGAGTGTCGATGTCGAGAACAGTTTTGAGTGAATACCGAGTTTGCAGACAATGGTACTATAAGACAGCGACGGAGGGTCCGATATGTCTCCACTCCACATAAAATCAATTTGTAAAAAAAAATCAAAAGTTCGCATTTTCACATGTGCGCACCCTACTGCCTGAATCACACAATATAGCCACCTCAGTCCGCTACCGCGCGCTCCATACCTCTCAGCAGTCCCAATACTGCGCGAAATGTGAAAAAAAATGTCAGTCTCTTAGATAAAAGTGCCATTTGCTCGCTAAATAATGAAGCTAGGACCAAACAAAAAATACTAATGTAAAGTTGATTAAATAAAGAAATCCATCACAGAATATTTGGATCTCTGTAGCTCAAAAATTTATCGTAATTAAAAAAAACAGCAAGGCATGCGGAAATTTGAATGTGGTAGCAATTGCTACCATGGACTGACAAGTGGATAGTATAAAATCACTAAAATTATAATAATAATATTCACTTTTAATTTGAACATACTATATTCTCTTTGTTTCGTGACTAAGACATGTACTTTTATTAATAACTAAATATTTATAGAAGCACACGCTAATACAGGATGTAAGGCAAGAAGAAAAGCAAAAAAATAAACAAGAGATAGAATATCGTTTCGATCATTATGGAAATCAGTTTGGATAACTAAATTCGTTAATTATACTTTACGAGTATACATTGTCTTTACTATTTAAACCCTCATATCGTAGGCATATTTTTATTACTGTTATGTACTGTACTGTGTGATAATTGTTGTAGATAGTGCATTAAGTCAATACAAGGGTGAGTTTTATGACGTTCAGATCGCTTTAAAATGTTAACGTTCAAAGCTTTTTCCTTTTAATGGATTCGCTTTTGATCCCGATCAAACTCGGGGGCCAAGATAGGGTCTATGATGGAGAGAGCTAACCCAGAAAGTGCCTATACACACTGGCTCTGAAGATGGACGGGTTAGAAGTACTCGGGAATACATACGCAGGGAGGGAGTTCCACTCCTTTGCTGTACGCATTATAAAAGATGTCGAGAATCGCTTGGTGCGACAATTAGGAATAGCAACCAAGAAGGGATGGTAGCCCGTAGTGCGTCTAGATGTCCGATGAAAGAAAGGTGATGGCGGTTTGAGCTCATGTAGCTCCTACTTACGATAGTTTAATCAAATTTTGTCTATATGTTTCAAATGCAGATCATGAATGAAAATTCATTTTCACTCTCATTCATTATTTTAGTTTCTTAGTATCATATCTTATAATTTACTGAACTATATTTAACATAAATAAATCATTATAAGAAATTAGAAAATGCTTTGTAAAGTCGAAAGTCGAACAACTCCGAAAAAAAGCGAAGAAGTCAAATGAGACACTACTCACTACTATTTATGCAGGAATACAGCACTATTAAATTATTAATTTACTTGTTACAGACAAAATTGAACAGGTTCGATGAAACGGTTTCCGAATACCAATCGGAGATCACGGAAGCCAACAAGACCATCGAAAAACTAAGGGCTGACATTGGTATGTAATTAATGTTGTAACATATTTGTAAATATAGTTACAAAATTTTCATATATAAAAATCATATGTCAACTAAAAAAATATAATAATCTTCATAAAGTCAATTTATTTATTTAAAACCCTTTTGACATTTAAGTATGTGTTGTCCGGTACAAAGCCGTGTGGTGTCCGATTTCTTTTTTTATTGTACGAGGGCGGGTCAAAATGTTCGTGGAGTGAGGGGCATGGAGGGGGGAAAGGTGACTTTTTACAACCTGCACTAGTTGTGACAATCATTAAGAGTATAAATACTAAGTTTGAAAAAAATTACTTACTTGTATTATGGAAGGTAGTCAAAACTCATTCTGCGGATCCAATTTGTAACAGGCCCAATCGACTGAAAGGCAAGGTGTATAAAAGAGCAAAGTGATGTGACAATCGCTTAAACATTATCCTCTTTAATTTTCCATAACATCGATAAGGTCATGATCTGTCGTTATGTCGGCTTAATTCACTCCCTCTTTATTGGTCTCCAGTCATTTACTATTTCTCCAACAGAGGAGGCGCGAGCTTTAGCGGACGCCATGCACGCCCGAGAGCTGGCTAGTGTAGAAAGCCTGGAAACCATGAAGAAGACAGTCACCAGGCTTGAGAAAGAACTTGACGCTAGAAAACGCGCTGGCGACGACGATGCGTGAGTTGTCAAAGAATTTTTAGCAGATACTGTTGATCGGTGAGTCACGTGGGTGTCCATGTGGCCAGTGAAGATCGAACGAGGTAAACGTCGCCAAATATTTTAACTTCATCTTCGTATTGAGCAGGGTATCAAGCTTAAAGATTTATAAAGACACTAAGAGGACTTGACTATACATCCCATATATATTTAAACAAAAAGAAAATATTATACGTATTGTTGTCAGTAATAAGATCTTTGATATTCTCATTTTAGTGGTGCTACATCAGCTGTAAAGGAGAAAGAGAAGTTCGAGAAAGAAAAAGCTAGACTTCAAGGCGAACTTGATGGCATAAAGCTGCGTCTCACTAATGCCCTCAACTACGTAGAAGAAATGGAGCAACGTAACACAGTTGCAGACGAGAACATTGCCAAACTAGAGGAGAGGTTGGAAGTAAGGCCACAGATTACAATGGTGACGATTTATGAACTAAGTACTGATTCATAATCATCATGTACACCCTATTTGAGAGAGGCATGCTTTACCTTCTCTACTCCTTTGGTCGAGGTTTCTACAAGCCCCGATGCAAAAAAATCTAAGAACATATCTGTTTCCAACATGAATTATTTATAGAAAAAGTACGCAATCTACACTAATATTATAAAGAAGAAAGATTTGTATTTTTGTATGTTTGCAATGAATAAACTCAAAAACTACTGAGCCGATTTCAAAAAATCTTTCACCATTGGAAAGCTACATTCAAGCTGTGTAACATAGGCAGACAAAAGGTAAAAACGAGTGTAAGGTAAGAAAGGTAAGAATGAGTTTTATGGTTAGAAAATGTTGATGTTATCAAAGCGTCAATTAAAGCATCCATCAATAGGTAGATAAGTGAGCGTCTATATAAATTTATTTTTTTTGTAACAGGTAATTTAATGAGAGATTTATAATCGTTTCTGATTATAGGAAGCGGATAACAATGCGGTGAGACAAAATCGTTTGGTAGACCATCTGAAAGGTGAATCCGACACTCTCAAATCTGAGGTAGAAAACAGGGGAATCACAATAGGAAGTCTCAATGACAAAGTAAGTACCCATAACTCCATTATTTTTATTCAAAAATTTACTGCTTGTTTGGTAAAATTACTTCACAGCCGAATGCTTCCTTATTAACTATAAGGGAAATTTACGTTCTAGTAGATGATTGACTCTGGAGGACACACAGTCGCATGAAGACAGCCAACCTACGCCTTAAACTGAATTTCCTCCCAACTTGCACAATTGAACTTTTACGTTGGCACAGACTTCAATGTTTTCATAGAATCTTCTTAATTACCATTCTAACCATTTGGTTGTTGGGCTAGTTAAAACTCTATCATGTTCTTCTTGCTCAGCTTTTGATAATCTAATAACAAAAGATATAAGATTTAAATAACAACCGAAAGTAAAGCGAACTATAAACTGATATATTAGAGCGTGGACTGGAGAAGATTTCACTTTTGTCAATGTAAACTTAATAAAACTCTACAATCGTAGCTAAACAAAGCTGAGAAGACCATCGAACGTCGCGACAGACAGCTAAAAGACATGACTAACAAATTGGAGACTGCAAGAGCCGAAGAGGCAGCCGCCCTTGAGAAAGCAGCGCATTTCCGTGAGAGCCTAGAGCAAACGAACATCAAGTTTGAGCAGACCAAGCAAACTCTCCTTAACACCTCTAAAGAACTGAAGGTAAGAACAATAAATCAAACTTTGAGTACCTACGTACTGGATCTTAAACAAAATGTAAATGACCTTAAACTATTTCTAATGGAAATATTGTTTATTGATAACCGACTATGTGAAAAATAACATCCACTTCTTAACACAGAACATGATAGATGACGGTAACAGGCTGCGAAACGAAGTGAGTAAGCTGAACAAACAGGCGGTCCAGCAGATGAAGAAATACACACTGCTTGAGCAGAATAAATTCAACGTTGAATCAGAGCGGTATGAATCGATATCGATTTTTTTGTTAATAAATAGGCAAATAACGCTTTTCTGAAACTGAAGCTTCTTCTCATATAGTTAAATTACAAACTCTAGCTATATTCAGTCTTCTCCTGGTATATGTAACGACATCCATTACTGCTTTATAATTCCGACAAAATCACGTTGAGAGTTAATAATGTTCATTGACATCGCAAGGAGGATACCGAATGCAGCATTTATGTTAAGTCTTAACTCTTGAAAACTAGCGAAACTTTTCGCACCAGTGCCATATAACACCGCTGTTTGCCCCTTGACTATAAAACAATAGAGCCGCTTTGTTGAACTTGAGAAAATTTCTCCACTTAATCGGTAATATCAGTATTATTGTGTATATATCCTTAAAATTTGCTAACTTTCTACCAGAGACCGGCTCCGGCAACAAGTTAGCGTCATGGAGAGAGAAATCATGTTAGGGAAGAAGCAAGCAGAAGCTGACAAAAGAGAGATAGAGAATCTCAACAGAGAAAAAGAGATACTCAACAAAAATATGCAAAAGATACAGAGTGAGTGACGTAGAATAACCATTCAGATTGCAATATTAGAACAATTTTAATAGGTACTAATACAAAATACCAAAGAAATTCACAGAATATTCGCGCAAACATATCTAATATCAGGGTTCAAAAGGTAAGGTCATAAATTTGCAACCTTCTAAAAAGTATAATTAAATTTAAAAACTGTTGCTATTATTATTACTTACTAGTTCTTTGGTAAAACTTTTTTTTAGTCAAATAAATGTTATTATTCCTATGCATTGTAACAATATAATACAACAAGTAATACAATACAGTAATGCAAGTCGTTACTGTAGCTCGATGTAAAATCTATTTTATGTAAAAGCCCCTAACCAACTAGACGATTCAAGTATATAACAAAATGCTGATGTCGTTATGATTTCACAATACATACATACATACAACGAATTTTCCGTTGTATTTACTTGTAACATGTAATTAATCTTTATTTTACTTCTGACTGCAATAGCAAAAATACTGTGCTATGGTATGAGAAATCTAAAGACAAAAATGGTATATGTATGGTCTTTTCTTTGCCAGATGAAGCCTTGGAGAATCTTCAGATGCTGCACCTGGCGGAGCAGCGTCGTAAACAGATGGAACATGAGCTTGAACTGAGTGCTGCTCAAATCAACAAGCAACGACTCATCATACGACAGCTCGAAAAAGACAAAGATAGGTAAGCGTGGAGTTGATAGAAATTATAAAATATTTAAATAACCCTTAATATTGAAAAAATTACCCCATTAATACAAACCCACTTTCGTCGGGCTAATCGAGTCGAGACGTCGTAACCTCTCGTCTAAACCGTGAATAAATAATGCCAATTATTTCAGTTTCATTTATTGATAATAACTGTTTCGTTTACAGAATGCTTGAAGAGACAATTGCCCTCAATGAGAAAATCGATGAAATATCCGGTACGTGATTATTCTAAATTGACTTTACCAAATTGCTCGAATCAAATCCAAGCACTTACCAGTCTGATTTTGCCTACCTTCATAATAATAGCTGAACTCTTTGCATTGGAAATCCCGAAGGGGAAGTTTTCTTCTAAAATATAAACTCCTTCATCAGCTTTTTAAAATATTAGAAAAAATGTTAGTCCAATCACATACCCATTACGCTACTATCCGATCAAGAACGTAAGTTCTTTTTGACCTTTTAACTATGAAGCTCTCAAGGTTAACTGCTCGATACATAGAGTACTATATACTTCCACTTTTGAGATAATCCTCTTAAAGTAATTTACAACACCTTTGCTCGTAAAGCTGATGTAATTCCACCGGTTTTAAATATGTAAAGCGGGTCATAACAAACGCGTGTGTTATCAAAGCAAATAGTTAAGTTATAGTCCATACAAATTCCATAACAGCATTATTTGCCATTTCGCTCGCTGTTGCTATTCAAATTTCGAACTAATCCCCGCTCGTTAAAATCGCGGGAAAGCAACAGTGTACATTCACAGATTGAGTTTATTTAATAATAATAACATAATTAAAAAATTTGGACGACCGTTTGGTGCAACGTTAGCGATCCTGCCTTTCGCACCGACCGACGGTCCTGGGTTCGAATCCCGGAAGGGGCAGATGTTTTTATGATGAATACGAGCATTTGTATCTAAGTCATGGGTGTTTACATATATTTCTATGAATATTACATATCTATGTATCATATAATTATATACTTTGGGCTAGGCTAATTGGTGTGAATGTAAGAAATATTTATTTATTTTTTAAAAAAAAAAAAAAAAAAAAAAAAAACTAATTTCATTAAATGTTGCAATAATTAAAAATATAAAATGTTTTTTTTCTGTTTCCTCGCAAATGTGTTATAAAACGTCGTACGATATACGTGCGTATTGGTTATAACATGCTCGGCTCAATTACGCCCTCGCCTTCGGCTCGGGCTGAAATTCCGCCTCGCATGTTATAACCACCATAACGCACTAATATCGTAATGTACTATAATAAAATAATATTCAAAAGTTTTTGCCTTAATGATAACTACAGGCATTTCAATGTCAATTGGTAAATATTAACAACTGCAACCCAGACAACGTATCATTCTAAGTAATGAAAGCAGCTATTTTCATATTAAATATATCAGAACAGTGAAACAAACAATTTCTTCATCAGCACAATACACAGAACCTAAAATTAACTACATGATACTCAAAGATTACAGTAAACTAAAAAGTCTTAAATTACTTATAATTCATTATGTAACATATCCCTTTTACGAACTAAAAAGCCAAAGAAACAAACCATAGTGCTGAAAACATAATATATTTTAATTTAACAAATGTATTTAAAACATGTAACCTAAAAAGTTAGCCAAAGTGGTTAATCTACTATACTTTGTCCAATGTAGGATGATACTTTTGACAGTTGACACTTCTATAAAGGGTATAAAGTTGCTATTGCAATGTCAAGCCAAACATAAGGAAACAAACGCAACCTTAGTCGTAGCAATAAGGAAGTGACACCTGTCAAAAGTATCATCCTACATTGGACAAAGTATAACTCACAGCCACATTAGATAATATAATTCTTAACAAAATATTTGTGCATTTGTACAGAGGAAGTACGCCTTAGGACAGCGGATATATTAGACTTGAACAAAGCTCTCCGCGAAGAGACATTAAAAACCCGCAAACTGTCTGTCACCCTTGACGCCACCCGCGCAGAACGGAACATGCTGCATAAGAACTACACGGAGGCGCTCGATGAGATACAAGACTTGAAGCAGAAACTTAAGGTACCGCTAAAAACGAGATTACAAACCATTCTCCGTTTAATCCCAATGGTAGATATCGTCGTCTTAAAATTATTAGAACTCTAAAGTTTGGAACACAGACAGCTACAAGGAATGACAGAGCCTTTTAAATCTAACGGCTTGCAGCAACTTTCTCTTGGTAATTTTTATAGGTCCACCTCGTGGAAACTTAACTTTTGCTGCTACTCTTGCTTCATAGTGGAGAACTCTTATTCTTTATCAACATTTGTGTGAGTCAGAAGGCCTAAAAAGTAGTTTTATGTGCTATGTTTCAGTTGATTTTTGAACGTATATCCTAATTACGCATCATAGCCGAACACAACTGTTTGATTTCATAGCAAATAAAAAAGACAATTCTTAGCTTGTTTAAGAAGTAAAGAAGTGGGAGTAGAGATTTTCACAAAATAATTTTGTTCAGATGCTGGCGTACCAAATCGAACAATTAAAAGAGGACATCAGCGGCAAAGAAACAGGCCTTAAGTCGTGTGAAGGCACACTTGCCAAGTGCAACAAGAAGTGTGAGCAACTCCGGTCTGAGATCCAAGCGGGGCTGGTCAAGCTGTCAGACGCGAGGGGCGATATTGCTGCGCTACGGCAGGAGGAAGCGAGGCTCAACCGGATTATAGGGGTTTGCATTCTATTTTCAGAAATACTGAACCAACAATACGCAACTCAGTCCTGGAAATACTTTAGTGGCTATATCCTTTCTTGACAACCGTTTGGTGCAGCGATAGTAATCCTGCTTTTCGCAGCGACGATCCTGGGTTCGAATCCCGGAAAGACCAGATTGTGTGTAATTACTACGAACATTTATATCTAAGTCATACAGTGTGTTCATTCTAACTTGTCCCATTTGGTAAACAATCTTGGCACAACTTTTTAACAAAATGACCCGATGAAAAATAAAATAATAACAAAGTCAATAATCTATAACAATAAATCTTTATTATAAACTGAAACCCATGGAATATAGTTATCAGTTGATTTTTAATGCTGTATTTTCAAAAAAAGGAATGCCAAGATTGTTTACCAAATAGGTCAAGTTAGGATGAACAGATTGTAGGTTTATATATATATATATATATTTCTCTTTTACATATCTATCTATCGTATATGGCGTAAAACAATCCATTCAATCCATAACATAACATAAGTATTACAGTGTTTACTATGGACTAGCTAGGCTAATTGGAAAATATAAGAAATTTAGTTCTTACACTTCCGCGCACATTACACATCAGAATAAAACACTTTTTTACTGATTTTTGCGCATGTTTTATTTTATTTTATATTTAATCCTGACGTTTCGACTCCTTTACAGGAGCCGTGATCACAGGATGACTAAGATGATGGTTGTCATGTATTTTCTACTACCTTCACAATATTTTAATCGGGCACGTTCCTAATTATTAAATTATTTTATATAAATCAAATTGTTTTATTTTTTTTTATTTTTACATATTATTAATAATATGTAAAAATAAAAATAAAACAATTTGATTGAACTAGCTAACCCGGCCACGCGTTGCTGGTATGGTAACAAACACACACACACACACACACAAAGTATTGTCAAAATATAATGTAGATAACATTTTCTTCCCTATTTTAAGTATGAGATAGACGATTTATAGAAGAATATTTGGATCATGATATAATTATTTTGGCCAGTCATCCAACGAACGGCCTTTGCAAAAGTCCTCATGTTCACCGTTGATTTAAATCCTCAGGAAGGAGATGCGGCCCGTGCGAAACTGATGAAGGAATTGGAAGGTCTCATGAACGAGCGTGACGTGGTGGGTGCCCAGCTAGTCAGGAGGAATGACGAGATATCTCTGCTGTACGAGAAGATCAGGATCTTAGAAGTTACATTGCATAGGGGTAAGAGGCACTCAAACTAGAAATAAACTAGCAAAATAGAACCTGGAAGTTGTATTACTATTGTTTTAATTCCGTTTTTCAATCCTTTTGTTGAATTAATAATCTCGTAGCAAAAAAGTAAACAATCGTGTTGCCGACAAACATATAAATAATAACAAGAAATAAACACACTAAATAGTTTTCTTTTTTTTTCACAACACATTTACGAAACACATTATTAAATGATAGTTGAAACATAATTTTTGCGGGATAAATACTAATATATTTACAATAAGTATTTTGTGAAAGCAGTTGTAATAGTAGATTTTTTTAAGATACTGTGAAAGCAACCCATCTTGACAAAATTTGGATCTGTTTATAACAATAAAAAGTCAATCCTTACTAATATTATAAATCGGAAAGTGAGTTTGTTTGTTCCGCTTTCATGCCGTAACTACTGAATCGATTGCTTTGAAATTTTGCAGACGTAAAGATAAAAGTCTGGATTAAATAATAGGGTACTTTTTATCCTGGAAAAAATTGATATTCCCGAGGAAAAACAAAAATATTGTTTGCTTGATGGATGGATTGTAGATGGCGCTGTGTGTCGTTTAAAACAACGTAAAATATTGCAAACGAATATAAACATGTAAATTTAGAAGCTAAATGATACGATATTGAATCCCCGAAAATGAGGAATTCCCGAGGGATGACGTACAATTTGTTTTATCGTCTAAACTGTTTTTTTTACATCTACTTATATGTTGCAAACGAATATGAACATGTAAATTTTGAAGCTAAATGATTCACTAAATGACTCATTCCTCGGATTCCGATTATTCCAACAGACCTCCCATTTCAATTTAAAAGACTACAATTTCCCATAAGGGTTTCATTTGCAATGACCATTAATAAAGCACAAGGCCAAACTCTAAGGGTTGCTGGAGTACACTTGGAAAAACATTGTTTTTCACATGGTCAGCTCTATGTAGCGTGTTCCCGGGTTTCCAGTGCCCAAAATCTGCATGTTTTTGCTCCACAAGGGAAAACATATAATATAGTGTACCGTTCAGTTTTGGTTTAACAACTAATTGTATCCAGCGTTACATCGCGCTTCTTAGATTTTTCCGTGGGAATGAGAAGTTTTCTTATAGTTGTGCTCTATACCGCAATATAACCGAATTCCACGCGGGCGAAGCCGCGGGCGGAAAGCTAGTATTAAAATAATTAAACGTCCCTACTGCTATCACTGAGTGACTAGAAATCGGAATGCAGTTTGTCTGATACAGAACTCAAAAAAGAATATAAATTAATGATTTTATTGTGATTTGAATTTTTAAGTTAAATTTTATGGTTAATAGATTTATAGACGGAACTTTGACTGCTACGAATAACGAAAATAAGTAGCTATTGATAATACGTATCATATACACATGTCTACCTAAAACAACGAGAACGAAAATAAAGAGATATATTGCGTGGCGGCAAAATTAAACAGGGTAAGTGTAGGGTAAAAGCCGGATAGTTGCCTCAGACGGATACATGCCTCAGTTTTGAATACGCTATGTTAGGTATGTTGGTGGCATTAGCGGTTGATTATGATTGGAAGTGTCCTCCCTGCTGACCTAGGTTTCATATAAGCCCTTAAAGTAGGCGCACGTGTTTTGTCCGTGTAAGCAAAAATCTTCCGCGGTGAAACTTTGACAGGCGTCCAAATTATATTGGTAAGTCTTTACTATTAAATATTTCTGTTATTAATTGTTGTTTCAGTCAACTTTTTGTTTTTTTACATGCATTAGAGTTTAAATTAGACTGTTCATTATGTTTTATTGTTAAATAGATTTTATTTATTTTGTAAATAGAAAGGGCAAGTATCTATCCGTATCAAAAAGGATAGTCGCCCTTGTTACTTTTGCGAATAGTTGCTCTAAAGGCAACTATCCGTAACTATAAATTCTGTAACAAGCAGAAACAAGTTTTTTTCCTTTGGTGCTCTTTTCAACTTATAGTGACTTGTTTTAAATAAAATAAATAATCAACTGTTTTATGCACTAATTCTAGGTGAGCAAGATGCCTCGCAAGTTAAGTTGTATAAGCGAAAACCTGGCGCGGTGCCACATCACATTAGAACGAAACAAAAACCAATCAAAAGAAAAAAAGGCAAAAAATCGATCAGAGTCGCTGAAAAGATATTAAAAGTGAAAAACGTTAATTCAGAAATATTGCGCAGAATGTTTTGATTTACAATTTAAGTTTTAATTTTATCGAAATCAGATTGAATTTAATGTAAGATGTATCAAATGTGGTTGCATGAAACTTGTTCTACATTCAAAAACCATTGCATGAGATGTGGAAAGTTGAAAACCCTGGCTACTGGTGATAATTAATGCTAATGCCAAAGTTGAAAACCATATTTTTCTTTCTTTAAGATAAATAATAATATTTCATTATTACCTAATCCAATTCAAAATTTCGAGACGACTTTTTTGTAATTGTATAGTTCTTAACTTTAGGGCATAACACTGTTTTAGAATGTTAATTAATATTGTGATAAATACTTAAAAAATAATCTCGGTAAATAATAAAGGCTTACTATAACTTAATACTTAAAATTACTTAAAACTTATCTAAAAGAAAAATAGAAAGCCGTCTATCCTTACACGAGGCAAGTATCCCCCGAAGCATTTTTAAAGTAAGGCTACTATCCGCTATAGTAGGCAACTATCCCCTTTTTGAGAGGTCAAGTCAAACGGGATTTACTCTAAACATATATTAATTATGTTTACAAAAATAGACTTTTATGAAAGATTAAAGACCTATGATTCAATATAAACGTCGAATTGTTCTTAAACTTAAACTAACTGTAACAAAAATAAACTCAATCGTAATATCTTATATCTAAGTGCAGTTTTAATTACAGGCTGCCACGGCATGCAAACGTGGACATTAACGGTTTTATATTAATTAATATACGAAAAGAAATCCAGTTATTACAAATTTAATTTAATAGGCCGACACATAAATTGATAAAATTTCAAAAGGAGAGCAATAGATCCCTAATAGAATACCTAAATACCTATCACAATGGAACACTTTTCCCATAACCTACGAGATACACACGTTACAGAATCACTAAAAACCTATTCAAATATCCTTAATAGAAGATTTAATTATGTGTTTGTACTTTCCTGGCTTGTCTGAAAAGATAACAACGTTACACTTTTTCACAAAAACATTGTATTGTCTTTGTAGTCTACTCATTGTAGAATGGTGACCTAGATTACTTTATTTTTACGTTATTTTAGTGTCACTTTCTATATCACATCATCCGTCTTTATTTTAGGGTTTGGCACTTTTATAGTAACATTATTTTGCTATGAGATTAATAATTTGGCTTTTGTTTCCTAAGGCATGGCCGATAGAAAATATTGACAGATGGTATATTTTTGAAGTGCAGTATTGAAAAGGTTAGTTAGTTTTATAATGTTTATATATTTTATGCATTTTTCAATGCTATCTTATAAGCTAAATCATTATAATAGAAAAATACTAGAAAAAACCCGACTCGGGTCACAAGTGAATTCTCAGACGGGAATCGAACCCGCAACCTTTGGATATCCGGATCAATGCTCTCTCAATTGGGCTAACGAGCCTTGTGAACACTCGTCGAAATTTTCTAGTACCTTTCTGAGCATACGCTGTTGGCCAGCGTTGTCACATCAGTGAGAGGAACATCCTCTCGTATTCGAAAGAAACATTTTTACAAATGTTTGGGCAATCGATTAATATGAAACAACCATTTAGTTTTATAATTTTTATATATTTTATGCATTTTTCAATGCTATCTTATAAGATAAATTATTACAATAGAAAAATACTAGAAAAGTCGACTCGGGTCACAAGTGAATTCTCAGGCGGGAATCGAACCCGCAACCTTTGTAGGAACTAACTAACCACAATGTTATATGTGTTTTTTTGTTAAATTTGTATTCGGCGGATTGCTAATTTTACGAAATTTGTTCACCACCAGGGGAACGCCAATACGAGCAGAGAGTAGAAGACATTCGTCTCCTGAGGTTGGAAATCATCCGATTGCGCAAGGAGAAGAACTTGCTCTCCAAGGGAATAGAAAATATGACAGATCTTCGTCTAGAGGTATTTATTCCACATTACGTCTTTCCCATCTTTGCCCCCAATACCCTCTCTTTCGTTTTCTGATATTTATTATTTTTATAATTACGTGTACACAGAGAATCGGGACCAATCTAAATAATAACAATTTCAATACAGAGTAATCGATCAAATTGTAATGAAAACATAGGCGACTGACATCAAATGAAGTTGTTTGATTAATTTTATAACTGATCTCCGTTTTTGTGGCCTTTTTCATGTGTTACAGTTCTTCTACGATAAGCTGCTATCAATAGTAAACTCCACCAAAATTATTTATACACTCCTTCCTCATATCCTTAAATTGCGCCATCAATTTCAGTCTTTCTCTCGCTTCACCTATATAACTGGGGTAAAAGCAGCTTTAATCGCGGGAAGCTAAAACTAACTAGTCATATCCATTGTTACCACAAATGATAAGTTAATAATAGTAATGGGAATAATAATTATATCTCAAATTCAAAGCAATAAGCCTAGCCCAAATCAATGTAGGGTTAGTCTTACGGATACGGATAGACGTACATCTATAATCATAGAAATATATATAAACACATATTCGACACCTCCCACGCATAAGGTCGTATCGAAAAATATACGATTATTTTTCATGACTTTTACAAGCTGATATATATTTATTGCTTGAAACTTTGGACTTTGAAATAATAATAATATTATTAATGTAAATATAATAGGTATCAAATCGAATTTTGTATAAAAAAATGTTACGACCATTTGCGTTGGAGGTATCGATGAATCGGGTGCAAAACCCTCGTATTTATCACACATACATATGCCTTTGCTGGAAGTTGAACCCGTAAAAATATTATTATTAGCTAATTGATCTCTCCAGGTGTTCAACCTGGAGCGCGAGCTTGGACGCTCGCGGCTGCGCGTGCGTGCGTTGGAGGAGGCACTGGAGACGCCGCTCAACGTGCACCGCTGGCGCAAACTGCAGGGCACCGATCCCGAAAGCGTGCAGCTGACGCACAAACTCAGGCTTACGCAGAAGTTAGTCCTTTTATAATAACACCCACCACCAATAACGCTATGTACCCAGCCTTGCCCCATCTTAACAGCTTTTGACCCAGATAGCGGGGACAAATCATAATGTTGATAAGACAACTGTAAAATAACAAGCACGTAATAACTATAAATTCTTTTAAAAAAAAAATTAACATGAAAAAGTTAAATAATTATTTTTAATAAATTTATAGGTCAAACTTTAAATTTTTAAATTACTTAAAAAATTACACAGCTGGCTTAGAGATTAGAATATAAAAAGTGATTACCTATAGTAGATAATTATTATAGTAACAGGCCGAGAAGGTACATAACACCTACAATATTCAATAAAATAAATTTAAATACTGATTTCATACTATCTTTTAAAAATAGATTACAAATGCATTATTAAGTATGTTTAACAAATCCATTATGTATTGTAATGATGTATGTATAACCATTATGCAATAGTTCGTTGGTTTATAACCAACTAGCGGCCCGTCCCGGCTTCGCACGGGTGGACAAAATTCTTTAAATTACTCTTTATTATTATTTATGTTACTCAGCGTGAATGTAGCTTTCCAATGGTGAAAGAATTATTGAAATCGGCGTAGTAGCTTTTGAGTTTATTCATTGCAAACATACAAAAATACAAATGTTTCCTCTTTATAATATTAGTGTAGATAAGATGTACAATTACAGAATAAAAGTGACAGTTTTTTTTTCGCCGATACATAAAAATCTTGTAGCGGTTTGACGATAGCTGAAATTATAAAAAGCAGGGTAGATTGTGTTATTAAAAAAAATCTGTTTTCCAATCGCCACAGAGTTCAATATGGATTGAAATCAGGTTAAATTTATATACCGACGCAATCTTTACTTATACTGAAAAAATAGCAATAATTTTGTGTATTCAATGGGTGTACACAAGCTCAAGTTGAAAATCAGTTGAAGACATTTCTCGTCGTTGATGTATTATTGACTGAACATTGGTGCAAAAGCAATATTTAAAATAATTGTACATGCGTCTTAATTTCACTACAAAAATTACGCTTAGGGGTTTTTTAATATTTATTCCTAAATATTTACATTATACTTAAATGTGTTACTTTCTCCATCTTCCTAACTTGAACTTAATCGCTTATGTCTAAAAGCGTCCATAATTATTGGCACAACCATAAAATACAACGTAATATGGAAAATAATAAAGAAATTAGAATTTTACTTAAATATTTTTACCTTGACTGTCTATTACATTGCACGTTACCTTAAACCCGCCTTTATCCCATAAATCTACTTTGAGTTGCGTGATTACTCCGCCTCGTGCCCCGCCAAACAGTTACTTAAGTCATTATCTTCAGCATCCCCGGCGAAAAATGACCGCCAAACTGAATACAATAAGAAGAATTTTATAGTCGCGCTAGCAACCGCGCTGCGGGAGTAGGTACTGAAAAGCAAACGCCCGATCAAGTCACTTATCCGATAATTTCTCATCGATAAAAAGACTCGATTTAATCACATGTTCAAAAAGATTTATTTATTGGTAAAAGTATTTATTAATTCATTATTAAAAGTATTTATTTACAAATATCTAGGTATGGAAATCATGTAATCAAATAAGATTTGTTTGAACCCATCTCTTGAGATTTCGCTACAAATGTTTGACTGCGGAGGCACTCACCAACCTAAATGGATTTAATAAAGCATTTAAGAGCGAGGCCACACGATGCGGTGCGGTGCGGCACCGCATCGTAATGAATTCGAGGTATAGGGTGCCACACGGCGCCGCACCGCACCGCGATGAACAGCGTTGCGCTGCGGGCGCATTACACTCCCCGCTTCGTCTCTCAGGTCCCAAGTCCGGTGAGCTTGCGGTGCGGCGCCGCACGGCGACCTAACGCGTCGCCTGACATGGTATAGTGATTTGTATGTAGGATGACGCAGCGGCACCGCTCAGGCACTGCTGCGGCACCGCTCAGGCACTGCTGCGGCACCGCTCAGGCACCGCACCGCACCGTTAAAGCATCTTGTGGCCTCGCACTTATACACCTATGGTGCGTTGTTTGTGTTGTAAAAGTAAGCATAACATACTTTAAAATGCTTTTTAATAATTCAAGTCGGGATTAGATTACATGGATTTGAACACCGATATCCGATAAGCGATTTTCCATCACTGCAAAACTACAATTAACTACCTCAAACATTTTTACATACAATTTTAAAACATAATTACTTCTGAAACATAATTATCAATGTAGCCCATCAATATTTAACAAAAAATACTTAGCCAATATTCTCGACCGCTCATTATGATAATTGCATAATTAGACTTAAGTATGGTTTTTTCTCCTTTTCCTACAATTATATTAACTTTATTACCACGAATGATAAGTAATTACTGAAGAGTGCTAGTGAATTGCAAACTTAGCTACTTGATAAACTATAAATATAGAATAATATCACATGTATTCTAAGTACTGCAACCTACTATCAAACTCAAGACAACATTGAATGAATTGATTCTTCATTGGCAACTTTCACTTACTAAGGGTTGTAACAGGAATCAGTACTTACATAGCCTTACAAGTCTAAGTATACGGTGACTGGCCCAGTTTGTCAGAAAACACAGGTTTGAGTCTCATCAGAGACGAAGTTTGTTATTCTTTTATTTATTGGTAGCCTTTAAATAAGTTAGTAATTAGTATGTTGGTTTTAAATACTGGGCTCCCATTCATTCACAGATGGATTTATCCAGGGATTTTAGCGGTATCCGAATAGTGTTCTCAACACTGTTTTTCATTTCTGTTTAAAAAGTTAAACAGAAAGAAACTGTAACACTTTGAATCTGTTTTAGAAAATACCGGTTCATAAGTGTTAATATCTGTTACAGTCAATAAGGTTGGCATAACTATGCGACAGCTCACTAATGATTTGGGTACTTTGAAATGCCTATGTTGGTGTACTGTGTATACACAGATAGTTAAACGTAAAACAGTTTCTAACAGAGTGGTAACAGAAAACGTTATATCTGTTACACTTTTATAAGTCGCCTACCCCTATTAACAATGTCGGAAGTGCATTTTGCTCGAATTGCACTTCCGACATTGTTAATAGGGGTAGGCAGTGGCGTAGCATGGGGGGGGCGGAGGGTGCGGTCCGCACCGGGCGGCACTTTGCCGGGGGCGGCGCTGCGGAGGTGGCAGATAGAGAAAAAAAAATTAAAATATAAAAAAAAGTTAATTTCACTTTTCAGGTTAGTGTTATTCAATAAAAGTACTCTTTTTACCATGCCTCAATTTTTTTATAATGGATTGCAAAAATAAGAGGGCGGCAAATTTGGAATCCGCACCGGGTGCTAGTGACCTATGCTACGCCACTGGGGGTAGGCGAAGTGTTCGACGCAAAACAGGTTCAAAACACCCAAATAAGTGATACAGGAATAATTCTGTAACAGATTCAATGTGTAACCCTTATGAAAGTGTATCCTTATAAAGGTGTTTTTGAATCCCTGGATTTATCAATATGCTAAGCGTTTAGCGAATTTTACATATTTCTGGCGCACCTAGCTCAATGGTTTCGCCATCTATGCAATTATTTACGAACACAACATAGTGTGTTTTAGTAATTGACGCTACCTAGGACGGTAAGAGGCGTTTGTTGTGTTTCTCCGCCATTTTGGAAAATATTGCCCATAACGTTGGATTGTTCTTCATTTCTCGTTGAAGATGATAGAATTTTTTCTACCTTATATATTACTTACATAAACAAAATCCAGGACATTTGTTAGTAAAATTATTAAATTAAAGGTCCTACTGGAAACTTTAGACAAAATCTATTATCCATAAGGGCATGTCGATATCGGACCGTGAACATGGTTTCCTTTGCCTTCGCTTCAATTTGATGAATCTGGCATCGTTTCTTAATTACATATCGGGGAGTACAGATAGCGCTGGCCAAATTAATATAATCAACACGAACTTCTGAAAATCTTTTGATCGAGTAGTAGATTATTGGTTGATGCTGTTATTATGTATTGAAGACATTTTGTTTACGTATCCACCGCAATTTTAATTAGTCACAAACTGAAGAGCGAGGAGTGAGAAGTTTGAGTGTCTCCTGACCTTCAAGACCAGTTGAATTTTTCTAGTACTTAAAAATCTAGCAATGAATTACTGAAATAAAAAAATATAATGAAAATAAATTGTTAAAATTACAATTTTTTTCGTTAACGGCAGCAATTAAGCAGCGAGTAGCAGCCCGACTTTTCTTGGGTTTGTCATTATATATATAATATCTATTTCTAACCGTGTCCACTTTTTACAAGGAACAAATGGTTAAATACAACCACAAGTAGAACATTCACAAGTAGAAAGGTCGAATAAAAGTAATATTTTGTGCTTTATATGACAGACTGCGCGACAAAGCGATCCTTCTTAAAAGGTTTTATTATGTATTTCGTTACTTAGGTACTTCCTTTTAATCAGATGTTTTTTCTATTACCATGGTAAAATCAGTAATGGGTAATTTCATTAAAATTACTTATTTTAACTTTTATTATGTGGATTTTATCGTAAATCCATATCCTTGGTAAAATATAACCTTAGTTAATCAGAGAATATACAAAATATCACAAACTTATTGTCATTAGAAAAAAAAATGAATACACCCTTCCGCTGAGCATCAATACTATGTTTGATACCCATTTACGCATTGAGTTGAGTGCGGACTTAAAGCGCGGATAGGAACGTTTGAAAACTACGCACATTATGTCGCTCATGCCCTGTAGGTGCGCCCGCCCTTAGTTCAAGTTCAAGTTCAAAGTTCACTACACTATGGTCCCAAAAGCGGTTTCATATCTTAATCTTTACGATCGTTGTTAAGAAGTTGTTGAAACATTCCATCTTTATTACATAAATTCATCAGTTTGCTGGGTTTATGACACAACAATACCTAATTAAACTGAGTTTTGTACTTAAACTGATGTTAATAATTAAAAAACAATCTAGTGAAGTCCTTTAACAAACGATCTTTATACATGCAAGTTTACTATTACTACCCATTTAATAACCTTTATATAATTACATGTTTTAAACAACTAGAAATAGATACCCAATAATGTCAAAGGAGGGTCAATAAGGCGGGTTTTCAGCCCCTTTCATTTTTGACCTAAAAATTCCGAAAAATAAATTTTTATCTACTATATGGACTAATAAATCGATTCCACCCCAAACGGAACCACCCCCAACCCCCCTCCCCTCTCCCACCTTTCCAAGAAGCAGAATAATCATATATGACTTAATACATTTTTTTTTTTTTTGAGGAGCTACTTAGAGTGCAGAGTTTTGAAAGGTTGTATTATTTGTGAGCCAAAAAAAATTTTTTATGTAATTTGGGGGGGGAGAAGGGAGGGAGGAGTGTATCCATTTGGGGTGGAATCGATTTGTTAGTCCGTACAGTAGATAATTTTTTTTTTTTTAATCTTTAGGTCAAAAATGAAATGGGCCGAAAACCCGCCTTATTGACCCTCCTCCTTTGTATAATTAACATTCACAGTTTGTAACAAATTATGCTGAATGAATGTCAAAAATGTCGTGTGATGTCCGGCAGAGTAAAAAAGCACAGATCCTTCACATAATAGGAGAAAATGAGCAACAGAGAACTCTGACCGCCTGCCAAGTGAGGAGATTATGGTAAAATCCCCCAATTTTTCGGGAGGAACCTATGCACGGAGGCATCTTGCAAGTGAGAGGATGAGATAAAATCGTTATCAATCTAACCGATATATTGTTATGCTTCCTGAACTTCAACTTTACTTCAACTTATTTAAAATAAAAAAACGGACAAGTGCCAGTGGTATGTTGGGTAGACTTGCCAACTTTTTTTACAAGAAATAAAAGTATATTCAGGTCTGTGAAGAATATTAAACAGTATTTTAGAAAAATAAACAGTATTTTATTTATTTATTGTCTTAAATACATATTTTTTAGAACTTCTCTTGAATATTTGACATTGACAGATTTATTCAGAAACGTGATTTCTTTGTGGCTGCGCTGCACTGAGCAGTGAGCACCCTCTGACTAAATAAAAACAATTTGTGTGAGCGTTTAAGTACAACACATAATAATTAATGTATTTGCATGCTGAAAACAGTATTTTGTATACTTTATTTTTGTTCAACAGTAAAAAGTATAATTTAGTGAAAAACAGTATAATACTGTTGAAAACAGTATAGTTGGCAACCCTAATGTTGGTATACCTTCCGGCAAATAAGTTGAACATGATTTTGAAATCACGTGACATGCGCAGTAGCAAGTTTAGGTACATTATACACTACTGCGCATGTCACGTGATTTCAAAATCATGTTCAACTTATTTGCCGGGGACAATAGCTCCCGCCCTTTTACAAGTCGAGTCAGATTCTTTTTTATGTTGATTAATGTCAATGACAGTATATCTCGATTGACACGAGTAAAGGAGAATTCAAATTCATAAGGTATTACCCACAGTCAAACCCCCATTTTTTTATTAGAAACCCAAATTAATTATGAAGAAAAACAATTAATTTACTTTTCAATAGTAGGGTGTTTCGCTGTTCTGATGCCTTAGTGTGAGTTTACGTTTCGATACTCGATATCGTCTGCATAAAACATTACTATGGATTTTGTATAAGCGCCCCTAGCGGTAACCAACAGGAACTATGAATTTTCGTAGAAATCTGTAACGCGCTCGATAACGAGTATCGAATGCGTAAACTCACACTAGGGCTCCTGTAAACTGTAAGTTCTTCACAAATTTAGGCGCCTCCATTTGTGTTGAAGCTTCCGCTGTCTCTTAAAGATAAACTTATGTTTAATCGGGATCCCATTAGTGGTGGTCGTTCCAAAGACGAACTGCTTTTAGAAACAGTTTTGTGTTCCGCGACGACAGAACCGTTTTACGTTTCGTTTCAAAGCAGTCCTCGTCGCACAACCAGTCCTCGAAATATTTGACGCGAATTTGTACTTACCTACAATGTAAATACAAGCTAGAATGTAATGAGACCATTGCGACGTCGTCGCTCGTTCCGTTCGTTTTGATCTTTGATTTAGCAAAATAACCTTTTTTCTGATCAATTACGGTCGATTATCGTATAAGACTACTATTTATTTCAATGTTTCGTCTCGTTCGTAACGCGGTGGTCATTGTTGTGTATCGTATGAGTATTGATATAGAGTGCAAAGTCGCTTAGAAATAAAACTGAAATTAAGAAAATTATTAACTTCCTAAGCCTGGGAAATTATGAAGGCAAGTTCATTATTTAATAAATTAAATGTTAGTTAACTTAATATTTAACAAAGAAAAAGCAATAACAAACAAAAATAACATGTACACCAAACAACAACATAAGAAAATAAATAATTTTAAATTGTAATTTAAAATTTATAATTACTTTCTACAATAACCGCAAGTCCCCAACCGTCGTCGAGACGAACGAACGTTCGCGTCAACGAGATTTCGATCAAAAGCCGTTTTAGATTTGTTACGTTCGTTCGACCGTTCGCCGCGTCGTCGTCCGTCGTCGTCGGCCGCCCGTCTCCAACCATCAAACCATTGCGAACGAGAACCGTTTCGCAGACTAGTTTTCGTTCTTGAAATAACGGTTGCGTCTCGTCGTCGAAAAAACCGAGAACGACCCACCGCTAGATCCCATGAGCCCACGGCGGGACATAACATTCAGTCCTGCGCTGACCGCATCCAACGGCATCGCGCGACCTTTACCATTTGAATTTATTAATTACCGATAATGAATCATTCACAGAAAAGTGCTTGCGCAAAGCGAAATGTTGGTGCTGAAAGAGCGTGAACTGAAGGAGACACGCAACCTGTACACCGCCGTCAAGGATATGTTGGCTTTGCAGCCCAGCCCCGAGATACAGGTATGCAGACACTAAAGTAGGTTCAGTCTTTAGTATAAACCCATATTTACTGGTATGAGCAATTGGACCGCAACGGAATTGTGGTGAATTGACCATTTCTGGAATCGCCGGTGCCTGGCGGATCGCCTTTGGTTTATAAATAACCCGTTCCCTTTGTCGATACTCTGAGGAAGGGAATCTCTTTGTAGTGCTTTATAGAAATGAAATTTAAATACTCCACTTACTCACCGCTCAAGAATGGCTAAAATCACCCGAATAGCTTATAAGGATAGAAGATATAAGACGAGCAAAGGACACAAAAAACTTACCGTATAATCGTGAAAATACACATTTTTAACTACTAATTTTTTTATTACCTTTTACCGTAGCTTTATTGTTATATTTTTAGCAAACCTTGAGTAAAACTCAACGAGCACTCGCGGTCAGGACAAGCAAGATGAAGTGTTTAATCGCTGGTAACTATTTGAATTTGTTTTTATTGTCACTTATTCTCAAATTAACTGATCATTCTCAGTGCGTTGCCGAATTGAAATCGATCTAACTACATAGATCTTTCATAACATTGTTTTATTAAACATTTTATTGTTGTACGCTTTGTTTGGATAAAAGAAAATTAAAAAGGGCGCTAGGCGCTAAGCTAAACGATAACAGACACTAATATATATATATATATATATATATATTTATTCTACAGAGCTCAGCATGCGTGAGAAGCAGGTGACGGATCTCCGATTGGAATTGGATCGTGTGAACGGGGATTTACACTCCTTCAAGCAGCGTTATTACGAAATGAAACGGGCTCTAGACGCTGACGAGGCAAGGCGGCTGCGGGTTCCCTCGCCGGCCTCACCATCATCGCCCGCACTGAATGGTTCGTATACAAAAGTTGGAGATGTATCCTGTAACCCAGAAAAGCTACAGGCTATAGTCATTTACTAGAACGAAAAAGACAGACAGACAGACAGACAGACAGCCAGACAGACAGACAGACAGACAGGCAAACAGACAGGCAGTCAGACAGGCAGACAGCTGCTCAAGCCATCGTCAGAAGCACGTAAGCATTTCTCACTGTAGAAAATGATGTTACTCACTAACGATCTATTCATGTAGATGTTTTTTCGTCATTTAAAAGAAATATCTTAGCAACAAAAATATAGTAGCCCTATCGATTATTAGGGACAGGTTGTTAAAAACGGCGGTAAAACGTGCAGCAAATTTATCAAGAGACCTAGTTTTTTTTATCATTTTTAAACAAAAAAAAACTTTTTTATGTATTGACTTTAAAAAATTAAAGAAATTGAAACGTTATGGTACTTTAAAATTGCGCTGGCAGGAATAATTTCGTTATATGCGGCGTTTCTTCTTGCGCTTGAAATATTTTATAACTACATATTAAAGTACGACCGTTAATAATACATATTTCCTTTGAAATTTTGTTTACTAACTATTCTGACGTAAATAAATACTTACAGAATTTCGATAATTTCTATTTTACACGCAAGTTGTACATTTGAAGAATATCTGTAATATTACATCTTGCACTAATGCTCTGATGCACTATACATATTATGATAATTATTTGATTACGCTTGAAAAACGAACTGTTCATATGCTATAGTTTAGGAGACGTTAGGATTGTTGACAGCACCACGAACTCTCATTTATCTTCAAAACTACTAGTAGGTATCACCACTATTTCAGGATAAATTGGTAATAATCTGAAACACTAATCCATTTCAAAATCCAATTCCGACAGCGCCATAAAGATGGTCACTCGAAAGGACCACAAATTCATCAAACCCGAAATGAAAGATAATTAATAAACAAATATAAATTCCTTTCAACTCAAAATGGCAAGGTGTCGAAATGTCCAACAACGGTTTCGAAATTTCCAACTCTTGAAAATAACTATCCTTAAAATTTCCAGTTGTCGAAATTGATCTTTATGAAAAATTTAAAAGGTTTGTCAGACAACTTCAGATCTTATGAAATGAACTAAAAGACATATTACCTGCATCCCCATGAGAATAAATTATTTTTTCAATCTTCTTGAATTTCTATGCGGTTAAACTGTTAAAATAAATTTTAGTTTTAAAGATTTAATTTAATGCATTGAAGTGATATACATATATATATTGCATAGTTATGCTAGCATTCAACTTTCTGCAATTTTATAGCACTAAATTGAGATTTTTGTTTCAGATATATAGACTCAAGCAAAATGAAGAGATAGGTATGTAATTATTACAATTTAAAATCGAAGCATTTATACCGAGTTTTAACTCGGTAGAGTAAAATTTTGGTACCTTCTGAAAGCCATTATGTATTGTCATACTGATTGTATGAGTATATAAACAATGGTTCTAAAATTGAACTATGAATATGCAATAATTGATACTGAAATGAAGACAGTAAAACCAGTTTAATACGATTTTCCGCATAGTACGCCCTTTTAAGTCAGTCAACTTGACCAAACATTTTATTACGCTTAAATAAGATTCCTCATCCCGTTTAATACGCTATAGCTGAGTAATATTACGCTATAGCAGAGCGATAAGAATCGTCAGTTTTTGTTGAGAAATCACAAACAGAAAATCAAAGAGGGTTAACTGCTGAGCTTCAGTCATGGCAGGTATGTAAAGGGTAGGAAAGTTTAATAAAATCGAGAAAGTATTAGAAAGGTGTTAAAAATATATACTTAAAAAATAATAATAACTTTCCCAACTTCATAAACACATGTAATTGAATAACTACACAAAATCCGTAATGTACATACCATACCATTTATTTTCCCTGTCCCACATAATAAGTTTTCTCATTTGTGTTGGTTCCTCTTGAAATCGTCTTAAACGAGTTTTACTGTATTAACAGTGAAGAAGTAATGTCTTCGTCAATATAACCCTTGGAACATATTCATCAAATTAAGAAATTATACTTGATGTATTTTGAAATGTTTTAAATATTTTTAATGTAATACAAAGAAAATCAATAAAGCATAGTTACTTAATTCCAAAAATTATGAAGTTTATAGAACAGTCTATACTGTTCATAATTTTTAGAATATTATGTTGCTCTACAATTCTGTAATGTTGCAACAGTTGTGTTTTACACTATTGTATACAATTGCAGATGTTTTGAATTAAATTTAATCTCTTGCCCCTTTGTAATGTGCCAATGTATACAATGAACTTGTATCTACAAAAGAAAGTGTTTGTGTATGCATTAAAATTTGTACTATACATAACAATATAATGCCTCTAATATTACAAATCGACTATGTTACAAAATCACAGTGATTTGACTGATCTCATATTTGCTAGATAACTATTTATTGTTTAAATAAATATAATTTTCTTATACTTTCGAGTTATATATTGTATTAAGGGATAATTATTTTAAAGTTAAATAAAACACAAGAGTAATTAATCCGAAAACAATAGTTTTATTTAAGAACTTTTCACTTTCTCATAAAATATACACATTGTTTTTGTCATTAAACTAAACTGTAAGTAAATACTAATTTTAAATACCAATTCTCACGATTTTCAAACAGGTGGAAGGGGGCGGGCCCCGCTATTGCGTTCGGTCTCTTACGTACGGTGTTCGTTAATGTACAAATTCTTTATTTAAAGTCTATTTAGAAAAAAATGAAAGCATGATTTTGTACATTTCAAATAATAAAAAAAAACACAAAGACCTCCTGTTTTCTCGTTAAGTGTGATGATAGAATCTACAGTCCATTTGTTGATACTTATAAAATAACAGTTCGTGTGTATGCGCTCTAGCTTAGACCGGCGGGTCATTTATCTGACTTGGAATCGCAGCAACCGGTTACAATAAATCGGATAATCTATTAGCCCAGAACAATTACAGCTTTGCAGACTATTTGTATTATTTATAATGTAATGCGAGTATGAAAAAAAGAGAATATGATTAAGAAGGGGGTTTATGAATTCCACAGTTGCTGTGAAGTTAGATAATGGACTCGCAGGCGAGAAGCAGTGCGGCCGATGCCGTGTGACGCCGCTTGCAGCGGGTGTTCGCAAACGCGCGCCATACGACCACTAAATCAGCAATCTATAAATCTATATACTTCTGTAGTACAAACACGAAGCGTTTCGAGTACTATCCTATCATGTTTCGAAGCAATCTGACGCGCGTCATATAACACCCGACAGGATTATTAAGTCTATTAGAAATGTTCGGAAACGCGTCGTACGTCATACCGTCCGTCGCTCCACAGGTCGGCCCGCGATCGCTACACGCATTTTACTTATAACAGTATTTATATATAGCTGTCCCAACTTACCGAATACAAACACAGAATCAACTATTCGCTCAATTTAACGCGCCGTTTGCACTGAGACGTCATTTTGCTTCGATTTACACACCTACATATACATTATTTTTCACATTTCCTTTTGAAGGGAACCTCATGGATCATACATGTATACACGTACAGTATAACGCAAACACTATAGTTCGAAACCAGATTAGTCACATGCCACAGTCTCCGGCGTCCACCAGTCTCCACACTATCCACTCGCGGCGGCGGCTACGCATCGTCCACTGTCGCGTCTCAATGCAAACGTTGCTCACATAATTATCACTCGTTGGCTTACGACATAGGTACTTATGACATATTGCGATGGAATCAATAAAACTATTGTTTGTTTGTAGTTTGTTTAGTCGCTCGGCGCCTTACGGTACTGTAACGTAGCGTATGCCGTCGCCTAGTGGACGTCGGAGCTCTCCTGCTTCAACTGGTGATTAGCCGGATCCGAAGTGTTGATCGGCTGTAAAATAAAACAGCAAGTTATTGATTTGCCTGTAAAGATGTAACCTCTCCGCGAACTATCTACATTAGGTTTTCATATTTAGTTCTTACACTTCCGCGCACAATACACATCAGAATAAAACACTTTTTTACGGATTTTTGCGCATGTTTTATTTTATTTTATATTTAATCCTGACGTTTCGACTCCTTTACAGGAGTCGTGATCACAGGATGACAGTCATCCTAAATAACTTGCAATTTTATAAAATAAAAGTATATAAAATAAAATAAAACATGCGCAAAAATCCGTAAAAAAGTGTTTTATTCTGATTAGGTTTTCAATTATGATGGTGTGTTGCCGCGCCATGAAAAATGTAATCTTTATTCCTTAATTATAAAGATGATATAAGACAGGATCTTATATAAGAATGATATAAGACAGGACCTTATATAAATACTAGCTGACCCAGCCACGCGTTGCTGTGGCACAGTAATTTTGAAGATTTTTTTTTTCTAAAATAAAAGTAGCCTAAGTTACTCCTTATTACATCAGCTACCTGCCAATAAAAGTCCCGTTGAAATCGGTCCAGCCATTTCAGAAATTAGCCGGAACAAACAGACAGACAGACAAAAATTGTAAAAAATGTTATTTTGGTGTATGTACCATATATATATATATATATATATACATATGCATGTAGTAAAAAACGGTTATTTAAATATTACAAACAGACACTCCAATTTTATTTATATGTATAGATGAAAATTACTGTCAACATCTCTGTTGTAACCACAACAAGTTTTTTATTAAAATTATTTTTTTCTCCATGAATATAAACAAAATACATTTATAATTCCGTTGGCTGATAATTAAGCTTGTTCGCCGTGAACTGAGACTTAATAGGAGCTAGGATGTTAGCGCAACTACTACATATTTCGCGTGAATGCAGTTTACGGAAGCAACACACACTGACATTCGTTACACGCGGTGGCAAAAAGACCCGCCGCCGCGTCCTTCTACGTCCAGCTAATATCAATAAAGGCAGAACACAAAAATTCTGCCTTCCTTCAAATGTCTGGCGCTGTTTCGAACCGCGCGTTAATGTGAACGATATTACGTCATCATTTTCAAGTTTAAATACTTCGAATTAAGAAAATACCAATTCTTATGAACTTAACATAAGTCTACACGAGATGTTTTACATAAAACTAGTGGACCCGACAGACGTTGTCCTGCCTGTTATTTTTGCAGTATAGATAAATAACCTAGATACCGTCTGCAGCGCCAGCTGCCGGGCTGATTTGTGAATCTAAACCATTCTCAGATCCCCTTGAACACACACAAAAAAAATCATTCAAATCGGTCCAGCCGTTTAGGAGGAGTTCAGTGACATACACACTCACAGAAGAATTATATATATAAAGATATATATTTTTTTCCTGCTGCATGTAACTTAAAAATTGTATTAATTTGAAGTATAATAATCTTATTCAAAATGGTTTTTACTTGCATTTTAGAATTATGTATTCACCTATAAATATTAGACAACATCACATATATGGTATTGTTCTGAACCCAAGCTAAGTAGCAACGACGGTACTAAAATACCCAGACTCGAACTAATAAGAAAACTTCGCTTTCTACAGTCCTGGTTGGGGAATAGACCCGGAGTGGCGTTATGTTGAAAACTAGTATGCAAGCCACTCGACCACGGAGGGTGCCAGTCGGTATAAAATATCATAAAAATGACTTTCCTTACCATGGATTAAAAAGGGATGCTTACATGGCTTGGACATGCAGAAAGCATAGACGAAAAAAGATAAAGAAGACAAAAGTCATGAGGTAAATGTGCATGGGCAAGTCGGTAAATGTAGGTTAAAGTGAACTTTCGAGGGGGTAAATAGGATATATGTCCTGAAAAAAGGCCAGGTCTATAGCAACTTTAACCAACGAGCTTTGTCTAATGAAATCGTGGAAAGAAAAATCTTTGATCTCTGCCTACCCCTACAGGGAATTTTTAGTTTGTCTCAGCCAAATGACTTACTGCTGGACAAAGGCCTTCCCCAAGGATCTCCATAACGACCGACCCCTACGCTGCCCGCATCCAGGTGCTTCCCGTGACCTTCACAAGATCTCCCGTCCACCAATAGGGAAGCCTGTCTACACTGCGTTTTTCGGTCCGTCGTTTTTGGTGGTGAGAACTTTTCTGCCTTCTTCTAGTTATCAATTCTACGAGTTATGTGCCCCGCTCATTGCCACTTAAGTTTGGCAATTCTGCGGGTTATGTCGGTTACTTTGGTTCTACAGTTCTTCTCGTTTCTGATTTGATCTTGTATGGTAACTCTATGACTTTGAACATTCTGATGAGCCCATAGTAAGGGACCACGTCTTAGTTCTTACGTTTGAAAATGAGGAAACTCGTTATGATATTTTACACCACGGTTACCCAACCTTTATTTCACCGAGCCTCCACGAACAAAAAAACAATATTTTTATGCCCCCCTTAAGTTTCAACAAAAATAAGAAACATTTTTACATTTCTTAGTTTTCATTAATTATACATAGTTGTTGAGAGGTGAGATTGACCAGCGAGATGGGCGGCTGCGGCGAGGGCTGCACAGGCGCGGGCGGCTGCGGCAGCGGCGGCGCCGGCGGGTCGTGCACCGCGGTGGTGGAGTGCGCGGCCTGCGCGGCCGGCGCCGTGTAGTAGCCGCCGTTCATGCCCTCGCTGTACGGCGCCGGCGGCGCTTGTGGGGTCGGCAGCGCAGCCGGCGCAGCCAATACTGGCGCCGCGCCCGGCAGGAAGTAGTCCTGACAAACACACGCATTGGATTAGTCATTCTTTCAAAGTCAATAGGGTTATTTATTTTCTAGAGAATGTATATACGAGTACAAGCAGTCTTTGTCCCAAATATGTTATGATTTAGCTGTTTCCAGGTGAAGACGAAACAGTTGCTTTCGCATTTATAAGATTAATATGGATGAAAAACTGGATAAAAAATATAACGAAATGTTTAGAATTAAATATATAAAATTGCAAGTTATTTAAAACTTACTTTGTGAGAAATCTAGAATTAAATAAGACTTATCATTATTATTACACCTTAATTTTCAATCAAAACTAAATGGAACAAATTAGTTGCTTTAGTTTCTATTTAATCCTGTCCTACTCAAAATAAAGTAAAATTACCGACGTCAGAATGTACAGCTTGATGAGCTATCGATTTTACTTTGTTCACCGAGGTAAAAAGTGACCCATTTGGATTAATTTTACATCTAGACCTGTACTATGCCATTGTAATTGAGATAATTAATCATTACAGAGTATAGCTTGGTGTGCTACAAACTGTACCATTATTAACCAACCCTGTAATCATAGCCTTACCTTGTTGACACAGTTGCGAAGGCAGTCGGGGATGCGTCCGACGATGGCGCGGCGGATCTCTGATGCGGCCATCTCACGCAGTTCCTGCGCTGACGCATCCGAGTAGAACGCTGCGTGCGGTGTGCATAGCACGTTCGGTGCGTCCTTCAGGGGGCCCTTGCGGAAGATAATACTGAGTTATACTCTTGATTCACACACAGACTACTTTGGGACTTGAAGATACAAGACTATTATTTCACTGACGATAAAGTTAAGCATGCACTAAAAACAGCCGCTACAGATGACATGAACCTCGATATTGCAGTGACTTGTGAGATGTCACTTAAAGCTGATGCATGTCACATGATGAAAATTGTTGTATACATTGTATTATAACCAATGGTGCATTCAGTTTATATACTCTATGACAAAAGGTAGATGTGGTGAAGTAAAGTTGCATAATTATGGCTATGCGGGCTTTTGAATATTTTTTTTATTACGGACGTTATACTTTGTCCAATGTAGGATGATACTTTTGACAGGTGTCACTTCCTTATTGCTAAGTACTAAGGTTGCGTTTGTTTCCTTATGTTTGGCTTGACATTGCAATAGCAGCTTTATACCCTCTATATAGGTGTCAACTGTCAAAAATATCATCCTACATTGGACAAAGTATAGTTAGCGGAGATACCACGAGTAACGGTGATACAAAAGTATATTCTTAACTTTCTATTCGGTTATCTAACTTACTAAACCAAGTAATATATATAGTGGAGGGAGCAACAGCTACGACCCCGGAAACACACGAATCAAGAAACCCACAATTATTGTTAAGCTAGCAATTAAATCACGTTCCCTACGTGCTATACATTCCATACGTGTTTTTCAATAATACTATTTTAGGCCTACAGAATAAGATTCATTAAAACCACCTAAAACGGTAGTATCATTCACTCGGTAACGCTCTCGTTACGAGGAAAGAGTGGGAGAATAAATACAAATTAACACAGCGTCCAGTGACGTGATACTGGTGCAAAGGCAGGTAAGTACCTGGAACACGTTGAAGGGCTCGTTCTCGTGCACGTCGAGGGCGGCGGCACGAATACGGCCTTGTTTGAGCGCAGCCGCCAGCCCCTCGTCATCCACGAGCCCGCCGCGCGCCGTGTTCACCAGAAACGCTCCTGACAACACAATGCACGCCCACATTACTATCTCCTATAATTAGGTACATATAATATCTTTTTTTTGACGCGGTTAATGCTTTACGCATACGCAGAATGGCGGACGTTATGTGGGACTCTCCTCCATGCCCCCACCTAGGCCCCCACCGACCTAGTGCCCTATGCCTCCAAAGGCATATTAAGTAAACCTCTGCGGTGTCCCACTAATACCTTGGTGGGGACCACGTGGAATCCTCGCGGATGCGGGCGTATAATACATACAGACATATAATACCTAAATACATTGTGAAATCGCCCTAAGTTATTATGTGGAATTGCTGGACTAGACAGAGAAAAATACATTTTTACTGGAAAATCAACTTATGTCAGTTTGTGTACGGGATTCGAACCCCCAATCTTATGCAATCACGGCGACTGCTCTCCCAATTGAGCTACCGAAACCCTAACAGACTTGTAGAATTTATTTAACGTAGGCTTTAAATAACAAAAGCTTTTTCCTATCTACAACGTCAAATGTAATATATTATGATAATTATTGTTTAAGAAATAAAAAATCTAACATTTTAATATGATAAAAGCAATTTTAGGAGTTCCTTAAAATCGTAAATTTATATTCATTATATATTAAACATTTCGTAAATGTAAATTAAACAGTAAAACTAAAAAAATAACTTTTTAGTTTTACTGTTTGCCTAAGCTGTGTAAAATTTATAAAAAACAGTTTTTGTTTAGGTTTAAAAGTTTGTTTGAAACTGCGTTACGCTCTTAATGCTTAAATAATAATAAAAATGTGATATAAAGATAAACTTATGACAATAAATGCACATTTTCAATTGCCAATAATAAACATTGTTTTGTGTGATTTATGTTTAAATGGCTGGTATCGCTGTTTTACGATTAACAGGTTGTTTCCTCGCAAGGTCTCGTAATGACTACTAGAACTTTTTCTTTTAAGCTATGTAATTGGCGATCCCTCTAAGAATGCAAAATCTCTATAAATAAATGTATTAATATACAAAATGAATTAAAAAAACTCTTCAAATTCGCCTTAATATATCAGTAGCTTAGAGTTTATTACTAACATCAAGTTTGGTTTACTAAAACATGGGTTTACGCATCCCAGCCAACCAGCAGATGACAATGTATTTGATTCGTAATTTATGTTGTATAACTCACCAAAATATAATTTTTAACTATAAGGCAGACATAAATTAAACATAAATAATATGCATAAGCAATTCTTACCTGGACGCATTTGTTTAATAGTAAACTCATTAATGAGATGGTGATTGTGTTCATTTAGGCTGCAATGCAATGATACACAATCACTCTGGAATAGGAGGTCCTGAAATAGAAGAAATTACATAAATTAGGATTAAAAATAAACCACTGTGATGATAACAATTATAACGTAAAAAACTGACGTGGGTTGTCGCCAATTGTTTAAGAGAGTTATTCAACTAATTTAATATTAATTGACAATAATTTTAAATGGGATAATTTAAAAGAGATTTAGGTATAAACTAATTCTAGTTTCCTTACTCATAAGCATTTTCAACAAAAAAGTAAAAGTTTTAAATTATTCCAATCAGCAGGACCAGATGAGATTTTCCCAGCCCTGCCGCTTTGACAACTACAACAGATTACAAAGTACCTACTACCAATCTACAGAGCCTGTAAAGCCTTTAAGTATACACCCAAGGCATGGAGAGAGGCAAAACTAGTCTTCTTACCTAAACCAGGAAAAGAGGACTACACACACGCCAAATCCTTAAGGCCCATCAGCCTTACTTCATTTCTCCTAAAAACACTGGAAAGACTGGTATATCGATACCTTAGGGATGGAGTACTTAGAAATAAACCAGTACATCCCCAACAACATGCATATAGAAAGGAAAATCAAGAGTAGACACTACATATGGTAGTACACAAAATAGAATCGGCTATCGCAAACAAAAACAACACTCGCTGCCTTCATAAACATAGAAGGAGCTTTTAACAAAGTATGCATAATAGCATTAACAATGCTCTACAAAGGCTTAAGGTAGAACCCGTCCTGAGGTAATGGATCACCCAGCTAATTTTTAAACGAGTGGTCCGAACAGTGACCAATACCACCACAAGAGAAAAAGTTGTCAAAGGATGCCCCCAGGGAGGGGTCCTATCACCACTTCTATGGAACATAGTTAGTAGACAGCCTCCTAAAGAAGCCAAACGAAAGGTGATACACTAATATCGGCTTGGCAGACGACCTAGCAATACTGATAAGTGGAAATGCTGAAAATGTACTTTGCAATTATGCGTTCATCTCGACAGATGGTGTGATGAACACCAACTGTCAGTAAATCCGAAATAGACAGAACTTATCCTTTTCACCAACAAAAGGAAGTTACCAGAACTACAACTACCACAGTTATTTAAAACCAAACTCGCTATCGACACAAGTGAAGTATCTGGGCCTCAACTTGGACAGTAAACTGAACTGGGCAAGTCATATCGATAATAAAATAAAGCAAGCTTGTTTAGCCTTTTGGCAATGTAAGAGGCTAGTTGGGGTCTCAATCCGAATACCACACTATGGCTATACACTTCAGTCATCAGATCCGCTATACTCTACGGATCGGTTGTATGTTGTAGGTTGGCCCAGAACACAACTGATTGCTATGAAAACAAACTCTGCAACGCCTAGCTAACGTAGCAGCGACGGGATGCATAAGAACCACTCCATCAGCTGCACTCGTGTACCACCTGAACCTTAGGCCACTAGACCTTGTTATACAGGAGGAAGCAAAGGCAGCTGCCTTGAGACTAAGAGCAAACGGATTACGGAAACCTAATATAACAACACACTCCGCGGTTCTGCAAGGAATCATGCAGGAAATACCACTTCTAGAGGCACCTATAGATAGAACACCATGCAAACACGTGTTAACAGGAAGTATCACATCCGACTTACTGCAGAACCAGTAGATTGCTCTGGCATCAATGAAGTCAGTATATATACAGACGACTCGAAAACCGAAAAGGGTACCGGAGCCGCCTTCAATGTTCAGGAATGTTCAGGTCAGTCTCCTGAACATCAAGATAACTTCTACCCTCAGTAAATTAAATACCATCTTTCTAGCAGAATGTATAGGTATGACCAAAGTGGCGCAGGCGTTTGCAGCCATAAGATGTCAGGGACTTCGATATCAAAATAGTCTCAGACAGTGCATCCATACTTCAAGCCCTACAAAGGAATATCATAACCTCCACCTTTATAATGGTATCATGACACACTCCAATCCGTTGCAACCAACCTTGCAATGGATAAAGGGACATAGTCATCTGCTCGAAAACGATGAAGCGGATGAACTAGTCAGGAGGGGCTCAAATACAACAGTTCACGTACCGGAACCGTTACTGCCCATACCCCCAACCCAAATCAAAACATGGCTACGACTTAAAACAGAATAGATGCACCATAAAGAATGGAAAAACAGCGAAGGTTGCAGACAAACAAAGAATGCAGTTCATGAGGCCTCTAAAAAGCTTGCCCACAGCCTCAACAGATTGAACAAGGACAAGATCCGCAAAGTTATTGACACAATAACTGTACATTGCTCTCCAAACAAACACCTCTGTCATAGGTGTAAAGACAGCCCTCTAGGCAGAGGCTGCATGGAGGCAGAGGAAACTCTACATCATGTACAAGTGTGGCAGAGCAACGAGCACAACTACTCCAATCTCCGGCATCTCTCCGTGAAGCTTGCATTAGCCTGAAAAGGCTGCTAGCATTCTGGGATGACTTGGGGTGGCTGGAGAAGGAAGAGATCCCAATACACGCACAATGGCCCAATCACGAGGCTAAGTGCGGATATGCCCCGTCAAAGTAACTATCTAAGCATTTTCAACGTTCAAGCCACTGTAAGACCTCTGCAGTATCCTACAATTGCATTATTTTGGACTAAAATTGCTCAGTCTAAGCTAATAACAGTTATAATGCTATTAACAGTCTGTTAAATTGACACTATTCTCTTAGCCAATCAGTTGATATTTTTCATATCAGTATTTCAACCTTTTAGGTATGGATAGTACGATGTTTGCGAGATATCCCAAAATTGGTTATTGCATTAATTATTATAAAAAAATATATATTTATTTAAATCTAATTGAAATGTTGTAATCTTTATATTCATGTGATTGTAAAATTTATCTGTATCTTGTGGACCATTTTATATTTCATCTTCTTATTGGTTTAACGTTTTTCTGTTCACTATTTGCATGATGTGGTCATCCTAAACAGAATGTGCATTGTCAATGTATAATCTACCCTGGTGATACTCAAATCGGGATGTTTACCACAATGAATGTTTACCAAACTATTTACTTGGTTGTGCTGGGCTATTATTTGTTTTAGATATGGTATATTAGAGGTATAAAATAAAATATCCAACAAAAGTTTAAATTTCCTTTGGGGCTGGTAAATTTACCACAGGAGTACTCTCGGCATAGAAGGCGTTTATGAAGTCTAAATTTGATATCTTAACGATATAACAATTTACGGCTGAAGTTTTCTACTTAATTTATAAAGATGAAGTTTAACTTAAAGTGCTCATTAAATAAAGATCATGTGGCGGATCATTGGATTAGATCATTGGATTTACAAGCCCATATTTTCATACCGTTATCGTGAGGTGCAATATACATATAAATATTATACGGTTGCAATGTACCTGAAGTGTATAGACGCGCGTGAGACCGAGCGACTTCTCAATGCCGTCGGGCAAGTAAGGGTCGTAGAAGATGACGTTAAAGCCAAAGGCCTTGGCACGCAGCGCGACGGCGGATCCGATACGGCCCAGCCCCACGATGCCCAGCGTGTCCCCGCGGATGCGCGCACACCCCGCCGCCGCCTCGCGCACCTGTTCTGGACCTATGGAGAACATTATATTACGTTCACTACAGCTGGACTTTTTGTTTTGAAATTAGGTTCACACAGTCTGTCCATCAAATAACATTATACATTAAAATACGACATTTTTAGACTCACTTTTTCACCCAAAATCATTTGTGACGACGATCACTTAGACAGTTTCAATTTTGCGTTATTGATGATGTTGACAACGAATAGTTGGTTTACGTATACAACATCTCATTAGGTATTATTCAGGCAATTCATATTTTAATGCAGACCAAAATAAAACAATCCCCTCTGGCGCCCTGGGTTCCCTGGGGCGATCGCTTCTATTAAGTTTAAATAGCCTACGCAGGTCTATGGCACTTTCCAGATGGAGTTTAGTCAGTACGAGTTTGACATAACTCTCTGAGCGGGCCGAAGTATCCATGGGGATTAACCACATCCCCCTCCCGAGTCCGGAGGTAACTCATTTACTTGCTTCAGCGCAAAAAAATTAACTGATACAATCCTCAGTGGACTAACAAACAAACAACGACATCGTGAACTAAAGTGAAATCGCTTGTTTGATTGCTTTGTCCCTTGATTGCATTTTTAAAGAGAGAGTCATAGCACTTACGTTTATTGATGCGATATAATATTTATGATTGTCATGAAATGGTATGGTCAAATTTTCATTAATTTCCCAAACAGCTTGTCATCATCAATTATAAATAATTTCAAACGCATACTAAACATTACTTATAATTTCATACAGCTTGATGGCTGATAATGGACAAAAAACATTATAATATTTATTATCTAACCTTCAATGTACATGAATTTATGCCTTTTAATTAGTATGCACCAATTAGCCTAACCCAAAGTAAGCCTTACAGTGCGCTTATGTTATTGATACTAGGGTAACAGTTAGAGATACATTTATGATACATATATATTTAATATTCAAAGAAATTTATACAAATACCTATGACTCAGGTACAAATGTTCATATTCATCACACAAACATCTGCCCCTTCGAGGAGTCGAAAATAAATAAATAATAAAATAAAGATTTAGAAAGTACTATAAGACTAGTTTACCTGTGAACTTTTTCCCTTCCCGCACCATGTTTGCGAGCCAGTACGTCCGTCGGTATAAATTCAATATAAGACACATCGTCGTGTCGGCTACTTCCTCTACGCCGTAACCCGGTACATTACATACTGCTATGCCTGAAATCAAAAACAAATAAATTCAATATAATTTACTTTTTTCGATAAAATTCTATAAAATGTTTTCATTTTAATTTACTAAAAAGTAAGTTTAAACCCGACTTTTGAACATCGCTCTCTAAAAACAAAAATATTCTCATCTGAAATAGTTATTTACAAGCTCTTTAATATTTATCGTCGATAAAATTAACAACTTACATGAATGTATTTAATACATACTTCTAGAAGTTCATCAATAGCGGAATCATTATTTAAGGAAATCTATTTTTTTAATTGTTTTAAAAAGATGACGGCAATCATTAGGGTTTAGGGTACATATTGCCCACATTGAAATCGGCCATCTTTTTAAGTCACAGTCTCAACCTAAACTTTTAGCAAGCAATTTATTTCGTTGTACAAAAACATCAATTTCGTTTTGTTAGGTTAGAACTTAAACTAATTAAACTAAACTAGTAGGAGCATCATGTTTCGTATGAAGCTAAAAAAATATAAGAACGGTATGACAGAGCCTGTGCCTGTGACTATGACAGTATTTATTTATCTTGAAATACACTTTAAAATTTAACTGTTTGTAGGGAACAACTAATGGAATACCATAGAGATGGTCTTCCAAGCTAGAAACGTCACATATCGCATTTTACTTAAATAAGTCATCTCCATGAATGTCGAGCACAGGATATGCCGTTAATTAGCGCTTATATGAATCTTCACATAACCTAGCTACATATTTTATACCGTAGAGTTTAGCTAGTGAATCTTTGGGGGACAACAAAATAATGTCACGGTAGAGTTTAGGAACCGTAAAGAGCAAAATTACATAATTATAAAAGTTTTTAACAATAAGAGAGTTGCTAACTACAGAAACTTTGAAATCAAAAACAACTGTTACTGTTCTGTTCGTGGATCTGGCTACAATATCGCCCACAAACATTGGGCGTCAAAAAGTACAAATTGTGAGTATTATGTATTAAACATCTTTCTCAAATTTAAAAAGTTTTTAACGGAATCGATGCCTTTGGAAAGTCTCCTGGAGCCGCTGGAACATTTGACGAATGAAGAAACTTAAGGTTTAGTTATGTTACCAGAGAGCAAGTTTTACTGTAAGAGCTATTGGCCACCATCACAGCAGTGGTTTTTTTGCTCGACATTTTAAGTATAGAATGTCCGATTGTTTATGTTGTATCTGACAAACTTTTTCCTTTTACTGGGTATAGTTTCTTACTTGAAATAATTTAAACTATGAATAATTATAATAAGTAGGCCGTTTTAACAAGAAATTCGATGAATTATGTCTACGCTAAGTGTACCAGCCGATAGGGGACGTGTGGTAGTTATAAACCGTATTAGTTTTATTATGTAACGGTATATAGCTAACTATAGAAATATAACTATATCACGGCATTAACCGTCTTGTCGATACACAAGAGCGTCTTCATCGTTTAAGTGAATAAACCAAAACCGATTGAAGAAGGATTGTAGCCTCACCTAATTCGCCAGCGGCTTTGACGTCGATGTTATCGACCCCGGAGCCTATGCGGACGATGATCCTGAGAGTCTTAAACTTCTCGAGATCCTCCTTGGTGAGTATAATGGTGTGCCACATGAGCGCACCTACTGCCTCGTTCAGCACCTTCTCGTGTATCTCTGAGGTGGACTGCGCATCGCAGAACGCGACCGTAGCCACGTCTTTCAATATTGGCATCTCCACGGTACAATCCCGACCGTCTAGCAACGCCACCAAGGGCCTGAAAAATGAATTTATAAATTGAATATGTAACTTGGATAGTGTCAGTTTAACACCACTGGTATTTGACGTTTATATTATTAAAAAAAATACAAAAACATCTCAAGTCTGCTTATCCAAAGCCTTAGGAAAAAAATATGTTATTCCACATCGATTTAACCAGAATTCAAAACGCAAAAATAACAAAATTCTAATCACTGTTATGGCGCACGTTAAAATACTTAATCATAAATTTTGGCTTAGTCTCCTTATTCTTTTATCCTCACGCTTTGATATAATGCCATTTATTAAATGATTTACTCAAATTAGTAATTGGTGTGCATAAATATGCATTACAACAATACTCGTGCAAACTTACCGACCTAAAAGTCGGATATCGTTACACGATTCACAAACTAGCGCTTGAACCACGTTTGTAACGGTATTTACATATGTAAACAACGTAACAATATGAAATTGTCAGTAATTTATATAGTCTATTTCAACCAAAACTGTACAAACGTTAACATTTGTTATTTAGAACAGTTATTTAAAAAAATATATTAAGTTAATAAAAAAAATTCAAACTAGGTAGGTAGTTTATTTGTATAACTATGTTTTCTATTTCTTAAACATAAAATTTACATTTCAAAGATACGAAGCTTGTTTACCTTATCAATTGAAATGAATTTTACCTGAATATTCTCAAATAAGACATTAACATTAAATCACCATATTTTATGCCTAAGTAAGTCCTTAAATTTTACAATTTTATCGGATGTTCAGTGTAATATCAATATGGCGATTAAGAATAAGTTACCTGAGACGGACCAGTCATGATAAGTAAACGTTATAAAAGAAAAGAAAAAGCAAACAATCTACCCTCGTAAAACCAGAAGCAAAAATTTATACTATGTAGATTAACATCAAAATAGCGTTAAAAAGATTTGTAATTTATTCACGACTGCTATTCTAATGTATTGTTAATTTTAATTATTTTCAAAGAAAATTATTCACAGTAAATATTTAAATGATATGACGCGGCTTCGTGTCATAAAATAATATTAATTCATTTTCGCATACCATTATGGAATCTAGTTTAAACAGCTACTAGATTATGGATATGCGAATAAATAAGACGATAAGGATATCAAATACAAAACGAATCTTAATGACAATTGTATAACATATAGAAAGGCAAATAAACAAACAGAATAGTGGCAATTAGAGAGCGGTTAGACGGAGCATCCCAATCCCGATCGATACAACTATTACGAGCAGACTAGATTCTAAAATTGATAGACAAGTTTAGTTTCAAAGCAAATACTGTAACTTGGGAGAGTCCGACAAGACTGTGGTTCAGCCAACTTAACTAATCAAGGGGACACAGTCTGGGCCCTCACCCACCCTTCGAATAATTAAAGCCCGCCAGTGCGATTAAACTAATAATTTAAACTTTCGTCATAGCACAGCAGAATTATTATTATTGCCGGCGAAAGTTTCGGCGGCGAAACGAGAAAGTAATTCCAGGCGGAGGAGTTTTCAGGAATACGCAAACTTTTCCGGGCAGACGAAAACAGATTTGGTGGCAAACAAAGAGGCCGGCGGCGGGGCGGGCCGGGTGTTATGTGGAGGACGCAACCCCTTCGGGCAAGTTTTGATGGAAACCAAATAGGATTAGCGCGAGAAAAGAATAAGTGGAGTGAACCAAATAGACGAAGGACGTCGGTCGCTTTGTTAGCTCGCCGCCCCCGTTTTGCGGGCTCCACCAGAATGCGAATTACGGCCTGAAGGGTACGCTTGGGCTCCTCGATAAACTGTTTATTAGTTGACAATTGAGCGTCGAGGGCCGCGCTCAATAAACTCCTAACCTATTAAACTTAGAAGTTAGCGACTGTTTCAAGAAAACTAATAATTGCGTTTACAGTTAAAATACAGTTACTTGTTTCTTTAGAGCTCCTCTAACTGGTAGCCTAAAACAATTAAATGATAAAGCGTACCTACACTCAAAACGTATGTATGTGATGAACATAAGTCGTACGCAACTGACCTTGATTGCAGGGGTCCATTTGCAATGGGACCCCGCATGCTATCCATACGCGCTCTCTTTGGCAGCATCTTGCGTTTGTCCATTTAAAGCGGCAGAGCCGCTTTAACCACCGCTCCGCAGCGCGTCACCTGAAACACAAATGACAAATTTCTACATTTAATACAAAACTTGCCATTCTTACTTACCATTATTATTTATTTGTCTAGAAGTCAAATGCGTTCAAAATCTAACCTGATCCATATCAAAAGTGACACTATTTAAGTAATGTGAATTCCTAGTAATGATTAAATTATCTTTAAACCTACTCTTTTTAATTGCAAGATAATAAAAGTTTAGAACTATTTGACTAAATAAAAATTGAGGCTGTTCGTAAGATATGATTTCTTAGAATTTTCTAAAAATAGATCAACTGTAATATAAAAGTTTAAGTACCGGATCAACACGAACAGGATAATTTCAAATGCCATTTATTAAATAAGACAAAAAAATCAAATAGGCATTTGAGATAAGGCTCAAGTCAGCTTTGCAGTCGACAGTAATTGTGCCATTTTTGTTTGTTAGTGTCGTAATTTACGAACTGCCTCAGGCAATTTTTATTTAAAAACCAATGACAAATATTTGCCATTATGTAGCCTCGGTAACGGTATTTGAAAAAACGGTATTTTCGGTAAATATTGAATAGAAATCAGAATCATATATTATAACGGATTTTTTTACAAAACATACTGAAATACTAAGTAATAACACATCCTAGAAGTTGTAACAAAAACAGTTTACATTATTTTTATTTATTAGGGTAAACGTAAAATTACGTAAAATTACCTAAAATGAAAATAACTTTTATGATGAAGTAAGCTTTTAGTCGAAATACTTCGTTCTCGTGTTTCTTAATCGTTATTTTATTCAACTGTTTACTTTTATAGCCAACAACCAATATACATAATATTCTGTTACACATTATAAACTGACATAGTGAACTGAGATCAATTGCTAAAAAGACAAATTATACCATAATATTTTTAACTAAAAATCTTTTTAAACATTGGACCTGATGTCGTGCCTCGATTTCGGATATTTAAAAATCGATTTAAACCTGCTAATTAAATTTTATTATAAAATTAATGACGATATTGGTGATACTCTTTTAACAGAAATGCCTCCATAAAACTATAAGAATAATAAAACAATTGCATTTGTGGTTTCTTTGTGACAATTTTAAGTTTGTGTTTGTGTGATATTGCTGAGGAGATTGGTATTGCAGAAATCTGAACGATTATAAGTGCGGATTCCGAAGCAGCCGTAGCACAATGACCAGACCATCTGTTAAAACGGGTTAAGGTGAATGAAAAACTCACCGAAAAATGTGCAGTGATAACCGTACTTAAACAGGGGAATGCCTTCTTGTCTGTGCTGTTTCTAGTTTTGGAATACGTGGTCCGTCAAGTATTGGGGATTGACAGTAGAGTGCTACTCAACGGATAGCATAAGTTGATTGGGTATGGTATGCAGATGACTTAGAACTTTTGGTAAAAATAGAAGACTGGAGGTGGTGGGAATACTACAAAACGAAGAGAGTAAGCTTGGTCTCAAATTAACAGGCTATAAGACTCGCTTCGTTTCACTGAGCCATCGAAGTAAGTAAATATCTGTGGTTTGTTTGTGACAGTTAAAAGTTTGTCAGCATCTTGTAATAATATAATTGGCTATATATATAATAAGGTAAGTACTTATTATACATAAAACGTGTTGGAAAGAGCCAGTATTTGAGAAATGAGGCAACATATTTCGAAGTTTCATAAAAAAACCTATGTCGGTACGCCTGTATAAGATGGATACCAACATGATAGACATTAAGAAACCAGGAAAACAGGAACGGGCTTATATGTATGTAACTGTCTGTTATATACTGCTGATTTTGGCGATCAAGTCAACGCATTGTCATCACCGACTGTAAATTCACAACTTTAACTTTCTTTAAAGCTAAAGACGTAGTGATTTACAAAACCAAAAAGCTTAACCATCGGCAGCTCTGCCCAATTGCTACAGTTTAAACCACTCCAATATTTAAATAAAAACAAAATTCCTCGGGCTGAAACACGGCATGATTCCAAAACATTGATGTCATTATTATGAAAAAACTGTGTAAATGTTTTATTGTACTCTGACTATACCTTACAGATGACAATCAACCCTGGGTCGATATACCAATTATTTGGCTGACGGTATCTAGAACCATTAACTAAATAGCGAATCAAGCAGAAGCTAATAAGTTCACCTACCCTCACTCTGTCTTTCTGCCTTTAAATCTGTCTTTAAATGCGGTTATATAATTAGCCTAACTTTCCCAAAACAATTCCGTAACAAAATGACATTGATTGTCAATTAATTAATTCATCAATCTGTGACCGTCTCCGAAGAAACGTTAGTTGTAAAAATATTAGGCGACCTATTCGATTATTATCGTCAAGAAATCAATTTTCCATTTGGAAACGCCATTCTTATGCATATTTGGAAATTTATGGAACGTCATTAGAGTTGTTCTTTAACACTGGATTAATAACAAAACTTTTAAGCAACAAATTATTTACAGCTATTAAAATAAAGATAACTTGCACTAAACAAGCATGTCCCGATATCAGCACAGATGTCAGATATTTTGGAAAATTAACAAAATCCTCATTTTATGCCACGAAATTGCCGAGAAACCAGTTAGGTAGGTACTGATTTGCATCCCATTCCCATTGAACTATGCTTCACAGGTAACTGAACTGTGACCTACATTCGAAAGCTTAAGTTTCTCACTGGCGTTTTGGAGGAAGTGCGAAGTTGAAAACTTTTTATTATGAAAGGTAGAAGAAACTATGTTCTGTTTCTTTGTGATATTCAGTTAGTTGAATGACTGGTTTATGGTTTAACGATCTAGTTCATTTATACACACTACCGAACTCTACGTTTTGTCTATTTACTCTTGAATTTTACTAGAGACATACTGACTGTTTACTAGAGACATACTGACTGATAATGCAAAGCGCATTACAAGATCCATTGAACGTATTTTATATTTCCAACTTAAACAAACAATGACTCAATAATGTTTACCCAGTTTAGGGTGAATTCATTCGAAAGGTTAGTTCTTAAAAATTAATTGTAAGAGAAGGAACTGTTGCTACTCACAATTGTAATGTCATTAGTGGTGTCATTCGCCTACAGCTCTGGTAGTTGTAGTGGCGCATAGCTTTACCTAGAGCAAAAACATAACTTGTGAGTTTTTACTTCTATTCAAATTATGTAATATAATCAAGTGTTTGCAGTCCCACTTTATTATAAATATGTTATTAGTTTAAACAGAATTTATCAATTGTCATTATCATAAATAAGTTTAAACGTCTTAAATATATAAAATTAATAATATGACCAATTGTATCCAATAGAAGTCTAATCTTATAAATTATATAATAGTCTAAATTACCTATAAAAAGTTATCACGTCATGGTCACTTAATTGTGAGTAGAGATAACTTGGCAAAATGTTTCATTAAAGTGAAATTTAAATAATATGTGTGCCTTATATGTATTTATTTTATAATAAAGAAATGTGGCCAACTTTTATGAAAATTGTGTTAACAGACAAGCCACACAAAATGGAGTTCTTCCTTATGCATGTTTTTACAACTGCAAGTTTGGAAATATAGTTACATTTAAACAATATAATAATTATAACCGTAAATCATCAAACATGTTTTACAAAGTCATTTAAAATAAGGCATTAAAAAAAAATCTACAATGGCTGCCAAAGATAAGACCTTTGTTCAGTCTCTAGCGCAATTTCAAAATAGAAGACTGTCTAAACTTTTCATAAGTTAATTGTCGTTCCAGAAGTTGGCATTCGCATTCCATTAAATGGCCTTCTTATTCATCCAGTGTCTGACATTGTACATTTTATATCGTATGCTAAGTTATTGGACAGATGTGGTGAAGATTGCGGCAAGCTGGTGGATACAGACAGTACAGGAACGATCGCCTATAATGTCGTAAAACTGATGAGAATTAAGTTTGAAGTTTCAGATCTCTTAGAAACTAGCAACACTGTCATAATCATAAACTTTCATACCGGCATTTAATTGCCGCCAATATAAAGTAAATGGCAGTTATAACTGAGTCCATGTCGATAGCACATCGGCGAGGTTTAAATCCAGCGCACAACAAGTTTATCAAACAACTTTGTCAAACATCTCACCTGGTGGGATCTCACTCGTTAATTTAAAATCTGTACTTGTACATAATCTGTAACACACCTTACCACTAGCCGTCTGCATAATAAATCACCAGATGAAAAGAGATTACGTTCGTTTCGGTACGACGAACAATGCCTTTCGACTAATTCCACCTAAACTAGTTTATTAAGTTCGCATGTTCAATCGGCTCAGTAAACATAAATTAATTCATTCATTCATTCGTTACGATTGTTGAATCATATCTGAATTTAAATCTCATTTTTTGCTATAACAATTTAAGTAAGAAATAAATAATAAAAATAATTAACAAATTATTTTTTGTCCATCCATCTCCAGAATTTAAATAATTTTCAATTCGTTGTTTTTACTTCTTACTTAGCAAAGAGGTTGATAAATAAAAAATAATTATTCGTATGTACTATGATTAAAATGGACAAGTCAACAATTGTAACTTGTTCCAGGAAGCCGGAAACCATTCGTGTCATATAGTCTGGGACCAATCGAATAGTACGATAATGTACGAGCAACCGAAATGTTCTAGTCTGTAGGGAACTGTAAGAAAGATACATTTCTGTTATTCGTTTGCAAACAACTCAAGTAAAGTATCTACAATCGGACAACTTTTAAAATCGCTATCGATATTAACCTTCAGTGTTACAACAACTGTTGCGTCGCAACCGTGTTATAAACTATCGGATCCGATATATAGCACACTTCCTATATATTTTCGACAAAAAAGGAAGTAGCTAGAATCCGATCACAGCACCGCCTACCGAGTTTATGTGCATTTCGTAACTTAAAAAATGGCAGACATTTCATAAAGTTTCCACCCTTTATTTATCTCCAAAGGGGTGTAATCTTTTAAATGTTCACTATTTCTTACCAGGCGACTGTGTAGCGAATTTCACGCTTTTTACTTTAAAATGGTGGACTTCTAAAATATCCTTTCCGTAATGCACCCTTTTAGGAGTTATATTTCCAGAAACAAGGGAAAACATGGACATTTTTTTTTATCAACGACCTCAACTCTTTAGTTTTTAGGTTCAGACTTGCTTTGTCTGTCTGTCAGTCAGTCAAACTCGGGGCAAACCATATTATACATATTCAGATATATATTTATACTTATCTATATATCCCTTCTAATATTATAAATGTGAATATAAGTTTGTTTGTTATGCTTTCACGCAAAAACTACTAAACCGATCATCATCAAACATTGTACATATATTCTTGGAGGTATTAGAAGTAACATAGAATACTTTTTATTGAAAAAAAAAAATGGCGGACGAAGCCGCGGGTAAAAGCTAGTGTGTGTGTGTATATATATACGCATTAGTGACATATGACAGTACCTACAATAATATGAATCTACTTCCGAGACATTCATAAGTTGCTGAATGAACGGTGCTGAGCTCAATAATAGGGCAATCATTAATAACTTGTTTTGTTGATTGATCTGAATGTTATTTTTAGGTCAATTGTAGAATTATTTGTTTAACTGATACTTCCATTGATAATTAAGTATAGTTACACAATTTTGTTCAATAGTGACAGCAGACATTTTGGTAAATAGTTCTTACTTAAATCACTCTTTATTTAAGTAAGAACACCGATTATCAGTTATTGAAACACCGCAAGTTTGCAAGTAATTTTAAACCCTGATCAAAAACCAACAAAGAAAACTAAGGGACTTCAACTAAGTAGGCAGCAAGTATTGAAGTTTAAATTTGCATCTGATCTTTTAGGTAGATATTGATATTACTTCGTTAAAACAAAACAAAAATAAACACCATACAGAAAAGTTATAAATACCTAATTAATCACTAAACAAAAAGAGGACCATAATTTACGCTCCGGAATTATATCCGCTTCGTATTACGACTAACAAGTTAGAAAACATGTCAAAGAAGTTGTAAAACATACTAACGACCTTATAATATGAACCAAATAAATTAGAAATGCCATTAGAATTTTAAACGTAGGTACAATAACAAATGGTACAAAAGGTAGGTACGTAGGTAATCCTTATTTATTTAAGAAAACTCTTATTTAATAAGTTAAATTAAACAAAATTCCAATTTAACAGTTACAAAAGGTAGGTACGTAGGTTATCCTTATTTATTTAAGAAAACTCTTATTTAATAAGTTAAATTAAACAAAATTCCAATTTAACAGTTAACTATCTACATATACCTACTTACAAAATAGTTTATCCTACTTTTAGTATAGATGCTACCGGAATTGGGTTTTCATATTTTGAAGAGTTATTTTTTTGCTTTGAATGTGCCTGTTTTTCTTCAAGGTCTTATAGAATATCTACAAAAAAAATATTTATGATAACTGAGAGATAAACTGCCGCAAATCTAAATTTAGTTAAAATTTTATAAAAGTTAATGTTTAAATTCGTTTCGTAAGAAAATTATTACGGAAGGTTTTTTTTTAAATACTGTTTAAATTAATGCACTAATTTTAGGACCCGCGTTTAGAAGCACTTGCGTGTCATCTTTTTACGTTAATAAATCTGGCTTAAATTAATTAACATTTGACTAATATATCACGTAAGAATACTCACTAGTAACAGCATTTTTATTTTTATAATAAAACCATTTATTTGCAACTAGCTTTCCGCCCGCGGCTACGCCCGCGTGGAATTCGGTTATGTTGCGGTATAAAGCACAACTATAAGAAAACTTCTCATTCCCACGGAAAAATCTAAGAAGCGCGATGTAACGCTGGATACAAGTAGTTGTTAAACCAAAACTGAATGGTACACTATATTATATGTTTTCCCTTGTGGAGCAAAAACATGCAGATTTTGGGCACTGGAAACCCGGGAACACGCTACATAGAGCTGACCATGCGAAAAACAATGTTTTTCCAAGTGTACTCCAGCAACCCTTAGAGTTTGGCCTTGTGCTTTATTAATGGTCATTGCAAATGAAACCCTTATAGGAAATTGTAGTCTTTTAAATTAAAATGGGAGGTCTGTTGGAATAATCGGAATCCGTATAAATCCTAAAAAACAGTTTAGACGATAAAACAAATTGTACGTCATCCCTCGGGAATTCCTCATTTTCGGGGATTCATTATCGTATCATTTAGCTTCTAAATTTGCATGTTTATATTAGTTTGCAATATTTTACCTTGTTTTAAACGACACACAGCGCCATCTACAATCCATCCATCAAGCAAACAATATTTTTGTTTTTCCTCGGGAATATCAATTTTTTCCAGGATAAAAAGTACCCTATTATTTAATCCGGACTTTTATCTTTACGTCTGCAAAATTTCAAAGCAATCGGTTCAGTAGTTACGGCGTGAAAGCGGAACAAACAAACAAACAAACAAACAAACTCACTTTCCGATTTATAATATTAGTAAGGATAATTGGGTGGTGGTAGTTATTACAGTATATACGTTCTGACATATTCTATCATACATTTGTATGGTTGATCGTATTGTTCTATTTAATATTATAATAATTGAAATACAAACTTAACTAAACAAAATGAAATGTGATGTATACACATGTAAAGGAGATTGCTCAGCTTCCATACATGTTTGGCCTAAAGACCAATAATCATATAAACTTATTTCCTAGATTCGAAAATATTAGGGGTTAAAGTATGAAATTGCCGATTTGTACTGAAAATCTATATTGTTTATTTTTTAAATTTTTAACAAATTTATTTAATCAAAATAGTTGCCATTATTATCTATACATTGCTGCCATCTAATGGGAAGGTCATTAATGCCTTTGCGATAGAATTCCGACGATCTAGACTGCACAAACTGTGTGAAAGCATTTTGTACTGCCTCCTGGGAAGAAAACTTCTTGTCACGTAGATAATTGTCCAAATCACGAAAAAAATGGTAGTCCGTTGGAGCAAGGTCTGGTGAATACGGAGGATGACGAATGGTTTCTAACTGCAGTTCCTGAAGGGTCAAAATGGTTTCTCGTGCTGTGTGAGGTCTCGCGTTGTCGTGGAGCAATAATGGTGAAGATCGATTCATGAGTCGGGGCTGTTTTACTGCTAGTTTTGTCAACATGGTTCGGAGTTCGGCACAATAGACATCTGCCGTTATTGCTTGACCAGATCGGAGAAAACTATAGTGAATAACACCATGCTGAGACCACCAAACAGTTACCATTACCTTTTTATTGGTAAGTTTTGCTTTAGGACACTGTTGTGGCATTTGACCTGGGGTCAGCCATTGCATTTTTCTTTTCCGGTTATCATAAAGAATCCACTTTTCATCACATGTTACAATTCGATCCAATATTCCTTCATTTCTGTACCGGTTCAACAAGGCAACACAAGTTTCAACACGCGTTTCTTTCTGCAGATCAGTCAAATCATGAGGCACCCATTTTTCGTATTTTTTTATTTTATTGATTTGACGCAAGTGAGTCAATATTGTGGGTAAGGTAACGTTAAACCATGCCGCTAATTCCTGGGTACTTTGACTAGGATCGGCTTCCACTATCTCTCTTAATTCATCGTTATTTACCTGTGTGGGCGGTCTTCCTCGTGGCTCGTTCTTTAAGTCGAAATTTCCATCACGAAAGCGTTTAAACCAAAATCGCACGGTGCGTTCATTAGTAGACCCCTCTCCAAACGCAGCATTGATATTGCGGGCTGTTTCTGCCGCGTTAGTTCCGCGTCGGAACTCGTATTCAAAAATAACTCGAATTTTCGCAGTATCCATCTTTCTTGTCTAAATTGAATAACAAAAACAATTGAAAGTCGATATTCAAATGTTTTACATTTTTTAAAAAAAGAACATCATAGAAACCATTTAAAAAAAGTTTCATTCGAAAACCTCAAACCATGAAGATTCTATGTCAATTCAAAGAACCTATTGCAATAAAACGGCAATTTCATACTTTAACCCCTATTATGTATAAATGACTGTAGAAACAAATATTATGGACGGACACCCCTGAGAACTTCTATAAACCATGTACACTAAATGATTTTGAGGTTATGTTTGCAAACCTCAAAAGGTACCTCACCTATCAAAATAATAAAAAACAAATAATTAAACTAGAGAAATCAAGAAAAGGTACCGAAATTACGTGGGTATTAGATTATATATAGAGCATGTAGATTAACAGATAGTTGCCTGTTTTTGAAATTAATGCACAAGAGTAACATTTAAAATCAGGTAAGTATGTCATGTGATTGCGACTTTCAGAAGCAATCTTGCTTATTTCATTTAGAAATTGTAATTAGATAGAGCATATTATTATATATAGTTATTTATTTATTTATTTATTGTGTAGAAGTGTCTAACAAAAAATGCATGTCAAGGAACTAGTACTTACCTATGAAATGATAAACAACTTCGATCAGTCTTTGGCTGTATGTTACTACGCCCATAGCCATTAAAAATGATTCATTCGTATGTTTTCCAAACCGGAAAAGTGAAAGTCCTTTTTAAAACGAATATATAATACAGAAGTGTCCGTTAAAATCTAATGACTGGATAATAAAGTATAAATTACGCCAAGAATTACCGTATAAGTCAATATTTTTTTTTCATTTGGGCCAATTTGAGCAATCTCCTTTACTATTCAAATACAAAACAATGTCTAAGATACCTAAATCTAAAAAATACATTCTAGAAATAGTAACAAGTTTAAATGTCAAAAGAAACCAGAAGTCTTGTTCAAGATGTAGCCAATTGTATAATACATTTTGTTCATACGAAAATAGAATCATTTATAATAATAATAATTTATTTTTCTTCTCCACACAATCCCATAAAAATAAAACATTATGTCGGAACTTAATATCGAGACGAGTCTCGTTTTTATTTGTCTCGTATGTCATTTGGCAATTTATTATATACTCGTATTGCCATACAATATGCATAATATAATTAACACTCTACGACGCCTTCAGTCGTTGCTTTGACCTATTATAATAATAATATAATATATCTTACATGCACACTACTTAAGTAAGACCAAAGTAAGTACTGTAAGGCTAGTGTTATAACGGATAGACATATGTATATGATGCAGTTATTTAATATTTATAAATACCCAAGACTCTGGTACAAATGTTCGTGGTCATCAAATATTCGCCCCTTCCGTGTCTCGAACCCGAAAGGACCGTCGATGCGAAAGGTAGGGTTGCTACCGTTGCACCAAATGGTCGTCTATATATGTTACTACCGCTCAACGTTTTGGCGCCATACGCATACTATTGCTAAATCATTTAATTTAGACAAGTGTGTCATAAAGGTGTTTCCACTTTTTCTACCATTCAAATAAATAAGTTTTATATAGTTTTGTTAAAATGCTTTACTTTAAATTTGCAAAAGAAATTCTTTATCATTTGCCTAGGTAGAGAATAATAATTTTCCATACTTTTATTTTTTTTTTTAATTTAAATATAGGGTGTGTCAAAACCGTTGTAAAGAACTCCGCAAAGAATAATTTCTGGTGCCAACGGGGAGGGAAATGTCAAAAAAATAGGCACTACTCAGATCTAATGTGGAATCTTCTAACATTCAGTGCGGTAAAAAGAATGAAACAACTTTGTATTAAAAAAAAATTGCCCAGATGTTTATCAGAAGTGCAACACAAAACGGGTTCTTCGAAAAAGTAATTAAGAAAAAGTTGATACATCAAGCGGGAAGAAATAATTGATTATTGAGTTATGATTTATAAACCGCTGAAAATCAATGAATGAAACGTCAGTTTTATTTAATTATTGCATAGTAAAATTGTATATGAACTGATCACAAAGTCAGGCATAATTAAGTGCTATATAGAATGCTACATTGTATTTATTGTATTGATAATAAAAAAGAATTGATCAATATATCACAGTCAGTGTTTAAGTTTATATCAATATCATAGTTTGATAAGAATCACATACGTTAGAGTAGTTCCTTCATTTTTCAATGAAAAAGTTAAAACTACCTACGTACTTTTTACAATTAAATAAAATTTTGATTATTTGTTTACGTTACGTTGCGTTGTAATTAATTCTTTGAAATTACATTGACAATTCTGGTAGATCTGTTTACTTAACTGTTAACAAAAAAATATTCTGCCTGCAGTTCCTCGATTTTTTCCGAAAAATATAACAAATTGTTTATTTTCTAATTAGCTTACGAAACATTTTTGCGGATTGCTCTAATTTTTCAAGTTAAAAATTGATTCTTAAATTTAAACTTGGCAAGACTTTTTGCAATTATGAAAGTATAAAATCAACTGGCAATATTAATGAAAACTTTTTGCATGTGTTATTCAATAAGAAACCATGCAAGAATATCATAATGATGACGATAGTAAATTACTTGCAAAATATTGAAAATTAATGTAACCTTTAATCACAGAACAAGTTAAAACCTTAGACAAATCTTATGTTTCATATTTAGTTCTTACACTTCCGCGACTATCGCTTTTTTTTTTTTTTTTTTTATTGCTGAAAGTTGGCAAACAAGCAAACTGCCCACCTGATGGTAAGTGGTAACAGTCACCTATAATACATGTGGCTCTTGGGAGATTCGCAGCAAAACTGCAACCCCACAAGAACCACAGTGTACGTTGCCAACTTGTGACACAAGATGTAAAGTCACTGTACCCAGTAATTTCACTGCCATATCTTACCCTTCAAACCGGAACACAGCAATGCAAGCACTGCTGCTTTGCAGCAGAAATAGGTAAGACGGAGGTACCTAAGCAGACGACCCTGGTACAGAGTCTCCCTCCAGTGAACTCGCACACTTAAAAAAAATCAAATTCACGACGACCACAGGATCTTGTGATCACGGCTCCTGTAAGGCGGTTCACACACTAGAGATGCGTCCCGCCGCGGTGCGCGTAGCGACAGAAAACGCGCCCCCGCGCCGAGGCGCAGATCTGCCTAACTTAGCGGTGAAATCTGCTTCTCCGCGCAGATTTTCAATACAAGTTGACCCTACTTCTTCACGCCCCGCGCTCCCGCGCAGAATCTGCGCGCGGGGCGCCTTCCCGCGCGTTCCCGCGTCGGCAGTGTGTTGTCATAGGCGTGTTTTCTATATTAATTGAGATTCTTGCATACAATAATAAAATCTGCGGCCACGCGCTACGCGACGGGGCGCGGTGCAGTGTGTTAACCGCCTAAAGGCGGCGAAACATCAAGATTGATTGTAAAAAAACCAATTAAACGCGTCGTGAATTCGTTTGTTGTTATAAAGTGGTTTTATTAAATGTCTATTATCTGTTATCGTTTGGACATTAGGTAATTAGAAACACTTTCAAAAAGCGTCCAGTTTCGTTTCAGTTTTTGAAATTGAAAAATTCTTCTTCGGCTGCTTATTCAACAGATTTAGCGTAAAATTTAGTTGATTATAAGTCTTTTTAGAAATAGGCAAACACAAAAATTGCGAAGCGTCAACCAGGCAATGCATTGTTAATTTGCATTTTATTTTTTGAAATGTTCTGTAAAAAAAGTTTATAATGCTTTTCATATTGGATGTATGATGATTATAAAAGGCATGTGTTGTAAGTATTAAGAAAGTTTTCTGTAAGGGGATCGAGCGAGAGTAAAAAACGTCTAGAGAAGATATACGTGTTGCTGAACAAGACCCATTTAAGGCTCCAACGAGATTTAAAATTAAGTTTTTCGCCTGCTAAACAGTCGAAACAGGTACAATTAGACAGGCCTGTAAATAGTCCGGATTAAAATCCATTACAATATGTGTTGTCTCTTAAACAAACTTAACTCCAGTCAAAACTTAACTTTATGAAGCTTTTATCGCAAAGCATGGAACTCAATTCCACTCGAAAAAAACCTAAAATTCCTAATAATTTATATTATTTTTCAATGTATTTTTCTGTTGTTCCTAATTAGTTGTCCATTATACGGCAGTCGTTTAGTCGATTCTTATTATTTTTGACAAATTATAAGTCATTCAACTTTTTTGTTGTTTCATTTATAGGGTCACCGTGGGTATAATTGACCATGTATGGGTAATTGACCAATTTTGAATTTACGCCCCAATATTAAGTTTTCTAGTTGACGGATCGTTGTCTTTGGTCTTCTAAATTATGTGGGCACTATTGAGTGAATGACCAATCGCGTTAAGGACAGCTATAGTAACAGCGACTTTTAAATTCTTTGAGTTTTGTGAGAGACGCGCAAAAAGTCGCCATTTTTCCTTGCCTGCAGTAAGGAGCTCGCGTCAGGTATGTTTTTTAAATTCTCTTATATCTGTGTACAATGTTTATGCAATAAGCAAAATTTATGTTTAAACTGAAGAAAAATGTGTGTAGATCTGTTTGTGGTATATTTTTTTTGTAATTTGATTTCTATTTCGTGATATTTCGTGCTGGTCAACTATGGACACACGAAATAGTTGGATTCGTAGTTATTGACCAAAATGGTCAATTATTGATAATATACCATTTTTCAAAATTTTAACGCAAATGAGTTGTGTTTGATTGGCAGTTTGATTGTCTACATTTCTTTTTTTCTTAACTGTTCTGTAACCAATAATTGACCACATGGTCAATTACTGGAACACTCATATTATTTCAGTAGTCTCTAGTGTTTGACCAAACTTAACTTTAGAATGAAGGGTGTAGTTTCACATAAATGTTCAATAGCTTTAAAGCTTATCAGATGAAAATTTCTTTTCCAGATACTGAGTACCAATTTAAAATGCCACCAAAAAAATATTTTTCAAATATAGCTAAAAAAGCTTGGATCTCGCGATTCAGGAAATTGGAGATGGGGCAAAAATAAGAGAAACTGCACGAAAATATGGGATACCCCATAGCACTATTATAAACAGAATAAAGTCACGAACGCCGTTAATTCGAAAAATGAGGCCTCCAACAATTCTTACAACCGAAGAAGAAAATCTACTTGTGCGCTGGATTAAAGCTATGGCAAAGAAAGGCTTTCCTATTAAGTATTGAATGTTCGTAAATATCCATTTAAAAGTTAAGTTCATACTTTAATAGAAAACCTCTAAGCTTGTACTTAAAATTAAAACTTTATGAGACTGTTTTAATGTTACTATTTATATAGGTACAAAAATTGCTGCAATAAGAATATAGTTTTTATATAATATGTAGTTTTATTTACATGGTCAACCACTAGAACATCGACCGGTCAAACATTGAAATCTTCTGGTCAAACTTAGAAACATAGTGATAAATTGACAAAAAAAGATTGTAACAAATATTCTGTAAGAAAAAAATTAAAAGTTATTAGTTCACTGCATTAAACATCTAAATGGGATGATACATAAAAATAATTAAGTATGTATCTCATTTCATATTAAAGGAAAATAGTAATTTATAATAAAATCCGCCTTAATTGGTCAATTATACCCACGGTGACCCTAATTGTGGTAAATTATCTTGTATTTTATTAAGTACCCTTGGAAGTACAGTGGACCCCCGCTAATTCGGCCCTTGTTTAATCCGGCGCCCCCTGTAATCCGACATGCCTTTCACTGTGGACTGTATGTACACAAACTTTATTTTGGCAAATCTTCACTAATGTAGGTAATGCATGATTGGAAAAGTTACAATCTTTACGCGCCACCATTACACTGTTTTGTGGTCAACGCGTGTTTTAGTTCTGACTGCTCAGTTTTGAATTGAAAATTGAATTTGACTACATATGATAGGGGAAGGGCCTAGCGTGCATTCATTGTTTACTAGTTGAGATAGAATCTTATCATTTTTGTCTGTAATTTGTATACAAACATTTCTTTCAAAAAATTCCGGACTATAGCGGATCTTAGGCAGTACTCTATAATCCGACAAATTCGATAGTCCGACACCGCCCTGCAAAAAAGTTCGTCGGATTACCGGAGGTCCACTGTATTTCTAATTTTATGTCCATTACTGTCTCTCATACATTTATGTTAATTTTTCGTCATGTCCAGAGACCGGATCCAGATAAGTTTATGAATAGCCAGATTTAAATAAAAAAATCAAGGTGAATAACCTACAACTAAAATAGTATCTGATTTACGCGTCAGTCTTTCTAGAAAACTTAGTAACTAATCAAGCCTGTATACAATCGATGACAAGAAAATACCAAATAAAAAAATATTATAACGGACTTAAAATATTTAAATAATTACTGTTATCGCACCATAATTTACAAAAGGGAAGCTCCAATCACTTGAACATAATTTTTAATTAATATCTATAAATCTATTCGAATTAAATAATGTAACGGTGTATACGTTTTACGGTTTTTAGACAGTGTATGTGTATCTTTTGTAATAAGCAAAAAAGATGCATTGGCATTTGAATTAAAACTCAACCCAAATTGACGTGCACACATGCAGAAAGACACAATTTTGATCTTTATATCGGAAAGGGTAACTGCTGTTTTTATTCAATCACGCTGTAGCAGGCGCTTGACCGCTATCTCGCCTGATGGTAAGCGACTATACAATTTAGGAAGTGACGCGCTTGCCCAAAAAACATGGGCCTGTCACCCTCACCTTGAAGGTCTGAGCTCTGCTACTAACGTAGCACCCCCCAGGAATTTAATTAAAATATTTTCTTCTCCAACGGATGTTAGTTCAGGTCTTGGGTTTTGTACGTATTTCTTCGCTTCTGATCTTATCACTTAATGATGCAGAGCACTCTCTTTAAATCTTCCTGGATGACCGGTTTGTTAGGCCAAAAGCAAAAAATCAGAAATAGTATGTTAGGAAGTCAAAATATCACGTATTATAGTTTCCTGGACGCTGCTAAATCAATCTTGATACATCATGTATCTTCTTTATCGATCCTTACTAAGTATTTAGTCTTGGATAAACTTAAGTATAAATACACTACACATTATGTTTGCTATAAATTAATATTCATCTCGTTCCCGGTATATCTTTATTACATTATTTCTAATTATTAGTATTTCGGCAATGAGTATCTCTCATTTGCAGCCTTGGTCGATACCTTGACTGGTAATTCTAATTATTATATCAACTTCATCAAAATGGCACTAGGAGTACATCACCTGTCTATTGTCGGACTGAAGCCCATATCGAAAATATAGCTATCTCTTTATCATTTAAGTATCTATTTCTTAAGGAAATCCCGATTACAAGACTATTAACATAATATGTCTAGCCCTGTTTCGACCTGCTTCAAAGTCGTAGTTCGTAGTAAAATATCAACTTCTGATACTTGTAATGGACCAATGCATGTAGGCAATGTATATTTCATATTTTACTTGCATTATCATATAAGTACCTATTTTATCAAATAATATTTTTTGTTTGATAATTCGTATCGCAAATTGATGACTAATTTTTTTTATAAGTTATGCCACATTAAGCGTAAAATATTGGAATAATGATAATAATAACTCTGACGTCCTTGCGTTTGTTGAAGGCTGAGAGAACTTGCGAAGCCTTATAAGCTAGAAAGTTTACATTTTGTCACGCAGCGGTCGTCGACACCAAAGGGCAGGCGGTATAAAAAAAAATGTGAGCCGTCCCGGGACGCCTGGCAGATGTGAAACATCGAGATTATTTTGTACAAGTAATGTGCATAAAGGAACAAATTATGACAGGAAATAAATATCAGAATAAAACACTTTTTTACGGATTATTGCGCATGTTTTATTTTATATTTAATCCTGACGTTTCGACTCCTTTACAAATATAAAATAAAATAAAACATGCGCAATAATCCGTAAAAAAGTGTTTTATTCTGATGTGTAATGTGCGCGGAAGTGTAAGAACTAAAAAAAAAGGAAATAAATATGTTATAATGAAAAAATAAATTATTACTAATTTTTTCCAGAAAACTTTTATTTTCATTAAAACCAAACATCACAAATTAAAAAAATATTTCTAATTGCGACAACTCCATTCTTTTAATCAGCGCCTTCATTGGATGATAATTGAAGTATGTAACAAAAGTGTTCCACACCGTACACACTACTACATATATACTGTTTATATATATATATATATATATATATATATATATATATATATAGTATAGTAGTGGCGACCACGCCAACAATATGGTTTACTCGCGGCTATAGATGTTTCAAATCAAAAACTTATGGATATTAAGCCTGTTAGGCAGTAATTACTTAGTGCTATGTGCCTAGAGAACAATCTTAAACTAACGCGGAATGATAAATTGTTTCAAAATAAGTCGCCAAGAGTGGCTAAAAAAATATCATTGACTATACTGTCTACTGTAAAGTGTGCGAGCCTCCAAGTGAGTGAAGTGAATGGACAAACTGCACATACAAGTTTATACTAAAACCGTGGTGCACCAGTTAGACTTGTACTTGTCCGATTTTTAAGGACGATTCGTTCGATACGTACGAAATAATAAATGAATGGAAATAAAACAAACAGACTCTGTATTTATGAGCAGAACACAATGATTCCACTCGGAGTTATTTTCAGTGACATCTATGAAAGCATTTTTATTTTTTTGATAACACATACTAGCCACGCCCTACTAGTAAAGTATACGGATTATAACAATTATTTTTATTGATGAAAATGACAAACAAGTTATTGTAGTTTCATTGAAATTTGAATATAGACTTCAGAAAACTACATTCCTTATATTAGCTTCAGTCGTACATAAAGGATTCGTTAATAAGTTAGACGCTACAGAGCAGGCTGTTTATGTAAGATATAAAAAACGCATGTTAATAATGACCACACCTCCGAGCCCTTAGGTGGTAGGATTCGAACATACGACCTTTCGCTATCCAGGCGAGTGCTCTGACCGCTAAGCTACCGAGCTATCGATAGCTATTTTATATCTTATAGAAATATGGCTTTGTGAATGTAAAAAATTAAATTAAAAACAGTCTATTTATGTATTCCAAAAAAGGAATACTAAATTATATTCTGAACTTCACAACTTGACATAAATTAATTTACAGTAGGTTAATCCAAACCTATCGTATAGTATAGAGGCACATCCTCTTATCGAAGTAACGATATTTTTGGCATAACCGGTTAGTATAACAGAAACAAAATTATCCCTCTTAGTATATGCCTTAGAAAGAAAACAGGAATCCTTATAAAATCATTTAGTTGCACGTCTATTGAGTTCTTTTTTATGAACGCGATATAAAGTTGAGAAAATTGTAGAAAAAAAATCGGTTTTTTTTTTTTTTTTTTGCCTGTAAAGTCGGTTTTACGGGCGAAGATTTTACGTGACAACGTCTTTTTCTCGGTAGAATATTTATTGATATGAATATAATTAAATTGCACAATGCGCGCGGCAGACCGATCATAGTTGAGTGGGAGAGAGACGCAAGGCATTCGGCGGGCCTCTCTCTCGTTCGGTGACTCATCGTAACGTTACCGAGCGTTACACTTTTTCATAAGTGACTCCCAGCCGCAACCAATTTATAAGACGTTATCACGTCAAAAATAGGCTGCTAATGCTAGATAATCGGAAAATACAGTTATGTATATTATATTCACATTTTCATTTTGACACTTTCACGATTAAGTCACTTCCCACACAAGACAAAGGCACTTCCCGTTAACCTGGAATGATGAAATTTGACGAATAACAAGATCTAGCACATAGAAAAAAAAATTTGCTCTTACAATCACACTAAATTGCAGTTAGAGAATTAAGCGCGATGTATAATAATATGTAGGAGAAAATGTTTTCTAATGTAAAATTTGTCTTAGCTTTCCAACATTTTCGATATTGAATTCCCGAAATGGACAAACTAAGTTTATACCAAAAAAGCGAACTTAGACCATTTCATCGAGTAAGTGGCATGAGCTACCGTCAAAGAACTTGGATGTAAGATTATATAATTTGTTTGATTAAAAATTCAGGGCAAAATAATAGTTGCACTGTTACAGAAAACAATGAAAATGTGAAAACTCAAAAAAACACGGAAGTGTTTTTGAAAAAAAATTACCTATCACTTGCCTCATGCTCACACACGTTATTTGTTTTCACAAGTCAAGATAAATCCTTACTTCTATCTTACTATCTATCTACCTATCTTACTCATCCTAAGTATAACTCTAATAGAGAAAGACACTTGGCCGTTAAGATTAGTGGTCTTATATGAAACAGACTAATAGTTACCTATCTTATGAATTAGGATTTACAAGTTATTCCGTTTGCAGTATCGCATTGTAAAACTCATGTCAACACCTATAAAAAAATATAAAATTTAAACTCACCAACGCTGCTGTTGCGACGTAGTCAGTCGTCGATCACCGCTCCATCGGCGTACCGGCATTGACTTGAGGCACGCGTCGCCGCCACCGCGGACGCACGCGCTCACTCACTACACTACTTGAAACACTCACTATAACTCACTATGTATTCACACCACTCACTAATCCCACACTCACTGAACACCGCCTGAAACAAAAGAAATGCACATTGAAATCTAGAACCACAAAAAATAACGCTTAATTTGTAGTCGAGTGACGAGTTCCATTTCAATGTAATATAATGTAACTCCAATGTAAGATTTAAGTAATGCCTATCTCAAATATTAGTATGTATCTTCGTATATTTATACGTAGTACGTACAAGCTTACTTTTGAAATAGTTTTAATATATGAACTATGATAAATTAATTAAAATAAATAAATAAATAAATAATAATTACGATAAATTTAAGATGAATATTTTAAATAATCAGCAAGGTGAATTAACATTGAACATTTGTTTTTTTTTGTTATTTTTATATAGGTATGTGATTTGGTTAAAAGGCTGTTCGAATGAATATACGAAGCGTATGTGTTATGTTTATTTTATTACTTATTAAATAATCTGATGATTTTTATGTTACAGGCATTATTCGAAGCTGAAATAAAAAGGACTGGTACAGCCGGAGAGCTCTAATCCGATAACATTGTTTCTTCGTGAGCAGATTTAGAGCCACAACATACTTGCATTAAACCGGGATGAGGTATAAACATACTAAGTACGTTATCTTTCGTCGCAGACATCGGCGTAATGCTTTACGGACCATAAAGCGCGGAACCGTCGAATGGCAACATTGTACCTTTATAGCCAAGAGTTACCTGCATTGTTTCCATAATACACGACCTCTCCGCCCCGCGACGTGTCGACAAGCAAGTAAATAAAAGGGTTTCGAGTGGATTTTGTTGAAATAACGAGTGCTTTCCGCTTTTGCATGAAGAACAACTTTAGTGGAGTGGGATCGGAGCAGTATGCTTTCTCCGTGTTCCTAACATTAGCGTTCGTGTTGGGTACTAAGTGCTTATTTTCAGAAACGGAACTCAATATTTGTATATGACGACCTTCGTGACCAAGTGGTGGGAATCTCCATCTCCATTTGAGCAGATCAGATCAACATTTTTTTTTATTACATGGTCTTGTATTGTGAGATAAATTTGCGTTTATTTAAACAATTTATACAATATGTAAGTGGTCTTATTCCACCACATTCGTATCGTAGACAATGGGAAACAAAAACGTTCAATTAATCTGCCTGCATTTTCTATTTTATCATATTCATATGCACGAACCAACAGAACAAAGAGATTTGACAAAAAAAAACACTTTCTATTTGGATAACATCAATTGGGGAGATTGCTAATCAATACTTACTGTTACATTTATATAAAAGATTTATAGACGAATTCCGTGGCTAAAAGTTATTTTAGCTATTTCTTTCCAATACATAACAATGTAGAAAAAATATTGCCTTGGGTAAGGGAGTTTTATTTATGCACTAATTTTGTGCATAAGTTTGCTTGGAAAAATATTATTTATTTTACGGACAACGTATTGTCCCTCTAGATTTGTTTCAGTTGCTTATCTAACGATCAAAGCAAAGTAAGCGATATTCAATGAACAGTACATTTTTAGACAAAACATGACTGACAGCCCTGGTAACTAGCACGGTTCGGCCGTGAACAATGCGACGGCGCGTGCCACAAACGGAGCCAGGGGAAACTTTTAATTGAAAGGGCCATTGATCGCACCCGGGAAGCAACGCCGGCTACCGGCACAGATGACACACCGGCCTACCCGAATGGAAATAACAAGCTACACGTTTTTTGCGATAATCTAACTTTATAACAAGGCTCTTTTTTATTGTAAAATACAAACAAGTGTAGGATTATCATATTTTTTGTAGTTAGACCTGAACAAAATAGGAATAAAAGTAAATGTTAGAAAAATAGTATGAGAACTTTCATTAATTAATGGATAATCAACCTGGGACATATGGATGGACTGATAAAAGCAGCAAGGCGGCAGTTTTCATATGAAAGACATTTGTCTACTTTTGTGGGAACTAAGAACTAACTACAAAACTATCTGTACTCACAGATTTGAAAATCTTAGCTTCGATATTGAATATCAATATCTTTCTATAGTCTTTCATATGGGAACTGCCGCCCTGCTGCTCTTATCAATTGATTTTTATTGTTATTATATTTTATAATGGCGACTAAGACTTTTAACAAATATTATCAATTAACAGGAAACAGATATATATCTAGGTAAACTAGGACTAGGTGATGAAATATTTTCATAGAATAAAGCGCAGAAAACAATAGAATACACATCTTACACATGCGTAGGGTCCAATATCTAATTATTGCTTATATTCAAACCAATGTTCCACGAGTTATTCTTCATTTATTTCCATTGAATTTAAGATTATTAATAAGCTCATAAAAACGTTTTAAGTAATATTTTCAATTTGTATTCGTGAGCTCATTCGCTTGATATTTTGTTCAAAGAAGTCAGAGAAGCATCAACAAAAGCTACGATTACAGTCCGCTGATGGCGTCAAGTGAACAGTTAATTGAGGAAACACGTTGGACAAAAGCGAAAAAAAAACTCTAATATAGCTTATTGAGACCACCGTTATTACAAAACAGTACGACGGTACGGCGGTAGCGGTAACTGTAGACGTTTTAACCAATGAAAAGACCACCATTGGTCGATACGCGCGCGGACAATTAAGCACAAAGATATCTTTATCATCGGGTAAAACTTTCCAAGCAACACTGTAGATAAAACAAACTGCTTTCTCAATAAAAGAAAAAATATGTATTAACAATGGCGATCAATTTTTATTAAAAAAAGATTGATCAATACAGTAATTTAGGAAAGTAATAGCTTGATTATAGCGGGTCTTGTAAATAGCACCCATTTGGATTTATATCGATGAATTATTTAATACCATTAATACACTGCAGGTAATAAAAAACGGTTGTTCGCAATATGCGTAAAGATCCCCAAAGAAGCCACATCTTAGGTATAGTAAAAATTAAACTAAGATTACCAAATATTTTTGGTTGATAATCAGGTGCTCTGTAACGCACTGATTGCGTGTGTTTCATATAGAGTACTAATGTGTTTATTAATAAATTTGTATATGCAAAGGATTGATTTTCAATCACTGCTTCACCTTTGATTATCTGTTTTATAAGATAGGAAATATGTAAATAATATGTAATGTAATAACCTCATCTGAAAGACGTCCACAGTCGGACAAGTTTGCCCTAAATATAGGGGTTTTCCTTTATTATTTTCTATATAGAAACTGGTTATTACGGGATGACCTCAGCCCGCGACTACAGTCGGTGTAAACCTGGGCGAAACTTCAGTTTAAATAAATCATATTCGATGGCAGGCAGATTGAAGATAACAGTAAAAGACCATCATTCGGAAAACGGTGCTGTCCGTATAAATTAAATGATTGTAAAAGTACATAAAACGTAAGGTGAATTGCAGCAAAAAAAACCCACGGGTAATTATTCCCAGTACAAACTTATCCTCCCAGCAGTTTTAATTAAAACGTATTAGCCACGTTGCCCCTTTCACCACATAACTGATTCTGTCTACAGATAAATGAGAACGTACGCATAGTCTTCCCGCAGCAAAACCCAGATCAGATGTCTCTTAGTTCCGTTAGGCTTTAGAAATGGAAATCAGACAGCGTATACACAAAAGCATTACAAGAATATATATGCTTTGTCACATATACTTAATCTAGAGCCAACCAATATGGTTTGTACGAAATTCTTAGCGTCTTGGGTTTTTAAAGCTTTCTGGTAACCACAAATATTGAAAGATATTGGAAGAATTGAAAATTTAATAACAATAAATAGTTACAAAATAAAGCATAAAAATGATATAGTTGTACAGTATTAAAGTAAACCTATGAAAAACTTAGCTGTGTATATGTTATTAATTTTATATAATTAATATCATTCCATTCCTTATAACATAGTTATCATATGATAATTAAATAATTTCATTAACCTTGACTGCTTTTTTTAAGATGCTTCCTATTTTTAAAGCGAACTATGCTGGTATTTTCAGCTTTAATACTAGTTTTCAAAATTGTGTCTTTTTGTATGGTTTAGTCCTAATTAGTGCAAGAAAAGATTAAAGTAAACACGATATTGCAGGTAATATTAAAAAAGCAGAGATATAATTACGTAATGTGTGTATCATGTATTTTATACCCCTAGAGATATAATTACGTTATGTGTGTATCATGTATTTTATACCCTTAAATATTGTCCTCATAACGCGATGTTCACACACACTAACAATGGGCGCTAATTGTATATGTGTTCAATGGCATTGGTACTTGGCTTATTGATTGTGCACAGTCATGTGTGCGCTCTACTCTTAGGAATTCCGTTTAGGTTCAATAAGACTAGGGCTGTTAATGTCTATACGTCTTAGGAGTTTACGATTGATTGTTGGATTAGATTACAATTAGTTTCAGCTATTAATATGACAACGAATCAATATTATTAAATTATAGTTATTCGAAAAACACTTTTCATTCGTTAACTTTTGCATGGTTTGTCTACGGTCGTGGATTCAAATCCAACAAGAAGTAAATGTTTACGTGTATGTTCGACAAGTATACGATCCGCCTAAATAGTACCTGTCAAAAAAGACTTTAAAACCCTTTAGATCTGCGAATAGTGGCAACTCTACCCACTCGCTTATAGAAACACTATCAAAAGCACTTCAGTTGAGTGCAGATTTATGGAATTTGTGGACCTGCTACCGAAAGTTCTAACTTAAGTTGAAAAATCGTTAAAGGAATCTTTAAGAAACGGTACCTTAGAGCAAAGACTGTATAAAAAATAATACTTTAATTTGGAGTATTCTAATAGGTATCTGACAACATCAGCAGGCATCGGGGGTCGATCCAGAGGCAAGCACATTACGCCAACATGGTAATTTACGAGTTCCCGATAATCTTTGACTGACAACGATCCCTTTGAGACTATTGATTGCTTCAGTAATCCCCAATTTACATAGTTTCTGAGGCGTTGTTCCATAATGAACATTACGAAACACGTAGTTAAGCTGGGAATCGTTTGAATATTCATGGGTCATATATTATGTAATTTGATAGGTCTGGTAGCTGCTCGGAGTCTTGAGATGTGTAGAACTGGCGAACTTGCGACTAACTTGTTAGTAAATGCAAACTCGGCAATTTTGGCAGGTTTGACGGGGTAGTTCGATTAATATTAATGAAAATCACAGCATTACCAGTTTATTTATTAGGGTTATAATTGCACTAACACACAAATGAAGATAACAAAATGAACATAATAGGTTATTTTAAGGTGAACTTGTACTAAACACACAAATTGAAGAGAACAAATCCGATATACACTCGGCGTCAAAAAAATCGCACCTCTAAGAAAATCACGTTCAAATGGCATTAACTCTGGATATGCACATGCAGTCGTATTAATTATAATTTTATTTAAAAGGTTACTTAATTAACTTAATAAAAAAACATTATTTTTCATTATCAAATAAAACCTAAAGCAACAAATAAAGGGTCACAAAAATTCTAAGGAAATTTTGCTGCTCGGGAGAGTCGCGAGTTGCGCTAACTTTGTGGGTATAAAGAGGTCAACACGGGTTCAATGTGGGTCATTCGCTATTAAACCGTTGAAGGGGACACACGCACTGATTTTACTGAAGAAAGAACATCTGGAAAATGGACACTACAGCTGATGAGGCCGCTCAAGTGGTTGCACTACTGCAAGCAGGGGTGCGGCAGTGTGATGTCGCCCGGCAACTGAATCTGAGCCGTTTTTCGGTTCGTAGAGTCTACCAGCGCTTTTTAGAGACCGGTGGCTATATCCGGCGACATGGGTCCGGTAGACGTCGCTGCACTTCGGAAAGAGACGACCGGTTCGTTGTGTCGTACTCTTTGAGAAATCGCTTCTCAAACGCTGTTCAGCTGCAACAGGAGCTCCAGGCAGTTCGCAGACGCACCGTGAGTGTATCCACGGTTAGAAGAAGACTGAAGGAGAAGAACATAGCAGCCCGCAGAGCTGCTACAGGTCCAAAATTGACTGCAGCGCACCGACGAGCCCGCTTGCAGTTTGCTCGCGACCACGTCGATTGGACCATTGAGCAGTGGGGAGCTGTTCTCTTCTCAGACGAGACACGAGTGTGTCTTTTCTGCAACGACCGACGAAGAAGAGTATACCGGAGGCAGGGTGAACGTTTCGCTCAAGCCTGCATCCAGGAGACGGTGGAATATGGAGGCGGATCCTGCATGTTCTGGGGCGGTATGTCGGCTGCCGGCAAAACCGACCTGGTCTGCGTCTCCCGGACCGGAGGTGCTCGCGGACAAGGGTCGCTGACTGCGCGCCGCTATATCACAGAGATCCTGGATGTGCATGTGGTCCCTTTTGCCGAATCTTTTGGCGAGGGGTTCACATTAATGCACGACAACGCTCGCGCACACACTGCAGCCATCGTGAACGACTTCCTGCGGAGGTCCCAAATTCCTGTGATGCAGTGGCCAGCGAGAAGTCCTGATCTGAATCCGATAGAGCACCTCTGGGACCATCTTAAACGTAAGGTTCGATCTCGGGATCCGGCTCCTTCGACTCTAGAGGAACTCCAAACCGCGGTGATTGAAGAATGGGGTCTTATCCCTCAAGAAGAGCTCCTGAAGTTGGTGAGGTCTATGAGGGACCGTATGGAAGCCGTCATCAGGGCAAGGGGGGGTAACACTAGATTTTGAGTTAATTTTAAGACACTTTTTGTACATTTTTTTTGTAAATTATCGATTATTAATTAGGACTTAATTAAGATTTTTTATTATTTTTCAAATTTTTATGCTTTTTGTATAATTTTAATTAAAAAAAAGATTGCACTTAATTGTTGTTTGATGCTCCTTTTTGTTACCTTTCTAATGATACCTAACACTATCCTCTATATAAGGTTTAGGAATTTTTGAATAAGATTTTTATAAGGTGCGATTTTTTTGACGCCGAGTTTATATGTTAGTAACTATTCAACAAACCTTTGGCGGTAGTGAGGTTCTTGCCAGGGTTGTTGCGAATATCAGCATCAATGCGGATTTTTAATGCTGACAATTAATTTGTTAAGGCGGCACCTAGCGCAAGACACGTAGAGTTTTATATAATCATAGATAGTTATACAAAAAAAATGTTATTTATACCCTTATTTTATTGTTTTGTCAGCCTAAATTGGTTGGCCGTTGGAGTTATATTGTATAGTGTTATAATTCTTACTAATATTATAAATGCGAAAGTAACTCTCTTACTCTGTCTGTGTGCTACGTAATCACGCCTCAACTACTGAAATAGCAAAGAGCCTGAGAAAGAACATAGGCTATTTGTTATGTAAAAAAGGGCTGTAAGGGGTTGAAATAAGGAATAAAAGTTTGTATGGAAATAACGTCATTTTTAAAGCTAGAAGCATGAAATTTATTTTTAGGCCAAAAATAGGGGATAAAAGTTTGTATGTAATGACGTCGGCAAAAAAGTTTACGGCCCAGACAATTAAAATATAGAAGAAATCTACAGAATTACGGAAGTAATTTTATTTTTGTTTTTACGATCAAAAATAAAACAAAGTGTAAATTATTATAAGACTCATAAGTGTTTTATTAAGTTGTTTTAATAAAAATAATTTTCAAATCAAGAGGTTAACGGTTTGATTCGTGTATGTTAGGTCAAAGATTTTTTTGCCTGGAAAACACAAATCTAATCTAGCGCGTAGTTCAGCCAGCGTTCGCGCTGCGAAAATTGCTTGAGCGCCTTTCATGCTGAGACTCAAGGGCAAAACGAAGTGCTATCTAAGAAGAAGAATAAGCTAAGAATGGCTGTGTGAAAGGGCAATTTTGGCGCCGACTAATGAGACAGTTTACGATATAAACGAACAATGACTTGACGTGGAGAGAGATGTTATCGAGTACCTCTCAGTAAACAATGTTATGGACACTGAACAAGTCACATCATACCTCATAGTTTCTCAACTCTTAAGAATTATCAGGAGTGCCTTCCCATAAGTTGAGGCTGAAAGTTGGTGTTCCAGTCCTATTGATGAGAAACCTAGACGCGCCAAGGTTATGTAATGATACACGGCCACAAATTACACATCTAAGACACAACATTATAAAACTTATAAACATGACTGGAATGGCAAATAGAGCAAATGTTTTGATTTCCTGCATTCCAATAATTCACGAGTGATTTGTGATTTCAGTTTAAAAGAGTGCAGTTTCCCTTGAAGGCAGCATTTGCAATTACAATTAAGTTCAAGGACAGACGCTTAAAGTTGCAGGTGTTAATTTAGAAAAAAAAAAGGAAACTATGTGACCTGCTCACGTGTATCAACAAACCCGCAAAATATTTGTTTTGACAAAATATAGAAAAACTAAAAAAGTGTATAAAGTCTACTTAAATATGCTATTCGCAGTAAAATATTGTAAATAGCTTATTTTAATATATGTTTATTTGCAAAATCATTAGACTAAAGATTTAAAAATGCTGCCGAAAGGCACTATTCCTCGCGGGCGAAGTCGCGGGCACAGCTAGTAAGAAATAAAATAAGTAATCCATAGACCATTTCAAATTGCTTAATCCAATGTTAACCTTATAATAATAATAATAAAAAGTCTTTTATCAGCCCACAATAAATAATTGTCTTTTCTTTGAATATATATTTTGCGCAAGGCCAGCGTGCCGATTGTGTGCAACGTTGATTAATTAATAATAATATAGTTTTTATGATAGTATTAAAAAAACCTAAAAATGCTAATTTTTATATCTTCTTTATGAATAAAGCGATAATTAAACGTTGGTTAATATTATAAATGATTATTACAAAAACATGTATTGTATATGTACACTTATACTCATATTAAAAATAATGTCTTATTTGCTAATAATTTAATACTTGCATATATTTTACTTAGGTTATTTATTAATATCGGCATCAGCATCAGCATCCGCTGACACAGTAGAAACCTGAATCAGCAACAACCCATGTTCATACTACGACCAGGGGTCACTAACCTTAAAACCAACCCGTTTATTATCATTCTTCATTCGTAATGGTATAATATTTGTAGTAGTAAGTATGTAGTAGTACGTTCACACCAAACTATTACTATTCTCACCCGGCAGCAGTTGCGCGATTTAGATGAAGGGCTCGAAAGTTGCCAATCGTTGTCAAGAACCGGTGGGATAATATTTATTTTCGCCCTCACATTCGCCCTTTGAATCTTTCCTCAAGTCAATGCAGTATAGTCAATGAGTAAATTTGTTTCCTGCCTCAAACCGTAAATTGCAGACGGATTTTAAGGAGCACGCACATATAGGAATTTAGCAGTCCATTTTCTTGATCATTTCAAATATCCGTTAGCCATTTCTGTGTAACTGCAATTAAAATATTTAGTGACGAATGTATAAAAAGGTGCACACTGGAAATGAAGGACGTAGTAGTGCGCTAGATAACTACTTTTTTCCCCGTTTAGGTCGCTTTTACTAGTTTGCCACAATTATAACAAGTTCATAAGTGACTACAACTTCACAGCAAACCCTAACTTAGGAAGTGAGCCACATCCAGCAAGACTATACTTTCCAAACAGTTTCGCCGAGTGGAGCGGGCGAACTTGCGAAACTGTGCAGACCGTGGTGGATGGGTGGGGAGGAGCAGAACAAACTCGCCGAGTAAACTTTCTCCTGGAGGGCAACGGGTAACTTGTGACGTGTCATAATCTCCCATATGTACGTTCCATGGCTCCTAGTTTTTTGTTGGCTTTACAGGATTATTTATAAACAAAATAGTTTTTATACTTATAATATTCAGTCTAATTTAACTTGTGTTACTAAACTTTTTACTATATCTTTTAATGACACTTGCGGGTTTAGTAAAAGTAAAATCTACAATAATTTCGAACAATCTAACAAGGCAGTCAGCGATAGAGGGTCTTATTTTTGTAGACACAGAAAACTTTTTACACTCATCACTTATTACTTATTCCCGTGGTTATTGCAATAGTATTTTATATCCCAACCTTATGCCAATTAGCAGGTAAAGGAAAACCTATTACTAGTCTAGCGATAGTTACTACTTCTTGTATGAGTCATACATGCAGTTGGTTTTATTATGTAAATAAAAAATAAAACATTGTTTTTGGATACCTACTTATCTAGATGTCCCACAGCGATTGTGTGGTTAATAAGAACATTTGTAGCAATGTCAGCAACACCGCGTCTTCAGTAGTAGCGTATTTGCGTTATTTCCGAAAATAAGAAGTTTATACTTACATAATATATAAGATCTGATTTAATACACGTCACGTACTCAACACACTGGCACGAGTGCTAGGAGCGGACCCCCTGCAACGGTCCCGAGAGCAAACTTCTACATAATTCGTACAAATTAGACAACAATCCTCGTTTAAAGACATTAAGAGGAGAGAGAGCCTCGCAAAGTTATAATGAAATTCACGAGCAATAAAACTTCCCTTTTGACTAACCCCTAGATATACATTTGAGCGCAGGGTTGCCCATTCATTTGGGAACGTTAATTCAGATTATGAGACAGCAGATTTCGAAAACCATTTGCAAATTATATACAACTTATAGAAAAATACTCGTTTTTTACTTTATAAATTACAACTTTCATAAAAATATCAAAGTATGGATAACATACGGACACTTCTTCCAGGAGAAATTAAAAATACATTAATGACAAAACTAAATACTACAAGATGTTAAAATTAATAAAAATAATTGATCACAAAAATAAAATTTTGCCTATGTATAGTGGTATATTTTCGAATTTTTAACTCGAAAAACTTTTTACCTAATCAAACGTCTCAGCAAATAATCGCTTTGGTTTAAAAGTGAATAGAATTGTATTATCCACACCTTGCACGTTACTTTGCGATGGTTAATCGATTATTTCTTGCTATATAAATAATCTTAATAATTTCAAGTATTTTAAATGCCTTTCTTACACATCTTAAAATAGATTTCTTTTATTCTATAACATATAGAAATAATTTGCTTGGATAATTTTAACGCTACTGTATAGGCCCTCTACAGTTTACCCATTCCGACGTTTTAACTCGAAGAAAAGGTAAGTATATAGCCATAAAAACATGTACAGCGATTCATTCTCAAATCCAACAGAGTTCCAGCAGCAATATAATGGCAAGGGTTTAGGAAAAATGCCATAATTGAATTCTTAAACAATGAAAAATAATTAACTTTATTTCCAATATTTGTATTTTTTTAATAAAAAGAAATTATATAACGATTTATAAGATTTTTTTGTTATTCACACTTGTAATTCTGTTTTAAACATAAAATTAATACCTACTATTATCTAGAATCACGGGCTAAACCAATTCATACTTAGCATGATTATATCTACAAAACAGTTACTCCGTAGATCCATGTATACTCATAATAGTTCAGGCTTGGAGGACGAGCAAAACCCAACAGTAGCCACTTCCCACCATGTTAAGCTGCCTGATTGTTTGCTAACTTGTGCTATAAAAAATGCCTACTAACGATTAATTAGAAAATGAGGCATTTCGAGAATAGGTCTAGTAACATTTACAATCACCTTGCGAATAGGAGCGATGTCTACAAAACCATAGCTGGTACGTTTAAAAAAGGTATTACTTTCACTGATTAACCTTTGTTTATTAAACATTTAGGTCAGACAGCCCTAGCCCTACTCGGCATCAAGTTATGAAACGGGAGCGGCGCGCGGCCAGACGAGTGCCAAACTTAGACAAAGAGAGACTAACTTCCATTAAATCTTTTGCAACTAAGTTTCGGGTCCCCACTGACTCCTGTCTGTACTTACTTTATCTATCTATCTACCAACACAAATTCTACAACTTCGGAAAATAAATTCCAAAGACGTGGCGGAAATTTTTAATTTATACCGCAGCAGGACAAACAGATCTCATTTATTACAAATTCTTTGTACAACGTTTTTAATTAAGTATGAAATTAATTTATTCTATTTACTGAAAAAGTTTTATAACTTTATCGTTTCAAAGTAATTGTAATGTAGGAATAAGAAATATTTATTACAAAATATACTTTGGAATGGCCGCAAATTCTTATATTGTGTTTATTATGTTTATTCCAACCAACGGTGACAGTTAACGCGACTAATGAAATTTATTATCTGGAGGTAATAATATGATTGCTACTACGCAGTACGAAGTAAAGTAATAACTCGGTTATCTGACAGTTACAAAATACGTTAGCCTTTATCTACTAACTTAGGCACAAATTGATTCCGAGTATTCAACAAAAATAAACTGTTTCATTGTAAATATTCTTACCCTTCAGGATATATACGTGAACTTATTTTGAGCAAGTATATGTTTCTACTATTATAGATTATTTTCTATATTATGAAAATTTAACTGATTGATTGGGTAATTTTTACAGTAAAAGATTGAGCTATAATTTGCTTAGGGTATCTTTAATTAATATGAAACTAAGTGTAAAGCAGAACTGAATCAATAATATAAATGAATATTGCAAATATTTCGTTTTGGGTCTTAACCGACGCATCATTGTTTGACATTAGCACACGCATGTTCTTGCGTCAATAACTTCGGAGGTGTACTTGTTATTTGGTTTCCCTTTAAACCGCTTTCGTGTTATAGTAAGGAAGAATGGAATGAGGTTTAAAAAAAATTGATGCCGCCGTTTCAGTGCTACCAAACATGTATTTTTAATAATCTCCAAAATAGCGGCAACTATCTTTATATAATAACAGATATCAATATATCGATTTGAAAAGACAGTAACAAAATGTAAGTGATTGTCAAACAAAATCTAGACAAGTATTAAGTGATCTTGAATATTAATTTTCTGGCAATCTATAGCAGGATATTACAGATACCGGCTGTTAGAATTTAAACATTATTAAGGAAAACTACAGAACATAATGCCACTAGTAAAAACTATGATGACATAAATGATTTTAAACTTTAATGTGAATTGGTGTGGATATTTCGTTTCGTATTTACCTTTATATACATTAGATATATTCCAATTAGAATATAATTGAAATTATTATAGTCTGTGTTAAACATGTCCGTAGCTTAAAGGGAACATAACGCAATATTTGAGGAAGTACTCGAGCCTCAAGCAGTATGTTACGGACCGAACTGAGCAACTAACTTGTTTAAAAGTTAGATCACGACTATGTGTAATGTTTTGATGGATTAAATACACGAACATGGTTAATAGACAAACATGCTATATTTTAGCAGTGGGGTTTATTATACTGTTTTAGTGATCAACACAAAATAATACTGCTTGGATTGTGAAGAACCACTAAAAGTTTTATGCTCCAGAATTTGGAAACGGATACTGCACTTAGCAGATGGTCTCCTTAGGCTGACCACCAAAATTTCTCAACATACACCAAATTATTTATTTTGGTAAGAATAAGTAAGTATCATTAAAACTTGGAATAATAAGTTCCTATAATTTTAAATAATCTGCAAAATAAAGAATTATAATCCATTATTATTTAAAAGCGGCAAGGTCCAGAGTAGATATATTTTTGCTCGAAATGGGGAAGTAGCAAATGGGGTAGGGAAGAAAGTAGAAAACCGCGGTAAAAACCAATAACATTATAATAGCAACTATTCTGGTCTATTATATATAACTATTCTTTTGGTTACAAACCGTTAAAATGATTTGGACTGATGATGACAGTTTGAGGACGATTGATAGCTGATGATGTGGAGATTTACTTTAGAGAACGCGCAAAAAACGCTTTGTTTCAATTGCTAACACTCTTGTATGAACACTCAACTATTGAAACCACTAAATGTTAAAAAAACCTAAAAAGCTAAACTATTAAGATGTGGCCTAAGTTCCCTGCAATAAGCACAATCATTAGTGTCGCGAGTGTTAATAGGTTGCGATAAATGCTTAACACAACATTAATTCTACAATATTTGCTTGCCTCCCCAATGTGAATGTAGGTAACTGAATGAAATAGTTTATAAGTTTAAGACAAAGTAATATTATCCATTACGGCATTTACTTTCTGTTCAAAGCTGCCAATAACAGAGTAGACAGAAGAATTTGGCAGCCCTGTCGACTCAGTCCCTGTGGAGTTCAAATTTGACAATATGATTCTCAAACAGGAGTTGCCTGCTTATTATCAGTGGATTATTCATACAGCTCTTTTGGTATATCCAGTCTCTTTTGTTTCATAACCTTATACTATAGAGACTTTGTAGACAAGTTCTCTTTTTATCTTTCTGAAGACTATTCTTTGTACTCGATGACAAATATAAGCTCAAAAATTAACCTTTGCAGTAACGGCATCTTGGGTAAACAATTTTCTCATAGGACATAACAAACATCGAATAAGTTAAATATTCTTTGATAATTTTAAATTAACAGACATGTACTTAAATTAAATATAAGCGTTATTAAAATTGTCAGGTATCACGTCCACTCGGCCAATAGTAAATGATTTAGGGCCTATTTACAATTAGCTTCTATAGTTTTATAATATCGACGACCGTTTGGCGCAACGGTAGCGATGCAGCCTTTCGCTCCGAAGGACCTGTATTTGAGTCCCGAAAGGGGCAAATGTTTTGGTATTTATAATAATATACTCTGTTGGAAATCCTAAAATAAATATACATATATTGATATGAATATTACAAAATCAATATAAATCATATATGTATGTGTAAATAAATAAATAAATAAATATTTCTTACATTCACACCAATTAGCCTAGCCCAAAGTAAGCACTGTAAAGCTTGTGTTATGGATACTAGGGTAACGGATAGACATACATATATGATACATAAATATTTAATATTCATAGAAATATATAAAAACACCCATGACTCAGGTACAAATGCTCGTATTCATCATACAAACATCTGCCCCTTCCGGGATTTGAACCCAGGACCGCCGGTGCGAAAGGCAGGATCGCTACCGTTGCGCCAAACGGTCGTCAAAAAATGTGTGTACGGTACCTTCGAACATATAACACAATTTTTTATATTGCTTACTTTAGTCTACGCTAATTGATGTGAATGTAAGAAATATAATTAGTATAATAGCAAATTAAAAATATTTATTTAATACAGAACACACTTTGGCTACACATACATTGTATAAGTATCGTTATACATACAATGTAATACGTTATAGCTTTACATTTACGGTAATGATAAATAATCCGCATTGCAGTCAATCAAACTTTGTAACTAGAACACCATTGTAGGATATGGGAGCATAAAACAATTTGGCAACCCTGACGTGCAACACATGTAAACCAGTTGTAGAAGACCAAGTTCCCAACTTGCCAACTCAAGTTGCAGACGTATCGAGTCGCGATGACTTGCGCATCACGTAATTACTCGTCAGCTAAATTTAAGTTTTAATAGCTAATATCACACAAAAGATTAATATGGATTACGCTACAATAAATACAAATACATATTTTCAATGCTAATAATCTATACAAGAAAATGTCCGAGTGACAAAACTCGAGGCCCAAATCCTAATGAACAAGATATTAGGTACATTTAGACCTATAATTTTCTATATTAATAAACAACCAATAACCGCCGGTTCCTATATTCAACTGATAGTTATGGTATAAACTATCTATACTATAAAAGTTACTATCCGTTTTTCTATTACCGACTACGAGTCGTAAATACCGTTTCACAATTCACTTTCTATGCCTGCTGTCAACGAGCGTCCGTAGATCGTTCAAATACCGAGCCCTCACAGATGTGCGTTTAGTTATACGCAAAATTTAATTTCAAAATTGCACAAAATTTAAAACATAATAAATTAGATTCATATAATTTAGATTTATTGTGTTGCTAATTACAATGGTAATAATATTATTATAATTTTACAATCCGCGTGTTATTTAACCTTTTTCTTACCAAACAGACGTTTGTTTGTGGTTTTATTAGATTGACATCCATCATTTTTTCCAAAATAAAAACCCAGGTTCTTCATCTATAACTGTTATTCTCTAATAATTATTACAAATATTATAGTGGAAAGTATAATACCGTTTCCAATAGTGTTTTACTTACATCTTTTGCAAAAAAGAAATTACGCCGGTGAGTATCAGATATTACCTATTTGATCGTATATCTAACAAACTTTACCAACGTGTCTACCGCTTAAAATATTGCAATAATTTTGAATTGGCAAATCTTCATTCAGGTATATTTCTGTTACAGAAAACAAAGAAGGCTATATCAAAGAAGCAAGGATGACGTTGCCCTGCATTTGGATCTCAAGCAAAACAATCCATTGATTACAACAAAATTGATCCACATTGCAACAAAACAACAAAAAAATAACCCATTTTAGTGTGAGCTTCTTACAGTTATTGTAAAATAAAACAGTTTTAAAAGTAATTGAATTTTTTATTTTTCCACTTTTGAATTCGTTTTTGATGCAGGCAATTTTTTCTTCTACTCTTGATATAAAAGGCACAAACTGCGCAAACAAACTGGATCTAGGTGGGTCCATAGGTAGGTGTAAACTGAAAAAAAAATATATTTGCTTTAACCAAATGATCCCATTGGTCCCGTCCAGCACTATCCCCCGGAGTGAAATAATGCTTCCCACATAGTACACGTTTAAAGGCAACGGATGGGACGAATGGTCATCCCTGACATGACAACGAGAATATTTCCCGTCGAGCACCTGTAGACTAGAAGTAAATGGTCTCATGAGGACAGGACTCAGGATAGTACATGTATGCTCGTACATAATTGGATTATGATTAATTATTCAATGATTACGAGTATAAGCAATACTCACTTATTAAAATATTCTGAGATCAATCCCACAAAGTCTGCTACTGATATGAGCATTGTTCTTAAAGCATAAAACCTAAATGTCAATAATAGCGGATGTAGTGGATATACCCCATGATTCCTGCAAGTTCATCAATAAATTCATGATCATAGCGTTTTCACAGTTATGTTATGAAGGTTATGTTTTAAGGTTAGGTATATTGAGAGTATACAAAGGCCTCCAAAATACTAACCTAGTTCCTGTTACTCCTAAGTGTGAACAAATTTCAAGTAGTTACTGTTCAACAGTTTCTTTATCGAGTCAAAATTTCATTTGAAATTTGTACGAATCCGGTGTCGCTATATAAATCGCTCTTTCTTCAGACACTATCTTCTTCTAAATCTGTTTCACTGTTTTCCGATATAATATCGAACACTTCTGTATCACTATCTCAACTCGTCATTTCTTCATATTTCTTGCAGGCAGAGCGTAAACAGTGAAATATACATTTTAACCGACTGAAATTGGCCGGTAACCGAATGACATTACGAATAGTAATATTGACAGTCTACTGACGGTTAAAATATTTATAGGAACGGCATAAACTGTCATCTCCGTACAATATGCTAACTACCTCTTACTAGTAGCCCTCCCATCCGTTAGTAGCAAGCCAACGGTAAGTTGCGCTACGAGACGTTTTTTATAGGAACGGTTTTAGCTTACGCTTCGTATAATATACTACTATGCGTAGCAAGAACGGATAGTTTTTTGAATATAGAAACCGGCGGTAAGGGCATAAAAAAATACTTATTTCTTATTATCAGATTTGTGTTTCTTTTTCAAATTTTTACTTAACTAAATATATATAAACGAATAAAAAAGCTTTAGTAGCGTATAGAAAGATAGTTAATTATTGATTAAATGTTGTTACAGTACATAATCAAGATAATCTATATGCCGTGTGTCAATCTAGCCTTGGCACTATCGAGGCGGCGATCTGTGCTGTCCAAATAGCCTCAGTGCAACGATCGCGACTGGGTATGACGCGCGTAAGCAAATCGCATTTGGAGCGTATAAATCATGACTGGTTCATGTTCGCCCTGAAATCTTACTTTTGGATTATACGAGTGTTTGGAATTAATCATGATAAGAGTAACGTGCTCAAATTTCACAAATCACTTCATCTTTCATAGTTAGTGTTCAACTCCCATAAGTCATGTTTCTAGTAGTCTTGAATTTTTCTTTTTTACTTTACCATTTCAAGTGTGCGCTTATTACTTTTACAAACCCATTTTCTGTTTCTAATGTTGGCACTCTCGATGAAGTTTTTAAACGACTGTTTCTACTGCTTGATCTTGCCGCTAATATGAAAGTTTAGTCACAGAAAAAACTAATAACATTAAACTATATTTTTAGGTGAAAACAGTTTTGTTTTGCTATCATGTGCCTACTAATTATCATGACATTTTCGACAATTTGATTTCCGTTTAGATCAACGTAGTTTTCTTTGGGAGGAAACACCGCAAAGCTTATTTTTAATAGATCGCTTAAGCATTTAATAAACAATTCATTGAATTAAAAATATTCAAATTTAATAATTGTAGCTTAGGTACATCACCATCGACACATTAGAATGTGTCGATGGTGATGTACCTTAATTAATTAAAGAATGAGTAATTCCGCTTATTTTAATAATAATGTTGCGTCCGAGTTTAAGTTTTCCGAAGTTTCAAACTGGAAACTAGAATAGACGGAACATTATGAAGTCGGTTAGTTGCCTGTGCAACAAAGGGCACACGCGTGAGCTTTTGGAAATGATCGTAAAGCGCAACAATCGTGAACGAAGTTAGTCGGTGCGAGTGCAGCAATTTGTCGTGCAACTGGGACAGGGTGAGCGCGGCGCGGGTAAGCGGGCGGCGGCGTTCGATCGCGCGACGCGCAGCGGTCATTCACCCCGCGCGGCCGGACCGGCCGCCGACCCATGTAGAGTTACCAGGTGTTAGCAGGAAAGTCCTGACATAGGTAGGACCTATGTTCCTGAAGAGTGCTAATCCGCTTAAAGATGTTAACAACTAAATTCATTAGTTGGGTGTTGGAATCCTTCTAGTGTACTTAATTAAGTTTGAGGATTTTGTTCGCTAGTGTAGTGCTGTTTATTTTATTTTATTCACTTACAAACCGGTCTACGAATAAATTAAATAGCATTATTGGAGTTAATCGCATTAAAGTTGTGCTTTATTTAAAAGGTTTTTTTTATAAAATTGAAGCTTTTATATTCATCATCTTTACCGATACTTCTCTGTGATCTTAAAGTCGTTTTTCTTAATAGATACACGTCATTTTTGGTTCTGATGAGTTAAAAAATAACAAGAAAGTCATGGCGTTATCCTTAATTGCATTAATAATCCGGTCGGAATCCTGATCAGTTTCTAATATCTCAACATGTGGTAACCCTAGCCCCATGTGACTGCGTTGCCCGCGGCCGACTCGTTACTTTTAAAGAGCTTTCGAAGTCGCTTCGGTGTCGTTACGGGTGTTATGACAAATCGATATCTTACCTATTTCGGACTCACTCCAATAGCGAAGTTAACGGCTAGAACATATTTTAATACTGACAATTTTATAGCACCATTTTAATCACTCGTACAGGCCACTTTATCAGTTTTAAACTGCAATCATTAAGACTGGTCAAACTCAAAAATGCCCGCAGCGGAATAGCAACAAAAATCACTCCTACCAGCTGACTTAAAGAAGTGAGTGTTTGAATAGATTATTTTTATTCAAATAACAAGATAAAAAAGCTGCGAAATTTTTTTTTATCGCATGTAAGATTAATTTCACGAGGAACTGTGAGACTTTGAACTTGAATGTTCTCTTAATCTGTCTGTAGTATAAAAACTAAGACATAAAATTGAAGAAAACTCGTAATAAATTGATATTTTAATTGTATGAACACTGGTTGTATATAGACGTAATCACGACTGGTGTTGACGGCCGCCGTGCTGAAATGGACCCGTGCAGACCGCGTAATGATCGACCAATCACAGAGCCTACATTTTCGGGTGTCCGAGGGGTGCGGGGTATCGTACGACGGGGTGAGCGGAGTCGTATGATATCTCCACCAATCACAGGGCCCACATTTTCGGGTGTCCGAGGGACGCGGGGCATCGTACGAGGGGGAGCGGACGACGGCGCGCTGTGATTGGTCGATGCATTGACGGAAAGACCCGCTAGTTGCGAACGTAGTTTTAAGTTAATTATAAGGATAATTGTACAAAATTGTGTGATCTTCGAATACTACGGCAGGATAATAAATAAGGAAGAAAAATCAAGCCTTTCAATACAGTCCACCCTCAACAGTTTGGTCCATTCGAGAAGCCGGATTAATCAAGAACGAAGAAACAAGAATGGTCATCACCAGAAGCCAAAGCGGTCTCGAAGACGACCGCCGCCGAGTATTCGACGAACCACCAAGATCACCGTCCGCTTCGAACACTACAGTCGCTGCTTCTCGCGCCATGCAACAACCCGAAGCACCGCACCGATACGCATCGCCCACGGTCGTACCGACGACACAACAATCGACCGCAACGGGGCTCGCGACCACGGATAAACCGACGACGAGCGGCACGCGACCGCGCACCGCGCGCTCAACGAAATCAACAGCGAGCGCCGCAGCACGCTTACAATTCGAAGCAGAAGAACGTCTAGCCGCCATCCGCCGCAAGGAGCTCGAGATCGAAGTAGACCTGGTCAAGAAAAAGTTAGCACTCGATCTAGCCGAACTCGAAAATGACGACAGTGCTCAAGAGGAAGGCGAAGAACCGACTGGACGTATGGAGCGACTACACGCTTGGTTGGACGAGTCCGCGCCGAACGTCGCCACTTTGGAACGGGGGGAGCCGATAACCCAGTCACACGTACCGAGGCCAGTGGAGAACCCCGATAGGGTTCTAGCCGAAGCAACCACGCCGGTCGTGAGGAAGACACGCTTCGAGTGGACACCGGCACGAAACGAACCAAGACGAAGATCGCCTACGCCGAGAGGTCGCGGAATAGAACAACTGGCCGACACACTCCAGAAAATGATGTCGGCTAGACCGCCACCGCGCCAAGCGACGGACCTACCGCTGTTTTCGGGTTCGCCTATGGAATGGATGCAGTTTTCCACCGCAATGAAGGAAACCACCAAGCTCTACAAGTTTACGGCAGTGGAAGCAAGCCTTCGCAACTGCCTAAGAGGGGAAGCTCGCGACGTAGTAGCGCCGCTACTGAGTACGGCTACGCACCCGGACATAGTGATGAAGACACTCGAACAATGGAACAATGGAAGATCCGAGATATTGATCGACCTTACATTCGAAGAGATTCGGCGATTGCCTCGATTGGGAAATACAGCAATGGAATTGAATACGTTCGCGGTGAAGGTTCAGAACATAGTCGCCGTGCTGAACAACGTCGAACGAAGATACCTACACAATCCACTGCTGGTGAGGGAGGTACTGGAGAAGATAAGCCCTCATCTTAAATCAAGATGGTGCGACTTTGCCGAAGAAAATCAGAGTCCTGAAGCTGAAATAGTGAAGCTAGCTACGTTCCTCATGAGAGAAGCCGATCGTGCTCTTAAACACGGATTCTGCACAACGGGCCAGCCGAAGCGAGAGCCGCCTCGCACAGTCTCACGAGCGGAGACGAAGAAGAAGGCCGTATACACCGCATTGACTGAAGAAAAGAATCAATGCCCAGCGTGTGGAGAAGCCCACATGCTACCCAGCTGCCAGAAATTTAAGAAGATGCAGCTCGATCAAAGATGGGAGTTGATCAAAGGCGAAGGGTTATGTTTCAAATGCATCGCAAGCCGTCACCGCCGCTACAACTGTCAGAAAAAGGCATGTGGAGTAGAAGGCTGCAAACTACCGCATCACCACTTACTTCACAAAAAGAATGAAGTCGTTAATAAAGACACTGCCGAGAAGGAGACCGCGACTGTCACCGCTACCGCTACGCAGAACGACGTCAAACTGAAAGTCTGCCCAGTAATAGTAACAGGACAGCGCGGCAGCCTCGAAACATACGCGCTTTTCGACGAAGGCTCTACAGTAACGCTTATAGACGACGACTTAGCGCGACGGATAGGCGCTCAAGGTCCATCAGCGAAATTGAGAATCAAAGGCGTCAACAGTGAACAGCAAGAGGTGAATAGTCGCCGCGTTAGCCTTACAATTAGAGGCGCGCGCCATGGAGAGAACTTCAAGATCGCCGCTAGAACAATGGCCAATCTGGATCTCACTCCGCAATCTGTACCAGCCGAGGTTATGAAGCTGCGTCACCTTCGCGACCTGGAAGATGAACCGATGGTCTACACGAAGGCGAAGCCGAAGATTCTCGTTGGAACCGACCATTGGCAGCTTATCGTTACCCGAGAGTTGCGCTCAGGAGGACCGAAAGAGCCAGCCGCCTCACGAACGGAGTTGGGTTGGGTTATTCATGGAACGGCGCCGAGCTCAAGTAGAAAAGGAAGACACCATGGCGTATTTCACGTTAGTGCGAGTGAAATGCGAGAAGATTCGCTGGAAGACTTAGTCGCGAAACACTTTCATCTTGACTCTATGGGGGTGTCACTCACATCGAACCATGTGAAGAACGAAGATAAACGAGCACTACGAATCTTCGAAGACACCGTGACCTACAAGGAAGGGCGTTATGAAGTTGGACTACCGTGGCGTGAAGACGAAACCAAGCTTCCGCCGAGCTTCAGCGCAGCGTTAAGGAGACTGAAGTCCTTAGAAGCAAAACTAGAAAAGAACCCCTCGGAAAAGGAACAGTATCATATGAAAATTATCGCTATGATACGCAAGGGATACGCGGAACGATGCGACGGATCAGAAGACGCCAGCCCGATAGCGTGGTACCTACCCCACTTCGCGGTACGCAACGCCAACAAACCGGGGAAGATTAGACTGGTATTAGACGCAGCAGCGAAGACGAATGGAACGTGTCTCAACGATCATCTGCTACAAGGGCCGGACATGTTGAAGTCGCTCATAACCATCCTACTTCGGTTCCGAGAGGGCGCATGCGCAGTAACGGCCGACATTGAAGAAATGTTCTTGAGGGTGAAGATAAGAAAAGAAGATCAACCAGCACAAATGTTTTTATGGCGCGAACGATCGACCGACCCGCCTGTCAAGTACAAGATGACGTCGATGATCTTCGGCGCATCCAGTTCACCTTTCTTAGCTCACAGCGTGCGGGACCAAAACGCAATCAACCACAAAAACACACACCCGGCCGCGCTACGACCTATAACAGAATCGCATTACATGGATGACTTCGTTGAAAGCTTCGAAGACATAAACGAGGGCAAGCATATCATCAATCAAGTCGATGAAGTCCATAAGAAAGCGGATTTTCATCTACGTGGATGGAACAGCAACGATCCAGAGCTACTTGCGTCAATAAATGAGGATCGTCGCACCAGCAACGGGACAACACCGTTAGGAGGGACCGAGAAGACACTGGGGCTACTATGGGACTCGAGGAGCGACAGTTTGAGCTTCAACACAGCCTTGAACAAGGTCCCGGAAGCGGTTCGACTTCGAGAGAGGCCTCCCACGAAAAGAGAAGCCTTATCAGCGGTAATGAGCCTCTACGACCCGCTCGGACTACTCAGCTGCTATACTATCGCAGCCAAGATCACTCTACAGAAGCTATGGCGACTCAAGACAGCCTGGGACGAAACAGTACCTGACGACATCGCCGCAGATTTCGACACATGGCTCGTCGGCCTGCAATCAATAGAGCAACTGCGTGTGCCGCGAAGCTATAACGGGGGGAGCGAAGTGCGCCGTCGAGAATTACATGTCTTCTGCGACGCGAGCGAGGACGCATACGCAGCAGCGGCGTACTGGAGACTGTGTCTGAAGGACGGCAGCATCAAAACCGCGCTTGTAGCAGCTCGAGCTAAAGTAGCGCCGTTGAAAGGACAAACGATGCCGCGAATGGAACTTCAAGCGGCGCTCGTTGGAGCAAGATTAGCAAAGTCCATCAAGGAAGGACATCGCATAAGGACAGACGACGTCTGTTACTGGAGCGACTCGCAGACAGTGCTTCACTGGCTGAGGAACGGAAGCCGCAAATACTCGCCATTCGTCGCACACCGCCTGGGCGAGATCACCGAGTCGACAGACGCGCTAAGCTGGCGGTGGGTGCCGACAAAGCGGAACATAGCCGACGTCGCGACGCGAGCTGGCTACATACCAAGACATGAGGAAGACCAGTGGTTCATCGGGCCTGCCTTTCTGTCGCTACCTAGAAGCGAATGGCCGCATCAAGAAGAGCTGGAAGAGGAACCGACGGAAGTGTTACACACCACCATCTCGTCACCCGAGCCACGAGACGCCGCCCTGCCCGAGTTAGAACGCTTCTCAAGCTTCGACCGTCTCATCGCCGCGACCGCAAATGTGATATTGTTTGCGCAACGGTGTCGTGACCGCACAGTAAAACTCGGTTACGAACATGTAAAGAAAGCCACGGATTTATGGCTACAACAAGCCCAGAGAGACTCCTTCCCGAGGGAGATCGAGTGCGCGCAGAAAGGGATCGTCGTGCACAAATCCAGCCCACTTCATCGTTTCGACATTATCTGGGAGGACGGGCTACTGAAACTTAACGGGCGCGTCAACAAAGCAGATGTGCCCATGGAACAGAAAAGACCCATCTTATTGGACGGACGTCACCGGCTGACAAGACTGTTAATAGCTCGCGAACACAGAAGAGCCGGTCACGCGAATTCAGAGCGCGTGGTCAACGACGTACGACAGCGCTACTGGGTGTTGCGGTTGAGACCGACAGTACGCGCCGTCGCGGCGGAGTGCCTTATGTGCCGTCTACGACGCAAGAAAACTCAAGATCCGCCGATTGGAGACCTGCCTGAAGAACGCCTGCAACCACACAAACGGCCCTTCAGTTACACTGGCCTGGACTCCTTCGGCCCCATGATCGTTACGATCGGACGAAGGAAAGAGAAACGGTGGGGCGCACTGTTTACCTGCCTAACCACCAGGGCCGTGCATTTGGAATTAGTGACGTCCCTGACTACCAATTCAGCAATAATGGCGCTAAGGAGGATGGCCGCTCGACGCGGATGGCCAGCGGTCATCTACTCCGACAACGGGACGAACTTCAAAGGCGCCGACATCGAATTAAGAAAAGCCTACTCAGCATGGCTACCCGAACTCACGCGGGCCGGGCTACCGTACGGGACATCATGGAAGTACATAGCACCCGGCGCCCCTAACCAAGGAGCGTGGGAACGACTGGTACGATCGGTAAAGACCGCACTCTCCGTAACCCTAAGGGAGAGAGCACCCAAAGAGGAGGTGCTAGCAACGCTACTCGCCGAAGCGGAACATGCCATCAACTCAAGACCGCTGACACACGTGTCGGTTAACCCCGACGATCCGGAGGCGCTAACACCCAACCACTTCTCGCTGGGATCCTCGACGGGGCTGCCTTACACCGGGCCATGCGAGGAAACGGATCGAAGGACCTGGAAAGTAGCACAAGCGCTAGCTGACAACTTCTGGAGAAGGTGGTTGAGAGAATACCTTCCCACTCTTGTACCTCGCCTCGACCGCCACGGCCGCCGCACCGATTTGAAGAAAGGCGACGTGGTAATCATCGCCGACCCGACGTCACCTCGCAACACATGGCCCAGGGGGATAATCGCGAAGACCCTTCCGGGCCCTGACGGAGTGGTACGAAACGTGGAAGTCACGACCAAGCATGGGACGCTCCGCCGGCCGATGTCCAAAATCATCGTCATGGAAAGTACTTCACCCGCACTCTCCCCGGACCAGAGGGAGAGGACGCGCTGCACGAGCACGGAGGCGTCGACCAGAAGAAGCTGCGAAGGGGCTTCTGCGCTGAGGGGAGGATGTTGACGGCCGCCGTGCTGAAATGGACCCGTGCAGACCGCGTAATGATCGACCAATCACAGAGCCTACATTTTCGGGTGTCCGAGGGGTGCGGGGTATCGTACGACGGGGTGAGCGGAGTCGTATGATATCTCCACCAATCACAGGGCCCACATTTTCGGGTGTCCGAGGGACGCGGGGCATCGTACGAGGGGGAGCGGACGACGGCGCGCTGTGATTGGTCGATGCATTGACGGAAAGACCCGCTAGTTGCGAACGTAGTTTTAAGTTAATTATAAGGATAATTGTACAAAATTGTGTGATCTTCGAATACTACGGCAGGATAATAAATAAGGAAGAAAAATCAAGCCTTTCAATACAGTCCACCCTCAACAACTGGTGTCTCAATATTTTAACAAATCGTGAACAGGAGGACTATTAAGCGAAGTGCTCTTTTATTAGACAGAACACAGAGACAGCTAGACTCAAAACTTTAGTTTATTAACTACGTAAATACAAGAACATATATGATATAGTAAGACTAGTTACGTCTTATAACACAACCTAAAAAAATGCAGTAGATCAGCGCCGTCGTCAACGACTAAAACTTTAAAATAAAATAAATACTACTTAATATGATTTTTTTATTAGGGCGAACACGGGCGTCAAGATTAGATATCACTTTTCACTATAAATGCAAAAAACAAACTAGAAGTGTCAATTCAACATGTCTTTAACATTTCTATTACAACTACTGATTAAAATTAATTTTTATACCGATAAAGCGTAGAATATATTAGTATTAAATCAAATAAACACTTGACCTTCTCTTTGAATTGGACGAACCAAATCACTTTCCCACAGTAAAATTGTGGGAGAATAATAAGTACCATCAAATAAATGCGTTCACTAAAAATAAAGCAATTCCATAATCAAAATGCCGATTACGCAGCCCGCAATACCGCGGAGTCTTCAAACATGAAAAGCGGGTCACAAACGAGCTCCAGGCCCGGCAGACAGGTGAGGGGAGAGAACTTTCTCGATCGATCCCATTCCGCGAAACGAATGTTACACATGGAATAAAACTAGTTAAGTTATTTCTAAAGAAAAAGCTTTCAATGTTTCCTCCGTCGTGTTTATACTTAGCTACAGGAAACCGTGTGAAAAATTCGTACAATACTTGGACTAATTTTACTAATTTCATATAAAGAATAGAAAATAATCTATTTTATCATTACCCCAAATGAAGACAGACGTATGCGACGATGACATAAGTAATATAAATAAATTAAATCGTATTTCACGCGTGTAAAGATATATAATTAATTAATAGACTTACTTGACGAAAAGACGAACTCCCTTGACTCCTCAAGATGTTTCGCAATAACAATTCCCTTCTCAATCTTGGAAGTGGAAACGAAATTAGTCAGCCGTTTATTCACTTTTTGTTAACAACGTGAATTTTACCTGACAAAGGACGTCCTAATGATACGTCCATGAATACCTTTTGTCTCACAAATGGCCTGAATGTTTCTCACGAGTCTATAATTGATCATTCTTTGTGACAAATGTTCACATTCAGTGAATTTCAATCGTGTTACTATTGCAAGTATAAATAAGGTTGAAATTAGATTTGAATAAATAACTGAATTTCTAACGGTACGGAAAAAATGTGTTTGTAAGCAATTTCACAGGAATTGTTGTTAAACGATAATGCATAACAAGCAACGGCATCAGAAATCAATGCGACTACTGTCTCCCTTCTAGATTTAGTTGTTTGGTCAAAACAAGAAGTGTTTATCGAAGCAATAATGAAACCAAAAATAATATTATTTTTACCTTTACCCTTCTTATGTAATTTAGTGATATGGCTTAAATAATAGATTTCAAATAATCGTTTTTATAGAGATATTTACTTCAATAATGGATTTTTTAGTAGTTTTAACTTAAAACAAAAATTATCTTTATTTGGTTATAGAAAACATTTATTAAGTAAAGCATAGTCTTAAATATAGACTTACACGAATTGGAATATCAAGCTGCATATAAAGGTTTTACTTTGCTTAAATGATTTGTAATTGACTAATCCGACTATTAACTTTTCATATTGTAAAACATTCTTAACCTCCTGACACCTAAGCATTTACTGAAATCACTTGCAACTACGGCCGAATGTACTTTACCAAGCATTAAACTGTTTTTGTTGCAAAGGCCGAGACCTTGCCAGTTAAATAAAACATAAACTAAGAATTTTCCCGAGTTTTCACTAAAACAAATGTTTCTTAATATTATTTGACGAAGACATTGCGCATATTTGTGTTTAGATATTTTTTGTCTTTTATAAAGGACTTTAGGCCATTAAGGCATAAGTAGGTTAGTTGTTTAAATAAAACAAATTATAGAAATTAGTAACCAAACAAACATATTTATTAATTTTTATCGATGTAATAATAAAAAGTCCTAAGACTATCCAATCAACAATCTAACAACTAAATTCAAATAATTTACTTTAACAAAACAACTTAATATCTCTATCTAATTGAGATCTTTCTTTTCAAATAGGAACAATACTATTCCAAGTGTCTACCATATAATTAATAAACATTTTAAATTAAATATGTCTTTAATTACATCTTAATATATTTATTATCAAAACAACTTAATTCTTCGTTGGTCAAATAGAGATCATTTGTTGCAAATAGGAACAGAATTATGGCAATTACCTTCAATCAATAAATAAAAATTAAACCCACATGAAAATTAAATCATGTCTGTTTCAATATTCTGGGAACCTTCTCGGTTTGTAACATTAATAAAAACAATATTAATTGGTAAAAGTTAACATAATCACAATGAGATAGACAAGATAACTTTATTAAGAACTGTGAAAGTCCACAAAACAATTGCGGTTTGGTGTCAAACATAAATGCATATTACAATTGATGCAAACTACTGTTGTTTTTTTGGTGCACGAAGGATTTCGGCAGCGTTGTTGTTTTGATTGCATGTCAGGCAAATGATTAGCTGCATGAAGACGTTTAGCCATGGGAGGAAAGGTTTCGCAAACTGTCTGCCACGTTTTCGATACTCTTCTTCTTCTTCTTCATTTTCAGAATCATATGTCAAATCTTTATATGTGCTTTTGAGTATCAAGAACTCAGAAAACTCCATTTTAAACTCTCTTTACTTAAATATTCTATGGACAGGTTTTCCCAATGCTTGATTATCCTGTTTATATTTTATCCAAGAGTTAACAATTGCGAGGTCTAACATGTGGGAAAAAAACCTCACCGTCCATTTGTTGGTACGAACTCGAGACGGACATACAGCCAACAACCTGTCTGCAAGGTCCACTCCTCCCATGTTAGCGTTATATTGTCTGACAATTTCTGGTCGTTGAACCGAAATGTACTGTTTAAGCTTTTTATCATACCTTTGAACCATATCTATGGTATCCGCGGCATGGATACTCGAAGCAAACAAAATGGGCTTGTTATCATACCATTTTGTTACAGCAACGGCTTTATCCTCTCGTACTAAGACATCATAACTACCTCGACCTTTGCGTGAAAGACATTTGTCACTTTCGAGATCATTTCTCAGGTATCCTGGAATTCTATTTTTAATAATCGTTCCTGCACACTTAAACCCCCTTGAATTGAGTTCCTCGGTGAGTTTAAAAGTTGTGAAGTATCGGTCAGACCAGGCACCAAGGTTTCAGTTAATTTTAAAACTACGTTCTCACACAAAGAATATTTTACTTCAGACTCTTCAAATGTCGTACTCCCTTGGTAAACCAAAATATCACATACCAATCCATTGGGGTTTGCGAGAACAAAAGCTTTTAAACCAGTTGGATGTGGTTTTCCCGGGCAATATTGTCTAATTGCACAAGCACCCGTAAAAGGAATAACGACAGCCTTGTATTACTCGATCTAAGATATATCGAACTTACCAAAGTTTATCATTCTGTTTTACTTCAGTTGTGACATCAAGATCATATATAAGCTTCAATGAGTTCCGTAGTTGAATGTACCTGTCACGAGACATGGCCTCAGTTATAATGGGAATAGCGTATTTACGATTCCAGTACATCCTTAACTGCGGGTAGTTGATGCATGACATTAGCAAAGTTATACCCATATAAGTTTTGCATTCCTCAATAGATAACCTAAGAGGCTTACCAGATTTTTCGATAGCTGTCTGGTTAGACTTTTCTACAATTAATTTGTACAGTTCCTTATCCAAGTATTCTTCCACATACTCGTTGATATTTGATGGATCCTGAATGGATGGCAAGTAAGAGGGAGAGGACAAACCTGGAAATTTACGTCGAATTTATCTCTTTTCCACGAAGCACCATCTTGTGGCCGATTCGAACCGTGACTGCGAGTACCACCACGTGTACGAACCCGACAGCTAGCACGTCGTCTGCCATGACCTCGACGACCAGTGGTCCTGCCGAGGCAACGAGAACTACTTCGACCGCTTGACAAATTGCTATTATCGCTATCGTAACTGTCGCTCGAGCCTTCATCTGCTGATGATCGGGATTCATTGGTAAATGCCTCAACGAAATCTTCATCCTCACTCGAGTCTTCATACTCGGAGTTATTTAACAATTCCATAATACCGCTGCTTCGTAACGCTGAAAATAATATTACGCTACTTTAAGTATTAACGCCGAAAGTGATATATATAAGACCAATTCCATATACTTAAAACATGAATTGAGAACGAAGTGACTTTCTATAGGTTTAATTTATTTACGACGGTTTATCCACTTCATTATTTTTTTATTTCTCCCCAAAAGTACGTGAATTCCAAGAATGTATACTAATTTGCATTTCTATAAAAAATCTGCATTAAAACAAGTGAATTTAACAAAAACATTTTAAGTTTTACTTACTTCGTCGGCCACGTGCCGCCATCTTTATGAACTCCTGAGCACGCGTCGCAAAAATGGCAGCCACCAGGTATGAAATTTCTATCGAACTCCAAGGACAAACTATCGCCATTGCTTAAATTTCATTGGCTACAAGCAATCACGTGACCAATACTTTTTTAGCGGGAGAAAACAAACACTCGGGAATTGATGCTACATGAAGGACGGTCGTCTTTTGTCGAAATAACAAGTTCAAAATATTCGGCCTTTAGAGTACGGTTTATTTAGCGCTTTGTAAAGTACGCCAGGTGTCAGGAGGATAAGTATTTTTATTTTATACCTCAGGTGTAGGCTCTTTTACATACAAAACACTGATTTATAACGTCAAAAAAAAGTTACAAACTAAACTTTTGCAGCCAAATAAACGAACAACAATAACTGAATGTTCGTTATAGCGCTATATTCCGAATGATAATAGAAAAACTTGCGTAATCTCTAACAAAACCCGCCATGGGATACATAAAAGTATATTAGATTTAGTCTTACAAAACTATGTCAGCGTAATAAAACAAACGCAAGTACGACGAATGTTGACCGTGTCGAGTCCCCGATAAATCGATTCGTGTGTAAAACTCGCTTTGCCGTTTGAGTCAGCGTTCCTTTTCCGCAAACTAAGCGGAAGCTACTTGACTGTCTTTCAATATTATTATTGCTCAAAAACTGCAACGGTTGCCGTTCCGCGAACGCTACGAATAGCTGAGCCGCTCTGTGCCAGTGAAACACAGACTCGTATATTATTTGCATTTTGCTTTATTTTTAACTTGCGTGGTTCGGAAAAATGTACTGTGTCAGTAGCAGGCGATATAAATATTTTGCACTTGTGTGTTCGCAAAACGTAATCAATAAAGAAATTTAATTTTTGACTTACCTTTCTATAGTTTGAAACGGTGTTAGAAATGTAAGGTGCTGACATTTCAGAAATAGTGTTAAGCAAGTTAAAAAGTATGCTCGAACAAAGAGAAACATTAACAATTAAATACTGTATAAAGCCATCTATTTGTATACGAATTTAAACAAGGAAAGAATATTTACTGAAACGTTTTCCTTCCCTTTGACGATTACTTTGCCGTACGCTTACTTTAATAATTGCTTACAAACTTTTGTAATACAAATGAGGAAATTATATTCTCTTCTCGAATAAGAATTTATAATACCGAAAGTTATAAATCTTGGACTATGAGTAATCATTATTTATATCTGAATAGAATTTAGTTGTTTAAACCTTGTTTGCATAAAAATGTGACTATGCGTCGAGACGTGCAAAAAATGTTTATTAGAAATATAGATGTTAATAATTTAAATGGAATTGTCGAATTTCTCATTCCAGTAGCATAAATATACAGATGAAACCTGTATCACGCGACCTAATACTGATTTTTTGAGATGATTTGATGATTATCAAACAAGAAAAATGGGAATTTCTCCGATTCGAGAGAAATAAAAAAGAGATTTGACAAAATGTCAAAAATATCTTTTATTTCATTTAGTTATCAAAGATTAATTTACGTACTGATAATGAATCAGTAATTTAGGTTTAATCATTTGTAATGACTCCTAAAAATTGAATTTTATTTATTGTGTTTATTAAATAAATTATGTCAATATATAAAAAAAACCTCGTGCATGCAACTTTACTTCTTCACTTATATGGGCTTGATGGACAGAATTTATTTTTATAGACATATAATGAAGGCTGCGTGTTAAACATGTAATTTTAGTTAGCTAGAAAAATACTTCCGTTCTTGTTTTAGTTTGTCATTGTAGAGCAACTTTGTACACAGAGGTAATAATGTAAAATGCTAGTACAACCTCCTCACTTCACCTGGGTTTACTGATGGGTGGATTGGGTGCTTACTGATGTTATCGTTTTATGATCGGTATTTTATTGTATTATTTCCCTGAGAGACTGTTTGGGGCCGTTCTATTGGTCCGTATGTCACGCTACGTTGGCACGTGAAAACGTAATCATGGATGATATTTAATCCTGCTTCTGCTTATTTAATTTGTTTTCTCTCTACTACATATAATGTTTTAGTGCATTAATTATCAATAATAATACATTACAGAAAATCCATCCAAATTTATTTTTCGATTTAGTATTATTAAACCGATAATATTGAAATTTGATGAGGTAGCTCGAAAAGTAGGTATTATAAATATGCTTCTATACGAAACCACAGGCGTATGTGTGTGTATATTATCAATAAATCGGATTAAATAATGTTAATTATTTAAAAATCAAATCATAAACTAGTTTGGAAACAACACATTTTCTTCATTTCATAAAACAAACGCCAATGCCAATGTTATCTAACCAAGCGTGGTAAGAACCAACAGAAGAACATACTGCAAAAACATCCATCATAACATTTAGATAATCAGCTTTCTATTATGTACATAATGAATATGCAGCCGTTAATCTTCTTTAAATTAACAACAAAACACGATAGTAATGTATGACATTAGAAAAGCATGAAACAAATAAGAGAGTGCAAAGATCGCACATTTGCGCTAGACAAGTGACGCTCTGTTGGCGGCGGGTCACGCAAACATTCTAGAGATAGTGCTTGTACATAAGCTACAATACACGAGCGAAATGCGGAAAGTTCGTGATGTTACATAGGAAGTTAGTCGTTCCATGCACTCTCTAAAGTCGGTAAATGCTAACTCAGTTTCTTAGTGCACCTTATCTACATATTTTAAATAGGAATTCTACTTGAAATAAAAGAAGCTAAGCCTAAAACCTGCAAAACAACATGACTTTCAACAAGCATTATTTGCTTTTTGAAACTTCATATTGTTTAGGTATTTACGATTATTTTATCATGATGAGCGGGGCGTGTTGCCTGAGATAAGACGAGTATAATAGCTTATTTTCCAGACAAGTGCCATGCGTCACCGGTATATTATTAAGTGGCAATAGAAATACAAATAACTACCGTAATCTATGGCTATCAGATTAACTAGTCACACGAGCAATAGAAAATATCACACCAGTTTCTTATAAAAATCTCAACCCTTAACCCTTTTCCACCCCTTTCGTAAGTCCTATGAGAATAATTCCACAACGCGCAATACGCGACCAATAATAGGCGTTTTGTAAATTAGGCGCCGGACAAAGAGGTTGTTATGTTGCTAGGCGCGCTGCGAGAAAGCGACCGAAAGCGGGGCTCGCTTTCCACTTTGGGTTTTGTTGCGACACACCGGTTACGCTCGCTCGGAAACAAAGATGAATAGCACCGATACCAGACTATCGCGTCGATCACAAATGACAGCGGCGAGCGTGGATCGCGTGTGTAATTTACGCAGGCTGTGATAGTATTTATCATTTATTCGTAATAATGGCATAAACACATTGGTGAAAGAGGGATTCAAGTTAAAATGTATTTGATGGCACGCTGTCATTCTGTCTCCGTGGAAAGGGGAAAATTATTATAACTTCAACGTGGGCTTACGAGATGATATACTGAAACAGCAGTGGTTGCTCGACACTCGACATCTTGTCAACTTAAAAATTAAATACAGCCATTGTGTGATGGATGAATGACACACAGCGTCGAACTAAAGCGGAATGTAAAAATACAATGCTATTTAATACTAATGCTAAAAGGCGACGTTATGTGTTGTACAGGATAAATTCCACCAGTTTAGTCCCTTCTCACAATGTATCAAATTGTACAATCGTAAATGTCATACTTGCAATCGATAACCTAATTTTAACGTTGTATGAATATATCGACTTATATAGAACAACAAAGGGTAAAAAAGTTAGCTGGAATAATAGAAATATTTTATTCGGGTGGCAGAGCTCTCGCGGGCTTGCTTTGTTGGGTCACTCGCATAAACGCTTTTGCCGAGGTCATTGGCCGGACTCCCGCTTCCCGCTCCGCTGAATCATTTTACATATTTCGACATGTCCCAACACTTTCGATACCCACTTAGTCAATTAATACTGATGACCATATACATATATATTTTCCACACCTATTACAATGTAAGACTTGGAAATTCCATAACAAAAATAATAAACAGAAGTGGAGGAATTATTACGCATCACAAGTAATTCTTAACAGATGGTTAGAAAAACTATGTTTAACGATCACACTAAGGCAAAACAATCTTTTTCTAAGAGCTTGTTGTTGTCAGGCCGTTTATTCAACCTGATTACGTCAGATTTACAACAAAAAAAACTGGCACGTTCAGTTTTCAACTTCTTATAGCACATCCGATTAAACCGGGAGCAAACAAGAGCAGGTTTCTATAATAATGACGGTTATTAGACATTTAACATGTACGTGTAAATTTTTTAAGTTGAAACTGCTAAAGTGTACTTTTAATTTAGACCTAATGGATAATATGGAGGACTGACGACATGTACTTATTACTTTTTTGAACATCAAAATGGAACATCTGTACATTTCAAGTGGTCTTTTCATCACTGGGTAAGTTTGCGGAGTGTGCAATCGTGCGTCGCGCCGCCGCCGGTCGCCTTGAAAAATAACCAGGTGGACAGGAAAACAACGCAAGTATCGTCATTCCAATGACTATGCGACATCCTTTGAGAACAAGCAGTTATTTCTTATTAAAATCAGACAACTATAAAACAATAACCATCCCTTTTTTCTTTTCTCATGTAAAAATATGTGCTGTGCACTTTGTTTCTTGATTTTACTAATAAAAGTACACATTATAATACAAAAATCAATCACGCGAATCTGCAAATACTATTTTTTATTCACTAACTCTACTACGATTCAGTATGTGTAGAGTAAATTAAATTCGCTGTGATCAAAAAAATGTTCCTCATCTAAGGAATTAGTGACATTTAAAACCATAAACAAATCGTTATCTTTTTGAATTTAAATGCACTAATGCATATTCCGTATGTTGCAGAATAATAATATAGTCAAAATTTAAATTTATTGAAAATAACTACAAATTCTGAGTAAATTAATCAAAGGTTTTGACTTTTTCAAGAGTTAACGAGCGTTCTTTATCATTTCAAATACATATTTATTATCTTTGACGTTCATTGCCTAAAAATTTGTATTGGTACTATCGGCGCTCAGGAAATCATATATAAGTAGACCATTGAAGGGAAGTAGTTTCCTGTGTTTGTTTCTGATTGAACTACGTTGTCTTCTCACTGTATACAAACAGCGGCGACACAGAAACGCGGCAACCATCAGCGAAAAGCGCACATTAAAGTATTTGCATATTTACAATGTACCTATCTGACGTTTATAACGGTTCGAAAGTTCGTAAACGTGATAAAAATACACGTAAAACTAGTGACGCATTTCTTAAAAAAGCATGCGTCGAAACAAAACGAATGGCATAAACAACATTATTCCACATTGCAATAAGGTACATTTTCTTATGATGCAATGGTTTGTATGTATCTATGTTCATGTCATTTATATTACTGAATTGTGTATTATTAGGATAAGTAAACTACATAATAAAAGAAAAGCCTACGTCATCAAAATTTCACGTCAAACTTGGAAATATTTGAGCATCTAGTTGTCACAAGTATGAAGTGTTTTTACTTTATCTGTATTATGCATTCGACATGTTCAAGTACCTAATAAACAACACAGGTCAAAACAAAATCACTAAGACATATACAATAATATTGACTCGACACTCGATTTTACCAGTATGCCTACTTACACTACATAATTGAGACAACATGCTGTTAATTTGTAAAAGCCTGCCAATCAATCATATAATACAAAGAGATATAACAAAACGCGTCGTATTTGTAACGAATAATCTCAGTTATTTCCAAAGCATCTAGACATACATTTAATTTCTAAAGACAGGAAAATTAATGATTTCGATTCTATTTCTATGCTTGAATGAACTATAATTTAAACTGTTGTGTCAAGAATAAAAGAAATTAATGGAAACAAACAAGGAAGGTCCAAATAACTGGAAATGGAATTATTAATGATAAAATAAGATTACAAGTACAAGATTTTCATATTTAATAGATAATTAATGTCATGTCTTATTTTGTTTAAACCTTAGTCTATTGAGTTTTGTCAGACTTTGATCCAGATCATTCGACAAATTGTAATTTGTATCCTTAAAAAAAACTTGAGTAATATTGGTTCAGAACTGCGTCGTTTTTGTTATATTAGCCAAAAACAAGTTCGTATCTGATATTGCAATAAAATATATTTCTGTGTTACGAATTCATAGATTTTATCACTACAATGTCTTGTTTTTACTTAGATAACTTGAACTCACAATGTTTTTTTTTATTATTATTTAACATGATTTGGTAAGGTTCTAAGAATTTATCTCATTTAGTAGCCATTTGATTAAAACCCTTAGGGACTCGACCCTGTCTCTTTTTCTACAGTTTCTGGGAGAAATTATAAACAGGAAATTGTGTAACAAAAGTTAATTAAATCAAAACATATTCGAAATACGTTCTCTTGTACAACAAAAGTTGTACAACAAAAGTTGTACAACAAAAGTTGAACAAACTCTTCCCACGGCAGAAAATTTCAGTTACAACGAACAACAGAGTTATGAAAACACACATAAGTACAATAACATCCAGCAAAAAGTTGCCAGTTGCGAAACTATTTCCAACTCCGGCCGTTAGTTGCACCTAGGCGCTTAAATCACGCGGCCGGAGCGACTAAACTTTACTACGAGATAGTTTTTAATTGATTCGCTCAGTTATTACATCCAGTTTCCCAACTAAAACTCCGCGCTGTATCCCTGACTTGAACCATTCGTTAGTGTTGCTACGAAAGCAATTTATTATTTGATTTATAAAACTTTCTATTCGGAAGGCTTAAGTAACAACTCTTAGCCTATTCCTAGGCTTTTTGCGATTTGTCTATTGCGCGGAGGATATCGCATGTTCAGCGCGGTGACTAAATTTTATTTTCGTTTGAATGTAAAAATGGAAAGGAATATATATGCAAAACAAATCGTAATGGTTTCCGAAGTCCATTTTTAGTTAATAATTATATTTAAAAAATCAAATGAACGTATTTGAAAATGAGGTAACATACGCCGCAATTAAGTTTCCGTTTGTACTAAAACTTAATTATGTAATGCTTATAAAATTACAGACTAAGCTGTAATGTGTGGTTAATGGTAAAATTATTTTAAGATCGTATAGGTATATAAATATCACGGTCGTTGCAGAGTAAATGAAAATATAAATATCTTACGTATGTAATGTTAAGGTAAACCTTTCGTTCAGTCTTCGCGCATTAACAATAATTTCTATTCCACTGTCTGGAACGACTTTCTGCGGTAAAAGCAAAAGCCATCAGTTTCCAGATCCGTGGACATGTCATAAATATCGTGATATGCTAAGAGATATCGGCGATTGAAAGAGTCGAGTGTCGTCGGTTATATTTTCTGTGGAACGTTGAAGGCTAGCGGCGAGGCGAAGCAGTCTCCTGCCTGTCGCTGTCGCACTCCATACCCCGTAGGTATGTACAAAGCGGGTAATACAACACCGCGTGAATCGAAGCGTAAGGGCGCTGAGAATCCCACCCTACACGTGAACATAATACGTAAAGCACAAATACTGTGTACTTGTCTTAATAAAAACGGCGCGAGTTCATGATTTTATTTCGTGAATATGGTGTTAGAATAACATAAATACAGATGGGAATTCAATAAATTTGAGCATATCACATATTTGTTATTCTACTATGTCTGTGATATGAGATGAAATTGCTGTAAACGTGCAATATTTATTTACAATGTTTAACTATTTGTCAAGCTTTTAAATAGCCATATGGCAGATTAAAATAGCTCTATCTATGTTTACCCAACAATTACAGAGTAAAGCGACGTAACGATGTCCACAGTACTGACACTGCTAAATCGACACAAGTATAAAACACTGCCTTAGGCACGTTTAACTGTTGCATTAGGGACGCGGACACATCGAATCGTATATCCGATAAAATCAAAGGTATCTGGGTAACCGAAATTGGCTCGTGTGTTGCTAAGATATTCTATTAAATGATTGAATTTCTGAAATAAGAAAAGTTGTTCCTAAAAATTGGACTTAAGTGAAAATATCTTTAAAAACGTGATTTTACAAAAAATACGACTATATAGGTGAAATTAAAAAGCATCCAAAAGGTTATCCAAATACTTATTTTCATCAAAATCATTGGAGCAGTTTCCGAGATACGCGAAATAAATTTATATACAAGAATTACTCATTTGTAATAATTAGATTATACAGACGTATTCTATAACTCTACCGTTATTACTGGTCACGCAGACTGACTTCTGTGAATCGAAATGCACTATTCATAAATACAATTTATAAAACTATTATTCAATAATGTTTTTTTAATTGTTAGACAGAACCTCGTTAGGTAATCTAACATTTAGTTCAGCATGATTAGTTTTGCATATCAATATGTTCACAACATAACAATGAATAGTAACTAGACATGGAGCACTTAATTCGGTTTACAAATTTTATTTGTATACTTATGCCCATTTCTAACGTATATTTGATTTGATGCATATTTTTTTACCCTGTGTCATTATATTATAAAAAAAAAATGAGAATTATATAAAAAAATGAGAATTAACGTGTTAGTTACTGCCACATGATAATATATGGGCAACTAATCCCAACGAGTCTAAGTATCGTAAACATGTGATATTTTCTGTAATACACGTCGTTTCACTGCTTTAAAATAACAAGCGAATTAAAGTGGCCAATATGTCCGTTAATCCGTGGCTCGGATCCGTTCGATACGCAGCACTATTAAACATGTAGTTATTATCGAGTCGGCGAGCGTCGTCGTCGAGATCACGTAGGGGTCCGATCGTCGTGAGAGCCCAACTCCGCCTCTCTGTGTTAAATTACCGCCATTCGGCCTGCTACACGATCGTGATCGTAAAAATGTGCAAGCTAACGGAAAAACTGTACCACGCCGGCGAAAACATCCGAGGGAGCACGATGCTGATTCTAGATTTTCTTTACAACGTCAACGGTGTCTTTTGGCCTTTAATTCTTACGAAGCGAATTTATTTTTACGTAGTTTCAGCACCTTTTCAATTACAGTTTCAGAATCAGCTCTATTTAATTTATATAATAATAACTTATGCGAGTTTATTTTTGTATTATAACATTACTTTACATTATGTATAAGTATAACCCATTTCGGATTTTTCCGTGCAATGAGCAATTCCGCTCTACGCTCACATGACGACATCATACCTATCTGCTAGCAATTATCTCTACATGTGCGGCTGTTATTGTCTGTTTAAGCTTACGCTTGATAAGATTATAATAATGAATGTGACATTCAAATGAGTATGAATCGACCGGGAATCCGCGGCGTAGACTAATGTAGATTCTCTCAAAAGGTTGTGTCGTAACGCTATTCATATGCATTCGGTAGACCGGGCGCCCATTCAGCCGTCACAAAACGAAACTGAATGCCATTTCATCTCAAGATGCGGCTCTCACCACAGATCGGAGGGGTCACGAGTGGGAGGGGAAGGGGGCCGCAAGCCGCCCGGCAACTGCGCCATAACTTGCCGCGCACGTACAACCAGACAATCGCAATTATTATTAACAGATATACGTTTAATGATCGTGTGTGCCGCGCTCAAACAGCTCGATGTAATTTTAACGTAGTCAGCGCGTGCGATTGTAGTGTTTACGTCATTGCAGCGTTCGTGTGAAAATCGCTTAGAGTGCGGCGGTGAATGTGTCGTTTCGGGGTGGGAATTAGCGGGAAGACGGCGTCGGGAGTGCGCGGGGTGGGTGAAAGAGGCCGAGAGGGGGCCCAGTTCTTGCGGAGTGAGTTAGCAGACTCGATGATTTGTAGCGCGGTTAACGTTCATCTAGCGGACTGTCGAGACACCGGGCATAACTCATGCGAACAAAGACAGATCGCTATGACAGTCGATATGAAAGCTTCAAGTACATGTCACGCAGCGCAATACATGACGAGTATATGTGCGAAGTGTAAAGCGTTTACGACAAAAGCGGACAATCCCATGCCAACCGCGCGCGGCATACCGCGCATTCTTGTGTCGAAACTCATTGGCGCTCTAATATGCAAACACAAAATTAGATTGTAGGAATTTTCGCCCTCCAGATATGTACTTCATACTTTGAGGAAAACATTCAGTATCGATTTTAGCTTTATTTGTAATATGTTGGTTGGTACTAACTTGGTTTTATTATAATCAACGTAGTAAAGTAAATCAATGTAACGTGATCAAGATCACACAACGTACTTAATTATTCGACGATACCTCTTTTGCAAAGCTCGTCTTACATTTATCACGAAATTCACGGCTTAGTTAGCACAACAAATTGGTAATTAATTTGTCGGCAGACACACAAAAACTACAATACAATCTTGTACACTGAACGAACGGGGGTTCAGGAAAATAACTCGATAATGTCGATGTGTCGTTTAATCCATTATTTACCAAGTTAAAATGTAATGGGTTACTTTTACTACCTTGTACATTATAATTGTGCAAGAATAGAGAACATTTCTTAAGATACAAGAGTAAGAAACTTACAATAGTCCAAATGCTGTCCAAAAATGTTTTAACCTGTAACAGAACCAAATTTTTGTTTTAGTCTATAGCTCGTTCGAAAGTGAGTAACAATCTCTCTTGACTGCACGTAAAACTAAGAAAACGAGAAAGTTGCAAAAATAAAAATTTATCAATGGAAGCACATATTGGGTGTTCAATACATCGCTAAATATGATTTTTTCTAAGTTTGTGGCATCATGTCATTTAAGGAAATACTATTATAACGCCCAAAAATGGCTGAATTCTATTTTTTGTGCGTGACAATTTGGTGAATGGGTGTGATAGTCACATTAGCAAATCGGGGCACATTCATTGCCATCAATGATGACAGAAACTGTCGGGCTAGTTAGTCTCTTACGGCCTGTCACCGAGGTCCGCGCGAGGGCGTCGAGGCGGCGGCGGCGGCGGGCGGTCGGCACGGACAATGCGCATAAAAAATCAATAATGCCGGGAACGGCCTCCGCGAAGGTCGCCCCGTCCGGCCGCCACTGTCAGAGCATAGTGGACTTGCTAACAACTACTTCGTCACCAGCCCCCTTATCTATCTACACCTGTCAGAGAAACTTTGGAAGCAACTAAGTAAAGTGCAACTGAAATTTCTCTGACATTGACTAACTTCCTGTGAATTAGTAAAACTTGTCTGATCTGAATGTTGGGCCTTTATCAAGATGCAATAACGTATCGGAGATAAGAGCACGTTATAAAGCATAAATTGGCTACAGTTCAAAGAGTTAACGCTGTTTCATTCAGTGCCAAGTGCAATATTTTTAGATGGGAGAGTGACAGAGCAATTTTGTGAGGCGTAAGCACTAAATTCGTCTCGCGTATATGTGTGGACAACACAAACATTTGCAAATTTTAACGGCTGTGATTGTTGATACCTCTTCAATATTTCCTAATATTAGGTTATTCAGATATTACATATCGGTGATGGAGTTCAAAATCGCATTTGATCATTTTAGATATCAGAATTTCTTGTTCCTATTTAGCTATAGATGTAAAAGGACATTAGCCTTACTGCACGCTACCTACTTTTAGACTTTCTTCACCGATTTTATTACCTATTCAACGCACACGTCATTGTGCATCATCAAATACTACCTTTTTTGAAACTGCCCCTCGCATATGCATTTCAAAAAACGTGATATTCGCTTTGATGATAGGCAATCTCTCCAGTTTTTGTCTGTCATGTTAACGTCAACAATGACCTAGTCATTTTAGTCTCGATATTATATATCTGTAGACTAGAATTGATATATCATTTGAGATAATTTTAGCCCCTCATCACATTTGCTCCTTTCTAGCAGCACAAATATACTATATGGAAACAAATTAATAAATGGACGCATAAAATAAAATGGAGGATAATTTAACGTATCTATTGCACAATAATTAAGTACTTATGTAAATGACATACAAGTTTCTTACAAATCAACAAAATGAAATATGTCTAACGGCCCAGTCCTATTTAAATTAGTAATCTGAATTCCTAAACACTTCGCATTCATTTTATATGCGTTATTGAAATAACAGGAAAGTAAACATTTTTTTTATTTACATTAGGCTAACTCGAATAATATTTATATCATGTAAACTACGATTGTCTTTACATACAAAAAAGTGCTAAGATCGCTGCGTAAGATTTATAAAAAATCACACATTTATTTGTCATTAGTTTGTTATTATCATCATTTAGTTTCGTTATATCCGTTCGTCTATGAGAGCTAGCACTGAGGGTATTTGTACTATAATACTGTAATTTCCATGATTATAAACAGGGAAGCGTAATTTTATTTTTCTATAGTATCGTCTGTGAGATCGTTAGATAGTTCCTTTGAAAGAATATGGGTTTAGCTTTATCATTTTTGGGTTTCTTTTGTAAAATATTAATCTGGTTTTATTTTTGTAGGAGCCAAGGCAGAGTAATTTTTTTTTTACTTTTTCATGTAAAGTATTTTAATTACCATCGTCCTATATTGGCTCGATTTAGTTGTTAAATCATGAAATCAGATAGTATTAAAAACTTCGTATTTAGGTAAGTAGGACGCACATTGTGATGGGCCCGACACGCTCTTGGCCGTATGGGTTTTGTGTTGTCAAAATAAATATTTTCTCTTATAAAATAATTTCTTTCATTTGTATACTTGAATAAGATAACAAAATTTAGATTAGAATGATTTAACGAGGTCAGAGTTGTTGACGTTATTTTTCTCACAAAGAAGGATGTGA